>CM053767.1:43864527-43913768 GCA_028658305.1 Pachyuromys duprasi | reverse complement strand
GCTAGGAAGAGTTTTTTCGAGGCCCTTTGTGGTAGGCTCTTGTCCTGCTACTTGTTTACTCCTACATCCAATGTCCATCCCATTTGACTTTCTAAGTGAGGATTAATCCTCTTACCCCAGGTCCTCTTTCTTGTTTAACTTCTTTAGGTGTATAGATTTCAGTATGTTTAGCCTATCTTATAGGTCTGTATAAGTGAGTATATACCATGTGCGCCTTTCTGCTTTTGGGATACCTCACTCAGGATGATCATTTCCAGGTCCCACCATTTGCCTGCAAATTTCATGATTTCCTCCTTTTTAATTGCTGAGTAGTATTCCATTGTGTAAAAGTACCATCATTTCTGTATCCATTCCTCAACTGAGGGACATCTGTGTTGCTTCCAGCTTCTGGCTATTACAAATAAAGCAGCTACGGGCATAGTTGAGCAAATGTCCTTGTTGTGTACTTGAGCATTTTTTGGATATATGCCTAGGAGTGGTATAGCTGGATCTTGAAGAATCACTATTCTTAATTGTCTAAGAAAATGACAAATTGATTTCCAGAGTGGTTGTACAAGTTTACATTCCCACCAGCAATGGAGGAGGGTTCCTCTTTCTCCACATCCTCTCCAGCATGTGTTGTCACTTGAGTTTTTGATCTTAGCCATTCTAGTATAATGCAGCACTATTGTCAATTAACACTTAATGATTGATGGATGCCAGAGGATCTTAGGGCCCTAGAGAGAAACTCCAGACCCTGCTGATCTCTGTTGAATCAGAACCAACCTTGTAGCCTTCTTACAAAAGTAGTTATTGTAATCCTAGCTTGAAAACTTGAGACATTCTGGTTTCTCATTAGTAATGATACACTTGTGAGGCCCCTTTCCGAAACCTATTTAGGCATGAACAAATTACCACTGTGCTCAGATTTACATATGTTATGGCCCCTACAATCGGTGTGTGTGTTGTGGGTGTATTAGAAAATCTAATAATATCTAATATATATGTTAATCTATTAAAGACTGGGTAAATCAGTGATGGTCCACAGTTTTGGATTACAATATGAAAATTGTGAGTCTGAAGGCATAAAACATGTGATCAGTTCTGAAGTACCTGGGAGGTCAGGTTATTAGCATCTCATTATCCATGTAGCTGTAGGTCAGTTTTTATAACTGGATGCCTGGAGCACTTTGCATGGTTTTTATAATGTTTTAATGTCTCTCCCTCTGATGTCAATGGCTGGAGTAAGAGGTGACACTGTGACACACAGTATCTGTCTTTCCTCACCTGCCACTATTCTTCCTATATCTCTACTTATTTGCATACATCAAATTGAAAAACCCTTGGGGTAGGAACTACATGTATATTATAATACCTTTATAAATCTTCACTATTTGTTGGCACTGAATAAATATTAAAAAGCATAAATCACCAAAAAATGTTACTGAATTTTCTTGCTATGGATCCTGTCTACCCACCAGCTTCCTATGATATGCAAAAAAAAAATCAGCATTCTTTAGATTAGCATTAAACTCCTCCCCACCTCCCACTGGTCACCAAGACTTTCTGTTTCTTTCAAATTACTTCTTATCAACATAGAGGACTCCAGTGAACATCTGCCGTCAAGTCTTTGCTTGTGTTGTCCAACCCTGGCCACGATCAACCTGGCCATCTCCTTCATGAAATTCTTAGTTCATTCAGGAGTAATCTTGTCTCTGCCATCACACAGGACCATGAGGGCACAAAGCACTGTGGACTTGAATTACAGTTACTTGCCACTCAATCTATTTCTTCTAGAACAAAGGAATGGATGGAAGGTTTCACATACAGTTCCTTGGTAGAGAATGGAAATGCATTTCATTGAAGAAAAATTAAGAGTCACGTTTGGACAGAAAAGATTGAAGAGGCACTACTGTTTACTAAATAACAAGTCAGAAAGCATTAACAAAACAAAATGCATCCTTGTTAAAATATCAGAAAGCCATTTTTCTTCAGTTAGAGCCTCATGCATGTTAGACACCACAAAACACGTGTTCTCTGGTGTTTGGTTATCAGTAAGAGACCAGAATCATTGTACAACTGCTTTAATTACTTTAGGTTCATCCAAAGGAGGCTGAAGATAAAGTTGTAATGAATCATTTAGCATATACTTTCCTCGGATCCCACTCTCCAGTTTCATGTTTTACCTTTTTAAAGTCCATATCTCTGGTCTATACAGAATCTATTTAATTTTCTTCTTTCTTTAATCTTTTAAAACGGTTTCTCCCAATTCCCACTTCTGCAATTCAGCTCTGCTCTCATTCTCAGCCTCCCAGCACTAGGCTTCCCTCAGCCTTGGAGCTGTGTTGCTTTTCTGTGAATAATACAGAAGGCATAATGATGGAGACAGAAATCCTGTTTGACACGATACATGCGCCATCAGCAGGTACTATGCTCATGGCTGCATCTCTTCCGTCTCAGATCTGGGACAGGCATAGGAAAAGTGTCCTTGTTGGGTATCTCAGGGGTGAGAGGTCAGCAGCTTTCCCCTTTCCTCAGGCTGGCATACGGCAGGGCCAGAAGTTAGTATATAAGAAAGGTAGTCTTACAGATCCGTGGTGTAGCCCATCTTCTCACAAGCAGACACTACAAAAAGCTCCTTCTATCATGAGGGTCTACTTGTAATATCTAGACTTTTAAATAAAAAGACCGTAACATGTAAAAACAAATTCCACTTACATAAAAAAGTTCAAGCTCACAGCCACCAACAGCGTGCTTGCTCTGACTGCTACCTGTGGGAGTCTCTTTAGAAATGTCTTTACTGAGTGTCTGTTATACTAGGTGTTATTCTGGGAGGTGGAAACAGTAAACAAGATCCCAAGACAGGTGTCTTCACACAAAAGGTTACAGTCTTATTGGTGAAATCAGCAATAAATAAACAAGTGGCTAATCTACCCTTCTTCCACCATTATTCCATTATGGCATAAAGGTTTTCATTAGTCATCTAGCATCAAGCAATCATTTAGTTATAAATGATCTATTTATCTTCTATTGAGTATATATGTAACATCTATCTACTTATCACCCCACAATCATCTCTCTCTCTCTCTCTCGCTCTCTCTCTCTCTATATTTTCCATCTATCTGTCTGTCTATCATCTATCTATTCATCCATCATCTTTATCTTCCTATCTAACCAATTGGTCTCTGGAAAGTCCAGTTACTGTGTCTTACCTGGTAGTCTTGTAAACCCCCTTTCCTTAATCTACCAATTGGATCCTTTGTAGCCTCTGCCCTAACCTCTCATTCTCTGAGCCCAGTGATCAGGGTAAACAGCTTCATGGATCTACTCTTGCCTTCCCGTGCTCAGTCCCGGCAGGTGACCATCACCCAGGTTTTCCAATCCAATGGTAGAGGCAGCCCTTTTACAATAAGATGTCATTAACCCACATGATGTGCTTTCCAAGCACTGAAGGCCAGCACTTTCTGGGGCAATAATAACCAACACCTAGGAAGGAGATATACTTAATATGGGCAGTGGGACATGGTATATCTACAGGTGTTTTTTATAAATTTTATTTTTTTATATTAATCACAGGTTACTTACTTTGTATCCCAGCCATAGCCCCCTCCCTCATTCCTTCCCAGTCCCTCCCTCCCAATCCCACTATCCCTCCTCCATCTCCTCCCTGCCCCTTTCCAAGTCAACTGGTAGGGGAGGTCCTCCTTCCCTTCCATCTGACCCTAACTTATCAGGTATCTTCAGGACTGGCTGCCTTGTCCTCCTCTGTGGCCTAGAAAGGCTGCTCCTCCCTCGAGGTAAGGTGGGGTCGAAGAGCTAGCAATTGAGTTCATGTCAGAAATAGTCCCTGTTCCTCTTATTAGGATACCCACCTGGATACTGAGCTGCCATGGGCTATATCTGAGCAGGGGTTTTAGGTTATATCCATACATGTTCCTTGGTTGGAGAGACAGTCTCATAAAAGACCCCTGTGCCCTGATATATTTGGTCCTTGCGGACCTCCTGTCCTCTCCAGGTCATACTGACTTGCCCTTCTTTCATATGATTCCCTGCACTCTGCCAAAGGTTTGGTTATGAGTCTCAACATCTGCTTTGATACACTGCTAGGTAGAGTCTTTCAGAGGCCCTCTGTGATAGGCTCCTGTCCTATTACTTGTTTTCTCCTACTTCTAATGTCCATCCCTTTTGTCTTTCTAAGTGAGGATTGATCGATTTACCCCGTGTCCTCTTTCTTGTTTATCTTCTTTAGGTGTACAGATTTTAGTATGTTTATCCTATCTTATAGGTCTAGTACCCACTTATAAGTGAGTATATACCATGTGTGTCTTTCTGCTTTTGGGATACCTCACTCAGGAGGATCTTTTCTAGATCCCACCATTTGCCTGCAAATTTCATGATTCCCTCATTTTTAATTGCTGAGTAGTTTTCCATTGTGTAAATGTACCACAATTTCTGTATCCTTTCCTCAACTGAAGAACATCTGGGTTGTTTCCAGGTTCTGGCTATTACAAATAAAGCTGCTACAAACATGGTTGAGCAAATGTCCTTGTTGTGTACTTGAGCATCTTTTGGATATATGCCTAGGAGTGGTATAGCTGGATCTTAAAGAAGCAGTATTCCTAATTGTCTGAGAAAGGGCCAGATTGATTTCCAAAGTGGTTGTACAAGTTTACATTCCCACCAGCAATGGAGGAGGATTCTCCTTTCTCCACAACCTCTCCTGTATGTGTATATCCCTTGAGATTTTTTATCTCAGCCATTCTGATGGGTGTAAGGTGAAATTTCAGAGTCATTTTGATTTGCATCTCCCTGTGGCTAAGGATGTTGAGCATCTCTTTAAGTGTTTCTCTGCCATTCTATATTCCTTCACAATAGCCACTAATAACATAAAGTACCTTGGGGTGACTCTAACCAAGCAGGTGAAAGACCTGTTTGAAAACAGCTTCAAGTCTCTGAAGAAAGAAATTGAAGAAGATATCAGAAGATGAAAAGATCTCCCATGCTCATGGATCAGTAGGATTAACATAATGAAAATGGCCATTATGCCAAAAGCAATCTACAGATTCAATGCAATTCCCATCAAAATACCAACACAATTCTTTACAGACCTTGAAAGAAAAATTCTCAACTTCATATGGAGTAACAAAAAACCCAGATTTTCCAAAATGATCCTGTACAACAACAGATCATCTTGAGGTATCTCCATCCCTGATCTCAAGCTGTATTACAGAGAAATAGCAATAAAAACTGCATGGTAGTGGCAGAGAAGCAGAATGGTGGATCAATGGAACAGAATAGAAAAGCCAGAAATGAACCCACGCACCTATGGAAACTTGATTTTTGACAATGAAGCCAAAAACATTCAATGGAAAAAAGACAGCATCTTCAACAGATGGTGCTGGTCCAACTGGATAGCTGTATGCAGAAAAATGAAAATAGATCCATATTTATCACCCTGCACAAAATAAAGTCCAAGTGGATCAAAGACTTCAACATATAACCAGATACACTAAATCGGTTAGAAGGAAAAGTGAGGAAGAGCCTAGAACTCATTGGCACAGGAGAAACTTCCTTAACAGAACAATAACAGCACAGGCTCGAAGATCAACAATCAATAAGTGGGACCTCATGAAACTGAAAAGCTTCTGTAAAGCAAAGGACAGTGTCATCAGAACAAAACGACAGCCTACAGACTGGGAAAGGATCTTCACCAACCCTATATCTGACAGGGCTAATATCCAGAATACATAAAGAACTAAATAAGTTAAAAAGCAATAAGTCAAGCAATCCAATTAAAAAAGGGGGGTACGGAGCTAAACAGAGTATTATCTGTAGAGGAATATAGAATGGCAGAGAAACAGCTACAGTTTTGAATCCTACAAGTGTAGGTCATCTGGAGCCCGCATTTTTAAATAGTCCTAGACTACATCAGCATAGCTAACACACATCCACTATGTCTCAAGGTAATCTTTTTATAATATTTTATTTATTTATTTTATGTATGAGTGTTCTATCTGCATGTATGCCTGCATGCCAGAGGAGGAAATCAGATCCTAGTATAGATGGTTATAAACCACCATGTGGTTGTTGGGAATTGAACTCAGGACCTCTAGAAAAGCAGACAGTGCTCTTATCCGCTGAGCCATCTCTCCAGCCCTGTCTCAAGCTAATTTTAAAGGAGGAAATGTGGATATACAGGCATATATAGGAAAGATTTACGGGAAATACATTGTTATAAAATCTTCCCTACATTACTCCTTAAATGAAAATTTTGATAATTGAAATTACAAAGCAATTATTAAAATGTGATTAAAATTCATTTTTTCAAACTATAAACACTATACTATATATATTCTTGTATTTACAGTATTTATTTGTTTATTTTGTTTTTCTAGACATGGTTCCTCTGGGTAGCTGTCCTGGAACTTGCTCTGTAGAAGAGGCTGGCCTCGAATTCAGAGATCGACCTGCCTCTGCCTCCCAAGTGCTGGAACTAAAGGTGTGTACCACCACACCTGCCTTTTCGGTATTTATTATAGGTGTGAAATATGCAGACCCTGTAGATACTGAGATATTGAGATAGAACCACTGTTCCTAGGAGAAATCCAGGGTTTGATCCTATCATGCTCTGGGAATAACAGTTTTCCCCAAATGGCAACCCATAACCTTGTTTCATGAATGCTCTGTTCAAAGGCGTTTTTGTTTGTTTGTTTGTTTGTTTGTTTTTAAACATGCAGCAGCGTTTCATTAACATGGTGCTCATAGCTAACTGCACTAGAACTCAAGCTGGAATTGAATTTCTCTAACTCAGTTTTCTTCATCAGGTGCCAGCATCCCACTTGCAGTTAGCAACACTAGAGAGCATTTCAGCTCTATGTTTATTCCTGAACGGCTACCATGTTCCCATCATGGAGGAGTTTTAGCAGGTGGATGAGCTGAAAAACAGAAGCTGTGACCACACGGTGATTATATTAGGGATGCAGAATGCTTTGAGCTTGCCACTCTGTACGTTGTTAGGAGTGTGCTCCCTTTTTATTTTCTCTGCATTGCAGTGGGGTTTGCCCATCTCTGCAGGTCAGTAGGGGGTGCTCTATAAGGACCAAGGACCAAAGGTGCAGATGAAGTCAGAATATCGGCTTTGCATGGAGAACAGTGAAATCAAACTCACCCCAACCATAGTGTATTTAAGTGGAGGATGGCATTTTGGGATGTTCATGCCTGCTATAAGAGAAACAGCACCCAGAAGAGCCTGTGTTTCTGTTGTTGTTTTTAGAGTCAAGGTTTCTCTGTGTAGCCTTAGCTGTCCTGGACTCACTTTGTAGACCAGGCTGGTCTTGAACTCACAGCAATCCTCCTGCCTCTCCAATCCTGAGTTCTGGAATCACAGGTGTGTGCCACCACTCCTTGCAAGATCCTGAGTCTTTACAATAAACGCCAAGAAGGGGAAAACAGGAAAAACAAAGACACAAAACACAATTTTCCTTTAAACCCTCAAACTATAATCACATCTCAGATGGGCATATAATTGCTTTTTATGGCTTAAGCACACATTTCTCTCTTTAGCTCCCAAACCTGAATGATTTCAAAGGGGAGCCATGGTTTAGAGAATTTTTGTTAGGTTTAATGAGGTTTTTTTGTTCGTTTGTGGGGAGAAATTGTGACTAACTACAGTGCTATATGTGGAAGTTTTCACCCTAGTGGCCCACAGAGAAAGAAAAAGTATCCACTATGAGAAAAACAAGAATGTACTACTAAAAGTCTTAAAATGAAACTAGCTTTAGAATTCCTGCTAATTGTTGTCCTCGATTTAAAAGATAGTATACTTCCAATTATAAAACATTTTTTCTGATCGTAAAAATAGATGAGTCATTGGAATCTTCAAAAACATATAAATATACAAAGAAGATGATTTAAATAGCCTGTAACACAGGCAAAAAACAGGTCTAACAATTTCTGAAAACCAATTATAGTGTAATTTGAAGTGTGTTCTTCGCAGAGAAATACCAACTTAGACCTTGCTTTGAAAGGCAGATTTATTTTTTTTTCTCCCTACTCTTCTCATGAGCAGCAACAACAAATCCATGGTTTGTTTTTCTCCTTGTTTCTTCCAGGGTCCTGGGGTTTTCTCTGACCATGCTTCCTTCACAGAGTCACGTGGCCAGGAGGAATTCTACAGCAGCTGTATAGCAGCTGAGCCTGGTGACCTCATGGCACCTTAGGTACTAAAATCCTCAGGAGGGGATACTCAGAACACCCTGTGTCCACTGGACATACGTGGGATTATGATTAGTAATGGCAATTTCAGAGGATACCATCTTGTGGCTCAACATGATTCTGTAAGAGGGGTGTTGAAGCCCTCTCACTTGTTTCTAATATTAGAGCCTCGTGTCTTCTAAAATTAATAAATATGAACACTTAGGCTTCCTACAACTTAATCACCGCTAAAGCCCTTCTGATAGATTTCCTGCTTCAAACTTTTTTTTTGGAAAGTCTTACATATAATTACTTCTTATAATTGGTGCATGGCTATTAAATGATGTAGAGCCAGTTCCCAAAGTTCCAAATGGATAAATATTAGCCTAATGTTCTCAATCACTCATTGGAGGCTCTGAGTCTTTCCTGCAAGGGAAAATATTTGCTGTAGATCACAGTAAGATTAGCCATAGGCTCTGAACAGCTGATGGAGGAGCCTGAAGTCCTTGTCAATGCCCTTGCACTTCTGTGAAGGACCAGCTCCTTCTCCAAAGACAGAAAAGATAAAATAAGAGGAAACCCCTGTGGAATGGCCTCGAGCATTCTGTAAACTGTGGTGCTGAGATGTACAACCAAGTTGGGATGTTGCTCCCTGCAACACAGAGAGTCTCTTTCCATTTAATGGCAACAAAAAAATGAAGGGTGCAGACAACCCCCGTGCACTCTATCCATGAGATTATTCTTGGATAGTTACAGCACCAACTGAACTGTTATCTGCTATTATGACTGCTATTAATGATGAGAGCTTTGCCTGTGGACTCTAATATAACCAGAAATGTGAATACTGGACAATTTAATGGGTCTGACCTCAGAAGGCTCAATGATCTAATAGTCAGAGGTACTGAACATCATTTGGCCTCTTGAAGTTTTAATTTTGGTAAAAATGTTTGTGTTTCCAATCAATTAAGCATGCAGTATGGGATTCATAACTATTGTGAAAGAAACTTCACTCCTCTCCATTGGGATAAAGGTCAATATGGAATTTTTTTTAATAAGTACAGAAAAGGATGGGACTTTGCCTTCCTTAAGTAAGACACACTTGGCAGTTATATCACATCAGATGCATCCTGACCCTCCTCAGTTCTAAGACCTGGATATGCATGGCACGCTCCAGGTCTCTTGATGGGTGAGACAATTTCTGGAGTCAGCTGTGCACCACACCCTCTAATGTGCACTGTGAAGGCAATCCTAGTGCTAGGACTGAAGATTGCAGTGTGGCCTAGGACTGTGTGAAGAAGTCTCAACAGCATTCTTTCTAATACAAGGCAGACCTGTATGTTGCTCAGAAGGTCTCAGCGCTTACAAGGTAGAGATGTGGTTTTTGGTCCTGGTGTTTCTCGACCTTCACTGTGCTCAGAATCTCCTACAAAGCTTTCATAGAGCACAGATACCCAGGTTCATCCAAACTTTCCCCACTGGTCTTGGTAGGGTGCAGGTATCTGTGTAATTCAAATATTTCCCCTGATGACTTCAGTTTATAGTGAAGCCAAACAGTCATTTGGTTTAGTGGTCAAAGATTCAGTGAGCCAAAGGACTTCTGATTAGTTACACTCTAGGGATTGTGGGAAGTATGGCTTACTTTTGCCAGTCAAGAGTCTGAAAAGCTCGAAGGAATATTCCTGTAAGCAAAATCTCCTAGACACCAAGGAAACTGAGCCAGCTACCTGTAGTCATAGGGCGTCTCTAAAACAATGGGTAAAGAATGGACAACTCAGTCCCCATAAACTTTTTATTTAATAGAGTCTAATGGGCCAACCAGGAAAAACGGGACTTGACTTCTCTCCTAACACCCTCCTTGCTCTTTGCACATTTCCTGATCTTCCTAGCAACCGCCTTTCTAGCCAGTCAGAGTCTTCCCAGTCACAGATACTCTAAGCAGAGGCCTGCCCCTGTTATTTACACAGTGGAAGAGAATGTGAGTTAGCCCACCATCCTTGCTTCAAGGCAGCACATTTTGAGTCTTAACCCCATGAAATGACACTTCAGAGCCCTTGAGAACTAACCTACAGACTGTTCCTGAGGGGGGCACCTCCATGAAGAATGTTTGCATGAGATCTCTCTGTAGAAGTTGATGTGGAGGGAAAGATGACAGGCCAGGTGTATACTGAACAGGGCTGAAAACCAGGCAGGAAAAATGAGAATGGTTTGTCCTCTTTGAGGGTTCAGCATTACAAAGGAAGTAGAGATTAGATGTTCTCTGCCCCTGTAAAAGATAAAGGGCGAAAGCAGTGAGCGTGGATGGCAGCATGTCCGTGACGCCAGGGTATCCGTGAGAATCGTCTTTCACACCACAGCTATGGGCTGAGAGCTGGGCTGGCCCACAGGATTCCTCCAGCACAAGAGTTTAAAGGCAGGACACCCGTGTCTTTACAGAACACAGGGGTAGCATTATATGTATTTCTTGTTTTTCTCATTCATGAGAAAAGAGAGATAAAACCTCGTTTAGGCATGAAACTGAACATATAGCTACTAGAGAGGTAGACAAGAGCCAGGCAGACACAGGGTCAGTCATGGGGTCAAATATACAATTTTGTCACATCAACTTTCTCTCCAACTTGAACATATTCCCTTATCTTTCAAGGCCTGGATCTTAAGCAAATGTCGTATCAGAGGTTGACATTCTGTTCTTATGGTTGAAAGGATTTGGGCAAAGTGTTTGAAAGTTTCTTTGATATGGAACTAAACTGTTGGATGAGGGCAGAACTCTGTGTTGTGCAATTTACCCAAATGCTCCAACACAATGGGGAAGTGGGCCAAAATACTCCTTTTGTTCACCTAAGTTTTCAATTTTCTGTTATGCCCAGTTTAAGAACTCATCACACACTAATTATTCTTCACTTCTTTCTCCAAGTTCCAAAGCTGTTTGATCATAACATGATCATGGCTAATTGAATGTTGGCTTTCCTACTTGGTCACAGAACATACAGTGTTGTGACTGTGTTTGTGTTAGCTCACTGGCAGACAGAGTTATGGAGATCACGGATGTGCATGTATTATAAGTACCTTTCAAAGTACAGGCTGAAGATACTTAATCAGAAATCCCCAATTCAAAATGCTCCAACATCCAACTTTGTAAGTGCTGAAATAATGCTTATAGATCTTTGGATTTCAAAGCCTTCTGGTTAGAAATTTGGGGATTGCAGATGCTCAAGTGATGAACCCTGTGCAAATATTCTCAAATCCCCAAATTCTTCAATCTGGAATGTTTTTGTCCTACATATTTTGGATAAGGAATAATAAATCTAGATTTTACCTGAGTAAATTTTGTTCATCTTTAAAATTATTTTGGAAGCATAGAAGACAAATCTGAATACATTGTTAAATTTATGTAATTAATGGTATACATTGAAAATGTGCTATTTTGTGGTCTTATGATAAAAAACAATATTTTCATGTTCAGTCTCTCTCATAGCAAACACTCCTTCCCAGGTTGCTAATAGTTTGTGGGCAGACTGTGCATTTGGGGACCCCCAGCTAAAGACAATGTGCAAACTCTTATAGCAATGGCGAGTATGCAGATCACAGGCAGAACAAACATTCACGTTCACACCATAAAGACTTCCTGCTGCCAACACTCAGCACCTCAGGGTCACTGAAACCATACAGTTTGAAGGGAGATCCACACCCTCTTTTTGTGGCGCAGTGCCAAAGAGCCTATTCCTTAAAAGTAAGTTATGAGAGAGGATCACAACACAGTACACGAAGCTTGGTGTCTGTGGGAAGTTTTCCGACTGGTAAGACAAATGAACTGAATAGTGAGGAGTGGCGGAGTTGTGCATTTCCTGAAGCTCACCTTCTGAGGTTCATTCTGGGCTTCCTATGGAGGATAAGCAGATGGTTGCCTTTGTCTCCATGAAGTAGAGGCGCTCCAGTTGAGCATCACTTCAATAAGAGTCCTTTTTGCTTACAGTCCCTGTGAATACAGTCTCTCTCAGCATCCAAG
Organism: Pachyuromys duprasi; assembly: GCA_028658305.1. Taxonomy (NCBI): domain Eukaryota; kingdom Metazoa; phylum Chordata; class Mammalia; order Rodentia; family Muridae; genus Pachyuromys; species Pachyuromys duprasi. The sequence continues at coordinate 43,901,593 of CM053767.1, read as the reverse complement.
GCCTAAACTTGACCTCTTAGAAAGTCTGTAAAATTTAGTCTAGTCTCCACACCCTTTATCTTTGCTTTGGGTCAACCTGTTTTTCCCAGCTGGGAGTGCACACAGCACACTTTGCCTCCCCAGGACTGAAGAGAAGAATTAGACTGTGTTCTTCCCCCTCTCTCTTCTCTAATCTTTTAAGCCATAGGTGGGCTCAATATCTGCTTCCAAACACATTCTCATCGACCACCATCTAGAAAAACTCAATGCGCCATGACCTTTAAGTTAAACTGCTCTTTAATTAAACATCAAGAAGGCACAATTACTGAAAATCAATCCCTGGCATTTTCTAATTGTAGAACCATTTTCCATGTTAGAGTCTGTGTTCATGTAGGCTATTTTACATTTTTAACTTTCCATTATTAGTGGTTGTTCTGCAACTCTGCAGTTATGAATTAACCTCTCCATGAAGACTATCCTAGTGAAATATCTGAAGTGTTCTTCTAGGACTAGGGCCTAAAGCTTCATAACCTAGAACCTGAGAAAAGCACATCCTGGGTTATAAACTATGCCACATAGCACCGAGTCCAACCAACCTGTACTAATGAGATCAACCAAATGCAATTAGTTAAAGGAGAATGGCCTAATAAAAACATGCAAAACAAATCACACTGAACATGAAGAGCACAAGTGCAGCATGGACAGCAGAAGCTGGGGGTCTTACGACCTTACAGACCAAGAAGCTTGAGAGTTTATAACGGATAGCATACTGTAATCACATAAAACACCATGTAAACGTCTATATAAAATTCATTCACAGACATGTCCAAGAGGGCACTGTTGTTTGACTGTATCCTGAATGGGGATGTGGTATGATTTATATATTGAGTACATGCTGTCTGATAAACAGTGTTGATCATTTTATTTAGTTATATTATTTTATCTATACAGGAACCTATGATTCCAGCATATGAGATCTATCTTACTGAAAAAGGCCTGGAGGGTTGAATGAGTTGAGCAGCCTGCCGATGCCATGCAGGTAGTGACAGTTTGCTGCTACCCATACTTGCCCCGAATTGTCATGTCTTGTCATCCGAGTAAAAGTTATGGACTATGCTCTGGGAAGAGTAAGTAATTATTCATTCACTAGTGACTAATTGCACAAAGATGTTAATGTGGTGGAGTCTGATACCAAAGGCAGTGTTCCTCATCCACAGACGGAAATTCCTCTGTGAGAAGGGTTTCTCAATATCCCCCATTTTCCTTATAAGTCCATTCTGCTTCTTCGCTGTGACTGTGCCTCGCTTAAGCACTATTCCTTAGAAATGCTTTGTAATTCAGTTCAGGAATGAAAAAGAAGAAAGTATCTGACATGCCTACAGGACAGACATGGTTTAAGAAGTATGAGGAGAGGCCCTTGAGAATTTCCTGTCTTCATTTCTCTTTGGGACTATTATAAAGCCTGACTCTTTGAAGTAATTTTATTCTATTGTTACCAATGTTCGTATTCAGTGTTACCAATTTAATTAAAACTATATTCCCCTAGACTGCTGCTTCTGACAAAGAGGGGAGTAGCAGAAACCAGGTTAGCTTTCCTCCTGAAAATAAATCAAAACAACGACAAAAAAAGCCACAGAACAAAACCGACATGATTGGCAGAGCACCAGTTGGCAAGATTGCTATAAAGAAGGCCATGTTCAGTGAGCTCTACTGTTCTGTTTGCTTCCTCAGGAGAGTTTTTAGGCTGTTACACCCAGGAGGAACTTAGCAAGTTCCCTGAATCTAAGAGATGGAAGCAGATGTCTGAGGAGCACCAAGAAATAGAATTCAATCTTTAAAATGCAACTCCAGAGAACTGAGCAGTGCACTGAGGGAGAACCCTACAGAATCCCTTGATTATTCCCCTAGGTCTCCATTACATGGGTGAGATTACCAAAGCCAAGAATCCTCCAAAGGGACAAAAGAAAAAGGGCGCCCAACACCAGCTGTGCTGGCAATGGTACCACCCCCCACACACACACTGGTCATCAACAAGGTCTGCACAATCCTAGATTGTGGAGAATAGCTTTCAATATCTTGCCTCTGTCTCCATGAAGCAGAGGTTATCCAGTTGAGCATCACTTCAATAAGAGTCCTTTTTGCTTACAGTCCCTGTGAATACAGTCTCTCTCAGCATCCAAGGTCTACACTTGACCTCTTAGAAAGTCTGTAAAATTTAGTCTAGTCTCCACACCCTTTATCTTTGCTTTGGGTCAACCTGTTTTTTCCCAGCTGGGAGTGCACATAGAACACTTTGCCTCCCCAGAACTGAAGAGAAGAGTTGATGAAGAATGTTTTCTACCTGCCTAAAAGACTCAATGGAAAGCTCTGGCCCCCTACACACTCCAAGTAGGGGACCTGGTCCTCACCTTAAATAATTTCTCAGAACCCAAATAATGGAACCCAGAGAAAGACACGGGAAGGAAAAGTGTTCCATAGAAGTGGGATAGAGAATACCCAAGAAATGTAAAGGTGTCTACCAGTAACCTTACTAAAATTAAGTTAGCCATCAAAGACTTTAAGAAGCAAGAAAATGGAAACCATAATTAACTGGCCTGGAAATGATACAACAGGTTAACAAATTTCTTTGTTATTAGACCAGAAGACCTGATACCAATTTTCCCAAAATTTATAAATGTTGTTGATCACAATTAAAAATCACAATCTTTTCATTTAGGAAAGATTGACAAAAGTATTCGAAGAAATTTGTGTAAGTGCAAAAGACCTGCAATGTAGCAATCATTTTGTTGTTGTTGTGTAAAGGAAATCTCTGTACTTTTAAAAATTCGTTAGGAAGGTGTGAGCTACCATAGTATATGACTATGATGCAAGAATGAGCGATAGAAATGCCAGTCAGAGAGGACTCAGTGCTCAATAAGCCCATTTGTGGACAAATGATTTGTTTTTTAACTAAAGTACAAAAGCAACTCTATGGAGAAAGAACAGCCTTTACAACAAACACTGTTGGAATCATTTGATGTCCATATGCAAATGAGTAAGCTTTGATTCATACCAATTAGGCCAAAAGGGATAATAGACCTAAATATAAAATCCTAAACTGTAAAGCTTCCAACAGAAATCAGAAGTGAAAAGCATAACCCATAAAAGAACAAACTGATAAACCAGCTTTCATTAAAATTAAAACATCTGCTCTTTGAAAGACACTGTTGGAAGACTAAAGTGACAGCCCGCATGCCAGGAGAAAATATTTTCATGCATCTCATAAAGGAAGGAAGGTACAATATGGAAATCATTCCCAGAACCCACTAATGATTCTATCTAATTAAAAGCTGGGAGAGGATGGGAATGAATGCTTCCCCAAAGAAGATCTGAAGATGGTGAGCAAGCACATGTGAAGATGCTGACCTCTGATGTTAAGAAATGCAAGCAAAACATACAAAATCACGGCAGCACTCTATCGGCATGCTCAGTTTAAAGCGTAAAGCATGGGCCATACTTGCTGCTGGAATGCTCATTGCTTATGGGAAAGTAACTGGAACTGCCATGTTGGGAAAGAGGGTGGAAAGTTCCTTAAAATGTTAGATGTAAATCTATCATACAACCCAGCAACTCTATTCCTAAGTATTTACCCAACAAATTTTAATGTGTATATTCACACATAGAGTTTTACATGAGTAATTGCAACAGTTTTAATTTTAATATTCCCCTGACTAGAAATGAGTCAAATGGCCACCAGGAGGTTAACAGTCTGATAATAAAGGCTATCACAGGGACACTTGTACATCAGAGTGGGTATAAAGGAGCCAGTTAGCCTAGCGATACTTGTCCCAACAGGAATAACTTCTATTGAGTCTCAGTTGGATTATGCTGACTGTGAGAAGATGGACAAAATAAGTAGACACACTGTGTATCCTTTCATTTGCATAAAGGTTCAAAGGGAACAAAGCAATCTCCAAAAGCCTATGAGTGGTTGCCTGTTGGAGAGGGGAAGCAATAGCACAGGGCAGAAGAATTACACAAAGGTCTGAGGAGACTGCAGATGATGGAGAAGTTTGTTATGACTGAGTCAGTGGTCTCACTGGTACACACACACACACACACAAATGTAGAAAACTGGGTAGACACTTCTAAGATGCACAAGACATCAGTAAATGCTTCAAAATTATGTAATATTTCCATTTTCCCTCCTGCGTTTTCCATGATCTCACATCAATTATAAAGGTTTTACTGGCCACTGAGCCTGAGCTGTCTGTGGTCGGGTGTCTCTAATCTTTGAGGCCGGCTTCCTCTTCCTAAGGCCTCTACCCATGCAGCCATTACCAGCACTCGACTCATTTCAAGCCTCATCTACTGAGACCCATGTTCCTTGTGGCATTGCTGCCCTTTCCATTGCCTCACCATGACAGGGCCTCTGTCTCCCGGCCTCTCAGCCACGCTAATTCTTCTTCCTCCCACAGGGAGTATTTCACCGTTTGGTGTCTTGTTAGAAATCCTCTATGTCTGGAGCTCTCCCTTTCACCCTTTTCAGCTGTAAAAATTCCCATGAATCCTGTAGGCCTCCGCTACATGCTATTTTGTTAGAAAACCCTATGTCATTTAGTAGTGGTGGTTGTTGCTTTTTAAATATTTGTTTACTTCTGAGATTTTCATATATTAGTGCCCTTCCTTTCCACTCTTCCAGCATTCCCCCTCCATCTCAAATTCATATCCTGATTTTTTTTAAAATAGTGCCCTTCCTTTCCACTCTTCCAGCATTCCCCCTCCATCTCAAATTCATATCCTGATTTTTTTATCATCGTTGCCATACATGTACATATAAATTTATAAATGTCAACTGCTGAGTTCACTCAGTGAGCTCATATGTATATGTGCTTCCTATAAGTGGGTGCAGGATAACATAAAGGAAAGAGAACAAGAAAGGCGAAAACTTGGGATGAGGAAGAACTGAATGCAGATAATGGACGCAAGTTATGAAAGAGGATACAAAGTCAATTGTTTTCCTAGTTCTGGTTCTGTCATACTTTTTTTTTTTTTGGTGGTGGATAAGTGCTTGAAATACATTTGATAGTATAAGTGTAAAACTAAATGTGAAACTCCACAGCTTCTGTTTTTCATTGCGAACATCCAGCCTAACTGCATAGAAGTTCACTGAGTTATATAGTATAGACCTTTGATCCGATTGATTTTGGTGTGTGGTGTTTTTATAGATTTACAAGTTTTTAAGAATGAAGTATACAAAATTTTTAAAAATGGCTTACCTGGCTTGATGTGTGACCTCCTTCCTCCTCGACCCATTTTTCCTGTTAGCACCATGTAGCTATTCTATCTACCTGCTTTCCTGCTAGGATTGTGTACTAGAGAACACTGCCTTGAACTGAGATCTGATTGGAGACCCCACACATGAAGGAGGTAATGGTGTTGGCTGTAAAAATCTAAATTTTTTCCATATCCTGGAGAAAATTGAAAGCTATATTTCCTGCTAAAATCAAACAGAACATTTGGTTACTGCCTGTGAGCATAATATATAAAATTTAAAATATGTAACGGGCTTTCTTATTGAGTCTACATTTGTATCAAGAACAGTCTTTTACTGCAGAAGGACACTGTTCTGAGAAAGTTTTTCCCCATAGTGCTTTAAGATAAAGAAATGATGGGATTAAAATGGCAATCTACCATGTAGTTTTCACAAACTTGGGGTTAGTACATCGCAGCCAAGCAAAGACGAAGTGCAGAACTGATCTAATTTGGATTCCCCCAAAGCAATTTTAACGAAGCAACATTGCAAGCTATGGAAGCTGGTTACACAGTAAGAATTTTGTAGCTGCCTGCTTGGCATTTTATAGATATGGCATGTCTAAGATAAAATAAAGCAACTTTCTTTTTATAGGTTTGGGGAAAAAAGAGACTTGTGAGATTTATTGCTTATAATCCATCATTCCTATGAGTGTGTGTGCTCATCTCTAAAGGTCAAGAGAGGAGATAAGAACTGAGGCAATTGAGGCAGAAAAATGTCACAGCTGATACTCTACATTCCTATGTGTACAAGGCAGAGAGACCTCCTTTGGGTGAAGTTGAAGCAGGCTCAGCCTGCTAATTTACCTTCCTAATTTACCCCACCTTCACTCGGGACAACTGGTATGTGATGTTCTGTGGTCACTTTTGTTCTCTTTGAGTTTCTTGGAACATGAAAATAGAAATAGGGGGAAAAGGTTTATGGTTTATTGTTCCTCAGCCACAGCTGGGTGCTTAGCATTTCCTTTAAAGTAATCCCTGCTTTCATCTATAGTTTCCTTTGAAATTATTACAAAATTACAAATAATTGAACCAGATTCTTTTCAGTGCCACAATCAATTATTGATAATTAACTTTAATTTTAGGAATAGGCACTGACTTGCTCTAATCGATGTGGTTTGAAAGCACAGCATATAGCTATGCTTTGCCCCAGGTATCTAGGATGTGAGAATCTATCTTGAATGTGGTTATCTAGGATGCAATGTGGCTGTTTCCAACACATCTCAGATGAGCTTAGAAATCAGTGTTTCCAGACACATTTCAAGTTCCACTTTTCAAACTACCTTTATTCAGACAGTGAGTGTATTTCAGAAAACCCATGCAGCTCTGAAGAGCGAACATTTTCTAACTCCCCGCAGTGGTTTGCTGGTAGGAAGCACATTTTGATAAGCTGCTTATACTTAGGGATAGCCATGAAAAGTGCTAGGCCAATGATGCCTGTGCTCTGTTTGTGGTGACTGATTCTAGGAGTTAGCTAAGAATAATTGTTTTTCAAAATAATCTAACAACCTGTACTAAAGTTTTAAAAATGAAGATATATTTCCTTTTCTCAGTTATTCATGGTATCTTAAAAAAGAAATATAACTATCTTTCTGTTAGATAAACAAAGAAAAGTCTTTTATAACAGAAAAAGTACAATTACAAGATAGAAACCTCATCAAAATTGGTGAAAAGATATATTTTTAGAGCTTCAGAAACAAATGCAGGAGGGGTGGGATCCAGGCTGGAGAAATGGTTCAGTAGTTAAGGGCTCTTCCAGAGGACCTAGTTACGATTCCCAGCACCCACACAGCAATTCACAACTGGCTGTAACTACAGCTCCAGGGGATCTGATGCTCTTTCTGGCCTCTGTGGGGACTGTGTGCATATAGTGCACATATATGCAGGTAAAATATCCATACACATAAAATTAAACAAACAAACAAAAACACAAACACAACAAAACCAGTTGCAGTAGTAGAAACAAGAAGCAATGTGTCCACTAATGGATGGGTGGAGAAAACAATGGTTTGTACAGACAATGGAAGGTTGTTCAGGCTTGAAGAAGACACACAATTTTGCTACATGCTATAAATCATACTCAGTGAACTTGGCCTGTTATGAAAGAACAGAAAGTGTATGACTCCATGCCTATGAAATGCCTACTGAAGTCAAATTCTTAAAGACAGAGAGTTGAATAGTGGTGGTTAGCAGCTGGGAAAGAAGGAAGGAAGGAAGAGAGGGAGAGAGGGACGGAGGAGAGGAAGGTACAGTTTGAAGGTGTGGAATTTCACTTTGGAAGATGAAGAAAGTTCTCCAGATGGGTGTGTGGTCATGGCTGATGGATGGGTGGTGATGACTGTTGTCAACAATGTATATGCTCCTGATGTCATTAAGCTGCATGTAAAAAGGCCAAAGTGGTAACTTATACTTTGCATATATTTTACCATAATAAAACAATAAATGTAATAACCCAGTGTAAAATTATAAAACCTTTTATAGAAAACATGGGAAATTTTTTTTATTGACCTGGGATTTGGCAGAGTACTAAGACCTGATACAGAAGCATGAGTGAAAAAGAAGAAACTCAATAAACTTGGTTCCATTTAATATATAAATGTAATACGTAAGTTTTGCTCTGTGAAATATATCATTTAAGATAAAAAGCAAAACAAAACTATAGATCAGAAGAAAATATTTGCGAGTTGTATATATTACCTCCCCGCCCCCCGAGGAAGGAGCAGCCTTGCTAGGCCACAGAAGAGGACATTGCAGCCATTCCTGAAGAGAACTGATAAGCTAGAGTTAGATGGAAGGGGAGGAGGTCCTCCCCTATCAGTGGACTTGGAAAGGGGCAGGGAGGAGATGAGGGAAGGGAGGGGGGATAGGGAGAGAATACGGGAGGGGGCTACGGCTGGGATACAAAGTACATAACCTGTGATTAATATAAAATAAAAATGTTAAAATTTAAAAAAAGAAACATGGAAGCCCTGTGTAATTCATAATTTTCATCTTTCTGTTATGTTTGTAAAGGCTGTCAAATAAACTTATTATTACAGTTTAATAATCAAAAGAAAATGCAGTCATTCTGAATATACCACAGTAAGAAAACAAACAAAAAACTCTACTAGAAGTGAATAAAAGAATAGATGTTCACCAAAGAAGATGTGTAGGTAGCAGAAACATGGGCCATTAGTGAAATGCAAATTACAATCAGAGTGTGTGTGCTCATTTGAACCAAACAAGTCCTGACGATAAGACATACACTGGCAGGATGCAGAGTAGCAAGGAGCCCAAGGTAAGCCACGTAAAAAATGCAAAATAGAGTAGAGCTACTTCCCCATGCCCATGATTCCCTCCTTTGTCAGCTTTCCAGGCAAGTCTCTGAGGACCATTTAATTTCTCTCTGTAATTCCTTTCCAACCAGCCTCATTCATCACCTCTCCCTCCCTCTTTCCCATAATGCTCTGAACTTAGTTATCCTACTTTGTATATTCACAACCGGTCTCCTCCTGCTAGACGGTAAGCCACTCAAAGATGGACACCACAGTTTTGCTTAGGGACCAGAAAGCAATGTGTACCCAATCAGCAGCTGTTGAATGGATTCATCTTCCCCTAAGTAAGGCTTGCTGTTTAGACATTGTGTCCTGTGAATCAGAGTCAGCTATCAGTCTTTGGTTGGTCACTCTCATGTCTCATCAACTTCATGACCTCTCAACACAGGTTTGCATGGCCCTGGTCTCTCATGCCAAGATCCTCAGCTGCATCTGCCTCAAAGGGTTTTTTTTACAAACATTGAAACAGATAAATAACATTTCTTATAGTAAGTGGTAAGTACTTGTTATAAAAATACTTCTCTCTCTTCAGTTTTCTTATTTATAATGCTATAATAAAAGTACATCCTTCGTGGGCCACATTGAAAGGGGAAAAAATTCCCAGTGAGGCACTTGTCCTCAGCTCTTGCCACCTGAGCAAGCTAAAGGGACAGATGGGAGACACCCTACAGAATTGGATGTGGTGCATCATGTTTCTTTTCCCAACCTGTTCTTTTTGTTTCTATGGTTACCACGGTCGGGGTGGGCCTGCTAAACTTCCATTCCCACCATCGGCTTGGTGTTGATAACGCAAGTATCTACACTTGCCATTGCCACCCACAGCCTTTCAATGGATACTGTTTATTTTATGTTCCTCTTATCCTTTCCTAAACAGAGTCCCCCCCAATCATTCCAGCTTCGCTGACAGCAGTCCCATCTCTACCTATAAACTAAGTAATGTTTAATGAAAGGGGGGGGTTCATGGGGACCCCCTTTCCTCATGAATTAAGGAATCTTTTCACTCCCTCTGCCTCACATTTTCAATTCAACAAAAGCCTACCCATTGCAGACAACCCTTTCTTTTCTTTTTTCCCCATTAATTATTTACTTTACGTCCCAGTAGGAAGTTCCTCTTCCTCCTCTCCTCCCAGTCCGACCCTCTCCCCTTCTCTCTCCTCTGTGCCCCCTACCTTTCCAAGAGGAGACTCCCCATGGGTATCAAATAGGACTGGTACCATCTTCTTCTGTTGAGATTAGACAAGGCTGTCCAGTTAGGGCAAAGGGACCCAAAGGCAGGCAACAGAGTCAGAGACAGCCCTTGCTCCTGCTTAGAGGTCCCACATGAGGACCAAGCTGTACATGTGTTACACATGTGGGGGCGGGGCTAGAACTATCCCTTGGATACTCTCTGGTTGGTGGTTCATTCTCTGTGAGCCCCTATGGGTCCAGATTAGTTGATTTTGTAGGTTTTCTTGTGGTATCCTTGACTTCTCTAGCTCTTTCAATCCTTCCTCCCCCTCTTCCAGAAGATTTTCCAAGCTTCACCTAATGCTTGGCTCTCTGCCTTTTATTATTATTATTATTATTATTATTATTATTATCAGCTGTTGTGTGAAGCCACTCAGATGACTGTTATGCTAGCCTCCTGTCTGTAAGAATAGCAGATATTCTTAACAGTGTCAATGGTGAGGTCTCTCTCATGGCATGCAACTCAAGTCATTGCAATCACCCTTTCTTAAACCAGTACTCAGTAGTGGGGTAGTGTAATGGCTTCCACAGAATAATTTGAGCGACTGTTTCTGAAGAGTCTACCAATTGCTCTACATGATAGCATCTCTCTAACTCAATTGTGGCATCACAACACTGACAGATGTCCCCCCTGGCCTTTTTAGCCTGCTCATGCAGGGTCATGGTCTGCAGTGAAGACCTGGCTGCCAGCTGTGAGGAACTCAGAAGGGCTCAGGAAATAGCTTAGCCAGCAAAGTGCTTGTCCTACAAGCATGAGGACCTGAGCTCAGTGCCAGAAAGCACAGAGGAATCTAGGCATGGCAACACAAACTGTTAGTTCCCGTGTTGGGGACATAGAGAAAGAGAGCTCACTGAGGCCCTGTGGCCAGATAGCCCTGGCTAATTTGTGGAGTCCAGGCCAAAAAATAAACCTTGTCTCAAAACAACAACAAGGTAGATGGTACTGAGAAATGTGGTTGACTTCTGGTCTCTACATGTATGCCCCACTCCCCCAATGCAAGAGCATTCACATGTGTGTCCCCACATGGATACACAAACATTCACATACACACACATGAAAAGAAGGAAGGAAAGAGAGAGGGAGATACAGACTGGAGGGGAGGAAGAGGCAAAGAGAACACACAGGAGAGAAAAACAGCATTCCAACCCTTCCAATGTCACAACAGACATGCTTACTCTATTATTTCACTTCAAAGAAATGGTAAATGAGCCCAAAGAAGATTTTAAATGCTATTTCACAATATTAAGAAACATGAGAAAATTAGAACTTCAGAGAAAGCATTTAAGAATTATCAAAGTTTCGTTGTCCAACCCAAGGCCCTCACATATGCCTTCAGGTCTACATGTCTCCTCACAAGTAACAATATGTTTGGTAGCTACACAGGAATGCAAATACATTACTTCTAAAAATGGTTGACTTTCAATATTATGGTAAATTTCCAGAGGAATATAGTATCTTTGACTTAAGAAACATCCCTTGGACAAGTGGCTGCTGGTCATTTACATATTTTAATGCCAGCAATAAAATTGGAGGTGGTTGAGCTTAATAAATCCATGTGGCCATAAAAGAAGGATGGAGATGAATTCTGAGTAAGTAAGCTAGGATCAACTGAGTCCATCATAATCACGGATTAAGGAAGTGTGAGTTGTGGCGGGAGAAAGGACAGTAGTCACTGAAGTAAGCGGTCCCTTGGGAGTTAATGAAAAATTTCCTTCTCCAATAGGAATGGAGTGCTTTTTAAAATTTATAATACCATATGGACACTCAGCCATATGGATGGCTCGGAAACGTTCTGCATCAGTGTTATTTTTACATTTTCAACATAACAAATACACTAAACAGGTGTTTCAAAATGTCACACTTTGAACAGCAGTAATTTAATTAGCATAAAAATTCACTGTTCTTAGTTTCATTGAAATATTGGTGGAAAGGAGATATTTTATACGTGCTATGTTTCAACTCTATTTATAGCTAGATTTTAATTTTAATTTTCAGATTTTAATTTTTTTCTCTCTTTGGAGATCAGGTGATGGCAGTTATGAGCCAAGGGACACCAGATCAGACTCTGTCCCCTACTTTCATCAGGATCTGCATTTTGCTTCAGCATAGCCAGGGGTCTTCTTCAGTGGACTCAGGCACACAAAGGATCAAAGGCTTTGTCAGCTCCTACTTTATCATATGACTCAACTATACCACAACTAAGCATATACTCAAAGGACTCTATTTCCTACTTATAACAGTTCAGACATGGAAACAGCTTAGATAACTATCAACCGATGGATAGATAATGAAAATGTGGAGCCTACCCAGAGTGGAGTTTTATTCAGCTGTGAAGAAAAATGAAATTATGAGATTTTCAGGTAAATAGGGCAACTGCTAAATATTGTTCTACCAAGTGTAGTAACCCAGACAAGAAATACAAAGGTCACATGTTCTAACTCATATGTGGACCTTAGCATCGAATCTTTAGATTTGTTTGTTTAGTTTGCAGTACCTGGATAATTCATGAGACTAAATAAGGACCACTGATGTGGAGGGGTAAAAAAATGAAGGGAGTGGGGATTGCAGAACATAGGTGACGTGAAGGGTAAAAGAGAGATAATGAGAGGAGAGGTTTTAGTGGGAGCAGGGTAGAAGGCTAGGACAGAAGAGGGCATTTTGGGAGGGAAAACTAACCTAAGAATATTTAGAAAAGCCCAGGGAAGCCCATTAGTTTATAACATAGTTTAATGCAATTTTATAACACATACACAGTTGGAGTAACCCTATCAGGGGATATGATAATCCCAGAAACCACAGGCTGCCAACTAAAAAGCCATGTGTGTTGGTCACAGAACATGGAGAAATCAAGTTGATACGGACAAAAAAGTTTCCTCCTTGCTGAACAGCTTTCATAAATCTGGAAGGTGTTGTATCCTTTTCTAGGGGTTGGGGAGCCGATTTACCCAGTCTTACCCAGTTGAGTACCCTATAAATGGCAATAATGACCAGCTTGGCAAGATATGCCCATGGATGCAATAGAGCATAGATACTATAGGGGTAACTGCTTCTGGATCTGATTTAAGGCCTGTTGCACAGGAGGAAACATATGCTCAGTTCTGTTTACAGAACAATTACAAAAGAGAATATGACTCCTGAGTAAAGCATTGACCTGTCCGAGGAGGTGGATTCAGCCTCTAGAGCCTATATCCCTGTAAATGATGCTTGTCTAAGGGGAAGACCACGAGTAGCAGGCAGCTAAAGCCCTGTCTTCTTCACCCAGAAAGTTAGCAATGCAAGCAGTGCCTCCTGCTGTGGTTCATGTCCCCTAAATACACGTGTTGGAAATTTAACTCCCAATGAGACAATGTGGAGAAGCTGAGAGGGATTTTCAGAGGTGGGCCTACCTTCAGAAACAGACTGATTGCAGTATCAACACAGAGGGTTGGTTAGTGTAGGGATAGGTTCATAATAAAAAGATGTCTGGCCCCCTTCCCTTACCCTCTCACTCTCTTCCAACTCCTCCTTTGCAGACATGCGCACAGACACTTTTTGCCCTACACAAGTGGGTGCAGCAAAAAGGTTCCTGCTGGGTACTGGCATCGTGCTCTAGGACTCTCCAGCCTTCAGAACTGTTAGCCAGATACATTTCTGTGCATTAAAAATAATGCAGTCTCAGCAGAGTGATGGTGGCGCACACCTTTAATCCCAGCACCTGAGAGGCAGAGGTAGGTGGATCTCTGTAAGTTTGAGGCCAGCCTGGTATACAGAGTGAGTCCAGAACAGCCAGGGCTACACAGAGAAACCCTGTCTCAACCCTCCCTCCAAGAAAACACCCTCCCCCCCCAAAAAAACCCAAACCAGCCAAACAAACAAACAAACAAACAAACAAACCAAAAAACAGTCTCTGGCACTCTGCTATAGCAACAGAAAACAGACTAAAACACCTTCTCAGAGGACTTTTGATGATGGCGGAGCACTAGAAGTGTAGATTGGACTGTAAATTGTAAATTGTGTTTAATTAAGATTTGGATTTAAATAGTTGAATGTGACAAGTGGATTCATTATTGGGCATCTCAAGTTTAAACCTTGTAAGGTTTAAAACCTTATAAGAGCTAACTGTGCTTAATTTATTTAGAAATAAAACAGCAACCTAAAAATTCTTGGAAAAGGTGTTATCTGCCACTATCTTGCTATCTACACTGTTTCATGAGAATAATTGGAAGCCTCTCAATTAACTGGAGATACAACTAATTATCTTAAATGAAAATAATTTACATTTAGGTTCTGTTGGCATATGCTTTTGTTTCTTCTCTAGAGTGAAGTTATCAGAGTCAAACAATTTTAAGATTGGGCATGGAGGCTCTTGTTTTACTTCAGAGAAAAGCCATGTGTCAATATTCCTTGGTCCTTCCTCAGAACAAACACCAAGGCTATAGTGAGCTATGGTCTGGATCAGAAAAGCAGATTGAAGGTACCAAGTGAAATCAAGGTCGGTGGGTAAGGTACGAACTTTTGTGCTAACTGTATACATGATACATTTTGATATGCACTTAATACTAAATAATGAAGCTCATACTGGGTAGCAGCTCATTTGGCACAGTGGTTCACACACAAGCATAAGGAAATGGCCAGCTTGTAACCTACCTCTTCAGAGCTGATGACAGGAGATCACCATGGCCCACTTGCTACCCTGTCCAGTCTACAGCCTGTCTCAAAAACCAGTGTGGACTACTCCAGAGAAATGATACCCAAGGATAACCTCTGGCTTCCACATGCATGCACACACACATGTAAATGCATCTGCATACACACACACACACACACACACACACAAAGTCTAATAATAGTAATATGATTCAATCATCTGGAGAGAGCAAAGTCTATAAAATTCTTAACTGAAGAAGCCCAAAATAGACCTGTTATTTCTTTTAATTTATGATTTGATTGGTTTCTTAAAACTCAAACCTCCTTTTAAATGAACTTCGTCTCTGTGTATTAATCTTCAATCATTTTATTAAGGGTACATTAAGATAATGTTTAAGAATGAATTATAATCATCCTTAAAGCATAAAAGTTATCCAAATCATCATGGTGTCTTAAATTCCCTTGCAAGAACATAATCAATTTTGTAAAAAGGCAAATGTATTAGAAAAGTTATTTCTAAGGAAAAGACCTTCTTACTAAGTACTTATTACTTAGAATATTCTTTATGAAGAATATTGATTGCAGTTAGCTTTGTGAGTAGACTCCTGATTATATAGCCCCACCCTCATCCCATGATGAGCCGAAACCTAGCTCAGAATATTGGTGTTTGCATAGACTTACAAGCAGAGATGGCAAGCAATGGGGGAAGGGACAGTTTAAACGAATGGTCAAAAGTTGACACACAGGAAGGACAGGAATTAACTTTGTCACATGAGTACTTTTGTCTAAGTCTGAAAAGTTGTGAGTATACTTAGATTAAGGCAGAGGAGAAATTTAGAAGACAAGAGTTGGGAGAGGAAGTAACAGATGCCAGATGTTGGAAGGAAGACCATCAAATGTGGGAATAGGTTCAGCAGGACCAATGGTAATGAAACTTCTAATGGCTGACAAATAATTAGCCAGTAACTTTTTCTAATGGAAACAATGCCCTAACCTGGGCCTGAGGTAAGAAGTGTGGTTCAGATGCTACTGTACTGATCCTGTGTCACCTGTAAGGATCCCTCTTGGATCTTGGGTTTGGATAATTAAGGAAGTTACAACTTTCTCCCTAGTGTTAGAATCCACATTACGACGTTTCTGAAATGTTTCCATTTGGACAAAATATTTTTAGTGACAGGAGCTAACCCATGATTTTCTTAGCAGCCTAATCCATGTCCTAGTCTTGCTTCTCCTTTTTTTTTCTGTGACAAAACACCCAAAAAGGCAAACGAAGGAAAAGGGAATTGCAGCTCATGGGGGATTCACTATGGTGGGGGAAGTCAAGGCAGCAGGAGCTTGAGGTTGGTCATACTTGCATCCACAGTCAGAGGAGTGCAATGTGTGCATGCATGCTGGTGCTCAGTTTGCTTTCTGCATTTTACACAATCTGGGAACTCTTGCCCAGGGAACTGGCCCATCAGAATTAAATCGGGTCTTCCCATATTAATTACAGCAGTCAAGGTAAACCTCTACACGTATGCTCAGAGTCAATCACCCAGGTGATTCTGTAGTCTGTCAAACTGACAATTATCATTCACCCATATTCTACTTTCCAATAATTCTAAACTTTTTTCTTTACTACATTTACTTCCATATGGATTTGAAAGATTCACCACAACCAGCACATCTGCTCCTAGGTTAAAAAAAAAAAAAAAGATAGTCTTTTCCCTACTCACACTAATAGCAGGGAACAATTTTGTGCTTCAGACCAAAATGCTTTCAAGTGGACATCAACATGGTATACAATAATTCTCTTTCTTTCTTATGCTGTCTACCTACAGACTATGCCAGATCCCATCGGTTGAGGGAATCCCATCAACCTCAGACACCAGCCACCATATATTTCTGATGGACTCACTACCTACCAGAGTTCCCATAGACCTTTCTTAGGTTCAACAAATTAGCTAAGATGGCTCACAGAACTTGAGAAACACGTATATGCATTGACTATTCTAAAAAGTATTATGAAAGATATGGAAGCCCTAGGTTACGAGGAACTTTGATAAGTATAGAGTTCAGGCTCATTTTGAGTATGCCTCCCCCCCACCCCAGTGTCCCCATGTTCAACAACCTGAACTCACTCTCATTTCTGTGGAGCGCCTATCCACCCACGTCCCAGATGTCAGTGGGTAGAGCTTGAAGTCCCTAACTTTTAGTCCTCTAATCACTTGGTCTTTTTGGTCAGTGTTCCATGAGACTATTCAGGGACTCGCCATGGCATCAGAAAAACTGGAGTTACCAACAGGAGTTGGCATGAGTTAAAGCACTCACATTGGTCAATCTGGAAATCCCATGGTATTTAGGAGCTCTATGAGAGGAACTTGGGATAAAGGTCAAATGAAGTTCATATTACAAAATTCTTTTATAGACTCGACTTACATATTTCTTTAACTCTTCTTCTAGGATCTCACCCTCCATCACTATTTTCATTGCAGTAATGTGCTCACCACTGTTTTTCTTGTTTAAAGGGAGGTATCAGATTGTCTAAATACAATGACCTATAGATGCTAGATAGACCCAAGCAGAATATACTGGTAACTGATCTTAGCAACAGGTGAAAAGCATTTTTGTGGTTGTGATGAATATGAGATACCAAGAAAAGCAAGCCTCCATCCTTACCATGAAACTTCCAGAATTAAGACATGCTCGGGTTTAAATGTGCACCTCCAAACTTCAGGTGTTGCCAATGTAATGCCATTGGGAGTTAGGTCATCAAGAGGGATGTAAGCCCTCATCTAAGGAGTTTCAGACAGCTTTTGGCTGGCTCTCTTGCCTTCCTATCTCCCTGTGCAAGGACCCAGAACCAAGATACTATATCAGAGGCAGAGGGCAGCCCTCAAAGGACATCAGTACTTACAGCTTCTTCTGTGCCGTGACTTCCCAACTTCAAGAACTGTGAACAATAAGCTTCCAGCCTTTCAATATCACTATGCCTGAGGTGTTCTGTTGCATCAGCACAAACAGGCTGATATAGGAAGCTCCCATATGCTCCATTTTATAAATCAGAAAGCCAGGCAATTCAAGGTGATCAACACAGAAAAGAGAAAGGCGAAGGCAATGTTCTCATCCCATCCACACAAAAGAAGACTTTTCCTATGAAAATAGAAATCAGCAAGCACATGGTGATAGTATCAAGACTGCCTCTGCATTTGTTATACTCCTAGGACTGGGCAAGAGATGTCCTGTTGCCTTCTGGCTGTTCATCAAACACATACTTCAGCCCTTCCATCCTTGAAACTGGAATTTGCAGGTTTGCTGAGACACCATAGCAGAGCAAGCTTTCAGGTGCCCACATACCTGTCAAATATGCAATCTTTGGCACTCAGCATTATCCATTTTAGTTTCTTTCTGAAGCCCTGTAAAAACTAGAGATGGTGTCATTTTGTGGCTGGAGGAATTGAGTTGTCTACGTGTAGACCTCATTCTCAGGTCTGTGTTATTAAGGTCCATTAAAGGTATTTATCTTCTTAGAGGTGGTACAGCTCTGGGACCTGTCATTCACTGCCATTAGGAGGTTGCTAATAATAACACAAAATCCAATATCAGGTAATGGGAGGCAAAGACAGATTCAGAATTAGAGGAGCATGAGATTCAAAAGAAGACATCTCATGTGTTCCCTACTGTGGAGACCAGTGGAAATCTCTCTAAATGTCAGCAGTAGTCAGTTCTTGAGCAGAACAGTGGCCGGATCATGTGAATTTCCTGATTATCTTGTTTATCGTGTCTATTTAATAAATATAGATTCCTTTTTAGTGTGAATGACATTTTTTTCATCTTAAAATAGTGATTTAATGAGTGGCAATGTTACGTTCTCAAGGAAAGAGGCCACTGCAAAGTTCCGACCCAATGAATTGGCAGTGTTCCTCTTCATTTGTTTTTAAAGAGGGAACTTTAGGGCCCCACTGGAGGGCTGAGGGCTGGCAGCACCCTGTTTCTGGAACCCACACTTAACAGTGGTTCCCCAGAGGGACAGCAAGGAGCCTGGCAGCCCACAAACTGCCCTGGACTCTGCCACCTGTTAAAGGAGCAGTGGATACTGTCTCAGTACCATCGTCACCTGGGTCTTAGGACACCTCACCTCTAGCTATTTGAGATGACAGTAGGGAGCACAGTGTATTTTAAGGAGCTCTTAGGGAAAAGTTGATATCTACTGTTGAGTCAGCCATCTTGTCCTGCTAGGCTTCTGTTTATCTCATATCCCAAGCTCCTGAACAAAAACACAAAGCCAAGTTGATACGATGGCCCTGGAAACCTGGCTTTTGCTTCTGTTTATAAAATTTTCATCATGGAAGAGGAGGTGGGAAGACGGTAAGAGCCAGGTGGGCATGTGTACCAACACAGCAGCCATGACTGGGTATATAGGACCTGTATGCGATCAAGCCAGTCAGAATCCTAACAGGGATGGCTGACAACAATGCGGAAACTGATGGCTGCTGGGGGAGGCAGGGTCAGTTTTCTCCAGGGATGTGGCCCTGAAAGGCTATGCATGTTCTGGTAAGTGATCTTACACCCAGGCACATAAAGACAGCACTAGGTGGACTTGGTGCATTTAAAAAGAGTACACACAGCCCAAGAACAGTGGTGGGGGTGGGATAGTGGACTAGAAGGGAGGGAAAGTCAGAGTTTAATCAAAATACACTACATACATTCATGAAATCATCAACTAACACAGAAAATATCTGTTGGAATAGTTAGTGCTGGCTCGGCAGATGCCAATGCTGGTAGAGGATCTGGGGGGAGGGGGGAGCTGGGGGTGTTTTCTGGACCTCTGGTGCTTGTTTGTATTTCCAAAATGCCACCAGTCTGGAGTCGAACTGGGCTGCTTTGAAAGCACTGATGCCTTCTCCCCCCAGACTAAATGTACAGGAATCTTTTTTTTTTCTCCTTGTGTGTAGGTGGCAATGTGCAGATAGTGGCTTAAAATCACGGCTGCACTACGAACAAAAACTGCTCTTAAGAGCCTGAGCCCTGTGACCTCTTTCTCTCAAACAAACGAATAAACCTCAGCGCTGCATGTAAGCTCATCTGTCAACAGGCCTTCTCCAAGAACTCACTGTGATTAGGGGATTTTATGTGCAAGGTGTCTCCAGGTGGGAGAAATAAACACAGAGGCTACGGCACACAGGGCATCTTCCTCCCTCCTGGCTGGGGAGAAAGGGCTTTAGAGCTGCTGTGAGGAAATAGATTGTTCTAGCAGGATAGGGGAAGACAACAGGAAGTGAATCCCTGCTGTGTCTGCACAGTTCAGACCTCGCCTGTGAAGCAGGCCTGGTGCTTACAGGGCTCCAGAGGGAGTCTTTGATCAAAGACCTCAACAGCTGGGCAGAGACCTTTAGCTTGGAAACAGGAAGCAGCAGGGAACTCCTTTGGGTTCTCAAGCAACTGGTGGGCCAGATGAAAACAGGTCAGGTGCCCCTCACCTTTTGATGGCATGTGTCCCTGTAAACCACTGCAATGTTACTTGAAACATGCATGCCATAGATCTAATTTGCAGAACATTGTAACACCTGGAAGGGCTAGACCTTGCACTCGTCTGCTGACTCATAGATCTGAGGCTTGCTGGCACTGACCAGCATTGGGGGAGAGGACTGTGCAGTGTGTACTATCCCAGACTAAGACCCCCATATCAGTACTGTGGCGTGTTTTCTACAGAATGTGGATCTCCATCATTTTTTTTAATCACATTTTCTCTTTCACAATTGCATACATGTACGCAATCACGCTGTTTACGCTCTCTTATGTCTCCTGCACCCTCTGCCTGCCTGCTTACAAGTCTCTATGGCGCGTTCACATCTTTTGGTTTTCCTTTGTGACTCACTAAGTCGAGGAACATTTATGTGATGATGGGTAGGGAACTGTCCACTGCAGTGTGGTGGGCTCACCAGTGGAAACAAGACTAAAGGCAATGACTGCCGCTTTCCCAAAATCCATTTGTACCAACATGTCAGTGGGGATGGACTGAGCCTACTGAGTCCAGTAGGGTTCCATGAGCCCTCCTTCCTTTATGAGGGCTGGTTACTGTTGAGAGGACCAGTCTCATGCAGGTCCAGTCCAGGAGACTGTAGCTCCTAGGTGGTCATGATTCCATGGCCGTATCTAGCCTGAAAGTATTCTGTGTCTCTTACTTCCTTTATGTGTCGCCTCTCTTGCTCTCTCTTTGTCTCTCTATGTCTCTGCCCCTTCTCTCTTTCTGCATTTCTTGCCTCTCTACATTTTCCTCTGTCTCTCTGAGCATGCACTCCCCCCCCCCCCGCACCCCTATCTTTCTCTCTCCTGTTGCATGGCAACTTCCCTGGCCCAGTTCCTTGGGACCTGTGAACCCACTGAGAGCTGCCCTCAATTAACCTGCATTTATAAACTGTAATTTAACTAGAACTGGCTCATTTCATTGGTAGAAGAATGCTTATCAATCTTCCCTGAGCCTTAGAGGGGTTGATACCTGCTTAGGCCTGAGCACTCAACTGTTACTTACTCCAGTACCTTACGCAGCCGCAAGTCTCTGGATTTACTGTCATTCACTACAAAGAGACATTTCTCTGATGAAGGCCAAGAGTGGCATTTGTCTATGGGTATAAACATAAATACTTTACAGAAAGTTTGATACCATATCAACTTAGCTAAACAATAGTAGTAGTTTCCTAACTCGTGCCTATGGCCTCCTCACCTGTGGGATATTGGGCAAATTCATAATACCAGGCATGTCTTCTCTAGTGTAAAACATGTCTCTTAAAGTTGAAAAACTGGAACTCAAACTATCCATCACTAGGATTAAAACTTACATTAGATTGGGATAGTTGGCATAGGGAGGCAGTGACTGCTCTCTTGGCATTTGCCATGGACTCGATCTACTGAGTACCTAGTGTAGGTTTCACTGGTCAAGGCCCGGCTCTGGGGTTTTTACGTCTGTTGCAAGCAAGAAGGAAGATACACATAATTAGTATAGCAAAAGTTATATTTTATTATGCTGAGGGTCATTACACAATGTTCACACTCTAACTTCCTGGCCATAGTCCTAAGCCTACCTCCGCAAGGCTGCTCATCTGTGCTATGTATCTTAGCTGAAGGTCAGGTGCAGTCTCTAAGAGAAGTCTCTGATTTGAGGGTCAGGATCCTGAGAGAGACTCTCCAGCCACAGGAAAGATCAAGGTGGCATATCTCGAGATGTGCAGAGCAGAGTTTTGCTCTCTGTCTCTGCTTATATACTGTCCAGTGGGTATCATGTGGTTCTAAGACTGTGTCTGGTCATCTTGAGTGAGTGATGTCACTGAGTTCTGATCATCAAGTGCGGCCTTGGGTATAGTGGGGATCCTGACTAAGCTACTTTTACCTGTCTTAGAGGCATTATTTTACTATGTTCATTACAATGTCTCTTTAGAGACAGATGTTTTACCACCTCAGAAAGAAAACCCAGGCAAGACCCATAACAGCATGAGAGTCACATTATGGGAGAGTTGGGGTGTGGGATGCTAAGGAACAAGGTGAAAGGAAAGGTCTTCAGAATTCCTGAGTAGTGGGTGTGGGGACTAGTTTTATTCTTGTTTTTTCTTCAAATCAGTATTAGGGTCTCTATGAATGACAGGATCTTAACTTTGAACCAGCATGCTTGGCTTATGAGGTAGACAGAGAAACATCACACTCAGTAAAGATGTCCTAGGAGGGGAACATCTGCAGCATCATATCTCCATCTTGATGGTTCTGCTCTGCCACCTCTACCTTTGCCACACTATGGGGGAGTTTCCTCCTCCCTGGGCCTGTTGATCCTTGGAATCAGCATCCCTGATGTCTGCTGGTATAGAAGCTGCCAAGAGGGAAGCCTGCAAAATGTTGTACAGCAGATCATAGAATGGTGTTGGTCAGAGCTATTGCTGCATGTCATTGACTATTAAGATTGAGCCACTTCACAAATATTCATGAGTTATTTGGGTTCTACTTTAGGGCTCGAAGAGACTTTTATTTTTATTTTTAACTCAACAGACGTGAACTGCAATAAAGCTAAGATTCCTATACTCTTTAAAGAACACCCACAGCCACCACTAGATGCCCTCAGACCTGGGCTATAGAGCCCAGTGCATCAAGGCCAAGAAGCCAGCAGTACCTTAGCCATACACCACCTCCGAAAGTTTCACAGATTCCCCAAAAAAGTGCTACCACCTGAAGACCAAGTGTTCATACACACTAACTTGTGGGAGACCCTTCACATTCAAATCAGGAACAGGAACCAAGAAAAATCCTGAAGAAGAAAGTTGAAAACAATGGGCTCTAATGCTTTCTGTGAGTCTTGTGATTGGAGGGACCACAAAGTGTCTTTAGTGACATCTAACAACATGAGGAAGAATGTCTGTAGAGGATCAGAGTTCAGGTCTTAGCAATCACTCCAGCTCCAGGGGACCCAATGCCTCTGGATTTTACAGGGACTTGGCACACATCTACACACACACACACACACACACACACACATCTTAAAACAGAAACACTAAACACTTATCATCACCTGAGTGCCATGTGTCCACCACTGACATGCTCATGCCTCTCCCTCCAGACTCTCCCTTAGGATATTCATAATGTTTACTAATTAAGATAAGAGTTTTTCTTGAGAGCTGAATCAGTTAATTGATGTGGAAAAAGCAGAAGGGAGCACATAGCTTCAGAAGCCTTCTCTACAGAGAGATGTTCAGGGGCAACAAAGTTGTTCTGGAAGGTTCTGCCACTCAATATTTCATGCAGTGTGGAAGGGGCGATGTCACACCCACTCAGTGACACTGTTTTAAGAGAAAGATTTATAGTCTGTAAGATTGTTTCCAAAACTGTGACTGCAGCAATCATCTTTAACTCCAAATATGATAACAGCATTTAGGACACCAATGCATACTGTAGAAATCAAGAACTGAATCTGCTATGTACTATTTGATGTATCTTTTTTTCCATAGGTTTTCCTCTCATGTGATCTACCTGTTCCTTCCATTATGATAAGAGAGACTAACATAAAGATGTGAATACGGGCAACCTGAATTAGACTCCACCAAGTGCTCTAGAACTGCAGGATCTGACCTGGAAGGGTCCTGGAAGCAGGACCCCACTAGTCAGGAAGATACAGGGACTATAGGGGAGAAGTCATACTACCAATCGGTAGGTCTGAGAGTCAACATTCAAGAGAGTCTTAGTCTCACAGATAATATGAAATTATTCTAAACTGTTACACTGGAAGAAAGAAAATTAGATGTTACATGTATTAGTATACATACAAACACACTTATCACCAACCACAATGCCCTGTTTTCAAACTAGACAATCCTACACAAAGTTGGGATCTCCTCAAAGGCAGTTTTAAAACCATTATTCTTCCTTTTAGCCTTAGATATGCCATAATTCTTCCCTGACCTTGGCACAATTCACACATGAGCAAATGTCAACCATCTGCATCCCAGAAAAGTAGACAAAGGTGACTGAGTGAACCAGGCACCTTAGATGCACTCTAGTTGATGTTCACATCCAAGGCAGAATGATTCTTTTAAACTTTTAAACAAGGTTTTGAGAACTGGGTCAGATTTATTTTCTAAAAGAAAAAAAACATCCTAATGTTTGCATAATCACATTTAACATGGATAAAATGAAGGTTCCTGGGTAATATTTCACCTGTGGTCAAGTATCTCCCAAGTTTAATAAGGTTTCTAATTTTGGAAATATAAGATGTTAATGTTTAATGCAAGAAATAATGAATCAAACAAAGACCATGGAGAAGACCTAGTCCCCATGCTCAGATGCCGTCCATGGGCAGCTCAGTTTCCATAGGGGTCCTCTAGTAAGGGGCGCAGGGGCAGTCTCTGGCATGAACTCGGTTGCCTGCTCCTTAATCACCTTTCCCTGGAGAGGTGTACTTACTAAGCCACAGAGAAAGAGGATCCAGATAGTCCTGACAAGACCTGATAGGCTAGGGTCAGACAGTAGAGGAGGAGGACCTCCCCTATCCGCAGACTAGGAGAGACACATAGGGGGAGAAAAGAGAGGGACAGTGGGACCCAGAGAAGATGAGGGAGGGGGCTACAGGCAGGATATTTTTTATCTTGATAAATTGTAAATATTACTATTAATAATAATCATAAAAGAATTTAAAAATTCTTTTATTTAAAAATTTAAAGTTTAAAAAAGTAAAATGATTTTTTTATCTAACTAAAGAATAAAATGGAAGCATCTCTTAAAATATAACTGGTTATTAAATGTTATTGACATTAACTTCATGAGAATCTACAGAGTTCAATGAATTCACGCATTTTTATTCCAAGCCTCACTTTTGCAGTTCATTTAGAATGTGTCAATAGTGCTTTTCTAAAAAGACTGTGTCACATCTTTATCTTTACTACCTCCAAGTTTTATCCTTTGGGTGTTGGGCACTGATCTGGTGCTATGTATTTTAATGCTAATTACTGTCCCCCAAGATCTGGTTACACCTCAGAGGAGCCCATTCTCATGTATATGAAGTGATGTTGTGTAACTCTGCTCCCCAATTATCCCTGATTGGTTAGTAAAGTTGCAGACAGTATGGACTGGGCTGAAGAAAGGTAGGCAGGGCTTAGGTTCCCAAGCTTATGGTCTGAGAGAATCATGAGGTGGGAGAGAAGGATGGAAGGAAGAAAGAAGACAAGAGAAAAAGGACATGGACTGATGGGTCAGACCCAGTCAGACAGGATGACTTCCTAGCAAGTAATTTGGGATATGTAGCTGGGAGATAGCAAAGTAGCTTAGAGGATTGATATCTGCCCAGCTCCAGTGTTTTAAGCTTATAAAATAAAAAATATAAAAGTCTCTCTGTGTCAAGTTTTGTGGGAACTAGCCTGAGTAGACAAGTCTTCAAGCATCTAATATTCCCCTTCTACAACATTTGGGGATGGAACTAGGGCTACGCCAAGCTTCCTGAGCCAGGTGTAACCCTAGTCAAGGCAGCTAGCTAGCCCAATCCCCACCAAACAAAAACAAACCATGAAGCCCCTCCACCCCTTTGAGTGTAATACAGAGATGGGAAATTGGGAAACAAAGCTACACATGATGCTACTCCCATACAAAAGCAACGGGTAATATGGTCAGGTGCATGGGTTCGTTCACAATTGGATGTCTCATGTACATATCATTTTACAAGGTGGGTTTAAGTGCTGTGTTTCATGTGAGTAAGCACTTGTCTATGGAAAGGTTTTCATAGGGTGGTGCATTCATCATAAGGGGTGCATCACATTTTAGCTGCCCCAAGCCTGAAGATGAGCTTTGAGTCACATCCACTTTTTTACAACCACAAACTAAGTTCTAAAGAACAATGACCATTGGTCCCATATCTGGTAATTTTCTAATATATATATATATATGCTCATCCAAACATATGAACTTTTTAAATATATGGGTATATCTGCAAGTTTTCTCCTCAAGGCTGACACAGTTCTTTCTCCTCCCTGTGTTTTTCTGACACCACATATCCTGGGCATAAAGGAATGTTTCAATCTTTGAAATAAATGTTTGCTATTAGACAACATAGCATTTTATTCCCCCTTTCTGTAGCTTTAAGTTGTGCAGATTTCTTGCTTATGGAATTATTTGGGCAAGCATCTTTCCAATTTTCTATTAAACAATTTTGATACTTAGATTTGGCCGGGGGGGGGGTGATTCTCTATTAACTTCACACACTGCGAGATCTCCCTCAGCTTTTAGCGCCTTCAACATCTCCCTAAGAAGGACTTTGTCAAATCCTTGTTTGTACCCTCTTTGTAACAGTCCTCTGATAGGAGCTTTTGTCTGTCTACCAGATAAAAGGACACAGATGATTACTTTTAATTACAGGTCTTTCTGTCACTGTGTCTTTTAAAAAATATGCTGATATATTTACGTATTTATATTTGGATCCAGAAACTTCTGTCTTCTCTTATTTAAACTGCTATTTTGAGCAAGGACTCAGGGTGGGAAAGCTCCATATGGCCCCTTAACTGAGATCCCCACCCAACACCTATAACTGTGCATGTGTTCAACAGCTGTTACTCAGCATTCAAGCTGCAGACAAGGTGTGGACCACAGGGACAGAGCGGTAACTGACGTAGATACTGACCCAGAGTCACTGTACTGGGCCTAGAGTTCTGTAAGCACAGGCTGCAAGATGACCCTGTCTGATCTGAGCTGGCCACATAGCTGCTCACCACAGCATTCCAAGGACAGTTGGGATACCTTCCTCACAACTATACCTAGAAACATTCAATTTATCGAACATCCTTCTCTGTAGCACCCTACCTCTAGGAATGTTGTCTACACCATCATTTGGGGCTTTTAAAATTTGAGTCAGTTTTTGACGCACATTACTTTGTCCTTCTCCTGATCAGGTCAGTTTCTGTTATGGGAGGGACCAGCTGTGTTGGTCTTCTTAAGGGTGTGCTGTGCCCTGGGAAAACAGATCCTTGGCCTGTATGCATGCTGATTATATGGACTGCAGTTTGTGGCTCAATGTCAGTTATTACACAGGTCATAGGAGGCTTCTGGCTCACTGTCAGTTATTACAGAGGTCATAGGAGCCACAGAGTGCAATGGGACATCTCTTCTTGGTAACTAGAGCCTAGTGAAGCTATGTAAACACTCTGTGGCTGGCTTCACTGTTGTCCTGTTCCTGGCCATCTTGGGAACTCCAGTTTTCCTTAGCTAAGAGACTATAATGAATATTCTTCAACATGCCCACTTGGAAGATGTTTATGTGTTTTTCTTAGAGGGTGGAAAGTGGATTGCTGGATCAGAGGGCAATTAAATTACATTTCTGCAACACCGTCACATTGCTCTTTGAAGGAGATGTATAAATTTTCATCATATGCTGAAGTATATGGAATGCCCAATTGCTACCACACTGGGAAACCTTTGATTTTCTAAAACTAATTTTTTTCATGATAATCTAATGAGTGAAGAGTCCGTTGTTGCCTTTTGAATTTATGGTTTCCTGGGTTCCTCCTATGCTCACACAGCTTCTAGAGCACTCAGGCTGTATTGGGTGCTCTAATTCTGCTCATAGCTCATGCTGCTCCTAATAGGCTTTGGAAAAGGGCATGGTGCACCTTTGCTCCAAAGCTCCATGAAGTACTTTTTCTTCATGTTGTTTGTGGCTTCTCTGATTTATTTGACCAGCTCCTGTACACTTGGTTAGTTTGTCACACTTTAAAAAATTACCATGCCTGCTCCTAGACTAGAGGGAGAAGGCAGTCATCATCCCTCATGCTGGCCTTGTTATCACCAACATGGCACCACTGTTGGTACTGCTGTGGCTTGGGCCGGAAATGACCTATGCCTGTAGGTAGTGGCGCTACTGAAGTTCAAAGTTGGGGTGGGAAGAAAGAGTGACATGGAAGACACTTTCTCTCATGAATTCAGACATGAGCAAACAGCCATATGAAACAGTCTCTATTCCAGGCCCTTGACAATTGAGTCGCATGCTTTCCAAAAGCCGTATTTATAGTTCTGAGCACATTTGTCCCCTGGCTCTAAAGAAGTACGCAGGATGCTTGCCTTGGGGGTGTTTTGTCCTTTCTGGTTCGTACTTTCCAGGCCTGCTCCCTCTTTCAGACACCCTCTCAGCAGGGGACCGGTTCTTCCCACCACCTCAAGGGTGGGAGGCAGAGATGGGGAAGAAGGGCGGGCACAAGGCAGCGCTTCTGTGCAGCCTTTGTTTCATGCTCTTTGCAGTGAGTACTTCTGAAAATGCAAGGGTGCTGATCTTCCAACACTCCTCTCTCCTCAGCAACCCTAGTGGAAGTGGCACTTTTTTTCAGCTTTAGGGAACCCCATATTTTGTTACTGCAGAGGGGACCTGGTTCCTGACTTCCACACACAGTGATTAACAGTAATACTGAATGTCACCTTTTGATCCAAGCACACAGCCACTCTAGATTTGAAAGCATATTCGTCCACAAAGGCAGACCTGTGGATGGGCATACCACAGTGGCAGCCATATTGGTGTCTCCATAAGGTGGTCCTGCTTGAAACTTCCAGGAATAAGTTTTTGTGCTCAGAGTGAAGTTGATCCCATTTTCAGTGACTATTCAAATGTCTCTTTCCTCAGATCTTGACTCATTTTACCTAGCCATCTACTAGTAGCAGCTATAATCATTTCCAGAGAAGATGAGGCAAAATAGACTTATTTGTCCTCAAAGTTTACTACATAGTCTAATTGAATACTATTCTACCTTCAAGTTTGGGGACTATGTAGTGAGAGGCTCATGGGTAGTAAAAGCCACCTGAAGAACAATAGTTTTAAAAGTGGAGTTAGTTTTTGAATAAATGTCAGAGGATTAACATTTTTGTTTAATGTAGGTATATCCGCCATTCATCAATCCAGTTATCTGAAATAAAAAGCCATGTGAGGAGTAACCTCAATCCAGTTTCTAAAGCCATGGTTCTGAACCTTCCTAGTGCTGTGACCTTTTAATACAGTTCCTCATGTTTTGGTGACCTCTAACTATAAAATTATTTTGCTGCTACTATAAAACTATAATTTTGCTACAGCTATGAATTGTAATATAAATATCTGATATGCAACCCTCGAAGGAGTCATAATCCACAGTTTGAGAGCTGTTATCCTAGATCCTAGGATGACTGAGAAGTCAATTAAGGACAAATAAAATTAAGTTACATTAACCAGTGCTTGCTAAATCAGAGAATCACAGGTACTAATCAGTGTCACCTAAACATTACATTCTACAAGGATCCATGGTGACAGATGAAGAAGTAATGTGCCAAAGGTGTGGGCCTGGTAGAGCCCTAGTCATTTAAGGCAGAAATCTTGAAGGGAACACCTTTGTTCATAAACCATCCTCAGTAACCACCTTGACCAACTGTGTGACACACCTGTATTGATTCTTTAGATTGTAGCAGCCATCACTTTAGCAGGTCAAAGACCATGGCCTCCCCCTCCTCCCCCCCCCCCCAAGCTTTGGAGGCACTTGGAGTCCTTCAGAGCCCTAGTATCTTGGAAAGATCAACTGACTTTAATTCTTAGTTTCCTCTAGCATGAAATAGAGAAAATTCTTCATTTTCAGGGTTGAAGCACACATGCAATGAGACGATTCTGACAAGGTCCCCAGAACCAATGCCTGATACCTGAGGCACACAGTCAGGAGTTCCTATGCTCCGATCCCTGTTACTGCTCTTGAATGCTTGATCTAACCATACACTGTCAGAGCAGAAGGTTAACTACAGCAGCTCTGTGTTTTCTCCTTTCAAATGAAATACGTCTCACATTTACTCCAGTGCATTCAATGACCATTACGCTGGGAGAAGGCGGTGTGCTATGCGGCTAGAAATGAGGGCACTGACTGTACCGCACAAATCAGAGCTGGTATAGTCTGAGGCTCCCGTCAGTGTGCTTGTAAATCTGAGCCTCTGCTATGAGACTCTCATTCCTGTGGAGAGGGATTGAAATAAAATTTAGTTCACTTCACATAATAGAAACGACATTTACTCTATGTAAAAATAGCACCCTGGTGGATTCAAAGATGTGCTGTATCATTCAGTGTGTGCTTTTGCAAACTCTGCCTGCTAAGAATTCCGAAGACCAAAGTAAGGTGCCAGTGGCTAAATAGAGAAAATGCCTGGAATAACAGAAAGCATTCAGTTGTTGCATGTGAATAAAAAGGAACACCTGTGAGAGCGCATAGTGTATTCGCCAGCACACAGCAGGTGCTTAATCAGTGCAGCTTGCTTCATTTTTGTTGTTTTATTTCTGCCTTTTGCTAAGACATAACACTGTGGTCCCCTTCCCTTCCAGATCTGCTACTGTCCTTCTGCTAGCATTATTTGAATACGGTTTACAGGAGGGACAATGAATCAATCATTCACAGATAATCAGTTTAGCTAAGGGCTCTTGATACATCTCCATCAGTTGGTTTCGAAGTAATAATCCCATCCAGAACCCCAAATCCAAGATTTGTAAATGTACCTTGAGAGATAGAGACAAGATAAGCAAGGAGAAACAAGTAAGCAGTGGAGGTGAGTCCTGTGGGTGCTGCTGTCCTTTCTCCTTAAGCTGGAATACAATTCTCTTTCTGATATTATAAGAGTAAAGTCTAGGCTCATGGCCCTCTTGATGCCATGGCCTTTCAGTGCTAAAGCTTTTCAGGCTCCCCACCAAACAGGGATGATCTACATCTGCAAATCGGGTTTCATTGGTCCAGGTACTGTCACTAAGTCACATGCAGGAGGCACGACCTTGGCTTCTTAATGCCCTTCCTGTCCTGTCAGACCTCAAGGAGCCAGGTCTCTGTGGTGCTGAATGAGAGTGTCACTAAGAGACACAGAGGGAGGCTGCAGATGGCCACCAGCCTCAGCATGCCATCAAGATGCTTGCTACTTGTAATTTCCCCACAACTGGAGTCCTATTTTCGTGTCCCAGTCAGAGGCAGAGGGGAAAAGATCTATCTCACATCTCAAGTGTCCAACCCCTGCAGTGGAATGCATTAGCTCCTACTGTCACGTGGGGTTTCATTCTCCAAGGAAGGGCAGGAGAGGGAGCACTCAGTCACCTCAGACTAGTGTGCCTAGTCACCTGATCTTTTCTCATCCTTAAAGCACACAGGCATTCGGGGCACCTAGTTCCAGGCTGCCTGTAACAAGGCCCAGCAGGGGCTGCTTTTAGATACTGAGGTATGCCCAAAGCAGCCCCACCTGCAGAAACACAAACACATTTACATGCCCATGATGCAACTGAGCCAAAAGCACGTCTTCAGGGCTGACCATCTGGTTCATTCAACTAACACGGTAGTAGAAATGGTCATGGTGACCATCCTGTGTGGATGCATGGAGAGCTGGAGGGACCCCTCCCCACCAACTCAGCCTTCCATGTCTGTTGTGATGATTTTGCATGGGGGCATCACAGCACAGGCACTTTCCTTCCTCACAGACATTGTGGGGCTGACAAAAGAACTCAGGGAGTTTCCATGACACTGACTGGCAATCTGCAACTTAAAACCTGATTTCTCATCTTGGTCTCTCTGAGGCTTAGCTTATCCATTGCTCTGTGTTACTATTTACCCTGAAAATATATTTTTTAATATTATCTTTTCTAAACTTCAGAAAGTGATTTTGGATACACCACCTTTTTTTGAAAACAGAAGTTTAGGGCTGGAGAGATAGCTTCCCCAGACCCCACTTAAAAAGCCTATTATTCCAGTGCTAGGGAGATGAAGCTGAGATAAATAGAAGTAATTCATCAACAGAGAACAATTACTCTTCCTTTGTCCCGCTTTTCCCATGAAATATAATGAATATATTTTGCTATTATAATTTTTTGTTGTTGTTTTGAGACAGGGTTTCTCTATGTAGTCCTGGCTTCTTGGACTGGCATTGTAGACCAGGCTGGCCTCAAACTCACAGTGATTTCTGCCTCTCTCAGTGCTGGGATTACAGGTGTGTGCCACTGTGCCCGACTGCTGTCATAATTATTAAAATCAACTGTGGCATCTGAGATCTATGATGCTGTTCTTAAACTAAGAGCCTTTATGATTATTCACAGTGGCATTTATATGTGGGGCTTCCTAGAAATACCACAAGGTAACGTAAGAAGCAAACAAACCACGCTTTACATAAAAAACAAGGTCCAAAATAAAGAGAAAAATACTTTTAAAAGAGATTCTTCAGGTAGAAGCTTTTCTTAATAATTACAAGCACATATTTTCTTTATGTATCTTTAAAGTAATGGTAACATTTCATGTGTTTGTATGTTGTCTGGGGTGTGAGCATGTGTTAATATGTGTGTGTATTGGGGGGTACATAAAGGTCATGTATGTGTACGCATATGTGAAGGCCAGAGGCCAACATCAATCTCCCTCCACCTATGTTTTTGGTGGTGGTCAGAGTCCCACACTGAGCCTGGAGTTTGCCCACAGTCTGGCAGGCCAGCAAGCTCCAGAGATCACCTACCTTCCAAGCCATCCCCAGGGTTGCAGGTTAACATAGCTGCATGGGTTAACATGGGTGCTGCGGATCTGAACTCAAATCCTCATGTTTGCACAGCAAGCATTCTCCTAACTGTACCACCACCCTGCTCCAATAATTGTCTTTGTAAATACAGCCACTATGACATTTGGTTATAACAGGTTGGGTAAACGTCTCTTGGTAAGAAAATCCACAGCTGAAAACCACAATGCAATTTTACATGCATAGCTGTTTCATCTGTTGAGACATTCTCTTTCCTGGTTTAGTACAGTTAAAAAACCCCAAGCTCCTTTCTCCAGAACCATGGAGATGTCCACCTTGGGAGTGATGGGTATACAAAGAGTTAGCAACTAATTCAAAAGTACAGGAAATTTTAGACTTAAAGAGATGTTAGGATACTTTCAAGGTAAAACCTGAGAAGACTTTTCTCCAGGGCTGCAGCATTGAAATACATGTTCTTGTGAAGACAGCAGTCCTCATGGTGAGAGTAGCCACACAGAGGAACCATGCACAGCTGTATGCCACCCATGCATGGAATTTATCTGCAGGGGTAATGCCAATAAACAGATTGTGAATTACTGCCAAAGCTAACTTTCCAGTTACTAGAAAATCTCTGTGACTATAAAAATGATGGGTTGTCTCTATTCATTTAATAGTTTTTCAAGTCAGGCTAAGATTTCATACATGAAACATTAGATAAACTAGTTTATTTTTTATCTAAACCAAAACATAAAAATTCCTAAGGATGTGATTCATTTTGGATATATATTTTCTTTCATTCTGTTCACTGCATATGCATTTTAGACTAACAAAACATTTAAGGTTTCAGGATGTGGCTGGTCCACAGAGAACCTTCAACTCAAGAAATGCTAAGGACAAATTAGACAGTGAATGCCACTGATTACAAATCAGAAATTAAACTCTATGAAGCTCAGCAATGCATACTGAAAACAGGAAATGCTGTTGGAAATGGGGACCAACTGGGTAAAAGTACTGAATATGGCTAAAAAACAAGTTGAAATTAACACAGAGGACAAATTAAGAACCCATCATGTTGCAAATTTTTGTGTGTGGAAAGTCATATATACATATGGAGCACATTGGTGACTGTGCTGACTTGGGAGGAAAGCATCACATACATTATGAGGTATCATTGTGTGGGGGTCCTGGCAACAATTTTTGGCCTGAGCAGTCTGTGTCGTCTAGACCATCTGCTCTCTTCCTGCAGTGGACTTCTTTCTCCATTTTTAATGTGTCAACCATGTGCAAATTTAGCCAGACTTATAGGTTTTCTAAGAAACATTTCCCTCTGTTGTGACACACTATTCCTGGGGAGACATGAGCACATGTCTGTTCAACCCAAGCAAGCCAAAGCAGGGATACTTACAGAAATATGGTTAAGGAATTACTTACAAGTGCACAAACAACTCAAAGACAGTTGAATGATCGGTGACAGTTTATAAACCCCAAGAACCTGGGAAGCACTGTACAAACCTGCTCATAGCTCAACAGGTTAGAGTGCATCCTTCTATGTTAGCTCAGCTGGTCTGAGCCTCTCCCGAGATGATCAACTGCTCTTTCTTCTGATTAATACAGGCATGTAGTGATGAACACCAGGGAAGAAGAAAGAGGGTGTCCTGTCGCCCAGTGCTACCGAAAACAACCTCCTGTGAGTCACTGAGCAACCGCCATTGAGCTACTTTCCTTTTCCACTGCTGTGAAGAGACGCCACGAATAAGCAAGTTAGAAAAGAAAGCATTCAGTTGGGGCTTGCTTACAGCTTCGGAGGTTGAGTCCATGACCATGATGATGGGAAGCATGCTAACAGGTGGGCCTTTTGAAGCCTCAAAGCCCACCCCCAATGACACACCTCCTAATCCTTACCAAAACAGTCAGTCCTACCCACTACAGACCAAGCATTCAAATAAATGGGCCTTTGGGCGGCTGTTCTCGTTCAAACCTCCACACCTGGGAGGGGGCGATCCTCCAAGTTAGGTTCTTATTTGTCTCTTTTCTTACCTTTTAATTTGAGGAAATTAATTATCATCTCTGTTTCTATTTTTATTATGTAAAAGAGGCCACTTGCCATCACTTCAAGGGCCAGCTCATACCCTTACAGTGCCTAGCACATCCCAGACAGCCAACAAATGTTATTACATTTTTTTTCACTGTGGTACTTTGTTTCCTTATTCTCTCTCTCTACTTATCTTTCAGGTTGTAGAAAATTTAAAAATAAACAAAAAACAAGTAAAACTTTTCTTTACGAATTCAATGGCAAATGGCTGCTTTGCTTTCTTTTTTATCTGTGGACTACACTGCAAGGTAATGGGACACCTTCAGGTTTACCGCACTGTAAAATCATTGCGCGGTACTACTGAAGACAACGCTGAATCACGCCTAAACAGTAAAATTAAAAGTGTTACTAGAGTGACTGTAATGATATGATACCAAGCTACAACATAGTTGTTTAGTTTGACACAGCTTTCTTAATAATTGGGACAAAAATATGAATGAAAGAAAGAAAGAGAAAGAAAGGTTGGAGGCAAATGCGTCTTCCCTTGGCTGGCTCACATTGATGCCCCCAGGGGAAGAATGAACTATCCTATATTATTCCATACAAGCAATGTTTTCTAGTTTAGGCCTGGGGACTATGTGGACATTCTCCCAACTTGTGATAGCTTCATCCAAGAGTATGTTTATTCAGTCTGTTCATTCTAAGCCAGCAAGAATTCCTACGAGCACACTTAGGTTGATGTGGGGACAAAAGGCTAAAATGAAAAGCAAATTCCCACACTTAGATAACCAGGCCACTGCTACCTGAAGCCTAACCCCTCATGACCTACATGTCTTACACAGATGTCTGGCACCTAACTCCTAATGACCCATGTCGCCGGAGCAAATGGCTAGTCTCAGGAAAAAAATTTCTACTGCAAATTTTACCACTTAAGAAAGCAAATATCCAGATGAGGACCTGCACAAATGGCCCATGTGGTAAGGCTAAGCAATCCCCACCGCCACCATCACCACCCCTATGCTACCCTTCTCTACAAGGCTATAGTCTACAAGGGCTGTGCAAGGCAGAACTCACAGTCTGATGAAGGCAGGAACCCCTCCTGGCGCCTATGCAGAGAACTCACAAACCTGGTCCCTGACTCACAGAAAATGGGGTGGGGTGGGGGAGCGGTCAGTAAAGTAAATGTATGTAGTAATTCGTTACATGACTGCAAGAGAAAATAAGAATAGTAGCTGATTCCCTTCAGAGAAATGTAGTAAAATTGTCAGCACAGATGATATCTGAACACAGAAGTCAAAAGCCACAGCTTCTTGCGGCTAGAGAGGTATCTCGGCCAGTGATGTGTGCTAGCTACACAAGCCGAAGGACCTACGTTCAATTCTTGACCATACGTTCTCTAATGGATGAGCCCGTGCTAGGGAAATATCAAAGGAGAGAAGCTATACATGTATATATGTATACATATTTATATATTATGAGTGTAATTGTGGTGGGGTTCTATATGTGAAATGTCTTTAATGGGACTAGGACAATCCTGTGAGAGTGAGTAGGAAGTGGTGTGTGAGAAGCTAAAATTTAAATGCACAGAAACAGAGAGAAAGGGTCCAATTAGGAGGGCAGACATATTTACCAAAGTTATCTGGACCTTGGAAGGAAAGGAAAGCCAGGCACGGAGCTTCACTGACTAGAAAGAATTGGTGAAGTGAAACTCATGAAGAGGCCCCCTACCAAGGGCACGAGAAAGGCGCGGGTGAGACAAGATTTACTAAAGAGCAGAGACTAGACTTGAGGAATAGGGGCAAGACTGGAAAGTTATCCAGTCATACAAAGAACTTCAGGAAACTTAACCTTAATAAGGGAAACAACACAATAAGGATCTCAGGCCACATTCTCGAGCTCCAATATGGTAGTGTGATGCAGATGTTGTTAACTCTGGCTCAATCATCTGTACATTAACCCTCTTAGGCAAATCCACTGCTACCTTCAATTTTAAGAGGTGAAGAATGAAGTCTTGTAACAATGCACAGCAACTGAAGGACAGAGTTTTGAGCAGTAAACCAAAGCAGCCCAGATCCAAAGCCTTGGCCCTCACCATGTGGCATCATCCTACACTCACATATCTCGGAAAAAAGCCACTGAGGCTGTAAGAGGGAAGGCACAAAAATGCCGTCACTGTTCCTGGCAGGATGTGACTTCAGGCCAATTTAGAAGAATGAACCCACTTAAAAGCACTCTGTCTTCCGTCTGATATATCACATATTAGTTATAACTCATGAAATTGATTTTGTTATTTAGAAAGGCCACATTTGTACTCATCTAAGAGCATCAAGGTTTTTTTTTAATTTATTTATTTTTATCTCAAGCACAGGTTAGGTACTTTGAATCCCAGGCGTAGCCCCCTCCCTCAATCCCTCCTACCCTCCCACTCCCTCCCTCATCTCCCTCCTCCCTGCCCCCTCCAAGTCCACCAACAGGGGAGGACCTCCTTCCCTTCCATCCAACCCCAGCTTATCCTGACTCCTCAGGACTGGCTGCAATGTCCTCCCCTGGGATCTAGCCAGTCTGTCACTCCCCGGCTTGTATGGGGGAGGGTCAAAGAGTCAGCCATCAAGATCATGACTGAAACAGTCCCTGTTT
>CM053767.1:43837551-43864027 GCA_028658305.1 Pachyuromys duprasi | reverse complement strand
CTCCCTCCTCCCTGCCCCCTCCAAGTCCACCAACAGGGGAGGACCTCCTTCCCTTCCATCCAACCCCAGCTTATCCTGACTCCTCAGGACTGGCTGCAATGTCCTCCCCTGGGATCTAGCCAGTCTGTCACTCCCCGGCTTGTATGGGGGAGGGTCAAAGAGTCAGCCATCAAGATCATGACTGAAACAGTCCCTGTTTCCCTCACTAGGGTCTTCAGTCCGACAATGAACTATCATGGGCCCCATCTGTGCGGGGGTTCCAGGCCACATTCACACATGGTCCTTGATTGTAGAAACCGTCTCATACAAGACCCCTGTGCCCTGCTCAGTTTGGTCTTTGTGGAGCTCTTGTTCTCCCCAAGTCTCAACAACCTCCCCCAGATCTATTGTTACTTCTTGCCCTCTGTCAGAGGCTTGATCTCGAGTCTTAATATCTGCTCTGATACATCGCTACATTGACCCCCCCCCCCAGAGGTCCTCTTTGGCATGCTCCTGTTCTGTTGCTTGTTTTCTCCTCCACTCAATGTCCATCCCATTTGTTCATTCAAACAAGCATTGATCATACCAATCTAGAGGACCCGGTATTATTGAAAGAAGTGAAACAGTGTGACCTGTCCTGAACACAAGGGCACAGTGTGTTCCCGAGTTTCTGAGTAACAAGTTTCATGGGGCAGTGGCTCCATACACACACTGACATTCTAGATGGACTTTGGACAAGGTACTGACTGACCTGTATCACTAAGAACTATAGTACACACACAGATACACCCTCAGACACACACACATACAGATACACACTCAGACACACACACACACACACACACACACACACACACACACACTCTCCCTCCAGATGCCAGACTGCTTCCCTGCTAGTCCTCACGCAGTTTCCTTGAGATTTGCATTTCCCATTTGTGCAGCCCCACATCCATCTTAGGAGTGCAGATGGGGCAGCGCAGCAGGAGGGCTCAGTAGTCGGCATCCACTGTTAGGAGTGGAAGTAAACTTGGGTGCCGACGACTTTCCTGCATGTTTTACTGGCTGCAAATCTGTCCACAGTTTATCTTGCCAGAGCTGTCGTACAAGTCCCTGACAGAGCATCCAGGAGG
This sequence comes from Pachyuromys duprasi, assembly GCA_028658305.1. Classification (NCBI taxonomy): domain Eukaryota; kingdom Metazoa; phylum Chordata; class Mammalia; order Rodentia; family Muridae; genus Pachyuromys; species Pachyuromys duprasi. The sequence goes on along the minus strand of CM053767.1, from coordinate 43,862,918 downwards.
CTCAGGAATGGTTACTAATACTGAAAACACTGGTCATAAGCAAACTGCAGGAACAGGGGCACAGTCTGAGATCAGGCAGGGAAGCATGAGCTAAAGGTCCCACTCACAGCTAGGAATATGGAGACACCAGTGGTCAAGTCCCCTCTGATGTAATAGCAACTCCTTTTGTCCTAGCTGTATATGAAGAAGGGGGAGGCATTGTTCTTCTAAGGGCCTAACACTTTCAATAACGTTTTAAATTGTGTGTCATTAAGTAGGAGTACTGTCTACAGCTGCAGATAGCAAAGTTAACCAGAAGGAGGGCTGATGGGAGTCCCTTAAATTCCCCAGCTGTCAAGGCTCTGTTTTCCTAAGCTACTGTGCCTGAAGGATGTTTGTCAAGTAAACAGTGTTCATGGAATTGTAGTTTATCTTTCTTCTGCTTTTTTCCTTTCTAGACTTCTGTAATTTTTAACATTCAGACACATGTTCTATCAATGAGGCCTTCCGATGAGCCAGAGTTAATGAGTAGCATCAAACTGACTTGATGTGATTTCTGTCCAAAGTGACTTGACATTTCAATTAAGTTCTGCAGTACTCTCAAAATAAAATGTATGCTTCCCTTCAAATGCTGTTATAATATTAAAAATAGTGCCTGGATGCCTGTGGTGCTCTCCCAGGCCTCAGCACTGAAGCCCTTTTCTCCTTAGAATGTAAAGATACAACCAGGCGGTGGTGGCCCATGCCTTTAATCCCAGTGCTTGGGAGGCAGAGGCAGGTAGATCTCTGAGTTTGAGGCCAGCCTGGTTTACAGGGCAGACAGGGCTATGCAGAGAAACCCTGTCTCAAAAACAAAACAAAACAACAAACCAAAAAGAATGTAAGGATGCTGTTGTTGAGAGTGTTCCATACAAACCCAGCCATGTCCACAGAAGCCCATCTCTTTCATGTCCTGAGGCACCTACTGGCACATACCTAAGCTCAGTTTTACAGGGACTCCAGGATTGCCTATTTCAGTTTCCATTGGCAGGTCTTTGGTCACCGGGCAAGACACATAACACTATCGAGGCCAACATTCTTGTCATGAGGGCGGCCTGTCTCTGTCTGAGTCTTCAAGCCATAATTCTGAATAGGCTGTTTGCAATATTGATGAACACATTTAGGCACTGGATGTGGTAGCTGAATCACGCTCGGATTTTATGGCTGTAACAAATGGCTGACAATTGTCAGGCAGCTTTGCCATGGAAGGTGTATGGAATAGTCCTTCGGTGGCACAAGCTTTAAAGATGACTAGGCAAGGAGAATCATAGCCTGACTCTTAACCTGGTGGTCAGTAAAGAAGACTTTATCAGTGCAATAACTCCTGGTGAAATGGTGAAGAGGGAAGTCTATCAGAGACAGATAGTAGTCCTGTGTGGTTAAGAAATAGACAAGTAGATTCATTCCATTTTGACTCAGGGAAAAGGTGGGCTTTTCTCATGCACAATTTTTTTTCACTATCTCCCCTGATTTAATGGTTTGAATGCCTTAGAATTCTCATTAGTCTAGGAACAATGGGATAAATTTAGAAATAACTGATGTCTACTTCATGAAGAGTCTGTGGTGTACTTGTGTTAGAGTTGGGTCACTATGACAAAATTGTTTAATGATCAACTCAACTGAGGAGAGGTTTATTTCAATACATAGTTTTAGTCAGAGTCACTTGGCTCTGTTGCTTCTGGGCCCCTGGGTGCTGAGGCAGAGTATTATGGCAGGCATAGTAGATGAAGCAAAGTGGTTTACCTCATGGTAGCTGGGAAGCAGAGAGTCTGAGAGAGGGATCCAAGGACACAGGAGGAGCATCGCCAGTGATCTCCTCGCCCCCCCCCCCCAGTTAGGCCCATCCTTCTAAACGTTCCCTGACTTTCTAACAAAGCAATTAAATTAGGGCTTTATCAGTAGATCAATCCATTGACTGGCTCAGATCCCTCATGAGCCAATGAGTTCTCCATGACTGTGCTAATGGCTACAGACCAAGCCTTCAATATGTGAGTCTTTGGGGTGGAAGGGGATACTTCATATCTAAGACACAGCAATACTCAAATACGCACATGAAGTCAACCAAGCAACGCTTGCCAAGTTGTCCAGCACCATGTATGTACCTTCATTCTGAGTTCCACCTGTGTCCATGACATTATCTTTCTGCTTAAGTCCTCTCAAAAGCTTCCAGGTGTCTCTCTATTACATAGTTTCTCCAAAAGATTGTTCACACGGGAAAAGATTCTAGTTGATTTATTCAGTGATTATGATACCTTACTGTTTCTCTGAGGACCCTGAAGTCCTTCTCTAAAGTCTGGGAGAAGAAACAGTCTCTGAAGAGATTAAGATATTTTAAATAAAATTTTAAAAAGTTCAGTATCATGGGGGAAAAAAAAAACTACAAAATGTTGACATAGTAGTAGCTGCTTTATGCTGGGCCAGCAGCCCAAATAAAGATCCCACATCTATGACAAAAGCAAGCAATAGGCAGGGCAATCATGAGAGGCCTGGGAGGATAGCTGATCACTGATGACTACAGTGGCCAGTGACTTCACACTGGGCCTTGATACTAAAGCTATGAAATACAATGTATGCATGGACTAATATCCTTCACCTTCTTGGTCTTGGAGAGAACATTATTCCTCCATCTCTTATTAATAAAAACCACCTTCAAAGACCATCTTCAAAGTGATCCCTATGTTTGATTGGCACACTACTTTAACTGTGTCTTGAAAACAGCATTTTTGCCATTTTCATGTGTGCTGTTGAACAGCCGCTAGGACCTTGACCAACATGGAAAGCAAGAATTGAGCATGACTCCTCAGCATGGCTTTCCTGGATGCAAGTACACTTCAAGCTGGTAATGGGCAGAGTATATGGTTGTTTTGTATTGTTTTTTTGCACCCAATACAAATGGATGACAGACAGCAAGACCCACCCCCTGGAAAGCTCACAGAGGCGGGAAGTGCCCATATTTAAAATGCATCCTTGTTCGGAGACTCTTCAGCTTTCTGCTGTAGGATATTCAGCGCGTGAGTCTTAAAGGCACATCTAGAGCAAGGCATATTTTATCAAGCACTAGCAACCTACTGCTGCCACAATATTAAGTTTTTAGTATTTTTTTCACAAGGATTAGGTTTGGCATCAAGATTTCAAAGAGCAGAAGCCTTCTGCGTGTTTGCCTGCTCTGACGCCTTTCTCATCTGCCATTTGGCTCTCAGTCTTCTTCAAACAATAACCACTCTCTACCCAGTGTTCAAGTCACACTTCTCCTGACCCCTATCCCCTGCTGGCTAAAGGGTCCCCCTATCCCCTGCTGGCTAAAGGGTCCCCAAGAAAAGAAGTTAGGTTCACGTGCTCATGAGGAACCCAAGCCCAGAAATAGCACTAGATCCAGCTTGTGCCTGCTGAAGGTGGCATAACTTCTGTAAACGGAAGTGGAAGGAGAACATGTGCACACACCATCAGTCTCCAGAGCCCGGGAGTTCCCATCCACAGATCAACCAATGGCAAACAGAAGATCATTTGAAAGGCTGCATTTGCACTGGGGAGGTGCAGTTCTTTTCTGGCCTTACTCAGCTAACAATGAAGTCTTATAAGCATCTCTGTCAGGTGGTGTAAGTAATCAAGAGACCTCTTCGAGTATACAGGAGGATAAGCGATCTTATAGCATCCTTCCTAAGAGATCTGAGCATCTTTGGTTTCAGTATCTGGGCTTCCTGAGAACTCAACCCCTTGGATTCTGAGGGGCCTCTGTAGTTCTGAATGGATCCCATTCTAGACCACAGTTCTAACAAAACAAGCTGTTCAGAAGCTGAATAAACCCTGTGGCAGGTTTGCTCTGGAGAAGACGAACATGCTGTTTGCATGCACACGTTTTTATTAACGTGCCTTTGCTGTAGACAAGTGATTGTGATGTGCTTTTCCAAGGAGGCCCAGAGTTCAGCTTAAGATCTTCGAAGCTCCTGAGAGGGCTAAGGTAGAGAACTTCCGGGAGCCCTCGGTCTGATTCCTAGCTCATCTGCTTTGATGATACCCGTTGTTTCTGTTCCAGAGCTCATATAAAAGTAAAGGGTATCTTCTGCTTTTTTAAATTAACATGCATGCTTTTTGATGCTACTCTGAACATTCTCTCATCTCAGCTCATTTCATTGTGTTAATTATTTACATCATTTTGTACAAGCCAAATGTAGTGCTCCTCTAAACTTAATGTTATAAAGCTTACTTTGTATCTGAAACTTTCATACCTTCACACTAAAATTTCCTGAAAACCACAGTTGGAACAGAGATATGAATGATAGATGGGAAATGGTTGCCTTTGACTAGACTGAAAATTAACAGAAAACTTCCAAAAACAAGGTAAGAGGTAATTGTTAAGTCCCTCTATATATCAAAACTGACCTGTCCACAAGGTTCTCACAGCATCCCTCAGTTTCTACCTGTGAAGGGTATGGCTGGCATCTCTGCCCTCTAGCCCAACTCTTCAACCCAGAGGTTCAGTGGTCCTTCCCTCAGCTGTCTTTCGCCCAGCTGTTCTACCTTATATAATCCAACCATTCTGATTACCTGTTCTTTTTTGTTCACACTTTACCCTCATAGTCTCTTGGTCTAGCTTTCTCTTCTTTCTCCCCATCTCTTCTCACATGGCTCAGAGTCATGTCTACTCTGGACTCTGTAGATGTCTCTGCCTCTGGATATGCTCTCCCTTTTATCTACAATAAACATTCTCCTCCACCAGACCTAGGAGCCTTTCCTCTCTCTCTGTCTCTCTATCTCTGTCTCTGTCTCTCTCATTCAGTAATGTCATGAGCAGTGAAGTGAAACAGCACAGTCCATGTGTGTACTTGAAACCCCTACTTAGTGTCTGCTAAAGCATCTGCTGTCACCTTTTCAGACTCTATTTCTAGCTCCTTTACGCTTTAGAGACTCTATTACTGAATTAAGAACATTAACATTCTTAGTAACAGGAAAAGATGGCCATGTAATTAGTTCCCATGGTCAAGGCTATAAAGCTGGATCATCTCTCCAGGAGCATTTACTCCTGCTTCTTCTGTCTCCAAATCCCAATTTGTTTCTATCTGGATGCAATGCTTCAAACATCAAGAATGATGGTAGTCAGGAATGTTCCATAAAGGTCCCGAATGCGCCTTGCACCAGAGGACCTAGCTCAACATTCAGCAAAAGCCAAGCCAAGGGCCCTTAGAGTAGCTCCTTTAATTGCAGGGATGGATAGCATCAGCAACTCAGATTATTGAGTGCTAGTCACTGCTCAAAGCACTTAGTTACCTTGATTAGCCCTAAAGGGGAAGATATTAGTACAATGTCCACTTGCTGGGGGAGAAAATGGAGCCAGAGTGGTACTTAAATAACAGGGTGAGACATGAACATGGGTCTTCTGGTTGGAGAGCTCTTGTTTAGGATCCTAGGAAGACAGGGCAGGGTTTAAATGGGAAATGACTCCACAGGCTTATATGTTTAAACACTTGTTCCCCCACTTGTGTGAGCTATTGGGGGGAAGCGATGGGACCTTAGGAAGTAGAGCCTTGCTGGAGGGAATCGCCATGAGGGGTGGGCTCTGAGAGTTCATATATCCTCCTCAGCTTCCCCTCTCTGTTTCTTATGTGTGGTTGAGATGTGATTTCTCAGCTCCCTGCTCTTGCCTTTCCCATCCATCATTATGAACATGTAGCACCCCGAAACTGTACTCCCCCCGCCAAAAAAGTGCCTTGCTTAAGTTGCTTTTGGTCATATTGGTATTTCTTTGGTGTGTCACATGTATAGATCATGTGTATAAGTACTCACCGCTGAGGCTGACACACTCACTAATAGATATCTTCATACTACTATAAATCAAAAGTTCCAATTTGTGATTAAATGTCCATAGATTATTATTATTTTGAGGAAACATTCTGAAGTGATTTTGAAGCATTCAGCAAACATTTATCATGGATTTCCTATGTATAAAGAATGTGAATCTGCGTGGATTCCATGAGCATTTCTAAGTACATACTGCTTGCTGGCCTCTGCAGCTCCAGAGACTAAACCCATAAGGCTCCTACATGGTTGCTGTCTGCTTGAAATAAATCCTAAAGGTCTTTTGAAACTAAGAAATTGTCATCAATTCCCTATCCTGGAGGTCACCATGCCAGGGATGATGAACGTTCTAACATTTGATGATGGTTTCATTGCCTAGAATGAAATTGAATAGGAATCACCCTGGAACCCCAGGAAGAAAGAGACATTGAGGTGTTCGGCTTCCTTTATTCTCAGCAGGCTATCTAGAGGACCGAGAGCACAGATAACAGGAGGCTGTGTACCAACAGAAAGTCACAGGACATTCTGCAGTGCAGCCAGATACTAATTGAAACAATTAACCGTAGAAGACACGTGGGCACAGCGATATTACTATAGCATAATCCTTTCTAGTTAAGCGCTCCTTCCTGGATTACAGCCGAAAAGCTCGGGAGTTCTAATTACCTGTGCAAATCCCACAAGACGGAAGCAAAACATGGTAATTAGACCGCTGTAATCTGAGGTGTTAGCAGGGGAGGCGGGATTTGCTCTAAGTGCCTCGGTGTTTTCATGGCTATTTACCGAGCAGAGCCCCAGAGTTTAATGGAATTTGGTGGAATTCTCCTGTGACTACGGTGAGCCTGTAGTTAACAAACGTGTCTTAATGTGAGCTCTGCGGCTCTCTTCCTGGAAGATGCTGAATCCTGATCCTTAGCTAAAATAGGAAGGATTCAGACTTATTTCTGGGATTTATTGACTGTGTCTTTATGGTGCTTTTGCTCACTGGTGTTACTGACCTTGGAAACTTGGGCCTCCCAGGACTGCCCGGGCCTGTCTGCTTTTCCTCCACAGTAGATCTAGGACATGCCTACATACTCCTCCCACAAGCTCAAAGGAAGCTCCTACCACCCATGTATGTATGGAGAGATAAATTTTATAGGTCTTAGTGATGGTGCAATATATTTACCTAAAATGTCCATAAATATAAACATATCAGCCATGTGATAGAGATTTATTTTTCTTATATTCTTTTTTTTTCCTTTTTGCCAACCCCACATCACTCTCAGGTTATCCTGTGTACCATGAATGTGTGCATAAAGATGAAAATCAGACTATAAACTTCCTCATGCGCCCAGAGAATAGAACATAAAAGTAATCTGAAGGAAATATTGGCATAACATGCCTATCCATGCTTTGATTCTGCTCAGGAAACGGCTCATCTCCTTGTAGGCACTAATTATACCTGGCCCCTGAGGTGGGGCGCCACAGAATTATGACCAGCTGCGTGCTGAATGTTAGTCCAGGCCAGGAGACCTCCAGGGCCAGTGAGGACTCTATTAATTAAATCCCAGGTACCTTATAGAGATGGGGATTAGCTGCAGGGGGCTGGATTTCCATGTACATGGAGAGGCATATGCCTTGCTTCTTTTGCGGTTCCTGCCTGAAGAGAACTCTATGTGGCAACAATTGAGTGTTGAATGTCTCCCTCCCAGTAGGTAAGCCAAGGATGGGGGGTAGTTGCTTGGCTGAAGTACCTTTTGGTCAAAAATTTCAATAACATTATCTTTTCTTGCCTGGGAGATAAATGCTACAGTGCATGTAAAGATGGACAGAATGGAATGAATCAATCAGTCACAGGAGTGGAGGCAACGTTTGCAGTGAAGGCTGGGCAAAGAGAGGGGAGGCAGTCCCCACAAGGTAACCCTTTGTGGGTCCATTCTCTCCACCCAGCTTCCATGGGAAGGCCAGGCCCAAGCTTCAGGGCCACAGCTCACTTCTTGAGATGACCGGACCACTAGGATCTATAGCGATGTCTCAGTTGTGACATTAGTTCTGGAGAAGAGGGAACAAGTTGGAATCAGTGAGTTTCAGGCTCAGGGAGGTCTTATCTCAAAATGCAAACAAGCAGACCAACAGGGTGGAGACCAATAAAGACACCTAATGGCAAACTCTGACCTCCACAACAGCCACAGGTACACATACCCCACACCAAACACACAGACACCCGCACACATGCACACTAAAAAGTAAAATTAAAATCAAATTTGGAAAACCTAAGAAGGAAGAGGCCAGGCCATGTATCTGAGTGAACAGTAAAGCAATAAGTAAAATGCTTAGTGTGTGTGTACACACGCACGCATCTGTACGTTACATATACACAGAATTTTCATGTATTTAACTTAACTGTGCATGAGTGTCTGACTATGCATTATAAGCTAGATGGTGCTGCAGCAGTTCTGTGAGGAAGGAAAGTCACTAGCGCAACAGACAGCTCAGCAGCACAGGCCATACCTGATAGATAACAATTCCCAAATCTCCCAGCTCCAATAACTTCAGTGTTAGCAGAGGCCATGGCTTTGCATTCTCCTTTTGTCCACACTCACTTCCTCATAGCTTCAGGCGCAGGCTAGATCCTTTGGAGGTGAACTTTGGGGTGACTTTGGCAGAGGACAGTGTGGAGACTCTAATGCCCACGGGGCCAGAGGCTTACTCCTGTTCCCTGCTGCATCTTGCCATATCCAATGCCGTGTGCGGTTGCAGTTCTGTGTCTCTAGTATGCTCCGGTAGGCCCCCAACCATCCATTACCTTTTAAAAGGACCCAATGATTCTACCTGTTTGTGATGCCCATTTGACGTCCTTCTGAATTTTCACTGCCTTGGGCATGATAGCTAATTCCTTTCTGTAAGTACAGTGCTAGCCCTGTTGAAGCAATATAATTTGACTGGCATATTTAAAATTAATAGGTTACTTATAAAAAAAAGCACAAGCATGGGTAACATAATTATTTTTTAAAGTTAGAACAAAATTGTTTTGTCTCCTAACTTGTAAGGCATGTGAGCCTTTTCTTTCTCCATCTCTCTCTTTTTTTTTCCCCCTCATTACATAGACCTGTTGAGAGTTTTTATATCTTGGCAAAATATGGGCTGTAATTTAATTGACTGAGCAACACCACCAAGTAACTCATTGATTCCCAAGGGAAATTTCTTCTCTTGCTTTCTAGCAGAACTTCTAATTGACTTCTATTTCTGAATAATTGTTGAAACTAATATGTTGCAAGGGCTGGTGATTTTAAATAGCTATAAATGAAGCATCCTGGCCCCTGCCAAATCCATAGGTGAGTTAATATTTTAAAAGTCAGTATTGAAATGTCTGCCCTTTAAATTGATTCAGTGGGTGAATCAATGTGCTTGGCAGGACTGTCGCAATGCAAGTCTGGACTCCAGGTATACCAAACCTGAAACTGTGTGGGAGGGAGTCATTCCACTGGAGGAGAGGGAGGGCTTGACTAGTCAGAACAGCAGGAGGCAAAGCATGAAAGCATGAATGAAATTCTCATGAGCTTTTACTCAAAATTGAATTAAATCACATTTAGAGGTGCATAAAGAGTAGTTCCTTAAGCATGAGTCTCCCTAAACACACACACACACACACACACACACACACACACACACAAACTACTGTTTCCTTGTTAATAAATTGTGAATGCTGTCAATAATGCATATTGGCAGGATGTGTGAACCAAGCAGAGTTTTGTGGAAACAAGTACAAATCTTTACAAACCATGTCAATTATGTAGCTTTAAAATAAATTCTGTTAATAAATGTCCCAAGTGTGTAATTATTCTTTCTCAGGGCCAGGAGGAGGCAAATCACTATGTCTTTAGAGAAGGATCCTGATATGCTTGGCATCCTCCAAGGGGAAAGAGAGGGCCCTTCTTCTACCTATGATAATTCTACTAGCCGCTGAACCTCATGCTACACTAGATAGCAGTCAGATATTAAGGCTTCCTTATTTTTGAAATTCAAATAAAAGCTTGGTTTGTTATCTGGCACTAAATCTATGCTGCATGATAAATTTATGAAGACCTGTAAATTTCATGCTGGTTTTTAAGTTTTAAAGTGTGCTGATGCCTTTCAAAGTGTAAGGACATAAAATGACAGGATCATAAGTGAAGAATTAGAGCAGCATAAATAGAAATGTCCAAATTCCATCAGGTACTTATTTTTATTGAATAATCAAGCTGACACTTTATCTGCTCTCACTCTGAAGCTGAGGACGCTGTGGGAAGCGCTAAGAATTCAATTCTGAACATGAGGACAGCATCCCTGCTTTCCAGGAGATGATGATAAATAAAATAACAAATGGATAGGTAATTTCAAGTTATAAAGGGTATGAGGCAAGCAAACAGGAAACTGACCAGGTGCCTGGCTTAACCTGTATTCGAAATATTCCAATTTGTGGGATTTAGATGAGGAAGGGCTGTATGTAGCAGCGGAGGGAAGGGACAATGAACACATGTGAGAGAGAGCATGTACAAAGGCCCTGTCCTGGATGATGGTCTCACAGACATTAGAAGGGAGGCCCTGCTGATTGCATCAGGGCAATGATAGAGACATGACAGCAACCCGATGGTCATTATATAGCACTGTGGAGCATTTGTCTTTGTTTCCTAAGAAAAGTATTTAAAGGGCAGGGACTGTCTATTCTGGCATGTGTGTGGCAAATAGATTGTAATATGCCCCAAAGAAGAAGCAGAGAGACCGTTTTGTAGGTTGTTGCAGCTGTGGAGTGAAGACACTAGAAGTTAGTCAGGATTGTGCTGTCCACCTGTTGCCATGGTAGTCTGTTGATAGTGGATGTCTTACAATGAGGGTGACTAGAAAGTAGATGATCTCCCAGAGACACTGCATAGTTAGCTCCCTCTGTCACCCATAGATGGTGGCTGCGCTGTGTTGGACAGAATGTTGGGGGAATTTTCATGTAAACTTTAAACAGGACTCATCAGCAATTGAAAAGTAGTAATCACCTGAGCTGGAACTGATAAATGAAGGAATCAAAGTGATTTTTAAAAAAGTGATGAGACTGATTAAAGGCGAAGTAGTTAAAAGAAGAGCTAATGGTTTCTACTTAGGAGCAAGGGTTCATGCAAATGAGCCAACTAAATATTCCATTAAAGAAAACTTTCCTACCAGCTTTTACTTTTTGTTGCTCAGGACTCTCCAAACCACTCCTCTTTTATCTCTAAGTTATTCTTTAAGATTTTTCTAATGCCAAGAGCAAAGAAAAATGTGTTTTCCTCCCTCCCTTCCTCCATCCCACCCCCTCTTCCTCCTTTCATTCTCCCCTACAACTTAATCCTAAACAAACTCTAGGTCTAATGAATATGCAAGTTCTAAATGAATATGCAAGTGTTTAAAAGTGCTCTTGTTTTAGAAGAGAGCAAAATCCTTTTAAATTGCAAACATTTCAAACCTGTGTTACTGGTGGGTCTGTGCATTCCCTCTAGGGGCTGTCACTAGGGTGCCACCATAAATTCTGTAGGACCTTGAGTGCTCTGTTTAGCCACCACTTAGGGTTTGCTTGGAAAGACTGGTTATTTACCAAGAATGCAAAAGTGCCTTTCTAGTAAGCACTAAAATGCCATCAAATAGGAAAGACTAATGGGACACTTACGTCCCATTTTGATTCTTTGTATTTTCTGTGATTTCTAAGATGTGAGCCATTCCCAAGAAGATGACAGAGCTCAGATATTCACTGATCCTTACCAGTCTTGATTGTGTTCACTATTCTATCTGTGCCACTAACATGGGCTTCGGTGACATTTCAGTGACTCACACACATCAGCCATGGTGTTTTCCTATTGACTAATACAACTATTCATATGAAATGACGTATATCTAATGGTCACATCATCCAGACAAAATAACTGATTTAAAAGTGTCTTTTAGGCTTCTCCAGATTTAGAACAAACGCACTAAGCATCACCTGGGGCTCAGTTTCCACATATTATGTGTGCAAGTCAAATGGCCTCCACTCTTAAATCTTTAAATAACCCCTTTACCACACACCTCGTTATTAAAAAACAAAAACAAACTTGTATGGTCACAGTGTCAACTGCTAACTGTATTGTCTATTTACACCATCTATTTATGAATACCCTTTCCCCCAATTTAGTTAGTGTCATGCACATCTTAATTGGGAACATTGTATGGTAGAACAATGGCCAACTTGTCTTCTTCGATCTCACAAGTATACTCAGCAACCAGAAGCCACCTAAACAACACTCATGCACACTCACACATGCGACAGGACATCAGCGTTTGTATTTCAATGAAGACGCTATATTAAATATAGTAAAAACAACACCTACAGAGAGGAGAAAGATCTTTTCCCCTTCTGATTTTAGCTAGTACTTTTGCTTCATGTGATTTCAATGCAAATAAGTGAGTTGAAGCATGCTTACATAAGGGCCATACACCAACAGATATGTTTCCTAACATGTGTGTCAGTCTATACTCCATAGGATCTACACTGTTATCAGTGACATGAAGGGGAAGAGATCTGTGATAATAGCCAATATTTTAAAACGATACATAGTTTTTGATCATAAACACTAGAAGACTTGTTTAAGTAACAGTGTGTTTATTCTGCAATGAGAGTGTGGTTTAAAGAGATGGTCTAAATAACATGTCATCACAGGATAGTATGGCTGTATTCATTATGAACAAATAATACAATGTACTATTATGTCAGCAAATATGATGGGTATTTGCCTGTAATAAGTGTTACTATAGAGAAAGATAGTAAGAGAACGAGAGAGTCCAAATGATAGCACAAGCTATTTGAAAAAAGAAACTGTCTCTTTTTACTTTTATTTTTATTTTTTTGTCACCAATGCTACTTACAAAGCAAGTTTATTCAATGGATGCATGTAAGTTCGTGCCATATAGGAAAATGATCCAGAAAGCCTTAGTCAAAGGCGGCAAAATATTCACATGCTAAATGACATTCATTAGATTTACCCAGTGTACATTAAAATCATCAGTTTCTAACAGCTGGTAATATCAAAATATCCAAGAGGGCCCCAAGAGTCAAACGCACTAGCATACTGACTTTAGAAAACCATAAAATTTTAATTTGGTAGGACCAGAAGCAACTGATTAGCCTAATCCCCAGCCCCTGCTTTCTGAATTTTAATTCTGAATTTCTATTTCAGAAAGCACTCTGCAGGATAACATAAGGGCTCCTATTTACAGAGGGCTAGAAGATGGGGAACCATGGCCAAAGGCACCAACTTCTGAATCACCATAAGAACCCATCCAGGTACTTACTTTGAAGTGACTGTGCCTAAGGCTGACTCTGAGCAAAATGGGGAATCCAAAGGAACTAGCTGGAGAAGGTTGCACTTGGTTATTTCTCTTTCTCTCTCCCTTTGTCTGTCTCTCTCAGTCTCTCTATCTCTCTGTCTCTCCATCTCTCCCACCTCATCTCTCTCCTCCTCCTCCTCCTCTTTTTCATTAGGGTTTCTCCCTGTAGACTTGGCTATCCTGGAATTCGCTCTGTGAACCAGGATGGCCTGAAACTCAGAGATTTGCCCCCGGAGTGCTGGGATTATTTATATCCAGGCACTAGCTGATGACCCCGGGCTAGATAAAGAGGCAGGTGCCTCGGAGGCTATGCCAGGGTACCCAGGGAGGTTAGCAGGGTGGGTAAGGGTCGAATTAGAAGTCTGGAGCTGTTGTAGAGTGTAGAGATTTACAACCTCATAGTGGTGAGGGCTTAAAACCTCAGCATCCATGAAGTGCGTCTTGAGGAGAAGGGATTCAGGAAGTCATGGAAGGGAATGTGGCTGATGTGGTTCATTAATACAAAACCAGCGGAAGTCTGACCAGAACGCTGCTGTGGCTTTAGACTTCAGAAAGACAGTAGTCAGTAGGCTACAGTGGAAGGATCAGGGAAGAGGGAAGTTGAGGTGACTACAGAATTGAGGGAGAATCTAATGTGAGGCAGACCCAGAGACGCAAAGCCAGAACAGAGAGCTACCAAGGTCATAGAAATGAGCCTTAGAAAGAACTAACATGTTGAAAATTGGTCCTTCTAATCCACAAGCTGTTTTTTCCCCAGCCACCTGTGAAGGAATTTCAGATCATATGATGTGATGTTTAACAGCAAATGTCTGTAGTGGTGAGTAGGTTCTACAGCTGCATTAATATGGTAGTCTCTGAAGTCAGCTTGTTTTATGAAAATGAAAACTTAATTTCAATTCCTATAACTTGATCAATATAAATTTAGATTTAAATAATCACATATGGTCAGCGGCTATGCTTGAGACTATGTATACAACATTCAATTTACCATAGAGACATGAGTATTTTATATTTTTCCTCCCTCTCTGTCTCTCTGTCTCCCTCTGTCTCTGTCTGTCCCTCTCTCTGTGTGTGTTTCTCTTTGTATCTGTCTGTCTGTCTCTCTCTTTCTCTCTGGAGACTGAACCTTGTACACACTATGCAATCAGTCTACAACCGAGCTATATCCCAAGCTCTGCCATGGAGCTAGAATAAATGTCTCAGGAGGAGAATGCCGTTCTTTTTGTAATACGTTCTGTACTGATGTCTTCCTGTTGAGTAGCGGTAATATCCTAGGCTGCACTTGCTCTTAACCAAGAAGCTATTGCTGTCTTTAAATTGAAATTTCTATTGATTCCTCCTTTCCAATGACACTCTACAAAGAATCTGTGACAGTTGTGCAAATATGCACACAGAGAATATGATTAAAGAAAATGAAAGACAGAGATAAAATGGGAAATGGAAAGAGATTGCTGAGGTCAAAGAATAGAAAATGGTAGGAGAAGTAACAGGTTATAAAACAACCCAGTCGCTGTGGAGTTCATTAGTCCCACCCTTCCTAGCATCCACAATGGGAAAATCCTACTTTTAAACAGTTCCAGTCCTTAGCACAGAAAATCTTTGCATTATCTCGGGAGACTAGAGATGGCAAAGAGATGTCTGGGTATCCCTGACTGAATGAGATTAATCATCTGACTTCCTGCCATGACTCTTGCTTAGAAGACACGGGTGAGCATGTGCCCACGCCCATTTGACAAGTCAAGGAAGCTGCTCATAGCCAAGGTACCAGGAAGCAGAGAGGAAGCAAAGTGAAGCTGTCCCCAAAGACAAGTAGGAGTCCTCCCGTCAGCAGAGCCACCAGGTCTGTGAGGCTCACACCTGTCCCCCAGTAACCTCCACTCTCTCATCTTACTACTGTTCTGGATGGTTCTCTGCCTGATGAATAGGGGGCAGACAGAAGCTTCTTCTGCACCTTGGTAAACTGGGATGACAGTTTGGGAAGAAGAAATTTCATATCCATTGCTTGTTTGTCCTGCACCATAAGCTCAGAGGCAAATTTCATTAGCCCTTGGTTCACTCTCCTTTAGCCCCAGCAGAGTGAAAAACATATCATCCACACTAAACTTCAGGCAAGTTAAATTTCTCATTGTTTTACGGGTTCTGTACACCATTGTTGCATTTCTGAACAACAATCAGAAGATGACTTTGCAAACAGAAGACAGAACGCTCACCGGGAACTGATCAATGGTAACTGTTGACTCACTGAAAAAACCTCTTTATTTCCCCAGGTGTTCTGTGGCCTTGCTCTCCATCCTGGGCTAAAGCCAGAAATTTCCACACTGCCATACTCTCCTCCCTCTTGCCCACCTTTCTTTCACACAAACCAGTGTGAACCATCAAAGACAGGTTAGCAACTTGAGAATCAGCTGCTTCTTCCCAGTGGGGAGCCCCAGCAGCCAGCCAGGGCAAGCCTGGGTGCTCCCCAGGGGGCTAGGTTCTGCCAATTGGACTCTGTGTCTTCCTATTCTAAGCTTGAAGGGATGGCTTCCCTAAAGCCCTTAGGAAAGACAAAGTCCCCACTGTCACCCAAAGCACACACTTGCTAGCCCTGTTATCATGGTACTGTGGCCATATTGAGCTATCCTGTAACTCAAAGTTGCCTTGCTCTGAGGTTTTTGTTTCTTTAAAAAACTTCATTTATTTTACGTATGTCTGTATGAATGTGTCTGTATGTATGTATTTGTTCATTTATTTATTATCTCTCTCTCTCTCTTTCTCTCTCTCTCTCTCTCTCTCTCTCTCTCTCTCTCTCTCTCTGTGTGTGTGTGTGTGTGTGTGTGTGTGTGTGCCAGGGTATATACATTGAAGTCAGAGGACAACTTGAAGGGGTAAGTTCTCTCCTCCTGACATGTGGGTCTGAGGGTGTTACGGAGGTCATCAGGCTTGGCAGCAAACTCCTTTATCCACTGAGCAATCTTTATGTGGCCCAGGCTTGCTCGCTCTTCCTTCCTTCCTTCCTTCCTTCCTTCCTTCCTTCCTTCCTTCCTTCCTTCCTTCCTTCTTTCTTTCTTTCTTTCTTTCTTTCTTTCTTTCTTTCTTTCTTTCTTTCTTTCTTTCTTTCTTTCTTTCTTTCTTTCTCCAGTTTTTCTTTCCTGTTTTGCTCTACTTCCTCTTCTAGCTCTGCTATTTGATGACTGTGTAACCTCTTCCTGAACCTTTAGGTCCGTGGGGGGGGGGGGTTCACTTATCTATGCTGCAAAACTGTGTCTCTCCCACTCCAATATGATTCAGGTAGATACTGTTTCCTACAAAACTGCTGGCCATAAAGAAGGAATGTATTGGGGTTTCCCAACCCTCTTGTACAAACTGTGGAATCCTTTACAGATGTCCTTGTTTTTACTCAGGTGGCACAAACAGTATTTTCTGTTTCACTAAAAGATAGCAAAGCTCAATGGAGTCCCCTAAATATGACTACAAATACCTTTTTAAAATAAAAATAAGTGGTTTTTTTTCCACAATAGGAGAAAAATATTTAAAACTACTTGTTCAGCTTTTAAGATTTCAGCAAATTACACAAGTCTGTCTGAAGTAAAACCAGGAAACTCGGGAGAACACTTTCTGTAATAAAAGTCAAATATATCTGCAAATCAGAGATCTGTCTCCATGCATTTCAGTCATTGTCTCATGAGCATAATGAGCTTTTAAAACAATAGCTAAATGCCTCCTTAAATTCAAGGTACTTGGTTTTAAATCCCCTGAGCATCAAAGTAGCTCTGTAGTCTGTTCTAGAATAGTATGCTAAGTGTTCTTAAACATATATTTTATTGCCATCAGGAAACCACTAAAAATGTTTGCTTCTATATTCAAACTCCTCATGAAAAGTCCCCGCTGCTAAACTCTGCCTCCCATGACCATGCTGGGCTCCTTTGCAAATGTACAATTCACAATTATAAGCAATTTTGCAAAATCCATGCTATTCTTCCCTGGAGACTCAAAAGCCTTGGAGTGGTTTACCTGTGTGATTGGGTAATTTTCAGAAATGCTTATTATTTATTTGGGCATCATTTCAGAGTCACTGATAAACAGAATGTCCCTGTTACCAGGGACTGTCCTCCAAAAGGCTTGAACAATAGTCTGTGTTTCTTCCTATAACCAGGTATGCACCAGGACCAACAGAAGCGGCTCACATGTGTTCTCTTTGTCCAATGGCAGAGTGGGGCCCTGTTCCCTAAACTGGTGCTTCCAAAATTACAGGCAGAGTAGATGGTGAACAATAGATTTTTTTTAATGCTTTAGGTCTTGTTTTAGCTGGTTGCAAATCTTATTATCAGCTTTACAGCTGTTTTTCTACCTTGATTTATTTTTATGTTTAGATCAGAAAGAGGAATGGCAAAATTGCAGCCTAGAGGTTTGCTTTGCAAAGTGAACTTTGAATGAGTCTGTTGTTGATTTCCACCTGGAGTGCTATACTTAGCACGGAGGCAAAGTTAAGCACACTTTGTAGGTAGTTTCTCCCGCTGATATGATGACAGCTACAGAGGCAGCAAGCAACCTCGAACAATGGCCGATTCCAGAAAAAGCACCATCTGAAGCAGAGTATTAGATAAATAAATTCTGATGATGGTGGAATTTCTTCCAACAAGAAGAGCTCTTTGTCCTTCTGAAACCAGAGTCTTTTATTACCCAGTTAGTATGGACCATAAAGTTTCACCCAAATCATGGTCCAACTGATAGGGCATATTAAAGTTCAAACAGGAAGAAAACTGCCTAAAATTGCCTTGAGGTGTTTCAGAGGCTACAATGTCCAATTTCTTTTACTCCTTGGTCCTGTTATTACAGGGCCTACTGCTCTACAAAACATAGGCACTTGAAATCTGAACAAACTCAGATTTCTTTGCAGTGTCGATTTAGATGTTGGGGTTGGGGGTCCTAACTCAATGTTATAATCCAGAGCCCAACTTTTGAAAATATGGACCATGACTTTACATGGCATCATGAAACTGAATGGGAGGTGAACATGAGTTGCCAAAATTTGGCAACACTGAAAAGTTTCTGAATGGACAATGAACAAACATTAAATTAAAATAAAATTTACAATGACTCCAAGATGTTTCCGGCATTGCTGTGCTGTGATGCCCCAGGGACTTTACTGTAGCCTTACCTATGTTACATGTTACCTATGTTACATGTGAGCTAAGTACAGTGTGATACTGACGATGCCCCCTGAACAGCATGGATAAGATCTGAGACTAGCCCATGCTGTGAAGCACTTTCTCTGTGCATATAAAAGTTTCTGCTCTTACAGAAACATGCTTTAATCACAGATAACAGAGACATCTATTTTCCAACCACCTTTCTGCAATATGTAAGCAACAGATTAGCATATCTCTGGACTTTATTATGCTCAAAGGTTTGACTTTAAATAAATAATTTACTGAATTTGGCTTAGGATTGGGATAGAAGTCTCAATAATTTTGAAAATGACATACTTTTGACATTTTGTGCTACATGTTTATTGCAAAAACACAAGAAAAAAAAATCAATGCCGAGAAATGCTGAAGATGTTTTGTATCTTACAGGACCAAATATTCAGCCAAGATTCAATTCTTTATATAAAGATAAACAACACATTCCTCTCATTACTATCTATACTTGATTTCAATTTTAAATAGATGGTAAGATTATTTGTATACCAAAGAATTCCTTTAAAACAAATTTCTTGATAATTCATCTTTAACACATGTTAGATTTTTGCAATTATTTTTATATGTTTAAATATCCATGACCACATGAAATTTCATGGGTGAAAAGGGGTCATGGATAATAAAAGTTTAGGAACCCTACTATATAGCCTTGGATTCCATCCCAAGCAGTACAGAACCAAAAACATTAACACAATTTTAAACTCTTTGATATTTTAGACTTAAAACCTTTAAACTCAGAAAAAAAGGTTTACAGTTTCTCTGTTACTCATAGATCATAAAGCAGTTTTCTTTGGTGACATGCTGGAACGGGACTCTTGGTTGCTTTAAGTCAGTGGTTCTCAACCTGTGGGTTATGGACAACCCTGTCCCTGGACTGGGGTCACCTAAGACCATCAGAAAACACTGATATTTATATTACAATTCATAAAGCAGCAAATTTACAGTAGTGAAGTAGCAAAGGAAATAATTTTCTAGTTGGGCTACCACAACATGAGGAACTGTATTAAAAGGACAGACAGTTTTAGGAAGGTTGAGAAACTGCTCTAAATGTTGTGTTTGTATACACTATTGGTGACCTCACCTTCTTATCGGCTTAAAAGTAATACTTGCCCTGCCTTATGGGCAATGACTGCATGTGCTTCCATGAACCCACTATGATAAGCACTGATCTGTAGGCTCCGAAGGGAGACTCGGGGTATATGGTTCTACTTATCCATCTCGGCATGGTTGTTGGCATGGAGTCTGACCAACATCCAATGGCAGCTATATATAGGCTTAGGGGCCAGCAGTCAGGGGCCACAGCAACTCTGAGGCTATCAAGGCCCTGGATGTGAACCAAGTTTCATGAATAAATATGGTGGGGAAAAGATAGCTTTGGTGTTAAGCAAGCGAGTGTTTAGAGCTAGCTTCTTGGAGCCTCGGTTTATTCATCTGTAAGAACCCACAGAATCATCATGATGCTTCATTTACATGATGCACAAAACCTGCTTCCCCCATAAATAATAGTTTGTTAATAGTAGTTTGGCTGAATAAATGAGGAGTTTAATTACTGATCGAGTCAGGACCAGTTTCCTGACTTTACAACAGTACTATTTCCACACTCGTAGGCTGGCTTGAAGAACAAGTACAAATTAATGAATTTATCTTGTTGCGGTTCTCAAAGAATGAACCCCAAGAAAAACGATTACCCTTTCTCTTGGAAGGACCAGCAAAGCCAGAAAGTATGCTACTCTGAGAGGAAGCTGTACCAAGAGTGTGTCTGAGGCGGCATCTGAGGATACACAGGGAATCTGCTTAGGAATTATCACAGCAGAGAATTAAGCACTATTGGATGCCACAACTACCTGAGGTTATTGAAATAGTTTAACTATGTTCCTATAAAACCCACTCTTCCTAATTCAGAACAGAAGTGATCCTGACTGGGGTTGAGAGCGGTAGGTAAAAGACTCTTTTGGACCTTGCATCTGGGAAGTGGCACTTTGATACCCAGATGAGGTTGGTGTGGGAACCTCACACAAGGATATATCCCAGTGTTCACACTGTCACTGTCTTTGGTGATGACATTCCAAAAATGAGGTAACTATATAAATTATGTTTTCTGTTGTTTACATAGCAATAAATATATGCTTGGCTCATTTAAAAATTGAATTGGAGCAATAAATGAATCATACTGTTTTCCTCCTTTTTTAATTCTAGTCTATTTTTTTCTGTAAAGTAAGGTATTAGATATGTTCAAAAATTACACACACTAAGGGATTCCTGATATACAAAATTCAAGTAAGGACTTGGGAACTATACTCACAATATGGTCAAGACATCCAGGCATGCTGCCCATTAGACAACCATCAAACTATTGAGGCCTCGGTGATGTGTGACTTAGCTTCCCCACAGACAAACCCGTCTTAAAGATAGCTTAAAAAATCAGTCTTGTAATAGAAATCAAATTTAATGAATTTTAATAAGAGCATTTGTTGATGACTCTCAAACTACTTTTTACAATCCAATATTCACGTAACACTGTCTACTTGCGATAATGGTAACGGTAATGCCCAGCTCAAGGGAAACAATTGTTTCCACGATTTATCACTGAGTTGAGGTAGACAAAGTCAAGACGAAAAAACAAGTTTCATGTCTTAACCACAAAACTTGAAAGAAGCCTAAGGTGCGATGTCAGGTTTCACGTGTCAGCCACAAGTTCCCAGCATCTGTTCTGACCCTGGAGTGCTGGAATGCACAGTGGCAGTGACTTGGAAGCTGCCAAATGTGTTAGCTAGCGGGAAGTGCGTTGGCTACCGTTATATAATATTTGATTTTAATTATTCCTGATTTCAGAATTTGTTTCACTTTAAGATGAGGAAAGAAATCTTTTAAACAGCATAGCAGGCCAGCAGCATCTGAATACAGAATTTGTCCCCTGTCCATAGACCATAATCCTACATGTGTAGCATATAATCAAGTTTTCTATGTAGAAGCTGAGCCACAGAAACATCAAAGACAGCTTTCTAAAGACTGCCCGGTGTCAACCTAAACTCCTCTCTAAGCCTTTACCTGTGGATATCCACAATGGCATATCCACATTGTATTTCAACCATGTTGAACAGCTCATACAAACAGGCTTTGTGCTCAACCAATCCTCTCTGAATTTAGGGATACCTAACATCTGGAAACTAGTTCAGAATCTAGATGGTGGATGAGAAACTGAACCATGTCTACTTTCCCAAATATGTATTAATATTTGAGACCTAATGTCTCAGAACGTGACTGTAAATGGAGACCAGATCTTTAAAGAAGGAATGCAACTAACATATGACTCTTCTGGTAAGTTCTTAACCAATCTGATTGACATCCTTATAGGAATGGGCTACTGGAATATGCCATGTGAAGTCACAGGGAGGAAACTGGCCATAGGAACATCAGCAGCATGGAGGAATCAACCACAATGGCTACAGGGGAACCTTAATCTTGAATACGTAGCCTCCATAGCCATGTGAAAATACATTTCTATCATTTAATAGAAATTTAAATTTAAATACAGTTAGCTACTACAAACGCTGTGCAAGCATTCAGAACAAGCTGTTACTGGGGTTGGGGATGCTACCGAGTGGTCGAGCACTTGCCAGGGAAAAAGCTGTCACTGACAGCAAAGGGGAAGAAGAGAGTGAAAAAGCCAAGGACAACATTATACCAAAAAAGAAAGAAAAATAAAAAGAAAGAAAGAAGATATAACATGCTAACCTCTCCAAACTCTTAGCAGGATAGAACATACAAGATAACCTGGAAGGCAAGCAGGCCTCAATGGGACACATGGTATAATTGTCCGGCTCAGTATCATACATCATTATCATATTGATGTTCGACTATTAAACCACTCCTCTTCTTGTTAAATTGATGTATATTCAAAACATTAAACTTTTTCCCTGTCCTGCTCAGGAACCAAATGGTCTAAACTCTCATGAATATGTAAATCAACCCCTCTAAGCACATTATTAATTATCTGGAAGACAGCTGGAGGTCACCAGCTCACACCAATTTCTATGCTTGAAGTCTCATTAACACAAGACATCACACAGTGAGAGAGAATAAAGTTTATCACAGTTACTAAGTGTGTGTGTGTGTGTGTGTGTGTGTGTGTGTGCAGTATACACAAAATAACATTTGGCACTGAATACAGAATCACGGGGCCCTGAATATATATACACACACATACACACACATATCATATACACATACATATATGCCTCTGCATGATGACCATGGCAGAGGTGTGATGAAGAAAAAAACTACAAGACGCTATCTTTTCAGACTTTACCATGAAGATACAGACAAGATGGGGGAGGGGTAAGAGGCTCCTTGCCCCTGATAAGGGGTATGTCTATTATATCTGATATAAAGGGGAACATTCAGTATTTTCTGAGGAGGCAGTAGGTGAGGGAGAGCACTCGGGTCTGCCAGACCCTCAGTAAAGACAGCTGTGAGCAGAGCAAGGACAAGAACACCCACCCTTACTGCCCCAGGCAGGAGGCAGCCTGACCCAGGGCTGTACGTACTAACCCAGCTCCACCCCTTAGAGAGGAAGTGATGTCCCTGAGGTAGCCTAAGTCACCTTTGTCCCACTTCCCCTGTCTTTGCCATGTAGCTCAGATGACATATTGATACGCCTGCGTCCTCACAGTGCAGGGCCCCCCTTTCCTCTGGAAACCGTTAAGAACAGATACCTTGCTTTGTCTGGCAGGACCGAAGCATCTTGCTTGACTCCTGCAGTACTTCTTGCAGTGGTATTTGGTAAATCTTCCCTGAAGGATGGCTCAGAAACCTCTCTTTCCCCCTCTCCTTCCTCCACACCCAACACTCCAGAGCCAGAGCGATTACAAATGGACAGGTCTGAATCAGGAAGTGTGCCTCTGAGTGACATACTTAAACTTTCTGAAAGAAAGCAGGGCTGTTTGCACCTTCTAGGTACCAGAGGCTGCAGAGTGTGCCACGCGCCGGGTTCTTACTGCGGCATGCATCCGAGCCTCTCATCTGCTGCACCGTGTGAGCCGCAGCTCAGAAGCTTTCAACCACTGACAGGCTCTGATCTAAGCTACAGGATGAGCTGCCAGGGGGACACTTGCACGACCGAGGGTAAGGGAACTGACCGCAGTACATCCAGTGCTGACGGGCGAGAGGGGCACATGGCGCAGGCTGTGTGTGAGCTGGGCTCCTTAAGGTTCACCTGCAGAAGACACTGTTCCTGTCAGCCACGCAGTTCTTTGCAGTCACTGTTAATCGTTTGCTTTCATACTTCCCGTTGTATGCTCAAATTGTAGGTGATAACTGAGACAAGAGGAGGAACACACACAAAGGCGGCATCTGGTGTGATTAACAACATGTATAAAATACAAATAGGAGTGAAATCCCCGAGTGCCGGGGTGGTGTGCACATCACAACTCAGTGACCAAGACTACTCCTGGGAATGGCAGTCTTCTGGGGAAGGCAGTTGGGGAAAACCTATCCAGGATCAAGCGGAAAGCTTAAAACTAGTGAATCCCTATGTTAAAGTGGCATATCCACGTAGGTGGTGACATCACAGGAAAGATGATGACACCCAGTCAGAAAGAAGGAAGATGGAACTGGGTAGGCCACATGGAGACCGCTGAGCTGCAGGCAATGTCCCTTTTCTTGGTCTAAGGCCGGTTGCTAAAGTTTCCTATCGCCATTAATGTTCTTAACTACATAGACATGTATGTTTGAGACATGTGGCTTGCCATACATTCCAGACTATCTAAAACCACTTAAAATGACTGGCTCAAAGGTCTGTTAATATCCAGTGACTGCTGCTGCTTGCCTGTTTGCGCTTCCTCCTTCTGCTTCAGAAGTTCTCTCTACACGGATAATGCCCAATGCAGGGACTCGGAGTTGTGCTGGATCACAAGGCAGAGGAAAGGTGTTTGAATCCATGTTAATACACAGAAGGAAAGCACCTGGAAGCAGGTGTTTTGAGCAACTCCTGCACCTAACATGAGCTTTCACAGGCCTCTGCCCACATCTCTTCGGATAAGTAATGGATTTATCTCTAGAAAATGGTTCACTGTTGCTCTCAAATAACCAAGCAGAATAGTCTCTTTAAGAGTGCTTATTTTTGGCCAGGCACAGTGGTGCATGCCTTTAATTCCAGCACTCCAGAAGCAGAGGCAGGTGGATCTCTGTGAGTTCGAGGCCAACCTGGACAACATGCTGAGTTCCACGAGAGCTAGGACTATGTAGAGAGATTCTGTTGCAAAAGCAAAACAAACAATAAAAAAGGTGTTTGTTTTTAGCCACCTGAGACATGAAAGAGTAGGAAAAACGAGCAAAAAAAGGGAGTTTGGGACACAGATGTCCAAGCAAAATTGAGCCTTAGCCAGCTTCATGGAGGCGCAGAGACTTCAAGCCTTTGTGACTCACAAAAGACAGGTACATGCCTCAAATAACCACAAAATACTGCTGGAACCACCAAGGTGGGATTTCTATAAAGACAGCAATTGCAGGGCCAGATGGATGGCCAGACAGACAGGCCCTTGTTGATCTAGCTGAATGAGCTCCGGGACAACATCACTTTTGCCCTACATCTCTTTTTCTGGTCCCTGTCTGTGTAGAAGTCACTCCTTATAATGAAGTGACTTGATGGAGTGGTTGCTTCTCTTGCAGGCAGGCGGAGAAGTACAGGAAAAAAAAAGAAACGTGATAAACTGTGCTTTCAGCCAGACTCCGGACCCCTGCAGAGACGCTCTGCTTGCCTATTTGCGCTTCCTCCTGGGCACACACTGGTCTCCAGCTCTCAACCCATCTCTCCGGGCCTCAGTGCACACTGTGGGCTATTTGCACCCGTGGGTCTGGATTGTTCTGTAAAAACACGAGAAGTGGAAGGATCCAAGATGGCTGCCACGAGAGAACACTGTGTCTGAGGAGTAGGAGAGCAGAAACAACGCAGCGACCAGGAGACTGAACTCTGGGACCTAAAACGCCAGCATTGTGAGTGCCAGGTGAGCGGAACTCCTACGGTGA
>CM053767.1:43766320-43837051 GCA_028658305.1 Pachyuromys duprasi | reverse complement strand
AGGGAGTGGGAGGGTGGGAGGGAATGGGGGAGGGGGCGACGCCTGGGATTCAAAGTACCCAACCTGTGATTGAGATAAAAATAAATAAATTAAAATAATAATAATAAAAAAGAATAATAAGCAAAAATTCTCAAAAAAAAAACAAAAAACAAAACAGGAGAAGTGCTGGAGTCCATGGCAGGGCCCTGCCTCATCTGTGTGACCCATGGCAGTACTCCTATGCCAACTGCCCCACGACTCAGTAGGCATTTGGGGATGAACCATGAGATAGCAGAAATCAGCAGTGGGTCTCTGAGAAGAGGCCCCACAGCAACCCACAGGGCATAGAGAAAGGGAACTTTGGCTATGCCATGCCCCTGAGTTTTGGGGGTAGCTTTAGTCATAGAAGGTAGATTATTCCCCCATTTTACTACTACATGCTTCTAAATTAAAAGAAAACGCTGAGCACACCTCAGACTGAGGACCAGCCAGAGTGTTCATTTCTTACAGGACTGAAATTCTGAAACACAGAGAGAAATAAATCCTTCCTCCCTGAAGTTGCTTCTCTTGGGTAATTTGTCATTGTGAAGAAAAGTCTGAGCACACAAATTATATGCAAAGTGACCAGGTACCAGGAAAGCAGAAGGCAAACCATAACAAGATAGCAACCCCAATCGAAATACACTTGTCAATCATATCGATGTCCAGGGCATGCCAGGGGGAAGATGGATGCCATTCCAATGGAACTCCAAGAGTACGAGACACCCATGTTGTTTGGGCTCAGGATAGATGAGTTATGCTTGTGCCCCTCACAATCTTCATCATTTGAGTTCTAAAACACATCATCCAATATTCTGAAGCTCCATCACCTTAGTGAGTGCCCATCTTTGAGAATATATTGAGAGGGTCTACTGACATTTCAAAGTAGTTCCCATCATGCAATGTTAATAATCTACGGTACAGCAGAAAGACAACAGATAATTCAGAGGCACTATGCAGTTTCCCCGAAAGCCTCTATATTTATGTGAAAGTCTGTCACATGGTCTGGAAACAGACTGTTTTGCCTGTGTTTGACAACCTCATTTTTTTTTAAACTCCAGTAACATTTACTAGCCTGTGCTGGCTAGTGTATTTCAGACTGAGCAGGCCTGGGAAGAAGCCTTTACACTCATGGCTGCCATGGCCTCCCCTCCACATTCCTGTTGCCTACCATATACTAAATGCTGGTACCTTCCCTGAGAGCCCATCAATTACTTGCAATCAAGTGTGGCCTGGGTACGGGAAGCTATAAAGACCCCAGTGACTGAATTGGGCATCTGGGTTTGCAAATTGGTACCAGCAAGAAGCTAGTCATTGGAGCGGTGTCAGCACAGGCAGACTGTGGCACTAGATACCCACGGTTGAAGTCTCAGCCACATTAGCTTCTAGTGTGACAAAAACCATACTACCTATGATCGTTAATCTTCACCGTCTCCTTGACTGTACCTACCATCAATCACCAAGGAAGCAAAGAGTCACTAGGTGTGTCCATGATGATGTTTACAGAAGGGTTTGACTAAGGTGTGAAGACCCATTCCATGGTTTGGGGACCTGGACTCAATACAAATAGGAAAGCTAAGCATTATTGTTCACCACTCTTTGCTTCCTGATTGCAGATGTAAGGTGAACACTTGTCTCAAAGCCCTGCCTCCATGCCTTCTTACCGTGATGGACTGTCCCCTCAAATTGTGAGCCAAAAAATCAACAAACAAACAAACAAACAAATAAACATTTATTTCCCTAAGTTGCTATTATCAAGTATTTTGACATAGCAACAGGAAATGGTAACTAGTACACACTCTAGCAGGGTGATCCAATTTTATTCCTGGGCCTCAGAATATGCTTTGGCTTATGCATAAACCACTGAGCTGATTTAAAGAATTGATTCACTAGTGGATTGTCTCTAATGCCAGCAAAGCCAATGAGCATAAGAGAAAATAGCAATACTAAGGATCCACGTAGCACCATCTTAACCAAGGATCCTAGAAGGAGAGTATAGTTTATGTTGATGAAGTGGTGACCAAGGAGTCATTGCACCAGGCATGACAGTTTAAAACCAAGCAAGCAGTATGTGCAAAGGGGTGCCTCTTTTGAGCAGCTGATTTTCACGAAATGAAAAAACATTTAGTGGGACCCGAATCTCTTTCACAACAATATGGGAAAACGTGAGCAAATAGCATCAAAGTCAAGTTTTCAAAAACTGGAGATGATACATGGTAACAGATATTGCTGCTCAGAGAGTTAAGCTTTTTATAAGTGTTTTCAGAGAGACATGTGGAAACACACATGGAAACAGCGCTAAAGAGACAAAGTGATGAGCATTCGAATGGACTGTGCCGAGCGGAGCATTTACCACAGCTAAGTGACAGGTGTGCTGCCGATGACTGTCTCAGCTTGTGGCTATTTACCTCATTCTTCCTCAGTGGTGAGTCAGACAAACATGGGGTTAAATGACAGGAAAGACGTGCCAGGTAAAGTAAGTTCTCAGCAGAAGGAAGACATGTTTTTAAATACAAAACAAGTTTGTGAGTACCATGCTTAAGCTTAACTCAGGACAACATGAAAGAAGGCGACGGAGCAGAGAATTTGGAGTTCATTAATGCCCACCTCACTCGCTGTAGAAACAAGAAGTCAAATGCCAGGGTATACAGTCCCACGGCCCTCAACCTCATTGACACACTTAGTTAAAAATGAAGGTAGGTAATCATCAAACAGGCATTAAGAACACAGCCGGAGCCTACAGGACATAGCTCAGTGTAGCCGCGTGGCCAGGCGGAGCTTTCCCCAGCGCGGTTCTTCAGTGCTGGTGAAAATATCAGGGACACTGATGTGAATCTAAATGTAGTCTTATAAAAATAGCAGTGATCAAAGAAAAAAAAATAGCTTCGCGCTATCTCGAAAACACCTCACTGGATACATTCATTTAATCCACCTCTCAGTTTACAAATAAAAAAGGAATGAAGATCTTAGACACGGGAAAAGGTTGAAACTAGACCAAAGAGGAAGAGTGAGGAAGCTCTGACTTACATGATTAGAAAACTTCCTCAGCTTCTCCCACCCCTCAGGGGATGTGGCAGAGAGCCTATCTGCAGCTTCAGGGAGGGGAAACAGGATACAGTGAAAAAGACACATATTGTACCTCTGACCCTCTGACACAGTAACCCCTGGTACAAAGAATTTATTTCAGGGCTATTCTGATAGCAGTAGGAAAATCTATGCCCACATTAGTCAATCACAGCAATATTTGTAATAAAAAGGAAAGAAAACCAAGCATTCGACAATAAGGGGAAATAGAGTATATGTACAGAATGGGATTAAGTGACGTTTTAGCCTTTTTTTTTTTCTCAGCTAGGCTGAGATAGGAAGAAACCCAGGGAAGGGGCACTCCAGGTCAGCGCTCAGATTCTGGCCTCCAAACAAAGCTCCCACTGGTGGGAACTAGGGCTGACACAGAGATGGCCGATTCCTACGAATCCTAAGAAGAACATAGCACCCTGCTGCAGTGCACCAGCAGAAGGTCCATGGATCCCACCATAATTTGGTTCTTTACTTTTGTATGTCCAAACTTTTCTACACATTTGAGAAATATGCAAAACTGAACTAATCTCTAAATATATCTGAGTATGAAAAAGGTCTTAATACGTGTACTTAGAAATATTTCTATACTCTGTGATTTAGTGATGAGAATGATTTACCAATAACAAATTATTTCAGTATCAGGGAGAGAACTCAGTCCGTGAAGGCACTTGAAATCCCTGCAACCCACAGAGGGAGAAGGCACCCCTTCAAATTGTCCTCCAACTTCCACATGGACACGGCGGCACCTGGGCGCTGCTTAACCCATCCCCAAACACATAAAATTAGGAATCCACAAATGGTTCTCTGGGTTTTGATGCCTTGGTTAAAAATATGAAAACATGATATGTTTCAGTGAGTTTTAATCCATGTATTTACATATATGTAAACCACGATAAAACATTTCATTTTTGGAAGATAAAAAGAATGAGCAGTGTGATTTACAGAGCCGACACTGCAATTAGTCTCTTCTGTTTGGATCCGCGTCATAGAGGCATGGGCGTGTTTGCTGTGAATCTAACTAAGGACAGGAAGAGAAATAAACCAAAGCTCAATCTCAAGCACAGAGTCAAGTGTCACAGAGTGTCTACATGTCTAGTGACAACGCTCAAATTAGCAGGGCACATTCAATCTCATTATAGTCATTATAGCATATCTGTAGTGATTTGGGCATACCAATCATGCGAAATACACAGAAATAACTCAAAATGCATCTGTGACTCCTGTAAGAGGTCAGCTATCCAAGGATATCATAGAAGTAAATTAACATTATCTTAGATATGACAATGAGTAACATTTAACACCAAAATAACAAAAGACATCAACAAATTGGACTTTGCCAAAAGTACCGGTAAGCAGATCAGTTATAGAAGGGGATAAATATTAAAAATAGATCATAAAATCTAATATCTACATATCTTAAAATTTTATTTATTATTATGTGTATGTTTGTGTGTGCATGTGTGTGTCATGGCTGATGGAGTGCAGGTCGGAGGACATCTTGAAGTAGGTCCTCTCCTACCGTTACGGGTTCTGGGATGGAACTCAAGTCATCAGGCTTGAGCAGCAGCACCCTTACCACTGGGCCATCCCTCCCACTCAGAAACCTACAGATCAACAACAAAATGACGAGTAACCCACTTTAAAAATCGACAAAGGACTGAGCAGACATTGTAATGGATGTTTAGACAGGAAGCACATGAGGAGATACTTAAAATCAAATCCACTGGTGAAAGGCTATTCTACTGGAACGTCTGGATACAACTGCTCCATACTCACAGTAATAAATCCTGAAATTGTCAGCCAAACTCACAGACAATTATCTTGAATGAAGAGTATTTGAGTTTATTTTCAATGCCTTTAAGCAAGGCACACATATTCTAATGTGACACAGCTCCCAGGAGCTTGTGTTTCCAGTTTCTTACTAGACAATGACACGTTTAAACCTTCAACTCTTGAACCAGGGTTAGGCATATTTAAAACAGTTTACATCAGCAGTTCTTCTGCTATTAATTAATATCAAGAGATAGGAAAGAATAAAAGGCTGTCTTACCCACACATGGCAGGGAGTAGCCAAGCTCAGCATCCTGGACAAACTGCCGATCGTTGAGTCTTGTGACACAGTACAAGTGGAAGCAGTCCAAGCAGATCACATGGCGGTGGTTACACTGGAAGACCAGGACAGGGCTCCTGCACAGACAAAGAAGCAGCTCATATGGGACCTCCTGGGTAGAGAGAATTCTATAATAGTGAGGGTTACTTTGCGCACGCTCTGTGCCAAAACTAGGGCTGTCTAACCTTGAACATGAGTTGTAAGGCCATATCTTAAACACGGAAGGCACTCCACGAGCTGCATAGAATATTAATTGTGCTGATTTATATTTAAAGTCAGTAGGTTTATCATCAGGTGTTTAAACCTGAGACTTATATCATCTTTTGTTATGTCAGCCCTGATCACTCACTCTACTCATATAGTAGATACCTTACTATCTACTTCCACTGATCCATCCCTGACTACACTCTGACCAATAGCACAGACATGTTCTTCCTCCTTACCCACTGTGCCCTCCTTGCAATGGATACTGCTTTTACATTACACTGTGTTCCCGCAGAAGCAGAGCTTGCAAGCTTGTATATCGCCTCTTGAATTTAATTATAAAAATATGTAAAGTCACAGCTCAACAAAGGCAAAAGGAAAATGACCATTGCACCAAAGGAGCTATGTTCAACAGCCAACCCTATTACCCCAGCAAATGACCAAACAAATAAATAAACAAATGGAATTTAGAAGCAAGAGATTGGCCAATTGGATTTTTTTTCTATTATAAGAATTGTGTCTGTTCTATAACCTTCATCTTATAAAAACATTCAATTTCTGAAATTATGGTTATAAGGTTTATAATAAATTAATATATACAAATCCTAAAATGTTTTGGATTACCTTATGTAGTGATTGGAATGACAAATGGCCCCCCATAGGCTCATGCATTTGGTTCCTACTTGGTGGCACTGTTGGGGGGGGATTACAGAACCTTTAGGAGGCAGAACCTTCCTGGGGGAATATGTCACTGTGGGTGGGCTTTGAGGATATATAGCTTCCACTCACATCATGTTCTCTATCTTGCCCTTACTAATGAATATGCCTTTCCCCATATGATGTACTCTAACCCTATGAAACCATAAGCCAAAAATAAACTCTATCATCCTTATGTTGTTCTTGGTCATGATATTCTATCACACCAATATAGAAGCAACTAATATAGTTTTAAAGTTTATAAGAAAATAAATTTCCTGAAGAGTCATATTGTTTTGCTGGCAAATGATCCACATGTGCTTATGTGAAGAAGGAGACAAACTGATGATATCAATTTGAGGTCCTTCCCAATTCAATAGTGAAATTGCCTTGCCATCAGCTTAGAAAAGTCTTTTGCCTAGGCAAGGACAGAATTCAAACATGTTCATTCACACCCAGTTCTTAGCAGTTACGACATCTTTTTTTAAAAAGCCCTTTCCCTAGAAAAACCGAGATTAAATATTAGCATTAGAGCAGATAATTTCTTAACAACTACAAGGCTTAGATGATTCTGTTATCTCACTTATTTCAAAGTGGCACCTAACACAGAAAGTGGAAAAACATCCCCTGGTGTGTTAACACCACAGCCTGCTTTCTCCAAGAGTCCCTTGAATGGTTGCGTCTGAGTGTCATGATGAATACACCACAGCCCCCTTCAGGGGTTTGATTCCTATTTCCAGGGCCTCAGTTAACTTCTTTGAACTTTCAACCCTTTTCCTTCCAACAGCTTTCCTTCTGACCACTATAATATATAGTGTTTTCTTATCTCTGACTTGACCTACTCCACACTTATGTACACACTAAATGTGATATAGCAGCTGTTTTGCCTTTATCTGCATGCACAGAAAGGCAATGAGAGAGAAGTTCTTAGTGATGATTGTGGCAATGTTATGGTAGTCCAAGCCTTAGGCTGCTAACCCGCTCTCATCACCAGCAAACACTGGTGAGGTGGTTAGCATATGTGTAAGTTTCCTGAAGATAGTAAGCCTAAAAGGTGTGTTTAAAGGTGATTCTAGAAAGCAAACAATAATCTGTAAAATCAAACCAATCCGTCCACTTCTGCCATCCCAAAGTCTCAGTCCATCTTGAACTTTTATTTGTTTTCTTTATGTGTATGTGTGTGTGCCTGAGTGTATGTATGTATAGCATATGCCTGCAAGAGCTGGAGAAGGTCAGAAGAGGTCATTGGATCCCTGAATATGGGTGGTTTAATGCTGAGAGCCGGAAGGAAGCTGAGGAAGAGATTGCTCATGCTGGGTAGGCGGCAGCATCCAGTTACCACATTTCTTGTTTCTCCTGCAGTTACAATGTCGTCCAAAGGCATAGAGGCCATCTATACAATCCACAGATCATGTGCTGTCTCTACTTTATTAATGACATCATGGTGTTGAAAACAGATTAACAAGG
This sequence comes from Pachyuromys duprasi, assembly GCA_028658305.1. Lineage (NCBI taxonomy): Eukaryota > Metazoa > Chordata > Mammalia > Rodentia > Muridae > Pachyuromys > Pachyuromys duprasi. Next base: position 43,829,478 of record CM053767.1, on the reverse strand, counting down.
GATGGAAAATACATAGGGAACCATTAGATGAGACAAATGCTACAAAGATTCAGAGTCCCATGCATTATAGAAGGTTTTAGAGGCCCAATGTTGGGGCCTGAAAGGACATACCATCTGAAGTAAAGGCACACTAATGACCTATACCACTGTAACCTCACGGAAGAAAGCAGGGCATGGTGAAGCTGAGAGAGGCATATTCTTCCTGGGACACAGGAAGAACCCGTCCTGGCCACTTATGCTCTTTGAATTGAGACAGAGGTGAAAGGGAAATTTGCTATTGTAGTTGATCCTAATTACCCAGAAGAGAAGGAGCTCTTGCCATGCATGGGGCTGGGAAGAAGTCTCCCGTCATCAAACAGCCCTGTCTGTGCTGGTGCCCGTCACGTCAGAGTGCTTCTCTCTACAGTGTGAATGGCAAGTAGAGAGCAGTAGCAGCAAGGTTCCACAAGTGCAGCCACCGGCACGTGAGACCACAGGGGATGCTCATCACAGCAGCTGCATCGGACAGCTTTCAGTGTAACTGTAGACTTCAGTCAGGGCTTTAGAGAACATCCGTGAACAAAAAGAAGAAAAGTAGCTCTACAATGAGAGGTGAAGGGGCGAGAGTCTAAGAAACACAGATGTGGCCAGCGTCAGAAATGAGGACTATCGATCTCTCTGGAGGTTAAAGCCACCACATGGGCACAGGGTATGGAGAACAAGCATGGGAAACTGGCCCAGCAGCAGCAGGAGAAAACACAAGCACTTGCATTTGTTCTCTTGGGAAAAGAATGAAATGTCCAAACTGCAAGATGTCAAAGTGATAGATGAGTCATTCCAGAATTTTCATTGTCTGTTGTACATGGTCAATTAATATAAATGCACAGATATGGAAATAATGTTAGCTATAGACACAGAAATGCACATGTTGAGATACATACATATAAAGGCAGCTAACTGAATCTGTTGGACACTCTAGGTTGTATAAATATAATTGCATTTGACAGAGAATTACCAGCAAGTTGAAATTTTTTTATAAAACCATGAAGTAATAGTGTTGATCTCTTACTAAGACATTTCAAGTTATGGTGGTTTGAATAAGAATGCCCCCCCCATAGGCTCATATCTTTGAAAGCTTGGTTCCCAGTTGGTAAAACTCTCTGGGAAGGATTAGGAGGCGTGGCCTTGTTGGAATAGGTGCATTCCTGGGGGTGGGTTATGAGGGAGCTCTCTCTGCTTCCTGTGTGCGGTTCCTGGTGTCATGGCTTGGCTTTGCCATCATTAAGTCTAACCTTCTGGAACCATAAGCCCCATCAAGGGCTTCTTTCTCTATAAGTTGTCTTGGTCATGGCGCCTTTATCACAGCAATAGAACTTAGGAGAATCAGGTGAGCACTCAAGATGGCCTCCATGAAACAAAGCAAAAAGACAAGAGATGAAATGTAGGAAAACAGTGCAAACTTTGCACAGGAGTGTGGGATGACTCAAGGAGACAATCCCAGCATATGTTCTCTTGACCGTGGCACTCACTAACGGTTTTCCTATGTTCTGCATATTTGTGTCTCCTTAAACTTCATATACTGAGTCATTGTCCCTAAAGGCACCATATTAGGAGACAAGGTTTGGAGAAGTTGCTAGGTTCTAGAAACCTCATAAATGAGGTTAGTGCAGTTGTGAAGGGGACCTCAGAGTTCCCTCATTCCTTCCACCATGAAAGGACAGAAAAACATTGTCTAGGAACCAATATGCACATTTTCAACAGACACCAAAACTTCTAGTACCTTGATCTTGAACCTCGGACCTCAGAGCATCTAAAACTTTAAGAAATAAATTGCTATTGCTCATAAACTACCTGGTTTCAATCTTTTGATATGACAGTCCAAACAGATGAAGGCAGTCTCTGAACGTTTGAGGGGGTTGTGTTTTAATGAGAGAAGTTTGGAAAGAGAGAAACTGAAAGCATTGAGGATTTCTTGGAGGTCATTTTCAGAATTCTGACCCGCAATCTAAGGAGCTGGACTGAACAATGGGAACAAAAAGATGGATGTGATAATGTTTTTGAGGAGGACCTATGGGACTTATTTCTCATGGGTCTTTTGTTACTCCTGATGTTCTTCTGTGCCCTTTGATCAAATTATATATAAATGTCACTCAATCAATCTAGAAATGATTTTACCCCACTGAGCCAGGTTACAGAGTAGTTAATTAAAGGTTAAATAAAGTTCTCAATCTTGTGTAAAAATAATTGCAAACATGCTATTTGACATTATTGAAGAGTTATTTGCAAGCAATGATTCCCTGTTTTGCTAAAGGACTGATGTACAGACCATTTGTTCACACAACTGAAGGAGATGCAGTAAAGCAAAATCTGTGGCAAGCCCCTCCACACGCTAGACAGGGAAGGTTATTGTGGCATGGCACTGTAGGCTTGGAAACCCTGTTCTTGAGGATATACAAAAATGGCATTATCGACTTTTTTATTTATCCAAAGCATATATAGTTAAACTTCGTCCATCTAGTCATTGCCACATCCCCTCTCCCTCTCTTCATCTGCCTGGGCCCCGGAACTTCACTCATCCTGTTGAAGCACAGGCTATGGTTCTAGATTCACAGGGAATGTACATCGAAAGCAATGTGCTGAAAACCTGAAGGGATGAAATAATAAGGAGTTAAGTGGAAAGTCTTAAGGACATCCAGTCTTGTAGAGTGGCCAGGGGAGGGACAAAAACAATTTTAATATCTGGCAGGATGCTTTAAGTTTAATTAGAGTTGTAGAAAATCTTAGCAGCCTCTGTGGTACAGTCTCTATGACACCTTTGCAAGATCCACCCCTAACTCCATTACTCCACAGTGACTGAGCTGTTGTCCATTAAACAAGAAAGGGAACAGAAGAGCATATGACTTCATGCTCTCAGAAATATGGCCGGCTGCTGCTTGCTCTCTCCCCTTCATTTCAGGTTTTGAGGAAAACAAGCATCCGAGGGGATGATGATACACTAGCAGCCCTGATGGAACACCCCATGTAGCAAGCGCCGGGGCCTCTTGGCCACCAAGGCCTTGCTGTAATACACATGAACCATCTCTAAAGTAGATCTTCCAAACCACGGCAAGTCCAGAGATGGCTCTCACCAAAGCTGGCATCTTGACTATAACTTCACACGCTACCGAGGGTAAGAATCATCTGGCCAGGTCTTCTTAATTTCCTGAACCATGGAAACTGTGCAAGATTAGATTCACCCTGTTTTTCAGCCATTCAACTGTGGTGTGATTTTTTTTCACATAGAAATATTCAAGTAATATAGACTAAGAGGAAGAGGAAGCTGTATTCAATAGGTCTTAGAAGGGGCTATGAGAGAGTAAGAGGCACTAGTGGATGGAAGATGAGAATTCTCATGCATGGGGACAGCGGGAACTTTTGAGGTTAAGGGTAAAGAGTAAGGACACAGAAGTGCTGAGGCCCCAGGGCATTTGATGTTGATTATCTCTTCACTTGCCTTATGCATAGTACAGTTTCATACAAAACTATATATACTCGAATGCAGTATGTGAAATCTATAGCATAATCACCTAAAAAGCACAGTAAATTAGAATTTAAAAATTGTTAAGTATGAAGTCCTTAGGGAAATAAAAGTAAACAAATTTTTCTCCCTCATGGGAAAGAATCTTTCAATTTAGCTGACACTTGACCCTTGAAAAATGCATGTGCTGTTTTCTATGGCATATTTCGTTTGGGCCGTGGTCACATAGATGTGACGCCCGGTCAGCAGTCTTTTACATCTCTCAGTTCATAAAGAACTTCTGCCAAATTTGTAAAGTATTTAATTAGATAAAATAATTAGAGGAGGAAAAAGCAACCCCCCCCAAATAACTGGATTTATCCTCTTAACTGTTACTTTAAATCTGCTTTAGTTAAAGTTCACTTATAAAATAGCAAACAACTGAGATATCAGAAATCGAAGGTATCTTAGTTTTCTGGATTCTGCAAAATCACGTATTAACTTCCTAAATGCACCACTGACAAAGAAATCACCAACACGGTGCCAGCGCACCTAAAAGCTGGAGAGGACATGTTGGCACATGTGTGTCACAGGAGTTCATTATTTGAGTTATCCAAGTGAGCCATTCCCATCACCAGAGAGCCACTTGATCCAAGATATTAATTGATAGATGCAACTTTCAGGAATTGAAATAAGCTTCAACAGTTGAATGACCTTCAAAAGTCCTTCCAGCAGCCAAGCTAAAAAGCCCAAAGAAAGTTCCTTTGCCCATTAGTCTGCTTGGAACCATTGTCCTATTACAGCCCCCCTGGACCCTGTGAAGCTCATTAAGTATCCCTTCCAGTTTCTCTCTGCTTCCTGATCTCACTCTGACTGCTTTACCTGGTCCAATTTGTCACACACACACACACACACACACACAATTGTTTTGTCACTCTGATCTGACCAGCAGAAGCTACACTATTTCAATATAGACAAGGAACCCAAGGTACAAGCTCCTTATATCTGTAATGTTTTTCATCATTTTTCCAATACTGCAGAATAGCCACTACATACCAAATATTGTTGTCTTTGGAACATAAAAAGTGAACCATGATGGTCTGTCCCCTCAGCAAGCCACCATAGTCTTAAAGGGCTGAAGGCAAATAAATAATTGTCTTTGAATGTGGGATGTGTGATCAAAAGGATGAGTTTAGAGACTGCTGGCCTATCTTTAGGGTTGACAGAAAAAGTCCTAAGACTAGGCATGTCACAGTGCAATTGGGTCACACACAGAGAAGACACAGAACAAACAAAATATTTTTAAAATAAAGGATAGTAGTAATATAGTACTCCAAAGGATAGTATAAAGATGTTAGGAATAATTAGGAAACTATAACCTTTTTATCATTGTTATCAGTCAATTTTCCCTTACTGTAACAAATACCCAAGATAAACTTATAAAGAAGAAGGAATATCTGGGTTCACAGTTTTTGAGGTTTGAATCCATGGCTGAGTAGCTGTGTCACTTTGAGCTTTTGGTAGCAGAATACAACACTGAAGTACAATGTGGCCTGTGAAGCCTGTTGACCTCATGGCAGTTAAGAAGGGAAGTTCCCAAGATCACCATTAAGGACACATTTCAAGTTTCCCAGCTTCTTCTCACTGGCTTTCACAGCCACCTTCTGTCAGCAGTGCCAGGCTGGAGGCAGAGCCTTTGGGAAGTACTCTACCCAAGCAGAGAAATCTCCCTTCCTACAAGTGCTTTTTCATCTTAAATCTTTATTCGTTGATTCTATTTCCCATCTGTGGCACTAAATGTTATTAAGTTCAAGAGAATTTCCAGCCTCAGCATTTGTTCTGAAGTTTGATCTCCTCCTCCCTGTCTATGACACTGAAGTTAATGTGCAGTTTATTCCCAGGCAGGAGCTTGACATTATATACCCTGTGGCATTTTCTCATGGCTACCCAGGGGTTCATTTAAAATTCTACCATCAAATTAAGCATACTGCTGTTGATGTGCTAACTTACGCTGTGTGTTGTCACGAAGAGAAACAGGATAAGTTCAAGAAATGGGTGATCACCTTTTCTATTTCAGACATTCCCCGCCCCCTGTTATTTACTCAGTAAATTTGAGAGTGCCAACAAAATTGGAGCTATGAACTAGCTGATGAGAGATTCAAGGGAAGAAAAAAGTGACACTGTCTGGAGTAGGGGAGTTAGGACTTACAAAGCCTTGATGTAGTACAACAACTAGAACCCTGCATCACCTGGGCAGATGCCTCCATGAGCACCCAGCCAGTGTCTGCTTCCTCTGCTTCTAGTGTTGAACCCTCATCACCTGCTTCCAGCCCAATCAGCACGGCTCAGTTCTTAACCCATCCAGTCGGCACAGCTTTGCTGCTCAGCCGGCCTCTGACGGAGTGTCGGGGCTCAGGCTGTCCTGTCTTTTCACCTCTGCATAAGCTACACCCGCATCTCCCTTCTCCATTCACCCTCCCTGGGTTCAGGCTAAACCTGTCTGCATTTTCCCTTCACCTCTGATCGCTCTATGTGAGATCTCTCTTGTTTTCTTTTTTTGAGAAACTTCAGTGTTAGCTCAAGCCCAGTCTTTTCTGGAAGCTTTGTCCATATTCCCCCTCCCATTCCTTTGTTTTTCCTTTTGCTGGAATACTTAAAGCTCCAAAGCACTGTTATCACTTTCAGCTTAGCATTTTACTATGTCTCTACCTGCTCTAAGAACCAACATCAGACCGGCCTGCCTAAATGGCTACACACAAACTTTTAAGCCACCAAACACCGGCTCCTGAGACTACAGGGAGAAGACATCACCGCTGCCCTCATGGGGGCTGGTCTGTTGACAGGACATATAATCACAGGCAACTCAGCCCAGAGCGACTGAGGCAGAGGATGTCTCCAGATGAAGAGAAACTAAACTCTGGCCTCTAGCCAGAATCTGACCAAAATGCTAGCGGCAAATGGGTGGAGATACTTAGTGTAAAATAGCATCGGTGACCATGCGATTCGCTTCCATATCACCAAGGTCCTGAATGCCCCACAAATCAAAGGTGAGACTGAATGGCTTGGAGATAGCTCCATTAGTAAAGTGCTTTATTTATTTATTTTTTGCAATTATATATGAGAATCTGAGTTCAATCCCCAGAAACAACAACAACAAAAGCATGGTGGACATCATTCACAATCCCAGTTCTAGATAGGTAGCGACAGGTAGCTCCCCAGGGGCATGGTGAGTGTAACTGGTCAGCCAGCTTGGCGTGGCTTACTGGGCTAGTTCTAGGGCAATGACAAACCTTGCTTCAAAAAACATAGGTTGATGGCATCTGAAGAACAACAGCCTAAGTTGTTCTCACGCCTCCACATGAACACATGCACATCTACACATACAAGGGCGCCTGCACACACATGAGTATGCGTGTGCATAGATGCATACACAGACACACAGACAGAGACACACATACAGACACACACGCACAGACATCACCCAGACATACACACAGAGACACATAAAGACATACACACACAGAAACACATAGATACACACAGAGAAAGACACATACATTCACACACACAGATACAAATACACACAGACACACACAAATACATACACAGACACACATGGAGACACACAGAGAGACCCACAGAGACACACACACAAATATACACACAGACACACATGGAGACACACAGACATACACATACAGACACATACACACACATGCATATATAGACACACAGACATTCACACAGAGATACATACACAGAGACATACACACAGACACACACACAAAGACATACACATTCAAACACACAGACATATACAGAGACACACACACAAACACAGACACACTGACACATACAGACACACATACAAACACACAGACATATGGATTATTAATTTCTCTCAGATGGTTTCAATCTTGCAAGAGATTTATCTGATGTTAGCATAGCTTATGTATTTCAAATATAAGTGACAGGCTGAACTCAAACATGACCCATTTGCTTTGCTGTATTAGAATATAAATGTTACAATATGACAGTTGATATTAGAAACAATAAAGTTCTTACTTTATAATTTATAAAGTCAAATGTAAAGCATATAATTTAACTTCTTTTTAATGTTTACACATTATGATAACATAACTCATTACTAACACCCAAGCTTTCCTTACTGTATCTTTTATACAACCACATAAATACTAGTAAATAATTGTGACTAACAGGTAAATCATAATGAAATAACTTAGGATGTAATGATGAAACTAGAAACTCCACTGTCTCTGAATGAGAGGGAAAAAAATGTATCTTAAAAGAAATTGTCATAATGCTTTCTGTGATGGCCAGTCTTGACTGCCAGCTTGAGTGAACCGAGGAACATCTAGACATTAACATGTCTTTGAGGGCTTCATTGACTAAGGGAGCATGGCCCACCCTGAGCATCGGGGGCAGCATCCTACATGAGGGTCCCTGCAGAGAACAAAAGCTGAAGCCAGCGATTCCAGGTGTCCTCCTTGTCTGATTTCTGACCACCGTGAAGTGAGACGCTCTGCCCTGCCGCGCTGCCCTCCGTGACGAAGCGAACCTCAGAAGCTAGGAACCAAAGGAAACATCTCCCCCAATCTGTGTTGTTCAGGTATTATGCTACAGTGCTGAGGAGTCTAACAAACTTCCTGTCTCCAATTGGAATAATTATTTCAAGGGTTTTCAAAATTACATGTATGCATACCCAGCTTCTTCATGGCTACACCCTCAGAGTACAGTCTATGGAGACTGTCAATACATATAGCTTTTAAAAAGCTCAAGCTAGATTTAACATGAAACCGTTTCTGGAACCGTTACACAGAGCCGCTGTGTGGTGCAGCAGTTGGGCTGTCGGAGGTGCCACCTGTAATGCATACTAACTCATGCACATAACTTGTCTTTGTTTTTTTTCCTCTGTGAAGAACAGCTAGAAGCAGATAATGCCCGTATCTACTGTGAAAGCATTCTGCTAAATTGAGAAAGATATGAAGACAGATCTTGTTTAGATAAGAACCCCACTGAGAAATCAATTGTTCTAGTGTATCCCCAGATCTCCAGACAGGCAAAATTAATGTGCTCAGAACCAGTCCAGTGGCTGTGGATGTTAGGAGCTCTTTAACACAAAAAAATTATTACAGCCACAGAGTGGTTTAAAAAGATATGTCTATTTCTGCTGGCTCACAAGAACCCCGCACAGATGATTTCACATTGCGCTTGCATTCATCCTTTGAAAAAGTGAGTGAATTCTAATGGGATGCTGGCTCTTTCGGTCCTTCTTTCAAAGCATCATGAAGAACCAGGGCCTCAGAATAAGTAGAGTAGTCTAAAGAGAAGATACCCCTGAAGGACTATAGACCCTGTAAACCAGCTCTACAATGGAAATGTCTCAAAAGGAGGAGATATAAGGACATCTCGGAGGTACTAGCTGACTCTGAGGAGTCGGCATCAAAGTGCCAACATCACTGAAGAATTGTGAGGTGTTATAAAGTTATTTTTCTAATTCCAGTCTTCAGTTTTTATTTTGTTTTGTTTATATCTGGAAAAGCAATAAATAGCAACCTGAAATAGTTCCCTAAAAACCAAAACCAATAGAATTCAGTATCGTGTAACAATACAATCCCAAGAAGTTCACATGTGAACTGAAGACATGTAAATTCACACAAAGATTTGAAGATATGCGCACAGTCAAAGGTGGAGGGCTGAGAGGGATGCTTTAGAATGAATTCTGGGAGGGTGGCTGATCTGGCAAGATCCCTGTTCTATAAAACAGGAGCAGCACAAACATGCCAATCTCCAGAGAGCTATTAGATATGAAGACTTCATTGGCTTCGACTCAGAAGAGCACACATCATTCTCACTTGAAGCGTATGGAACCAATGCTTTGCTTACACCATATACAAAAGATAATTCTTATTTAAGATCCTAGCTTGTCATAGCCTCCAGAAGGAGCACATACATCACTCCCAAAATGTGCTGGATAGTCTTATGTCAACCTGACACACAAACTAGGAGGAAACCTCAACTGAGGAGATGCCTCCGTAAGATCTGGCTGCAAGGCACTTTCTTAATTAGTGGTTGATAGGGAGGCCCCAGTCCACTGTGGGTAGTTCTGCCCCTGGACAGGTGGTCCCAGGTTCTATAAGAAAGCAGGCAGATTTCTATTCTATGTGCCCTCCTGAACGAGAATTAAGCAACTTGTTAACAATTAACAAGTCCTCCTTGTTATTTATCTTCTTTACGTCTGTGGATTGTAGTATGGTTATCCTATATTGTATGGCTAATATCTGCTTATGTGTGAGTATATACCATGCATGTCTTTCTGAGTCTGGGTTACCTCACTCAGGATGATCTTTTCCAGATCCATCCATTCACCTGCAAATTGCATGATGTCCTTGTTTTTAATAGCTGAATAGTACTCCATTGTGTAGATGTACCAGTTTCTTTATCCATTCTTTGGTTGAGGGATGTCTAGATTGTTTCCAGTTTCTGGCTATTACTAATAAAGCCACTATGAACATAGTTGAGCAAATGTCCTTGTTGTATAATGGAACATCTTTTGGTTATATACCCACTCCTGGGTCTTGAGGTAGAGCTGTTCCCAATTTTCTGAGAAAGCACCAGATTGATTTCCAAAGTGTTTGTACAAGTTTGCATTCCCATCAGAAAAGTGGTTGAAAAGAGGGAACAGGATAGGAGCCTAACCTTAGATGTCCTCTGAAAGACTCCTCACAGCAGTGGATCAAGGCAGATGCTTAGACTCACAGCCAAACTTTGGGCAGAGTGCTGGGAGTCTTGTAGAAGACTTGGAAAATGGAAGGACCCAGAGAAGACAGGAGTCCCACAAAAAAGCCCAACAGAGCCCGGAGGGGGGGGGGAAGGGGTTGCAGAGACTGATGTACCTACCATGCATAGAGAAGATCTAGGCCCCCTGCTCAGATATAGCCAATGGGTAAGTTCAGTCTCCATGTGGGTTCCTAGTAAGGGGACCCGGGGCTGTCTCTGACATGGACTCTGGTGCATGTTCCTCTATCACTTCCCTCTGGAGGGGCAACCTTGCCAGGCCACAGAAGAAGAGGATGCAGGCAGTCCCAAAGAGGCTTGATGGTCTGTGGCCAGTTGGTAAGAAAGGAGAGGGCCCCCTTTCTGAGGACTAGGGGAGGAGGATAGGGGAAGAGCGAGGGAGGGTGGGAACAGGAGGAGATGAGGGAAGGGGCTCTGATAAGGATGTAAAGTGAATAAATTAAAAACAAATCAAAAGAAATAAAGAAAGAATAGGAAAAAAGAAAGAAAAGGAAAAGGAAAGAAAGACAGACAGACAGAGAAGGAAAGAAGGAAGGCAGAAAGAAACCAAGCAGGCTGAGCAAGCCAGGGAAGAAGGCCAGCAAACAGGACCCCTCCATGGCCCCTGCATCAGTTCCTGCCTCCAGGCTCCTGCCCTGACTTCCTTCAGCGATGAACAGTGCTGTGGAAGTGTAATCCAAAGAGACTGTTTCCTCCCCAACTTGATTTTTGGTCATGGTGTTTTGTCAAAGCAATAGAAACCCTAACTAAGACACAAAGACAAACTCATAAATATCTTAAATAATTTTCAACACACAAAAAATCAAATCAGTGTTTATTTTCTCTGAAGGAAATGACTATGCAACCTGGGGCTTTAGGCCATGCTAAGTGTCCTAGCGCTGTACTCCACCCCAGTGCCCAATTTAATTTTAAAGCTTGTCTTTATTCATCCTTTCCTCAGTGTCCTCTGGCTAACATGCTGGGTGTGCTCCTGTGAAAGAACAGGCTTAGCAGGCCAACGACCGCACGGCCCTGCCTGGCCTAGGGACCCTCCAGGACGATGTGCTTTTAATCACGTTGTACAAGTCCTTCTCATCTTACTTGCCTCAGGGGAGCCATTTGCTTGTCTATGTTCCTTCCAGATAAGAAGTCATCAAACATAACGGGGTTGAGGACAAGTCTGCTCCTCCAACGGTTTCTGCAAGTTAAAACACCATTGGAGCGGCATTTTGTATACTCTGGCTGTGGTTTCAATGTGGTGGCCTAAAGTGGTACACACCTTGATTTCTAGTTCCCAGGAGAACCCTTAAGTCAATTAGGTTTTGTTTCTTTATCCTCTGAAACAGATACCTACAGTCTTGATTTGAGGCTTTAATTATTTGCATACACATACTTGCATCTACATGCACACACGAGTGCACATTGACACAACACATACAAAGTCTCCAGTGTAGGTCTACTTTGTTGTAATTTCTCCAGGAGACTGGGAAGGAAGATCTGATCATTTCTGTCTTTGAAATGTGTCCCCGGGCCATTGAAAGAGAATTAACCTGAAATCACATCAGTGACTCCTTCCATTCCCACATCATCACTTCTGAAGAAAAAGAACAGGAAGAAAACTGATGGTCTCTGTGTATTCACAGACTCTGGCTCACCTTAGCTCACCTGCTTCCTTCTTAAGAGGGTCTAATGGGTGGGTGGTTAGTGACGCATCTCTCTGGCATGGGCATCACAGGGTTCCCAAGCTCAGAGGTTGTACAACTAGTGTGACAGCTACGATTGTCATCTTGAGCACCTGTGAGGGTGTTGACAGGTTTGACCAAGGAGAGACGACACACCTTGGATGAGGATCCCACCACCTCCTTCTCTGGGGTCCCTGACTGAGCATGAAGTGGCATGGCAGCCTCCGGCTATCTCTGTTCCCTGACTGAACACTCTGGGACCAGCTTCCCCAGCCACAGTAAGAGCTGCTCTGGCCTCCCTGTTGTGATGGATCCCACCCTCAAACGGTGAGCCAAAAGAAATCCTTGCTTCCTTACATTGCTTTCCAGTACCCTGTCACATCAATGGGGCTGTAACTGACGCCTGCTCCTCCCTGTCATAATACGGGTGACATACTGGGGGAGGGGCTTGCTGACAGGAGTTTATGATAAAGGGGGAGAGACTGGGCATCTCACCCACTTTCAAGCAGCATTTAATCAGTGGGGAGATTATGTGAGAGTAAAAAAAACCATTTCCTCCAAGACAAAACTGTAGTCACCATGTGCCATCTTCATGGAAACTAACTAGATGGCACTGTGGAGCCCAATGGCAAGGGCTTGGACTTGTCAGCACACTTATGGACCTGCAGCCAGCTGGGTGAGGCTCAGGTGCTGGGTGAGAGGGGCTGGGTCAGGCCCTGTAATAACACAGGAGGGAATGAGGAGCTGGTGGAAGTTGGGGTGCACACTGTAATGCTATTTGCTGAGCGCTCTGCTTAGAGTCGGGGATGTTCAGTTGCTGAGCACCTGTCTCCATCCCTTCATCCGCGCCCTCGGCTACCTGGTGGCTTGTTCCTGAAAACTACTGCATTCAGATATTATGATCCAAACATAGGGGTTACACGGACAGTGTTACAAAAGCACATTTCATGTCAGAGTCCTGCATAGGAGCACAGATGGGAGGCCCTTTAAATGTGGTGTGTATACAAAGAACCAGGGGACAGACTCGTGGTACAGTTAAACTCACATGTCTCATACCCCTACAGACAGTTCCCAAATTTATTTCCAAGACCTGAAAGTATTTAAGTATCTACACACTGAAGGAAATATTGAAATAAACTTTTGAAGTATAAATGACTTAGGAGCATGATAATTCTCTCCCCCTTCCCCCCAGGACAGGGTTTTTCTGTAGAGCCTTGGCTCTCCTGGACTTGCCTTATACTAGACTGGCCTCGAACTCATAGAGCTCCACATGTCTCTGCCTCCCCAAGTGCTGGGATTACAGGCATGTGCCACCACACCCAGCTTGGGAACATGTTCTTAACACTATACTATTAAAAAATTAATGGAATACAAAAATGTACACACACCATGATTCTACTTTGTTAAGATATCTACACATACATACACATACACAAACATACACAGTTGTCCTGTCAACAAAAAACAAAAAACAAACAAAAAACAATCTACGAAGTGTTAGTAGCATTGAATGATGGCAAAATTAAAGACAATGGGTTTTCATTGTTTTAAATATTAACTTTTTGGGTATGTGTGCACTGGGTATTGAACCAGGGCCTCAAATAAAACAATGATCATAAAGAATTACAGGGTTGGAGAGATTGCTCAGTGGATCAAACGTGTGTCGCACCGGGATGTAAACCTAAGTTTCAGGTCCCAGAACCACGTTCTAGTGCTCCTATGACGAGATGGGAGGCAGAGACAGAAGGGGAATCCCAGGGGGCTCACTGGCCAGCAAGTCTGGAGCGCACTGTTGGGAACAACAGACTCTGTCTTAAAGAATTTGGGAGTTGAGACCATCTCTTGTCACCTGAGATCGTCTTCTGATCCTGCACCATTGCAGGTGTACATGTACTTACACACATGAAAAAATATATATATAGCCAAAATAAATGTTTAATTTCTAACCCTTACATACAGCCATTTTTCTTCTGTGTGGTTATCAACACTCCTCTCCACTAATAGCAGCATGAAGTTTAATTTCTAAGAGGATATCTGAATTATGCTGTGCTGTTGGTCTGTCTGCCTTTCAAGCCAGTACATATTTGTCATCCTTACTAATATCTACACAGAGGTAAATGGCTAGGGGAAAGTATCTAACATATGCCAAAATAAAGAACACCTCTTTAAATGCAGGCTTTCAGCACCGCAGATACCATCACACTGAGCAGCTTGTTACCCCATCTGAACTGTATCTGCAGCAAGCAGGAGCATCATTTTTAAGAAAGAGGGATTGTGTGCTTATCTTCCTGGATAGTGTCAAAATGTCCTAATTAGTCCTGTTTCATCCTCAAAACAGTGCACTGGAGAAATCCATCCCTGCAGCCTTGGCTATTTCCTTTCTGCCTCATTTTTGTCAGTTGAGAAGAATATTCTTTTGTGTTCTACAAAACAACTAGTGAGTTTGTTTTTACAGTTGTTTGAGTAGTAATATTTCTGTTGAGAACTGCTTGCTTATATGTGGAACTTCAAATGCTAACCACTCCCTAATGTTTATTTCTTCTCGTTTTTAGTAATAGTATCCCGAGTTTTCACAGAGCACAAGGTCATACAAGGTGAAAACAATTTCCTACTCTCTTTTGGAGAAGGCTCATCTGAATACACACTGACCTGTGAGCCTAAGGGGCGGGAGAGGGAGAGAAGGGAGCTTGGCTATTCAAGGGCATCTCTTTCCCATGTTTTGGAAGATGGGCCCAACAGCAGTAGTTTATGCAATCCATCTTGGAGCACTAGTAAAGACACTGTAGATACTAGAAGAATGGAATAAAGGTTGTTAGTCTTCACCAGGCCATACCAAATGACCAAAAGAACTACCCAAACAGACACAAACCATATATTTTTCAAGATAGTTTCATTGAGAAGTAAATGTTTTTCTACTATCTGGGATTTAAGTTTCTTTTTAATTTTTTAAAATTTATTACAATTTATTCACTTTGTATCCCAGATGTAGCCTCCTCCCTAGTCCCCTCCCAAAACTCTCCTTCCTCCATCTTTCCCAGTTCATTGATAGGGGGGGTCCTCCTCCCATTCCACTGACCCTAGCCTATCAGGTCTCATCAGGGCTGTCTGCATTGTATTCCTCTGTGGCCTAGTAAGGCTGCTCCCCCTCTCAGTGGGAGGTGATCAAAGAGCCAGCCACTGAGTTCATGTCAGAGACAGTCCCTGTTACCTTTACTAGGGAGCCCATTTGGAGACTGAAATGCCATGGGCTACATCTGAGCAGGGGTTCTAGGTTATCTCCATGAGTGGTCCTTGGTTGGTGTATCAGTCTCAGAAAAGACCCCTGTGCCCAGACATTTTGGTTCTGTTGTTCTAGGGATTTAACTTTCTTATCTGTGTGTACATAGCTCTCCTATAAACTGTGGGTAGGACCTCCTCCATCTGCCAACAGAAAATCATGAAATTAATTATGTAACAACCACTCAGCTGTCAGCTTAATAAGCCATTATCATTGTGCCTTTGATCACAATGCAAGGCCTGGGTGTGTTTGGGGGAGAGTACATTGCTGATACCAAGACGAGCCTCCACAATCAACAAAGAAAGGAACAACAATAAAAATCCCCATGCTATACACGTGTATAGCATTTTAGTACTGAATTTTCTCGAAGGTGAAGATATTTCCCCCCCTTAAGTTTAGGAAAGAAAGAAAAAAAAAAGAACCATGAACTTATTTCTATCGGTTGGATAAATGGGATGAAACTTTTCATTTGATGGAAATAATGAAACTCTCAATATTTTCCTGAGATGTGGAGGGGGGCTTGGACTTGCTTGGCTCAGCATTTACTGAGGAGCATACAGAGGGGTTATAACTGGGTCACCATTGAACTACTGTTATTCAGGAATAAGGAATACCTTCCAGGATTCCCCCTGCCACGGACCATCAGCATGCCTTCCTAAACAATGACTCACAACAGGGTCAGCTTTAATGACTGTCACCAGCACCAGACATATAAGGAAAGGGGGAAGAAACAGTTTGACTGTCAGGGAACCAGATGCCTGTCTGGATGGCTCCTCTAGTCTTCAGATGTGTGAATTACAAGCTGAGGTTGTGATGTTCAATTCTGGACAAGAACATATATGATACTATAATCTACACAGTAACAAGCATACTACATGCACTCAGTTGCAATTACATAAAATAGAATTTACCATTCTTTCATGCTGCTGGGAGTCTACCTCCCTGCCACCACACATGCTCACTGCTGCAAGAACCCATCCCCCCATGTTCCTGCAAGGAACTCCTCATTGGATTCCTATAAGTAAATCCCAGCTCTCACTCCCGCGAGGGCCCCACATTCATCTTATACCTGTAAGGAACTCCAGTAGATGCTTTGGTCCAACCAGTTAGACTTGGGTGGCATGGCTTCTCTGGTCTGTTGTTGTCCTCTGTATGTATAGTGAGGACAAGTTTCTCCAGGAAATGTACCACAGCACCTTTGCAGCCCAGTCCAGCAGGGACTGTCCTATATCACCTGCCTTGCAAGTTGGAGTGAACTGTCATAGCCTCAGTGGGAACTTGTCTCCTTCATCTTTGCAAAGAACTCAGGTGCTGCTGTCTGACATGTGGGGTGTCAGCCTCTCAGGGGCACATGCCAACCAGAGAGCAAGGATGGGGGTTGGAAATTTCTCCTTTTTCTTCTTTATAAGTGAACTACAGTGCAGTCTTTTCCTTTGCACATTTCCCTTAACTCGTGCCACACACACGCCCTGCTAAGAGGCCAGCTGTGCCCCTTTCCGTCCCCTGAAGCTGCAGCCAGCAGGAATGCACGTGATCGCTTAGCATTGCTCCTTGCCTTAATTCCTCTTTATTTTTCACCCTAGCCACCCTGGGCTTTCAGTGCCCAAACAGTGTCAGAACTATTCATTCTAGCCTCGGGCTCTGCTCCCCAGAGCATTCTGGGGAGAGTGTGTGAGCCATTGATGTAAAAGCTTTCTGGCAATCTGCGAGGGAGGAGGCACCTAGCACCAAAGTTGTTATCATTACTATTGTGTCTACTTCAAAACATGGTAGCGCTGAATGACCTGTGCCATCGCTCCGAAACTCAACACAAGGAGTAACAGAAAAAAACGAATGGAATGACTTAAATGGTAGCAAAAATCATATTTCAAGTAAATTTTAAAAGAAGAGAAAACCAAATTAAAATAAAATTTTAACTTGGAAAATGAAAATCTAAAAATTTACTCCATTTGGATAAGGAAAGTTTGGGTGAAGCTCTGGAGAGCACACAACATATGCACGTATTTAAATAAACAAAGACCTACACACACCGAGAATGCATGAAAAAAAAAAAACAACAAGGCAATCCTGCTCATTCTTGCAGAAAACCTATTACTGTACAAATGTGAGAGTGAAGGCTCCTAACAGTTCAATTTGTGGGTGTCTGCACCCATGTTTTGCTCACTGCCATTTTTCTTCCATGAAATGTGATTGCCACCCTGTCTCAGACGTGGCGAGTCTCCGTGTTCCACCCAGTCAGTTCTAGACAGATGGCCCCAACACACATTTTCCAATCATGCCCAGGCCAAGATTGAATCTGGCAGAAGCCTTAACTCATAACTTCCATTCCCAAAGACACTAAACATATTTGCTTGGTAGCCTTCCTGACAGCACCCATTAAACACAGGGGCATGAAGGGATGGATGCTTGGAGGGGGCTGGGTAGACAAAGTCATGCAGGGATGCATGAGGGAAAGAGACGCTCCAGAAGGGAAGGCATCTGCTCTCCTCTCACCTGCACCCCCTCGTGGGCCCGTGTGAGCGCCATAGTGTGGCCTTGCTTTCACTTCAAGTGTGCTGATACGGCTTCGTGTGTTAGCTGCTTTTCATGACGCTGCGACAAAATCCTTAAGGAAGGAAGAGTTTATTTTATCTCACAGTTGGAGGGGGCCAGTCTGTCATGGTGGAGGCAGCCTGGTGAGTAGGAACATGAGACATCCACTTATGTTACACCTATACTCATGCGGCAGGGAGTGATGGATGTTGGTGCCCGGCTAGCTTTTTCCTTTTCATTCATTCTGGGGATGCCCAGAGGTTTGGTTCCATGGTGATTCTAAATCGCACCAAGCTGATATTTGATTTTGAGCATCACACCCACCAAGATGGGATAGAACCTGCAACAATGTGGCAGCTTGTGATGGTGGGGGAGGGGAGGCAGCCTGGTGCACACTGCTTCTGGTGGGGGTGTGTGCGGAGTAAGAAGTAAGTTTGGACGGTGACCACATGGATATCATGCAATATCCTGACTCACATATGTTGTATGGCCGAACTGTTTCCAGATAAATAACAACTTCCCAGCTCCAGAAAGGGGCACCTCAACACCTCCACACTTCTCACATGTTGCCATAATGACGACAGGTTAGCTACAGATGGCGGTGGGGAGTTATCTCAAAAACCATGCAGATGAGATTGCTTTGAAGTACTTCTGTCTAAGGAAAAGGGGTTTCCCTGTAGACAAATGCAAGGGGCAGGAACATAAGGACAGAGGTGACCTGCTCTGACTCGGCTAGTCACCTGTTTGTTGCCACCACGGGCTCTTCCTTGCCCTTCACAGCAATGACACAGGCTGCTGCACCTTACCTTCTAGGTTTGAGTAAGGGAGGCTTGAGGAGGTTAGGGACTTTCCACATAAACTGCAGGGACTTGTCAAGGGGTCTGCTGAGAGTAGACATGACATCTGTCCACAGACCCATTCCCCCGGTGTCAATGGATTTGTTACACTAGTGGCAAAGGGTCATGGGGACACTGATTCTTGACCCAAGTCATTTTCTCCTGTTACTTTACTCTTTTAAAAACATTTAGTATATTTATTCTTTTAATGTTTGAGGTCGGTAAATAAAAATCCTTCCTGTTTACGATGTTCAATATGACATTTTGAGATGTGTATATACCGTGGAACTGCTGAAGCAAGTTAATTAGCATATTCATGACCTCACATAGTCCTTATCTCCTTTTATGGCAATAAGACTTAAAAATCTGCTTAACTGTCAGCTTTCCAGCATATCCTATTTTCAGTAACTACAGTCACCATGATGTACGACAGAGCTCTTGAATTTATTATCCTGTCTAATTCACATTTTATACACTCTGACCCACATCTTCTCTACCCCCTGGTTGCAACCCTTCTGCTTCCATAGGAGCATGTCTTTTTCCAGAGTCCACATGTTTGAGAGAGATTTTGTGTTATTTCCTTTGCTATGCCTGGGTTATCCCTCCAGTGTTGCCTGCATTGCTACAAATTGCAGGACTCGCTCTCCCAAGCCTTCATAGTGTCCTGCTGTGTATACGGAGCACATTTTCCCACTTCAGCCATCCATCCATGGAGACCTAGGTCCATTCTGTGTCTTGACTATTATAAGACTGCAATAATCATGGAATAACAAATGCCAATCTTAAACATTTGTCTGTTGCCTGTGGAAAAAAATGCAATTTCTGTTCTTGCTTTGCCCACGGATGGATTCCTAGTAGTATCTAACACATTAAAGAGATCAAAGAAAAGCAGCCTGGAAAATCCTGACAAATTTGCCAAAGCTCCTGTGTCTGCTCTCAGGCCACAACAGAGCCAGACACTGGCTAGTCCCCAGGATCCAGCTCCTTCACTTTATAATGACCCCCTCACAGCAGGGAACACTGGCAATGACGGTACAACACTGAAACTCCAAAGACAGAGATGCTAACAGGCCCCTTCATACCTAGCTTTAACCATGAGATTCAAACGGTCAGAGAAACACACAGGCAGCCGTTCACTTCCACTCACAGCCTCAGCTCCAGACATGGTGGAATAAAGAGAAAAGCTTCACTTGAGGGACAGCCTCCGTCACAGGGATGCTTACCGGATATGAAGCTGTTATTTGCTTCAGATGTATTTCTAAGTACATGTGACATGTCAGCTGCTTATAGATCATCTGCTCCCTCTTACATCTCCAACTCAACTTCAACATGAAGTGACAGCGAGAAAAATGATCTCTGTCCTGCTCGGTGTCCGTGGGACCACCTTGTTGTAGACCAACAGCAAGGAGATCGCAGGCTCCACGGAAGTTCCTTACTGTCGGAACACCAGTGATTTTCTGCTCTCGAGGGACCTCCACTGTCTAGCCTCGTGTGCAGTAAATTTAAGTAGAAATGAAATTGAATGGGGTGATGTCAGCTGGCTTGGTGCCTTGTAGAGGACCTTGAAGTGAGAGGGGCCAAGGCAAGGAGACATCGGAGGAGGAAGACAAGTGGGAGGGAGGAAGAGAAGGGGGGGAAGAGACTTGATGACCCAGATCTATGACTGTCCCTGGCCAATGTCTCCTCTGGGATGCTTACAGCACTGTCAGTTGCACATTCCAAGAGCACCCCTGGGCATGAGTATTTCCCACACACTGGTGGGCAGCCATTTGCCTTGAGGGATTGGCTTTGTTCACACATGGAACTTTCTGCTGTGTAGGGCTTTCTGGTCCTTTTGTGAAGCAGCAGCGTGGACTTAGAGCTACATCACTGCCCCCGAGCTTCTTCCTGTTCAAGTCATTTCTATCACAAGCTCCTTTCCTTCCACCTTTCAAAGCCAGCCGAGGCAAGCTACCCAAGGCTGACAAGGGAACTCTGCAAGCTGAGCGGGTCTCACTTGAGATGCTGTGAGGCCATTCCTGCTGTAGAAGTTTTCCGGTGTTGGGATATTTGCATCAAGTCAGCACCTGAAAAGTTTCAGAGTTTTAGACTTAAACTTAGGGCAACCCCTGACTGCATTTAGAAATAAGAATTAAAGACAAAATAAAACCAAAACCGAACAGTTGGGGGAGGGGAGGGAGTCACATGAATCAATTTTTTAAAAACAAGTTCTTTATCGAGAAGAAATAGCCTCATGAGAAAATGGCTGCCTTTTGGACATGGGAGGAACAATATGGAGGGTAGGAGAATTTGACATCCAAAGGCCAACACCTCAGCTTGTGGTGCCTTGGCTTCCCACAGAGAGATACACTCACATAGGCACCTTGGAGCAGGGAGCTCACCCAGCGTCGGTGACAGCATGGTCCCACAGTCCTTCGCTGTGCCCATCCAGAGCTTCACACGACACTCAGCAGTATCCTTGTTCCCAAACTGCCAGGCAGATTCGCCCTGGTAGTTAAAAATCGGCTCCAGAAGTTGTGATGAACTGGTGGGAAGTGGTAGAGAGTGAGGTGGATGTCTGCTTTCCCTCCTCCCATCCTCAGGACTCCATTGCTGCCATCCCCACCCCACGGCTGGGTGGCTGGTCTATTGGAAGTTTAGCGAGATGAATGCTTTAATCACCAGAATGTTGGCTAAAAATTAGTTCGTAGACAATCAAAGTCTACTGAGTACCAGTCAGTCTTTAAACTGATGGGCCGTGAGAATGAATGAGAGGAAGTCCTTGAAGCCAACCTCCAACCTACCCCATACAATAATACTGACTACCCTCTACTCTGGTTGACCCTGAAATACAGAGAACTTATTTAAAGCCAGGAAGCCCAAGGAGCCATGCTTCTCAGAGCAGCAGGAGGAGATATGGGGCCTAGAGGCCTATATTCTGGGGTCTCGGGCCCATGGGGTCTCTAGTTCTGAAGGGAGTGGTACTGTGCACAGAACCCTGCGAGCCGCCAATGACTTTCCCACTGGAGGGAATGCCTTAGGAATGTGTTGCTGCCTAATAACTTAGAGAATTGCTCATTTACAAAATAGAAGGAGGG
This sequence comes from Pachyuromys duprasi, assembly GCA_028658305.1. Taxonomy (NCBI): domain Eukaryota; kingdom Metazoa; phylum Chordata; class Mammalia; order Rodentia; family Muridae; genus Pachyuromys; species Pachyuromys duprasi. The sequence continues at coordinate 43,807,801 of CM053767.1, read as the reverse complement.
CATGCCCAAAGAGGTGGGTTGTTAAGAGAATAGGGCGCTAATCCCTGTGCGGAAGAAGCAGAGAAGAAGGCTGGGGCTGTTCGGGGCTCCAACAGCCCCAACTTGCAACCTCGTTCTCAACATGTTCTTCTCCATTTGCTACTTACTACCAGAATTCTCTCTGAAGAATAGGCTTCCGGGATCACATGTGCTTTCTAGGTGGTAGGGGGATGGAGTTGTGGGGAGGATAACAGATCCTGTAACTACTGATCCAGGGATGGAAAGCCAAGCCAGAGGCCAGGTACAATGGCTGTGCTCTCTGCTGGTACCATAGGAGGAGGGACTGCCTCGTGATAGGCAGGAGAGTCATCTCTAGCCCTAATCCTGTCAGGAGCCTTTGGGTTCCTCCCAGAATTTTCCATTGGGCTTTTTTTTTTTAAAATATGCAAACCATGTTTTACAGTAAACTCAGCAACTTAAACCTTCACCACAGAAACAAGTCATTATTTATTTTTGAAACAGGCCTTTGAATCCATAGGAGACAGGGAAGTGGAAAACATGCCTCTCTGGTCTTTGAAAAGGAACAAAAGCCCAACAATAGCAAGAAATCGAGAGGCAGAAAAAGAGCATTGCATTTCAAAACTGTTCCCAACCAACAAAGCAGAATCTCAAACTGTGGCAGAAGAGCCACAGGGCTATTAGGTACCTCTAGAGGAATGACCTTGTCTCAGCTTCTCCATCCATTCACTCACAAACGCCCTGAGTTAAAGGGACACTTTATGTCTCCTTACAGGTATTGGACACACTTGGAAGCAGATATGGACGCTGTTTTGCCAAGCAAGCTGGCTTCAACTTTGCCACAGTGGGCACGGCCCTTTGCAAGGACTTTGAACTATGGTAGGAGGAGCCTCCTGAGTGAGATGAGAACAGGACATCTCCACACCTGACAGGTGGAAGGCTGTCAAATAACACAGGCAAGGCGGATCTACTCTCACACATGCTCCCTGGCTTGCGGTGAGTGATGGCTATGATTGGCAGGAAACTGTGGCTGCCCAAGCTGACTGTTGCCCTGCTGGCTTACGTATCTGCTGTGACTGGAGGATCTCGCCACCCTGCAGAACTCTGTGATGATGGATGGTCACACACAATGGCATTCTTGCAGCTCCCCTTGACAGGCGTCCTGGCCCACACTTCTGGGGTATCAGCGATATGCTCATGTGCTAAATCTGCCACTTGTGATTAGAATTAATGTCTCCTGAGGTTCATGGTATCGAAAAAATACCCAGGAAATCTTATAAAATATGAAATAGGAAAGGAGTTAAATATGCTCTAAGGAAAAGCAGGAATCACCTTTCATTAATATTTTTCAAAGAAATTAAAGACCTGGTTTATGAACCCGGCAGAATCTGTGTTTGGGTTGGATGGATGTGAGGAAAAGTGCAGGTTCTCGGGGGGGGGGGGCCCTGGGGGCTGTCTATAACTGAGAGATTCAGACAGGAACTCAGACCCCAGCCTGCTCCACACCCCCTATGGAAACACGCTCACCCAGCTTTCCTTGCTCTTGTTTAATCTGTGACACTGTGATCAGAATTTGTCACTCTGGGAGCTACATCTGATGTTACAGCCTGAAGCAGAGCTAAACCAAAATAAACAATCTGCTCTATTCTGCTTAGACTAATACGACAGTGATGTAAGGCCCGGCACTAAAGCGCTTCTCTTCCCAGCACTGCAGCCAGGCAGCAGCAGCCAGCGGACGTGGGGATGGGAAGCTTTGCCGGTTTCTAACTCTGGGGAGGGTTGGGGAGGAGGCCTGTGGAAATCTCACATTTGCCTCGGTCTGCAGCGAGCAGAACCGTTCTGTCACTGAGCTGGGAGAGTATGCTTTTAAGCTGCACATGCAAAAGCCTTTTTCATTGAATTCTTCCTGAGTGGGGTGACCTCCAAGTCTGGATTCTGTACACACACAGGCTGGCTGTGGGAGTTTTCATTATAACTCACAGAGCGGGTGGGTGGCTTGCAATACCTGTAGGTTTAAATTGCCTACACAGGTATTTCACACACATGCACACGCACACGCACACACACACACACAGGGGCAGAGGCAGGCGTGGCGAGGGAGAGATGCTTGCTAGCGTTTGGCATACTTGCTGCTTTTAGCCACAGTGAAGACGGGCTCTGGACAGCCCTCCTGCAGCTGGCTTCATGGTGCTGGATTCAGACAGCCACTCTTCATAGCTGAGGTTTTCAGTTTCTCGAACTCTCAGCTAGGTTTCAGGAATCTCATGCATGAGATGTGTCTGTAGTACACACAGGTTCCTGACGCCAGTGTCATGAGTTCCCTACCCTGTTTTCTCCTCAGGATCACCAGCTATGATGACGAGGATGTTCCATATATAATTAGGTTGAAATTGGTAGCGTGAGTGGCCTGGATTAAATCTGGTCTCCTACACACAATCAATGTTCTGTTCTGTCGTCTTATACTTTGCAAGGTGTGAATGAGAACACAGTGAACTTTGATGGAGGTAAAATGAGGTTCCCTTTAATAAACAGATGCCTTTTTCAACCTTCAGTTTTCCCTGAGTTGCGATTTTTCTAAGTACAAACTAGAAGACTATGTGATTTCAAATCTCTGAGGGCTTTCTTTACGGTGGAATAAACACTATGATAAGCCCAGATACCTGAAAGAAAAAAAATGGGGGGGGGGACTTCCCAGGGAAGCACCTCTGTCCACCCCCCACTCCTCAACCATATCCCAGGTTTGCGAGAGCAGCTCCTGCCCTAACTTCTTAGGCTCTGCCCAAGCTCCCTCCCATGGGCCATAAGGAGAGTGGAGTTTTGTGAAGCTCAGGTTTATTGATACCGCATCTGTGAATCAGGTGAGCCCATTCCACTGTGCGTCTGTCTCCTATCCTCACACCCAGCTCCTCTTCCACACCCTGTCCTGGTGACTCATAGTATTAACTCATTCCCATTTTCCACTTGGCAGCGCTCCTAGACCAAGCGGGGAAGCATAGCGCAACTGATTCGAAAGTGACATCTTACGGAAGAAAATGTCCTGTGGCCGTTCTCTTGTTTCAAGTGACATGTCTCCTTCAAACATCCTCCAGCTTTCTGGACAGGCTGGTGGAAAATTCCCTGGTCTGCAAATCCAGGCGCTTTTCAGTTCCTCAACTCACAAAATGAATCAACAGGAAAATAGAAGACAGAAGAAAATACACCATCTGGCCTCTAGGTGGCGCTGCTGCCCACACGTGCCGCATGCTGGTGCTTTAGAAATCACTTTTCCTGGTAGTGAGACCGAGTTCAGGCAGAAACAGAAAATTTATAACGTAAAATCAAGTTTGAGCCGCTGTAAGTAAGTCTGTAGTCATGTGGACCTCACTCATAGCCTAGCGTTGAACTCCTTGCATTCCTTTGCCTGTCCTTTAAATATATGTACTTAATTCACGTTTAGACTGCTGGAAACAGCAGCCAGCATCCCAGGGTCTGTTCCTGAATGATGAGCTATGGGCCATAAGAAGCTAAGGTCTGGGAGATATTTTATAAAACATTTGGTCAAACTAAAGACAATGTCAGTGAGTCTGTCTGTGTGAGGCATGAGGCTCACAGGGGCATTGACGGCAGTAATTTCTATTACAAGAAAGTACTAGGAATAGCTGTTCATAAAGCTTTCATCCCATGTGTCCAACCTACAGCCTGTGGAACAACTATGAATATGCTCCAACACAAAATCATAAACACTTCAAATGTTAGGGAAGAAAAATCTTTGTTTATTTTCTTTGTAAATAAATAAATAAATAAATAAATAAATAAATAAATAAATAAATAAATAAATAATGGATTGTATGGTTGTTGAGAGCCAATTTTGTAGATGATCACGACCAAAATGTTGGACACCCTGAATGCTTTCTGAGCAACTGGGCAGCACTTTCTCAGCAAGGACATTGGTTCCTTTATTAGATTGGAATCTACATTTGTGATCTCCTCCTTGCCCTATCCCGTATTCAGGGGATGGGTGCCTAAAGAAATCCTGCCCCTGTGCATCTCAGAAATCCCATTATGATGGAGGCATTGTTCTCTGTGGGCTGAGTCTTTGTGCTGGTGGCTTTCCATAGCCAGCTCTTTAAATCCCTAGAAACATGCTGCAATTTAAGCACGATGACAGTCTTCAAGTGAGCGGTCTTTAGTTACTTTTTTCATATCTGTGACCAAAAACATCACAAGAAGGGACTTAAGGGAGGGACAGGAGATGAATGTGAGGTTACAGATTGAGGGCACAGTCCATTATGGTGGACAGGCATGGCAGATGGGCATGGGGATGGGCACGGATGATGGGCATAGGAGGCAGGCATTTGGACACACATGAGGGACGGGCATGGCAGACAGGGTGGCTTGATTTTGGTGGACAGGATCTTCTCATAGCTCTGGAATAGGGAACAGAGAAAGTGGGATGTACTACAGGCTTCCCCCAACTTTTTATTCATTTATGGATTGGGCCCATGGAAAGGTGTCACCCCAAGTTGCCATCACAGACACCCCCCTATACATGTCTCATTAATGCCCTTAGTGGTGCTTCTTAGTTCAACCCAACGAAGGATATTACAAATCAGAGAGATGGTTCAGTGATGAGAAATGTTCTGCTCTTGCAGAGGACCTGATTTCTGCACCCATGTCCAGTGCTGCAAAACTACCTAGAGCTGCAGCTCCCGGGCATCCATTACCTCTGGCTGCCATGGCACCTGCACTCATCGGCACATGCCCTTATACAGACACACACATGCACACAATTAAAGATAATAACTAGATCTTCTTTAAAAAGAAATTGCTCAATTCTCAGTCAACACCTCCCAAAGCTGTTTTCACATTTGTGCTCAGTACTGCACTATTCACTGTAGTGAGGTTATGCGACCAACACAGGTGTCCATGGACTGAGGAATGGGTCACAAGAATGCGCCCTATGTACATAATCAAAGTTTCAGCCATAAAGAACAAGGTGATATCATTTTCCGAAAAACAGACGCAACTGGGGGGGGGGTCATCAAGTTAAGTAAATTAAACCAATCTAATAAAAACAAATACTGTGTTTGCTTGTGTTACTGGTCTCTAGATTTTATATAGATTCAGAAAAGTATATATCTATACATTATCTATCTATCTATCTATCTATCTATTGACAAGGAGAACTCTATGGAGACAAGGGTTGAAGAAGAATGGAGGGTGAGACACATAGCAGGAAGCACAGGCAGGTATCTGCTAAATACACAATATATACTTTAAAGTCTGAAGCCTCTAAGAGGAAAGAAAGAAAAAAGAAAACTTGTCTGAAATTATTGCATAAACTCATAGCTCAGGACCAGATTGTAAAACCTCAGCTTTAGCTCCAGACAAGACAGAGAGGCGCCCGCTCATGGGGAGGGCCTGGGCACGCTGTTGTCTGGGAAGACCTGGATCACACTCCCTGGGTGACTGCTCCAGAAAACTTACATTTGGACTTGTCCTTCCAGCCCTCAGGGCTATAGGATTCATTCTCGTTATTCCTCACCGGCCAGGCTGTCCTGGGGTGTGCTCACATGAAACGTGCTCTAGATGGCAGGCCACATCTCAGAATTCTCTTTAGTCAGGTCTCTTCTTCACCCTGATAGCAGCAGCCAGTGGCCTTGGTAACCCGTCACAGGATGGGGGCATGCACTGCTGCAGAACTGCAGCCCTGGTGCAAACAGTCCGTGCTCTCAGCACAGACGTGCAGTTCCAGGTAGGAGTGGGCCACAGGGGCGAGGACCAGACACCAGACAGCAGCTGCCCCGGTCGAGTGCAGCACCTCGGAAGCCGGAAGTGATACACTGGAGCTGTATTGAGCCCGGGGTGGGAGAGTGCTCTAAGTCAGAGGAGAAAGGGAGAGAACAAGGCCCCAGTAGAAAGAGGCTGGAGAGGGAGCCCCATTATCGTGAGTCTATTAGCAACAAAAGCGAGGCTGTCTACCTGAGGGCATCTGGGGGATCCGCCTGCTGGAACGGCAAGATTTCAATGGGAAGAGACAGAATCGAAGGACGGGTTTGAGGGAAGGTGAGGGCCAGAGCACCAGAGCAAGGAATGTCAAGGAAGAAGAAGGACAGTGTGCATTTATCTGAGGTGCAGCATGTGACCTGTGAGGAGGATGCTGGGATGAGGTGGGAGGGGGCTCTGTCCAGGGACCATTGCAGCCCACATAAGCACATCATGGGAAACTACTCTCCATGATGACAGAGGACATCTTTCCAAGCAAGGCCTGTAGGATCGTGTCCTTTAGGACTCCTTTCTCTCACGTTTGTTTGGGACTATGGTGCTAAATCTGTGGAGTCCGGAACATTTCTGGTGTATTGAAGGAGGTATCAGAGGACGAGACTGCTTGAAATTCCCAGTGAGCTTTCTCAGAACTGCAGGGGAGATCACAGCCTTTGTCTCAGAGCCTCTTCTCCTCTGTCCTGAGTTACCAACCCCCTCTGGTTACAGCAGTTAAATCCAGCTCTTCCACACCTCTTTGTATTTGGAAGTGGCAGTCTGTGTGCCACGTGGGGATAGAACATGCATCTAGCCATCAGCCACTGGCCCCTTCTCTACAAGAACACAGAAAGGCTCAGACGGGTGTGCAAACACACACCATGTAGCCTGTTCTAAAATCTTATTAGCGGTGACAGTTTTTAGGGAGCTTTAGCAATATTTCAAACTCTGGCATCGAAATCTGACAGATTCAATTTTGTTTTTATCAGGTTATCTGATGACATTTCTACAAAAGAAACATTCGATCATCTCCAGGCTCAGCCTTCCATGCCAGGAGCTGCAAGCTCACAGGGAGTGGGCAGAGGCAACCGTGTGTCTCCCAGCCTGCCCAGGAACAGAGCAGTGCCCTGCAACGGGGCCGTTCAGGCAGTGCTGACACTCTTCCTCCTCTACGGAACTTCATCCACCAGCCCTCCTTCCGCCCCCCACCTCACAGCCAGGCCACCGAGTGGAAGGTACAGACAGTATGATTACAGAGGAGTGGCTGGGCTCTCTACACAGCATCTGGGATGTCTCTGATAATAAGCAGCTATTTCAGGGGACCTGCGTGTTAGCGCATTATCACAGCAACGGGGTGCCGGCAGCTAAAGTGCATCGACTGTATTCCTCGGGAGCAGCCTGCACTGGCCTGCCAAAAACTGGTGAACCTACCAGGGGTGGAATCCCTTCCTGTCAATAAAACTCAGGAACAAAACACAGCACTCATGAAGCCTGCTGGGGCTATGTGATGAAGGAGGCGAGCACAACCGTGTAACTTCTCGGGACAGGCTCTCTGACCAGTGTTCCTCAGGATGTGAATCTCTCTTCTGTGCAGCCTTGGCTTGTTTGTGACTTCCCCGTCCTCCCTGGCCTGACTCAACTTCAGCAGAAATCCTGCTGAGTTGCCTTAGTGGGTGTTCCCACCACTCCTGAGAGCAGCAGTCCTCAGCCTTCCCAGTTCTGTGACCCTTTAATACTGTTCCTTATGTTGTGGTGATTCCCAACCATAAAATTGCTTTCATTGCTACTTCATAATTGTAATACTGCTACTGTTATGAACCATAATGTAAATAACTGATATGTGACCCCAAAGGGGTTGTGACCCAGAGGTTGGGGAATACTGCTCTAGAACTTACCCTAGAAATTGGTCAGGGGCCCCAGGTCAGCGAGAATCCAGTCAGGTGCCTTTTGCAAGGAATTTTCCTAATCTCTCCGTAATTTCCCACCTGCTGACCCCTCCCACCCTGCTCTCTGACTGTAACTTTCCCCTGGCGTGTTTGGTTCCAAGCTCAATTTCTTTTCCTCTCAGAAGAATCCCCGAGGGCCCTGCCTCATCTTTCTTTAACGAGGGCTGTGAAGAACTTAATAGGCTTTCCCATGTTTCTGACCATAAGATGGACGTGGTATCCCATGTTAATTTTTCTGGCGTATTTATTAAATGGCTCCGAGAACATCGGCAATCTAACGTGCTCATTCAGATAGGAGAGAAGAAAGCAGATGGATGTGTTGACTGGCTGGTTCAAACTGAGAGTCATGACCAAGAAAGCGGCAGCCTTGGTGGCTACTCTGGCTAGGGCGACTATTCCTCTAGAGGATTCACCTTTGTGTTCGACACTTGAGGCAGATTGAGGCCGACTGTTCAGTTTCCTGCCAGAGACTCAGACTGCTGTCCTGTCAGCAGTTCCTTAGTGAGAATCACTTTCATCTGCTGGGGAGCACCTGCATACGAAGAGAGAGCCTCAGCCAGGGAAGGCTGAGGGGCAGGGTGCTAGTGTATTTAAATTGGTTCTGCCCTGATAAGGGCATACAAAGGGAAGGTTAATGAGGGTTAATAATTTATACTCAGAGAAGTTTAAGAGGATTGCATAATTTAAGCCTCCCACAGAGGTGCCAAACTAAACTCTATTATACCCCTGAAGCCAGCTTGACTGTAACTTTTCTTCAACTTAATGGCCTGTTATTTTCCTTCCTGCTCAGTCTCAAAATCATGGAGTCATTCAAGATTGCTTCTGGTGCCAGTGAGATGGCTCCAGGCTTCCCAACCTACTTTGTTCCGCAAGACATATACGATAGATGAAAGAACACACTCTCATAAGCTGTTCTCTAATCTATATGTGCTCATGTGTGCATGTGCACAAACACATGCACACACACAGTGGCATTAAAATAACTCAATAATAAATATATAATAAATTTATAATAAATACTTGCTTCTTTTACATCCTCTCTTATTAGTGTCATTTGTACAACTAGAATAAAATTCTTCCTCTAATCTTACCTTGTCTAAATCTATCTTTCATCTGGGGAACCTTAAAGAGCCTCTGTGAACATGTCCGTGCCTCCTTCAAACTCACTTTAGATCCAAGGCAAATACCTTCTATCCGCCTAGTGAGGAACTAGAGAAACAGAGACGGTGCGCAGCCCAGGAGGCGGACAGCTCTGGTGCTCACCCTCCTGGAATGGGTTTTGAAAGCTTCCTGTGCAGGCAAGGATGGCAAAGAGGCTTGGAGCATAGGGGATGAGAGTGTTAGAACAGTTAGCTGAGCTAAGGAGAAAGACACGCGAAAGTGGGATGCCCTGTCTGCAGCTTTTGCTCCATCACCTTTAATAAGCATGGAGCAAGTTGAACAAAAGCCATACTGAAGTTTCAAAGAGAAAAAGACCTTTCAAAAATTGCATTCCTTGCTTAGAGTGACAGCGATCTCATCACGTAGTTAAAACAGCATCACGAGGCAGCAGAAGCTACAACAGCAGATAGGTCACTTCCCAAGCAATATTTTGCTCCTAAAACAATGATCTGGTTTGTTAAAGGGGTTACGTTGACTTCCTGAAGGTGGAAGACTAGACTGCCTTGTCTTCAGGCAGAGAAGACTGTTAAAAAGCCTCAGGCTTTCACAGAAGTGGTCTCTGTGTGCCCCTCTATACTTCCTGTCCATGAGGTAGTAGCTTCTGGCTCCCTGTGACTACTGGATCATAATCAAAGAATAGGGTTTTTATTTGATCAAGACCTCAATGGATTTCTAATGCAAATTTATATGGCAGTGTGTGGTTATAAGCTGGGACATTGGACAGGGTAAGACAATGCACTTACACTGCTAAACCTTAAATCAATTCTTAACCTTTTTGAGAAAGTAGCCCAGGTTGGCCTTGAGCTCACTAAGTAGCTGAGAATGACTTTGAAGACCTGAGCCTCCTGCCCTTACCCTTTCAGGTGTGGAAATTACAGGCATTAATCACTCTGCCCTGATGATTGCTTCAAAGGCAGAAGGCAGAAGTTAAAGAACTGTGAGAGAGAAAGACAGGGAGAGTGCACAGCAAGAGAGCAGAGCTAGCCCCTGACCCCATTTGTAGCAGCATCAGCAGGCCCAGGCTATCCCAACTTCCCAGGGCAGAATATGAGGCATGAAATTAATAAGCACAAGCTATTATTACAAAAGATGGTGTCATGAATAAAAAGCAAATAGTAGAATTGTCAGTAAGAGTTAACTTTCAGGGGTTGAAGAGATGGCAAAGTCATTAAGAATAACAGAGTTTGGTTCCCAGAACTCATATAGGGTAGAGCACCACAGTCAGTAACTGCCCCACAGGACCAGAAAACCTCTTCTGGCCTCTATGCCCACCCACCCAAGTGGCGTGCACTAGTATAGACACCGACACATTTGTATACATAAAAATAAGTCTTTAGAGAAAGAATTAAGTCCTGAAGAGTGCTTACCATGTAAATACTGATAAGGTGGTTTTCATGTAATTGAAGAAATTGAGGCTTAAAAAAAAAAAAAAAACAACCACCCACAAGTGATTAAGAACGTAAGTTTAGTAAGTGGTATAGTGAAAACTTGAAACTGCTTCTCTGACTAAAACAACCACTAATCTCTTAAGCAGTAAACACTTAAAGTGGGATTATGGCTTAGATGCTCAACTAGGGAAGCAGGGAGGCTACTTCCTGGCCTTGGAGAAAAGGAACCTTATGTTCCCCTGGTGTATGCCCTACAAATACCGCGTTTTGGTGACATAAGGTAAAAATGTTTGGCAAGTGCCAAACAACATTCTGAGGAAAACCGAGGGGACCATCTCCAGAGGACTGCTGATGCCAGCCAGGAGGAACTGCAGCAGGCAGAGCGGCTCGGCTCTGGGTGATGCTGGAGGCAGCTGTCTCTCGGGCTCTGAGATTGCAGAATCTAGCTTGCATTGGAAGGAAAGCTAAGCAGAGTCAGAAGCCACCTCAGCTTAGCTAAGGACAGCTAAATTCGTGAGTACTGAAGGTAAGACTAAGCCCCCAGGATCAAGAAAGAATGTAACCGACACTGATGAATAGAACCCCACCCCAAATACAGACATTCTAAGACACAATATTCTTTCAGAACAACCGGTCATTGAAAAACAGACCCCCAACTCTAATGTATGACAGAGGAGCCAAGTGTCACTGAATCAGCTGTCCCAGCCACCTGCCAAAGGCCTTGGGCTCTTGTTGAGCTGACACCCAGGGATGCCCTGTGAGTTTGGGGACTGTGTACATACTTTACAATAGTTGATCAACATCAATGAACAGAGATGAAAAACACAGGACAAGGGTCCTCTCTTAGGCTATGCACCTTGCCTCCCCTGGGTCTAAATTTCTCTACCCAACAAGAAGTAAACATAGGCTCTGAGACTGTTGTTCAAAGTAAGCATTTCGATATCATTGGATCCTTAGTAGCTATTCTTTGTGAATGAGAGCTTTGTGTAATATGACATATGATATATTTAATTATGGTATGATACAAAAGTCAAGGTGTACAAATTTTCCCCTTTCTCTTTCTACCTTCCTATTTACAGAGTTATTAAGTCTGAGTGAACTTTCATCATGAGTTATTATAAACAGCAAAACTAATGACAAGGAGACAATAACAATGTATTTGTTAGGAGAGACATACTGCTAGTGTGTGTGTGTGCGTGTGTGTGTGTGTGTGTGTGTGTGATGGGTAATCTCCACTGTCAATTTGATTGGACTGAGAATCACCCAGGAGACACAGCTCTTGGCACACCAGTGATTCACCCCGAATGTAGGCAACCCCACACAAGGGGCTGAGGTTATGGACTAAATAAAAGTAAACAGAGAGGGAAGCAAGTTTCTCTCTTCCTACTTCCTGACCAGATACAGATGATCTGCTGCCTCATGCCCTGCTGCCAAATCCTCCCCACCAAAGCATGTTGTGCTCTCAAGCTGTGAGTCAAAACTAAATCCTCCTTCATTAAGTTGCTTTTGAGTTTGTTGTTGTTGTTGTTTTAAGTTTTTTTTATAGTAGGAGAAATAACTGACATAGTGTGTGACACATAGGTTATCACACAACCTTTCCAAAACCTTCAGAGAAAACTATCATTATCTTTATCCGAAAGATTAATTCATCCATTTAATATTTATTGAGTGCTTACTTATGGCTTATCTAATGCTGTTTGGGGAGCCCTGGACTCAAATAAAATTCACTCTTATGAACAATGTACTCTTAAGGAATATACATCACAGCTCCCAGCACAAAATTATTTTGTTAACTGGCTCATGTTTTACTGTCTGTTACAAAGTGATTTAGGAAAGAGTGAAAAAAGAATCCTGTTTTAGCTGTCTGCTCAAGCAGTGAAGGGTGCATATTTTGTTGCATGAATACAAGGACTCAGATCTTGAGAGGCATTATGGTTTGACTGAGCCAGCTTCACTTGACTTCTGAGGAGTCCTTGGGCTCCTTTTCAGTCTTTGTTCTTCATTCTTGGCATCCATTCAGAGCACGGGATTTCAACCTGTGGGTCATAACCCCTTAAGGGGTGACATATCAGACATCAGATATTTACATGACAATTTCTAACAGTAGAAAAATCACAGTTATGAAGTAGCAATGAAACAATTTTATGGTTGGGAGTCCCACAAGATGAGGAGCTGTTTTAAAGGGTTGCAGCATTAGAAAGGTTGAGAACCACTGACTTAGAGCCTTAGAAATTAGCTCTTTTAACTGGGCATAGTGATGCATGTCTTTGATCCCAGCATTCAGGGAGGCAGAGGCAGGCGGATCTCTGTGAGGCCAGCCTGGTCTACAAAGTGAGTCCAGAACAGCCAAGGCTACACAGAGAATGCCTGTCTCAAAAACAACAATTAACTCCCAAACCCTCAAAACAAACAAACAGAAAAAGAAATTAGCTCTTTTGAACAAAATCAGAATCCTGGAAGTGGAGCCTGGGATAGAACCCTTAGGAAAGCAAAAGCTCCTTGAAACTAATTGCTGATTGACTCATTAAATATTTGCTGCATACCTGGTGTCCTGGCTAGTTTTATATCTTCTGGACACAAACTAGAGTCACTGGAGAGGAGGGAGCCTCCAATGAGAAAATGCCTCAATAAGATCAGTCTGCAGACAAGCCTGTAGAGCATTTTCTTATTTAGTGATTGATGGGACAGGTCTCAGCCCATTGTGGGTGGTGCCATCCTGGGCTGGTGGTGCTGAGTTCTCTAAGAAAGCAGGCTGAGCAAGACATTGGGAGCAAGCCAGTAAGCAGCACCCGTCATGGTCTCTGCATCAGCTCCTGCCTCTAGGTTCCTGCCCTGTGTGAGTTCCTGTCCTGACTTCCTTTGATGATGAACAGTGATATGGAAGTGCAGGCCAAATAAACCCTTTCCTCTCCAATTTGCTTTTGGTATTTCATCACAGTAACAAGCACCCTGACTCAGACACCTGTCATATGCTAGATCACATAATCAGCCCAGGGAATGTAACTGGGGTCATATCCTTGAGTTTCCCATCCTGTCACAGGAAGCTGGGGAGAGGGGAGATTTCAGGATAAGAATTCTGCCCCAGCTGGGCGGGCTGCATGTGTCCATGGACACCTGGCCATGCCATCTGGAGCTTGAGAGATATGGCTGGTCTTTGGGAACCTCACCTCAGAACTTTAGAGACAATCTGGACCTTTGCTTGTTTTGGTAATAGGAGCAACTGTGACCCAAAGGAATTGGGCTTATTATTCCAGGTAAATGGTGTCTTTGTCCCAAAGGTTTGGAGTACAATCTTCTCAGAGCTGGGCGTTGTGCTGGTGAAAGCCAAGACTCCAGAATGCACTTGGCCTCATTTCTTCTCTTCATCTTTGTAGGTCACATCTGTCTTTTTTCTCATTGTTTTGTATCAAACTCATATTCTTAGGTAATTACTTTATTCTTTGTGCTGGATTTGTTCTTACTGAAAAATTAATTCTAGATTTTTCATAATTAATATGGTGAGATGCCACAGATATCTGGATAAATTGGAATATCACCAAAAAAGACCCCCTCTCTGTACCTATATATATCATCATATAATGTATGCTCTTATCACAGAGAAATCAAAATACATCTTTTGAAATCATTTCTGTCTTTCAAATTTTATGAGTTCAACTTGGGTGATACATAAATCAGTTGAATATTTTCTTCTTACCTCATATGATTTGGTTTGATAAAATCAATTCCATCTATATGTATGTCTTTTAGAAATATATTTCAGTTTTCCCCAAATGGATATGTCTTACATTTGATGTGTAAGAAAAAGTTCTGGTGGTACCTCCCCAGAGAAGCTGAACTAGCCCCTTATTACGCTAATAGAAGCCAAGGGGTTTTCTAAGCAAAAAAAAAACCCACTGTAAATTATTCATAAACAGGCGTTTCTCTTTTGATCGTTTTGGAATTTCTACATTTTCCAGACCAAGGAGTATACATGATATGATACATGTACGCTAAGCTGAAGATGTTATGGAGGGAATTGGAACCTGAGAATTAAATGTGATTTGGAAGCGTCCAATGTTTGTATTTCGAATATTCATCGCTGATGGTTGGGCAGGAGCAAGACTGAGGAGCTTACTGCTGGCTTCGCTGGCTGTCGATCCTCTTGGCAAGTAGAGAACCAAGGACCAGTACCTAAAGGACAGGACACCCCTGCCTCCAGATCCCAGAGGCTGTAATGGTGGAGGCAATGGACTATCAGAGTTAAAGATGGGTCTGCATTGCCTTTCTCTCCTCTCACTTCTGTTTTTCTTCCTTTTTGCCATTTGGCTTTTTTTGTTCACTCCTTTGACTCTTCATATTGCCCACACCTCAGGGCACCTCCTGTTCTACAGGAGTGGTTGTCCCCTTGGGCTGTGCATGCTGCAGCTGACATGTCGGATAACATCTGTATTTTGTTGTACTTATCAGAGCTTCAATCATTTGTTGATGAAATGGGCTTCGAACAAACATTTCTTGTTTATTACTACTGACAATTATCTAAGCTCCATCATTTGAATTAATTGTATCTATTCTGTTATTATTTTTTCTCATTTTATATCCAGTTAATAGAAAATAAATAAATTGTGGTCCTCAATTTAGATCTTTTGTGCTTACGGAAACTCTGCCTCTCTCCCAGCTGCAGAGCCTTGGATGTCTCCTTGCTAACCTCCTCCATTAACCCCAGGATCTTTCCTTCTTCTCCAGACCCTTTTCATTATTCCACGTCTCTTCATCTTAACATGCAGAATAAAATCATCTCCTTGTCTGTCTGGTGCATTTTGTCTTTGACATTGACCAGACTTCAATTAGGGTTTTGTGTTCACATTTAGTTTTATAATTTAAGACGGATGGGGAAGAAATAGAGAGCAATTTAATTTGAGAAAGACAAGTCTGAGGTGGGTGAGGCATTCTTACAATGGCCCAGATTTGTATCAATTACTGCAGAGTAATTACTGTTGGCACTCAGCTCAGGGTTCAGTCTATGCAGATTCTGTCTGAGCCGATCATATCCAGGATCTCCTTTTCTTGTTTTCATTCCCTAAACAATGCAGTGTAACAGCTATTTACAGAGCATTTACATTGCATTGGGCATGATGCATCAACCGGAGATGCCGTACAGTATAGAGATGGTGCATGCTGCCTCTAGGCAAACACTCTGTCATTGTACATACAGACCTGTAGGTTTGGGTACCCACCAGAGTCTTCATGGACACTGAGGGGACTGTGTTAACAGCAGTTCAGTGGCTCTCAGGCTAGATGCAGAATTACATCAGTTGCTGGTACCACTATGAAACTCACACCCCAGCATAGGCACAGGTCTGAAGCAAGCAGTCATCACACACACTCATGGATTAGGATTAAAAAGATGCCAACAATCACCTGTGCTCACCTGGTGAAACCTTGAGGTCCTGAACCTACTGCAAGGGTATGAACTTGAAGGCTCTGGACAAGGGGAAGTGGTAAAAGTTGTGGCGGGCTTTTCCGAGAATGTAGAAGTCTGAATTAAGTATGTGAGAGGATGACTCTAGTGCCACACTTCATGTCTCAAGAGGTGGTAAAGGAGCCCTCAGCAGTTGTAGGCACTCAATCTTGAACTCCTTCCCCTCCAGAATCATAAGCCTAAGAACTGTGCTCATTACGCATTGCCCAGCCACAGCAGCGCTCTGGTACAGCAATGCTAATGGACCAGGAGACTTACTGTGCTGTGCTTGAGAAGCTTCTTCAGAACCTCTGGACCACATGATGCACACATAATATGCTTTTCATTGTTTCTATGAGAGCTGACAACATGCAATGAGCGTTTCAGGAGAACAGACAGGAAGGGCAGGGCACAAGTATAACATATCATTTAGGAAGGGAGATGAGTGTATGGGAAAGAATGAGTGTGTGAACTTGATCAAAGGGTATCATAGACCTGTACGGAAATGTCATAATGAAACCCATTATCTTGTAAAATGAATATATGCTAATTCTTTAAATGTTAAGGCATGAAAGGAGCAATGAGAGCAGAAGGCAGTGCATTGGTATTTTAAGGTAGAAGATCAATGCTGACTTCAGGTATCTTTGATGAGAATCTGCAAAAGACTAGCAATCTGCTAGGTTCTATGGTGCTTGCAGAAATGACATGGGCTACTGGCCACAAAGAAACATAGACTTTCTGGAGAAATATTACCCATATGCATTAACCATTGACTTTAAGCATAAGACAGACTATTTCTGGAGTGCTGCAGAATTTTTTAAGAAAGTAAAATTGATTAAAAATGAGTAGCTCTGAAACCAGTGATGTCGACTTGAGAAAAAGCAGCTCTGGTTGTTGGTTGAACTGGGTTAACAGGGCTCGGTGTGAAGGCTGCGGTGTGTGCAGCAGAGGTCGCTGGGAGGGGGCAGGGGGGCAGGGAGATGAGTTGGGGTGGTGCCCACAGGATGGTGTCACCATAGGCCATTTTTCACATTTCCTGCCGATTGGTAGTGAAGCTTATATTTTCCCACAAAAATGTGTATTTGATGGAGCAGTGCTGTCCATTTTGGTAGCAGAATGACTTTATTATATTGCCAGGAAAGCTTGAGAATTGAAAGTTGGAAGACAACAGTTAGGGGCTATAAATGTTGTATTAATATGACAACACAGACTGAGATTTATGAATTCTGATGTAATGTAATTTACTCTCTTACATCCCTCTCAGTGATTTGATCCTGATTTTATATTAGTGTTTTTAAGAGAGTGCACCTTTTAGAATCTTATTTATTTTATTCAAATGATTGCTTAAAAAGGCAGACAGTTAAGGAATGTTGGGTCTACAGCAACAGATTGATAATGTTATCAAATAATTTTAAGAGAGTATAAAGTGCTAAGGAAGAGTTTATCTGGCAATAAATTGGGACAATGACATATTTGGATATAAATGTTTTCAAAGCAATATTAATTTTAAAGTACACACACACACACACATATCTTAAGAACATGCCAGACTTTGATCAAACATTGTATTAAAGTTTAGGATGTGACATGGTATATTCTACAGAGCAAAGAATATGACCAATTTGCAAAGACCAAGTTATTTGGACATTTTCTAGAAAACTAAAGTGATTCTGGTTGCTCAAGTCCTAAGAGCTTTCCAAAGACTATTTTATGATGGGGGAGGATCCTTTATACTCACAGTTACAGAGTGTCATAGAAAAGAGAGATGGTATTGAGTTTGGTTCAATCCCCAAATTCATAGTCTTTCATGTATACCTCTAAAATTCTTACATAGACATTCTCAGTCCCATCATAGCCTTCAGCAATAACTAGATTCCAATGTCACATAGCATTCTGACAATGAACACAAAGACCTCAACATTTTGAAACACTATCAGAGATTATATTAAGAAACACTGCTACACACTGATGGACTATTGGGTAGGATGGATGGCTGGAAGCACAAATTTCCCAACTACAACTATAAAGGGCAGGTTTTTTCACACAGCCCCAAGTACTGAGCTGGTTAGAGTGGCAAGTTGGGTAGCCTTCTGGTCTACTTATAAAGTTAGGGGTGGTTTTTAAGAATAGCACAGAATAAATCCAAAGACTACTTCAACTGATAGTCTTGTGAAATGTCATCACCAAATTAGGATCAAGGTCAAAAAACCAGCTCTGGGCCTGGGGAAAAGGCTCAGTAGATAACATGCTCACTGCAGAGATGAGAGGCTCAGCGCCCACATAAACGTCCAGTGGGTGTGGGGGCTGCCTGTGTATGTGGAAGGAGGGAAAAGGAACTCCTGAAACAAGGTGGTTAGCTAGGATATTGGAACCAGGAAGCTCCAGTTCCAATAAGAGATGCTGCACTAGTAAATAAAACAGAAAGAAGAAGGTACCTAACACCACCCTCTGGCCTATACACATGTGCACACGTGTGTCTCTCCCCACAAACTTGCATGTACACATAAACATGTATCACACACACTCCAGAACAAAACCTGATGGTTCGTTATTGCATCTGAAAAGTTGGTTCTTAGCTCTCTCCAGCCCTAGGACCTGAGCAGCTGTGTAAGGACAAAGCTCCGCATTCACTACCACCAGCTCCTTCTTTCATAGTGTTCTGATGGGGTCTATGCAATAGTCATTTCCAGGTCTCCAGTATGTTGCCAGAGTTAAGGAGGAACCTGGAAGCCTCTTATTCCTTCCTACTGATGCCTCTTCTCAACCCTCCCTTCCTTCTTTGGAATTTAGAAAGGGAAAATAGCTATTAAGACCAACCTAACATGCCTAACACCATTAATTAATTTTCCAGTAGTACACACTGGAGCCTGCCATGTCTCTGTGTACACACTGGAGCCTGTCACGTCTCTGTGTACACACTGGTATGTATTCTTGGTCCCCCCCCCCCCACTCCCCTGGCCTCTAACCTGGCCTTACTTTCCTACTGACTTCAAGTTTGTGGTACAGTGAAGTGTAATTCCCTACTTTTTACACTGTTTTCTGCTGGATCTCTCCCCTGGTATAATGCGATTTAACAGATAATCTTTATTTTACATAAATTGAACCAAATAATGAAAACAGTCTAATTATCTAATGAGACTATTATAACCTTCATACTCAAGGGGATAATAACAATGCCAGAAATGGAGTCACAGGGTGATTCTACAAAAATATGGATGTGAAATCTTAATGAATACTATCTAATTGAATAAAGTGCACATTAAAGACACAGAATTGAGCAGGGGTTAGTCCAGGGATTTAATAGTTTAGCATAGACAATCTATGCAGCTGTCATAGTCTAGTTTCTGTTGCTATACCAAAAATATCTGAAGCTAATTACCTATAAAGAAAATCAGTTTATTCTGGATCACAGTTCTGACCCAAGAGCCTCTGGCAGAGCCCTCAGATCGTGCTGACACCATGTGTGGCGAAAGACAAGCATGTTCCCCACTTACCTTCTTCCCGCTCATTTTGAATTTTATTTTTTATGGTTTTATGGACTAAACTGAGAGCCTTGCACATGCTAGTCAAGGGCTTTACTACTGAGCTGCACCCAAGAACTTCCTTTCATTTCATATAAAGCCACCAGGACACACAGGGCTCCACTCCCCTGGCTTTACCTGATGTTAATCACTGAACATAGGCTCTATGTTAAATCCCACCACTTAACACCTCCTGGTGGAGATTAAATTCAGTACTTTTAACTCTTAAGGAAAATACTAACTATCTTAATCATAGCTAGAGATATAGAATTAATTGACTATACAGAAATTTTCATGCTACTTTGCAAGACAATGAGAAAGTATGAATATAAGTCCAACATGTGTCTCTTTCTCTTTCTCTCTTTCCACTCAGACACACAAACACATAACCATATACATATACACCATACACATAAACACACACATATACACATAAACAGACACACAAACACATAATCACATACATATACACCATGTGGAGAGCTGTGTGTGCCGCGCCTTAAAGATGGCGCCTGTTTCCGCCTTCCACCACTCCGACGGCGAGTGCTCTTGTGATAAACAACTCCTTATTTGGGTGTGCTGTGTCTGATGATCTGCCTTCTCTTGTGTGTACCTATCCGCACGTGGCTACCCGGGGTTGGCTGGCTCAGGGGTACTTATTCCTGGGATGGGCTCTCCTCGGAGCAGAAGATTGTTCAAGGCTCCTGAATAAACTGCTTGAAGAAGAGCTCGTGTGTCGTGTCTTTCCTTGCTGGTCGAGGTGGATGCGACAACACCACACACATAAACACACTCAAACACATACAAACACACACATACACACCATACACACATAAACACACACTCCACACATATAAATGCATACAACATAAACAAACACACATATATACCACATACATAGGTATGGCATAATTCAAAAGGAGGAAGGAAACTTCCTTAGCATGAAATAGGGCATCTACCACATCAGTCTGAAGGGGAACAAACAAGGTAATTGTCTGGTTAGCTTTCACTTGCTTCTCATTCATTGAAAGTGCATCATGTGGCGTCTAAGCATACTTCACTGTTTTTACAAACCGTATGAGACAGCAGACAAATAAAATGGATTTAAAGATTAGTGGTCTGAGTTTTATCGGCTCCTCACCTGAGTCAGTGAGTTCCAACACTTGGCCAGTGTAAGCCTCATTTCCTCACTTAGCTGGCCTAAGAGTTTCTCAAGAGTTTCAAATTGACATATGACAGCCGTGACGCCATGACTGCTCCCCATAACTACTACCCACAGACCAGCCGGTTTGGTGACTGTCACTGTCGCTGTGACAGACACCATGACCAGAAGAAAGTGGGGGAGGAAGGGGTTTACCTGGTGTGCATGTCACAGGCCACACCACCAGGGGAAGCCAGGAAAGGAACTCCGGGCGTGAATGTGAACACAGGACCGGAAACATAGGCCATAGAGGAATACTGCTCACTGGCTTGCTCTTCATTGCTTGCTCAGCCATTTTTCTTATACACATCAGGACCACCTGGGGTCTGGACCCTCACATATCCACCATTCGTCAAGAAATAACCCACAGGTAAATCTACAGGGCAGTCTGATAGAGGTAATTACTCAGTTGAGAGACCCCATGTCACTAGTTTGTGTCAAGTTGACAAAAACTAACCAGGGTACCTGCTTCCTGAATTATCCTGCTTGGGTCAACAACTCTCAGAGGTATGTACCACAGAGAGTCAACAGAATCAAAATGTCATTTCCATACTAGCTTTCTGCCACTTGACACAATGGATTCTGAACATTCCTTCTATATTTATAATACTCTATTTAATTTACTAGAACTGGCACACACTTCTTGCTATAAATGTTGTCACAATCAATGAAGTGCTATCTCATATGTTTTTACAAAACTGTGTCCCTTCCTCTCCTCACAGCAGACAATCATAGTGCATGGGCCTTCGTAGTTTTCTTTTTTCTGATTCTGATTCAGAATTATTCCTGTTATATAAAACTCTTCTGTTTAAAGATGTGTTGAAAGCTCATTTCCTTTTCCTTGTCCCTTCTCAAGAAACTAAAAATGAAAGTTCTCAATCACAAAATACTTGGGTTTATATAAATTCTGAAACATGTTTCTTGCTAAAGAGCAGACTGTCCTCAAGGTCGCTGCCAATGCTAATGCATGTTAGCTTAGACCCGAGGTCTATTTTCTCGGGCTTGCTAGAGAGCTAGCCTAGCCTATTGGCATGTTTTGGGTCACCCTCATAAACGTCACAAACAAACAAACAAAAGGTGGAGAAATCCTAAGGCACAACAGCCAAGCTTGTCCTCTAGTCTGTAGAGTCACACACACACACACGCACACACATACACTATACCACATACCATATAGACACATGCTCACATATATACACACAGGCACACTCACACGCAAACATGTATGATCACACCACACTGAAAATAAACACAAACTAACACATAAAAATATAAAGAAAACAACTGATTGATTGGAAGGAACATCTTCCTCCATGGGGCATCTCCATTGTTAACTTTCCAGTGTCTGTTGGCCTCCCTAGTACTTATGTACCTGAGGCAACATGGCTCTGCTCATGTGCCTCAGCTTCTCCCTCTATCTTACAAGGACACACTCATCTAATTGAGGGTGACCATCTCATCTTTGGACCCATAGTTCAATTACAGTCGTCTGTAAATATTCTTCTGAAAATAAGTCAGATCCCAGAGATGATGGTGTGATGGCTCAGTTCACCACTTAACCCACTATGGTAGATTGGTACCTTCGTTTCCCAGAAGTGAACACAAAAACATCCTCCCAGGTTCTTGAACACAAGGTTCAAGTGGGAAGATATTATGTATAACTGTTTCTTTAATGAACAGTTAGTGGAGAATCAAGCTCCATGAACTCTTCCATTGGTTCTCTATCCTAAGGTGACAGAGAAATCAAGATTCTGCTAGTTGTTTGGCTGGCAGAGCCTGTCCTGCTGGTCAGAGTTGATGGGAGGAGAGCCTAGTGAGTGACAAGGCCAAGGCCATGAGGTTAGGATTCAGTGAGATGCTCATCTCTTGGGAACTTGTCCCAAGGCTCAGCTGAGGTAATAGAGAGGAAACTCATCCCTACCTGCCAGAGGAATCCAGCAATCAGACTTATTTCATCATGCCTGCTTTGTCTAGAAAAAGAATATTATGGAGAGAGATGGATGCACACAGGGCCATGAAATAGCAGCCAAGGTATAGTGCATTTGTGATATAATTTAATATTATTAAGCAATGATTCTGGCTAAATGGCTTTGACCTAAGTGTGGACATCAAGAACAACCAAGGTGCCCCCAGCCTTAAACCATTCATGGGCATCTCCATGGAATCAAAGGATCAGTGGAAACAAAGAAGCATGAACACTCAAGGCCACACTCACTATTCACAATTATTACAGCTCTTTTGGAATTGTGTTTTTTCTTTAACAAAGTTATCCCAAAAGAACATCTTACTTTTAAGGTTAGGGAATGACAGAAAGACTATTTCACAAGATGGTGTTGCATATGTTCCATACAGATGTCTTTCTTGTTTATCATTGCTGTTTGTCAGCTTTTTTAAGAAAAGAAGAAAGTTCTGCATTGTTCTATGCAAGTTTTTCTCTTTTTTCTTCTAATGATCAATCTGCTCAGGACTGACAAACATAAGAAGAATTAACTTAAATGAATAGTTTATGTTTCACAAGCAGACCTTCTTTCTCCTGTGCAGTGTATTTGTAATAGCGTTCCATGCCTCAGTCAAAATAAGCTATGGAAAACAGTTTACCTATGTGCATTTCCAGAATCAAACATGGTATTTCCTGATGGAGACAGGGGAAAGAATCAACCCCGTATCACAGTAAGATTTCAAGATGGCAATCTGAGATGGCCACTGCCACCTGCCTCCACACTAAGAGAAAGCCAATGAAGGTGAGACTTGGGAGAGCAACCTAACGTGAACTGTGCACTTTCCAGAGCCAGAGCAGGAAGGTGCTCAGGGAGCCTGGCCTGCCAAAAGCGGCTGAATATGGGACCTTTCCCTCTGGAGCCACAGCCCAGCAGATTCTCTTCAAGTCTGTGATCAGACCTGGAATAAATGATAGATCCTGATTGTGATCCAGACCTTAAGCCACTCACTGGCTCAGTCTTTGGCTAGCACACACCTCTTTTCTCCACCAGTCTTTATGGTAAGCATTTACTTCTGTTCCATGTTGTGGGGTGATTATTTTGCTTTCAAACTGGAGATGGTGAAGTCCTGGGAAGTCCGCCATAATTTAGTTTCTTTTTTAAAAAGAACTATTTCATGATTCATTTATGTCTGCATATATGCAAATGAGTACGGAACTCAGTGTCAGGGTGCTGGAGTTACAGGACATTGGGAACTGCCCAAATGGGATGCTGGAACCAAACTCTGTCCTCTAGCCAAGAGCTGTTGGCCACTGAACCATCATGTCCCCAGCCCCTGTCCTGTCTTCTTATTGCTGCACTTTCACTGTTTCCATGAAATCCCTGGGAAAGGCTGGATAGTAAGTGCTTTAAGAACGAGGCTCTCTAAGTGAGGATTAATCCTCTTATCCCAGTCCTCTTTCTTGTTTACCTTCTTCAGGTGTATAGATTTCAGCATGTTTATCCTATCTTATAGGTCTATATAAGTGAGTATATACCGGGGTAAGAGGATTAATACTCACTTAGAAAGTCAAATGGGATGGACATTGGATGTAGGAGTAAACAAGTAATAGGACAAGAGCCTACCACAGAAGGCCTCGGAAAGACTCTTCCTAGCAGGGTATCAAAGCAAAGATTAAGAAACATAACCAACCCTTTGGCAGAGTGCAGGGAATCATATGAAAGAAGGGGGAGTTAGTATGACCTGGAGAGGTCAGGAGCCCCGCAAGGTCCAAATATATCAGGGCACAGGGGTCTTTTTTGAGACTGTCTCTCCAACCAAGGACCATGTATGGTTATAACCTAGAACCCCTGCTTGTATGTAGCAAATGGTAGCTCAATACCCAAGTGGGTATACTAGTAAGGGGAACAGGGACTATTTCGGACATGAACTCAATGGCTGGCTCTTCGACCTCCCCGACCCCTGAGGGAGGAGTAGCCTTGCTAGGCCACAGAAGAGGACATTGCAACCATTCCTGAAGAGACCTAATAAGCTAGAGTTAGATGGAAAGGGAGGAGGTCCTCCCCTATCAGTGGACTTGGAAAGGGGCAAGGGGGAGATGAGAGAGGGAAGGGGGAATAGGGAGGGAATGTGGGAGGGGGCTACGGCTGGGATACAAAGTACATAACCTGTGATTAATATAAAATAAAAGTGAAAAAAAGAAATAAAAAATAAGGAGGAAGCGATAGGGGAAGACATAAAAAAAAAGAACGAGGCTCATCCAATTTGCTTGCAAGTATTCACTTTATATTGCGCTGATAAAAGTCTATTGAATTGTGTATCATTTCCTCACAAGCTCTATTTTAAAGTTATAATATTTTTTACTTTTAAAATATTTTTATTTTAATTTTTATTAATTACACTTTATTCACTTTGTATCCCCCCTGTAGCTCCCTCCCTCCTCCCCTCCTAATCTTACCCTCCCTCCCCTTTCTCCACAAATGCCCCTCCCCAAGTCCACTGATAGGGGAGGTCTTCCTCTCCTTCCTTCTGATCCTATTCAAACAGGTCTCATCAGAAGTGGCTGCATTGTCTTCCTCTGTGGCCTGGTGACGCTGCTCCCCCCTCAGGGGAAGGTGATCAAAGAGCAGGCCAATCAGTTCATGTCAGAGACAGTCCCTGTTCCCATTACTATGGAACCCACTTGGAAGCTGAGCTGCTATGGGCTACATCTGTGCAGGGGTTCTAGGTTATTTCCATGAATGGTCCTTGGTTGGAGTATCAGTCTGAGAAAAGACCCCTGTGCCCTGATATTTTGGTTCTGTTGCTCTCCTTGTGGAGCTTCTGTCCTCTCCAGGTCTTACTATCACCCCCTTCTTTCATAAGATGCCCTGCACTCTGCCCAAAGGTTGGCCATAAGTTTCAGCATCTGCTTTGATATCTTGCAGGGTAGAGCCTTCAGAGGCCCTCTGTGGCAGGCTTCTGTCCTGTTCCCTGTTTTCTCCTTCTTCTGATGACTATCCTTTTTGCCTTTCTGAGTGGGGATTGAGCTAAAATGCTCAATCCCTATTCAGAAAGGTAAAGTTATAATCTTTTATTTAAATTTTTATTTTATTTTTATTAATTAGTTTATTTACTTTGTATTCTAGTTATATCCTCCTCCTCTATCCCTTCCGAATCCCACCCTCCCTCTTCTTCTATGCCCCCTCTCCCAGTCCATTGATAGGGGAGGTCCTCCTCCCCTTCCATCTGACCTATCAGGTCTCATCAGGACTGGCTGCATTGTCTTCCTGTGTGGCCTGGTAAGGCTGCTCCCCCATCAGGGGGCTATGATTAAAGAGCCAGCACTGAGTTCATGTCAGAGACAGTTCCTGTTCCTATTACTGGGAAACCGTCTTAGACACTGAGCTGCCACGGGTTACTTCTGTGCAGGGGTTCTAGGTTATCTTCCTGCATGGTCCTTGGTTGGAGTACCAGTCTCAGAAAAGACCCCTGTACCCAGATTTTTTGGTTCTGTTGCTCTCCTTGTGGAGCTCCTATTCCCTCCAGATCTTTCCATCTCCCCCTTCTTTCATAAGATTACCTGCACTCTGTAAAAAGTTTGGCTATGAATCTCAGCATATGTTTTGATATCCTTCTGGGTAGGGTCTTTCAGAGGTCCTCTGTGATAGGCTCCTGTCCTGTTCCCTGTTTTCTCCCTCTTCTGATGTCCATCGAGTTTGCCATTCTGAATAAAGATTGAGCATCTTACCAGGGTCCTCACTAGGTATATATCCAAAAGATGCTCAAGTACAGAACACGGACTCAACCATGTTTGTAGCATCTTTATTTGTAATAGCTGGAAACAACCCAGATACCCCTCAGTTGAGGAATAGATACAGAAATTGTGGTACATTTACACAATGGAATATTACTCAGCAATTAAAAACAAGGAAATCATGAAATTTGCAGGAAAATGGTGGGATCTAGAAATGATCATCCTGAGTGAAGTATCCCAGAAGCAGAAAGACACATATGGTATATACTCACTTATAAGTGGATATTAGACATATAATATAGGATAATCATACTAAAATCTGTACACCTGAGGAAGCTAAATTTACATTCTTTTAATTCTGTAGAAATACATTGTTAGCCTATGGACTGTATAAAAATGGATGTTGTTATTTTTAGCCACAGGATCATAATTTTCTTATCTCTGACAAACATGTAGAAAAGTGGTGTAGTATTTAAAGATATGCAATCACAATGCAGGGAGTAAAAGTAGAAGGTATAGATAATGACAGTCTCTATTGAAATTGCATCACCAAGCAAATGCTTGCCACTATAATGAGAGACGAAGGCAAAGCCAAGAGAACTAGGCAATCCTTTTAGTCCTTGTAAGAAGAAATGTGTGTGTGTGTGCAGATATATGTATGCATGTGCACATGTAGAGACCAAAAGTTGAAGTTGGGTGTCCCGCACTGTAGCACTCTACATTATTTTGTTGAGACAAGGTCTCTCACTAATGCTGGTGCTCACTGATTGGCTAGATTGGCTAGCGAGTGAGCTCTGGCAATTCTCCTGGCTCTGCCTGGTTGAAACTGTGGTTACAGACATGCACCACCATCCCTCTCACTTTTAACATGGATTCTGGGGATTCACTCTCAGTTCTTCATGCTTGTAGGCCAGCCACCCTCTCAGCTGAGTCATCTTCCTTAACCTCAGCTTTCTACATATAGAATAATGGAAGCAAAATTTAAAACCTCTACCGTCATTTTGTCCTTTAAGACTGCCCTGGTTTTGTTTGTAACTGCTCCATTTCCCTCTTTTCTAATGTTGCTTATTGTTTCTCTTATGTAAGTCACGAGGTTATTGCTGCAGCTGTTGGTGAGGCTGTGTGGTGAGGCACTGGCTTTTATGGAGAAGCACAGCCCTTGAGCCCGTCGATGAGCTGCAGCTCATCCCCGTTGAGCACACATTTCAAAAAGTATAAAACCAAAGTCAAATATAAATTATGCAGCAGAGAAGGCCAATTACAAGGAGGACAGAAATATTTGGCTGCACAGCCTCCTGTGCTGTCATCAAAAGCGCTTGTCAGGCTGGGCCCTTGCAGCAAGTCCTGGATGTCTACTGATTCAGACTTTAATGGTGGATGAGCTGCATGTTATAGTATAATATAATTACAGTCACACTTTTTTTGGGGGAAATTTTACTATCCAACATGCACAGGCCCTGTAAATGGCATAATAAATAGTCTATAAATAATGATGCGGAGCTCACTGAGACTGAACCACATTTTTTTCTAAAGTAAAACATGATGCAAAATAGAAAACACTAAAAAGATAAAGGGAGAAGTCACATGTTGGAAGACCTCTTGTGCTACCTGTATTAGATGAAGATGAAGCCTGACAAGACTCCAGCCCTGTCGCCATGATTCCCTTAGGGCAGCTGTTCCCCTTACAGTGTGAACATGCCCAGCTGGATGTGCCACCCAGAGTGTGCTGCCACATCCCCACTCCCAGCCCACTATCGTCACCTCTGTCCCCTCCCCCAGTCTGTCTGCTTGGTCACCACACCCTATGGGTCCTTCCTCAGAAAGAACTCCAGAGCTTCCCTCTGGATTTCCTCTTCCTGCTGGCCACATCCCCATCTCCTTTCCAGGGCAGAGGATGCTGTGGCATGGGAGAGGCTCCAAAAGTTCTCAGAATTGCAGGACTCGAGGTGAATCTTAAGTGGGTTTTGTCCAGGATGACCAGCTGCACAGAGAACACTGTATGCAAAAGTTGGCATGAGCTTACAAAGTGACATCAGCCCATTTTATTGTTCTCCTTTCCTCATTTTTTAATGAACCAGCCAATAAAGGCATGATGAGAATTTGATTGTGTCCAAATAAAACTAAGGAAAGTACCAGCCAGCAAGTATTTAGATGCTACCCTGTGCTCAACATGCCCATGGCTGGATTGGGAAAATAAGGAGACGAGGATACTGACCACTCATAACTCTCTACATGCTTCACTGCCAAATTAGTAACACCAGTTGCAAGTGCTGTGAGTCACAGTGAAAACCAAGTGTCTTCATTCTAATGTTCTCTAAGTTCCATGCCACAGGAGATGGGAACTAATACATTATTAGGCCACGCACACAAGAAAGTGAGATAAATCATTCCATAACATCCGTCACACATCCCCACGTCAGACACGTCTCATCATTATCTCTGGTTCCATTTAGTTTTTTTGTGCTATTACCTCCCACCCATTTTGGCATGAGTCAGGGTCACCTGTAAAAATAGCCTGGTTTATTTAGTTCTCAATTAGAAAAAGAATATTCAAAATGTTTCATAATCAGACAGTTATCAATATTTTATATTAATTGCAGTAAAAAGATAGCAGTTGGGCCATTTAAAATACCCTGATGGCCTGTGAAGGAAATGCAATAAGAAATGAATGCTTAATTATTAATCAATAATGATTAATTATTGATGGTAGACTATGTGCCAGGAACAGTGCTGGGTGCCTGCAGAGACCTCCTTTCCCTCCGCCCCCACATGACTTTACCAGGCTTCTGTAAAGGGCCGTTTCAGAGGTAACTGGAAAATTCTGCAGAGTTAGGCTGGTATTCACAGGATTTTCTTTTTGTCTAACTGAACAGCTGTGGGGAGAACACTGAAAAAGTTTTTGAGTTTTTGATTTTATAACCCAGGCAGGCATTCCCTCAGAAATACTAAAAGACAATGTCAGAAAGCAGGGAGAGAGAAAAAGACAGCTATGCTGCTCATATGGAAACTTCTTGAAGAAGAGAAAAGGCCACATTTCCCTCATAAAAAGCTCTGAACCCTGCTGAACTCTGAAGCTGCGATGGGCCAGTCCAGTGCTGCTCATCTGATTTTGTGATTGCCGCCATGCAGGGGCTCAGTTGAGAAGCATCAGGAAATACAATAACAAAGCACGGATGGACCAAGAGCTTGACATTCACGATTCTTATCAAGGGCACATGGAATGTCAGGCACTCGATCTTCTGCCCAGGACATAGACTAAGACATTTCGCCTCTGTATCTGAGGGAACACAGGGTCAGGCCTGCCATCTCCCTGGGCCGGGCCACAACCTAAGCTCAGGTCCAGCTCTGCTTAAGGCCTTGGGCTGGTTTCCCAGCATGACATTCTTTCCTTGGCCTACGGAGTGGGTAGGAGGTGGGTGAGAGATGTCTCGTTTGTCCCCCCACTGTGCCCTGAATGTTGAAGGCAGTCACTCTGGATACAAACAAAAGCCTGGACAGAAACCTTTGCCTGAGAAGGAACAGGGGCATCTCTCTTCTAATGCTCTCCAGAGAAATGCATAGGAAAGACACTTATTTTCCTCTTAAAAGAGGATCTCTAGCCTTGTTTTAGGATATGATTAGAGGCAGTTAGGAAGAGACCATCAGACTTCATGAGGGAGAGTAGGTGCAGTCTTTGACAAAGTTTGCATGTGTGGTAGCAGAAGCCATCGTCTACAGCCAAACAATGGCAAAAGCATTACAGATTCTACGTTAGTATCAGAGATGTCAAGGTCTACCCACTCTGCCTCTCAGAGTGTCAATTTACCAGTGTATACATAGTTCTATGATTTTCAGTAAGCCGTGTGCTTTACTGGAACACATTTCAAACACTTTTTTGGAAAGTTTACTGCACTATCATGATATTTTTGTAACAGACTGGAAGCAGTCACCTCACTTTTAGAGGTGGTCCCCAAAAGCCTCTGACAGGGAAGCAAATATTTCCAAGGGTTTTGTGGCCAGTAGAATGAGGCTTGCCAGAATCCATTTTATTGCTGTTTATAGCAGAGAGCACTCTCCACAGTGATTTGGGGACAAAAGTATGACCACCTGAAGGCACTTTTTGGTAAACATATAAAATGGAAGATGTGTTCCTGTGTTTTCCTGTGGATACTGAGGGAATCCTTGTGAGTGTGCTGGGCGTGAGTCCTGCTGGTTTGGTCTCTCATCAGAACCCTGAATCTATCCATAAGTGTGGAATACTACCACATTTGCACATGAGTACAAATGGAACAAAGGAAAATTCTAGAATTTCTGAACACTGAGTGCAGAGCTTCAGCAGGGCTCTTTTGTAATACCCTCAGTGTCACAAGATGGTGCAAAAACAATCCCATTGTTACACATTCTACTGCTTCAGGGCTAATTCACTGAGCATTAATTTTGCCAGGGGCTTTCCAGGGGGCTGGAGCTACAGTGCTGTTCAGGACAGATATGTTGTGGGCACATTTGGTTTATATCCAGGAAGGGAAGAGAGAAAATAAAACAGCGTATGAGCAACTGTACAATATGATGTCATGCTATGACAAACCCACAAGGAAGACATTTAAGGACTGAGGGACCAAGAGTATCATAGAAACAGAGAGCAAGTGACTGGGTGCCAGCTTGTAGGACGGGTTTGAAATGTAGAATGTAGAAGATAAGCTATAGTAGGTAGATGACTCTTGACCATACATTTGTAGCACTTTGAATACATATATTGCTACATACTTCATGAAGTATGTTGGGCACTCATAGACCTTTATTTTTCTCATATTCTGTCCAGTGCATCAAATGACAAACTTTTGAATGAAACATCCTGCTCTTCCCATGTTAGACACATCTCTTCACTGTGTGTGACCTTTCATCCTCAGATCTCCTTGGTTCTAATCACCACAGTCAAGTTGAGGACTTTGCCTCTTATGCTGGCCTTATTTGCTGCTCCCTGCCCCCATGGTACATCTTGGTACCTATGATAAGTAACAGTGGTCCTTTGAGTCAAGCAATTACTTCCACTTTTCATGCCAGTTCTCTGAGGCATCCTCACTTTCCTTGCCTCTTCCCCTCATCCTTCTGTCCTACACTGCTGCCTTTTCATGGTAAGACTAAGAGCTCTTGGCTCAGGCTCTGATTCTTGGGAGCATAGACTCTGATTCTCTGCTACTAGATTAACAAGGCCTTGGAGTCATGTTGTGCTGTCTTGGTCTCTCATTGTCCCGGTGTCTCAAACAGAATTACTCTCTAGAGAGTTAGTAAGAAGCTATCAGTCAAATTGTAAAGTGAGAACTATAAAGAAATACAGTAATTGCTTTTTCAAAAAATCTAGATGTGAGCTGGCCTGCTGCTGAGTATTAGGTAAGAGACGGGCTAGTCACAACGCTGCTGTGAGAGAGCAGTGGGCACCAGAAAGGGAGATCGATAAAATGAATCAGCTGCAAGTCAGAATGAAACAAAATCAAGTTCTCAGAAAACTCCACGTTGACTACCCCGAATTCCCATCACAATCTCAATCCCTTTTATTACTCATCCCTTCCCTTAATGTTTAGGGCCTTTTGTGGGACCTTTCCTCCATCCCTCACTCTGGGTCTTTGTGGAAACTAATTCTCCCAAACTCCATTTCCTTCATATCTATTTAAACCTAAGTGTGACATTGCGTGGTATAAATTTTAATGTGGATTGTTTGAAAACCATGTGGGAAAAAAAATACAGTCATGAGAAAGAACCAGGAAGAACTCTCCTTTTCCCATCCCTTGTATGCCATTTTATGTGACTGAATGTTAATCACATTCCTAACCATCCCTGAGAACTTCCAGAAGACAGGGAAGAAGCCTTAGCCATTGTCTGATCCAGAGCAACCATGAGACACACTAGTGGGTAGAGAAGTGGAAATCTTCAGGTAGAAAGAAAACGATTTTGTATAAAAGTCTAACCTGATGACTGAGGTGTTGGATTGCTAAGGGGTGTGTGGTGGTCTGAATGAGAATGGCTCCCAGAGGTTCAGATATTTGGATTTTTAGTTCTCAGTTGGTTGAACTGCTTGGGAAGGGTTAGAAGACGTAGCCTTGTTGGAGGTGTGTCACTGGGGGGTGGGCTTTATTTCAGAAGCCCACACTACCTCTCCCTCCACTAACCTTTCTTCTCTCTTAGTTACAGCTCCAGCACCATGCTTGCCTCCCTGCTGCTATGCTCCCTGCCATGATGGTAATGGACTAGCCCTCTGAAACTGTAAGCAGGCCCCCAGTTAAATTCTTTCTTTTAAAAGTTGCCTTGGACAGGGGCTTGTCTGAGACTGATTCTCCAATCAGGGACCATACAAGGATATAACCTAGAACCCCTGCTCAGACGTAGCCCATGGCAGCTCGGTATCCAAGTGGCTTCCCTAGTAAGGGGAACAGGGACTCTCTCTGGCATGAACTCTATGGCTGGCTCTTTGACATCCCCAGTCCCCCATGGAAGGAGCAGTCTAGCTAGGCCACAGAGGAGGACATTGCAACCAGCCCTGGTGAGACCTGATAAGCTAGGGTCAGATGGAAGGGGAGGAGGACCTCCCCTATAAGTGGACTTAGAGAGGGGCAAGGAGAAGAAGAGGGAGGGTGGGATTGGGAGGGAATGAAGGAGGGGACTACAGCTGGGACACAAAGTAAATAAACTATTATTAACATAAAAAATAAAAAAAATATATCAAAATTTGCTTTGGTCGTGAGTTTTGTCACATCAATAGGCGTGGTATCACTGTGAAAACAAAACAGCGTTTGTCAAAAGAGGTTCCTCTTTCACTGAAGCCATTCCCAGAACTCCCCTTTGTCTGTTATGAGATTTGCCTTAGACATCCACTTTCCATGAAGCGTTGAATATGTCCTAGAGACTGTGTGATTATTTCTCGTGTCTAGACAATAATTGTAAGAGATTTTAGAGCCTGTTTTCTTCAGAAGCATATTCTTATCAGCCCTTATGATTGGCCAGAAACTCTGTTTGATACAATATCTTCAGCAATAGACAATGTCACATCTTCTCACAAATGTCCTATTGCTGAATGACATGGGAGGTCAAGACACATCTTTCATATGTGAGGAATTTTTGTGATTTTGCCTGAGGTCCCAACGTCTTGATGCCATGGGTAGGACAACTGTCATCCTTCATCTGCCTGGTCAGAGGGAATGTCTCTGTACTTTGTTCATTTCTAAGTGAATAGGAAGACCAAGCCTGACCTCACATCCGTGGCTGATGTTGCACTGAGGGACTAGCCCTGGTCGGTTATTACACAGTGCTATGTCAATTAACCAGCGGTATCACCTCTGTCCCATGCTTTATGACCTGAGATGTGTATTCCCAGTGAGTGAAAGACTCAAAGAAGGGTGACATAGAGCAGTAGCTCAAGTGTCTCAACACTGCTGCCTTCTTATGAGTCACATTGGTTATTACTGATTGTTACACCTACTTTCTGGGTAAAATGCATTATTTAATATCTTTCATCACAGTTGGTTTTGAGACTATGGACTTTCCAGCAGGGCCTTTTATTTTTGACTTTAAAGATCATCAATAATATCCATTTATTTTTACTTTTCTTCTTCAAAAATGTACAGGATCTAGTGTCATTTTACATTAGAACCAGAATGTTTAGAACTCAGTTAGGATTTTTCTATAGTCCTACTTTTATTTTATGATTAATTTTTTTTATTCTCATATCATAGTTAGATTTTTCTGAAAGCTGACATCTGTGGAATTCTTTAAGCTTCATTCAATAACTGATGACATCAAAAACTGCTAAAGACCCCTCTATCCTTCTGAAAAATACCATCTGGGAACCACTAAAATCATTCATTCTCAAGGCAAGACTTCAAGAGTCTATTACAACTCAATTCCTTTTGAAATATATTCATTGTCATTTTTATTATTGGATATCTCATAGTCCCAGTCTGAAATCTAAAGGACCCAGGCTGAGATACCTGGCCATTTTAAGACACCGTGGATGGGCCATTACAAAGTCTGCAGCTCATCCGAGGGATGGATCCCATCTATGTCCTAAGCTTGGTGTGAACATGGAGACTTGATTAGGCCATATGGCTCCCAAGCCTTTACTTGTAATTTGAGCCTGCACAGTGTGAAACCCTGAATCCATTCCAACCCCATTGTGTTCCTCACTCTGGCTGTCAATGCCCATGTCTGTGTTATCTTACCGTTCCAGATGACAATAGTTTCCGCTCACTTCATAAGTGGCCCAAACTGTTCTACAAGCCTCTCCTAGACTCCATTAGTGACACACCTGCCACATTTTTACCATGTGGCATGCATTTTGATCTTCTAAATCATGTCTGAAAGCTGACACACAGAGGCCCTAAAATTGCATTTTCATCCTTGTTTTAATTGAAAATGATTGAGCTGTGAGTTTGCAGCTCTTAGCATATTCCAGTGTCCACCAAATCTCCCCACACGAATGTAGCAGGCCTTTTATACCAGAGCGGCCATAAATGAGAATGTATAACTAAGTTCATTTCACATCGAAGTAATGCAACAACCACGGCAAACTGTTAGCATGAAATTGGTGGCAGGCTGTAGAAGAGGTCAAGGTGTGACACCACGGCTGACATTTGTTCTTTCTGTCTTGCCTGGTTTCTGAATGAATGGGATCATATTACTTACTGTCTGTGATAAAACACCATGACAAAGTCAACTTGTAAAAGAAGATGTAAACTTGGGCTTAAGGCTCCAGAGGGCTAGAGTTGATGATGGTGAGGTGAGGGTGTGGTAGTAGGTAGCTGACATAGTTCTTAGAGCTCACATTTTGATCCACAGGCAGAAGGTAGAGAGAAAACAATGGAGATGGTGCTAGTCTTTTGAAGCCCCAAAGCCAGCTTCTAGTGACACACCTCCGAACGATGCTACCCACACCTCCTAGTCTTTCCCAAACAGTTCCACCAAGTGGGACCAAGTATTCAAACACACAAGCCTATTCTCATTTAAAATACCACAAGGACTTGCAATGCAGTTTGGCTGGAGAAGGTATGAAGCAAATGGTTCAGACTATAAAAAGACTAAATCTTTAAAATCAGAGCGAAACACATTTTCTGATTAGACCTGGCCAATTGCTCCAGTCTTGTTCCATGCCAAAATCAGTAAGGAATATATACATACACACATATATATATATATATCCAATATATATGTGTGTATGAATGTTTAACATATATAGATAATTATATATAATATAGTTATACATAATATATATGACATATATAATATATAATATGAAATACATATATATCAATGATAGGTATGTGACCTATGCATAGAAACATAAATCCTGAATGTTTTGTTGATGAAGTTCTGAATGGGAACTTACCTTTATAACCAGTAACTGGATCAATAAATAAAATGTCACAAACATCTCAGGACTCTTTCTGTGGGCCCTTCCTATCACTGTATGTTTTTGTTTGTTTTTTTTTTACCTTAAAACCAGCTACCATACTTGATTTCAGCTCTAAAGACTCATGTTTCCTTCATTTCAAGATCAGGCACTATTTTGTGCTTGGCTTTTTTTCACATTATACTGTGAAAGGTTACTATATTGCAGGGCTAACCACCAACTTGCAGGCTTCTGTTCAAAATGAAAATGCAGGTCTCTTTGTTAAAAAAGGAACGATTAGCCACTAGCAGAGAAGCAAACATAGTCTTTGCAAGGTCAGGCCCTGTATAATTCCCAGATCCCACTCATACGTGGGATCAGTCTTGCTGTAAGCACCTAAGGGTGGACATTATATATGAATCTATCATTTTATTAAAGGATGTGTTTGATATGTTATTATTATCTGCTATTTTAAATGATTTCCCTGTTAAGCCTTATGCATGCTTTAGTAGAGATATGGATGTATTTCCAATTGAGTATATAGTTATGAGTGCCATTCAAGGTTGCTGATACACAACAGATTTTTGGGTCAGTTCATCCTGTTCACTACAGTGTTCCAGAGGTTCTGTGGCTTCCCATCCCTACCAGAAGCTGCTGTTCTTTCTCCCTTCCTCTCTCCCTCTCTCTCTTTCTCATTTGCCTAGGGCTGTGTTTAAAGCAGAGGTTCCCTGCATTCCACTCCAGATCTTACAAAATCCATTATTTCTGGAGTTTCTCTCTGGAATTTGTATTTTTGAAGCCCAATGGTTGCTGATTAACTGAGCTCTCTGTTCCATGCATCCCAGATGTTCTCCACATACCGAAGTCAAACAAGGGTTGAAGGATGAAGAACACTGAGGCCATACTGTTAAATCTCCTGGAAGACAAGCAAAAGACAGCTGGACCCAGCCTGGCCAAAGAGATGGTGCATGGCATTCTGACATTTCCATGAAATGGGATCCAGTCTTTCCTGATGATTAGCACATGAGAACTTATAAAGAAGAACAATGTACTTATTTTAGGTACAAATTCAATTCTCTGGAAACAATCTTGGGTAACTGTTATAGACTCCTTACTAATCTGATTTTAATTTTAGATAATCAAAGTGAAAGCAAAGCATTTTACATAATTGCAGTATATTCTGAAGCTCTTCGTTTTCGTTTTAGGTCTGTAGGATATCTTCTTAGCAACAGCATGCTGCGTTCTCTTGTTTTCTCCATTTCAGAAATACGCACACAAGGAGGAGATGGAAATACATATAATATAGGAAGTTCTGTCAAAATATATGTCTCCCTGGGAGAGAGGCTTCGAGTCTGATGCCATGCATAGCAGAAATGAGAGCTTGGGATTCAAACATACCACATTTGTGTTCTCATGTTTAATTTTAGAACACATTCATGGGAACATTAAATGTGGAGATAGCTGCTTCTGAAATATCTTATTAAAAATGCTAATACAAAATGAATTTCAATATTTTTGTACTTTTGGTGCAAAAACCATTCATGAAGACAAAAATCCCTTATGCTCTATGGCATATGTTTATAGCATGTGTGCCTTTTGTGTAGATAATGTGTGCTAAGATATTTGATAAAAATTTCCATATTTGAATATCCTCCCATAATTATATTTTTAGACACGTACATTTAGAGCACAAATAGAGAGCTCCTGAGCATTGAGAAATGTGATTCTATTCTTTGTAGTATTTCCAACCTATTATTCACATATGCCTGCCTTCATTTTAGGAAAAATGAGTAGAAAGGCAATTTATATAAGCAAAAATGTAAGTATCTTTGAATCTTTATTCTCCCTGCACATGATGCTTATGTGAGGTACTGTTCTCTGTGAGTGTAACACTAAAGCATCATCTTAATGTGAAGCCACAGCGATGCTGCCTGGCCAGTGAACCCCATTCTCAGCATGGGTGAGCAGAAGATGGGCATCCTCAGACTCTGTGACCACCTACATGTCAGGGGGTGCCTACTTCTGCCTCGAGGAGGAGAGCCCTTTGTGTGCATGTGCACTTGCTTCCTGAGTACTCGCTCCCCCATCTGCTTTGGTTTCCACTGTCAGTGAGTCACTGGTGATCGTGGAAGAAAAGACTCCAGTCTGCTTTTGTAGCATTTGCTCTAAAATCTTCTACCAGAAACAGTCTCCAAATCCATATGGGCTTTTCGGATTGCAAGAATCCAGCAGACTCTTTCCTGTACTGATTGTATATTCCTAAGACTGAGCATGTGAAGAAATACTTTCATATAAAACACGAAGCCAAGAGTGGCAAGAGTAGAAAGCTATACCCACACTCCTGAGTACCTTCTGCCCCTTATTCGATTTTTATAAAATACTGCTAAAAACTTTTCAAGAAAACTTCTTTGAAAACAGATGTTAGGAGTGTACCTGGTGTCCTGAATGCAGCCAGGCAGCTGTGAGGAGATGTGGGGTGTTGGAACTTAATACAGGCTTCTGCAGAGAAACAGGGAGATGAGCTTCCCCTATTATTTTCAAGAGAGGTGGTACAGAAAAGTGGAGGGGTGTAGTTTGGGCACTAGAGGGATAAGATGCTGACAAAGTAGGGAAGATCTGCCCACTCAGCCCAATGCTTCTCAGTGTGTGGCTGGGTGCTTAAGATCAACTTCCATCATGGTCCTTCCCTTAAGTGATGAGATACCGTAACTCCAACTGCAACTATAGCTTTCTTTCCTCATTGGGTAAGAAGCCAGGCAAGAAGGAAATAGCCCCGCTAAGATCTGAGAGCAATCAGAAACCAGCAACCAATAGCTTACTAAAATGGAAGCTAGTACTGTTTCGGGAATGTGGGATTCATGGTAAGGCTAGAGCCCATAGTATACACACTTGCAGTATTTTGATACATCACTGTGATGATACTATAAGGTGGGCAAGATTGAGGACAACAGACACGCTTTGTAGATGAAGAACAGATTTCAGAAAGCCAACTGAAAGTAGACAACATGAAAGCCCTTGGTTGCATGGCTACCTGCGTGCACACAAGTTTCTAAGATGTTTTGGACCACCCAGTTTAGGGCCTTTTCTCTCTGCGATGCTGAAGAATATAGTGACTGGCCAGCTATTTTGAGAATTATAGAAATCAGAGCTAGAATCTAGAACTTGCCTGTTTTAAAATGGGAAGATTTTTGTGGGAATATTATATTTAGGCTAGACTGTTGACTGTCTTGATCACAAAGAACAACAACAGAAAAGGTCTCTCACTGCTCCCCCCTCTCCAAAGGTCTAGTGTCAGCTCTATATGAAACCTTGAACTCCATATGTGTTCCCTTATGTCTTATAAACTCGGGCTGGCCTCTTCCCATAGAGGGAAAGGACTCAGTGTCTTGACATCAAAACTATGAATACCTGAGAAGCATGGCCTGCATGCCCTGAGGTCAGGGCAGTAGTAAAACCCTCACTGTGAGTAGAGGTCATATCACCGGCATGCCTAAGGCAAGTTCTTCCTTCCCAATATCCTACAGGAACGGCGCCCCCTCAAGTTACTTAGACTGCTCCCTTGTCTAACAAATTCTTGCCAGTCACTTAGTTTTGGTGAAGGCTGGGTTTGGAAATGATTTCAAATAAACATTAGTCACAGTCTTATTAATCTACAGCTACTTTACAAGAAAGAATGTTCATCATGTCAATTACGCAGCCGGTTCTGGAAATGTTTACATCAAAGTGAACCTTTGAGAAGGCTGAATGAAGAAGTCACCTGGGTAGATACTATCATTTCTTTAAAGCCTGACAATTTGCTTGCACATAGATAATGATATAGAAAGAGAAGTAGGGATACAGATGAGAGATAGGATTAGAGAGAGTGAGGGGAGAGGGATGGAGTGAGGGAAAAAGAAAGAGAGAAACACATTCAATAAATTCTGAGTTAATCATGCTTTAGACACACAAACACACCTCTAGTTTGGATATCAACTTCTGCTCATAAGTAGGAACCAAAAACCCTAACATGTGCCAAGAGTTAAGAGTTATGATATTATGACAATTTTTTGTCACTTTTGAAAATTCAAATTATGACATGGGCTGTAAAGCCACATTCAGTATAATATCAATTCACTGGTTTTTAAAACTGATTGGCTTAGGGCTGAAGAGATATCTCAGCAGTTAAGGTCATGCACTGTTCTTGAAGAGGACCTGAGTCTGGTTCCCAACAGTCACATCCACCTGTCACTCCATATCCAGTGGACCTGATCTATATTTGTTTTGTTTTGTTTTGTTTTTCAAGACAGAGTTTCTTTGTGTAGCTTTGGCTGTCCTAAACTCACTTTGTAGGCCAGTCTGGCCTTGAACAGAGATCTACTTGCCTCTGCCTCCCTTAGTTCTGGGACTAAAGGCATGCTCCACCACCAGGCCTGGCTCTGATGCCTTTTTTTTTTTTTTTTTTTTGCCTCCGAAGTTAACTGCACTCATATGAACACATGCACACATACACACATGCCTGATTGGCTCTTTTTTTTTTTTTCTGAATGCACTGCCAACTGTGTCTCATCTAACTGCTCTGGTCTTACATGAATAAGCTGATGGTGTTTCCAGGTACATAGGTGTCCCTAATACAGTGATTTCTGAGATGATGTGCCTTCCAGAGAAGTCCACCAGTAAAGCAAGTCTATTGGCTTATAGCACATGGGAATGAGATTCCAGGATCCATGACAAGTCACAATAGACCATTGCTATGAGCTGAAAGACATTCTGTAGCTCAGGTTCACTTGAAAATCCTACTGTGACACATTGAACCAGAGGAGGGTACTAAATCCTATTCATGAAACCCAGCTCAAATGGCTCATACCTTCACTTTACTACATACCCACAAAATACTGATGGGCAAGTTTCAACTCAGGGTTCTATCTCTCATATAAGATTTCAAATAATTCGTTCAGACTCTTCAGCTTCATATATTTTCTGATTTCACTCAAATAGTAAATTAATCACAAGGGCACAAAGACATAATTTAGAGCAAACATGATTGGGTACTTCTGTGTCTGTAACATTCAAGTGAACCTCAGTGGATGGCATCTGCCTTGTGGTGTTCCATATAAAGCTATGCAGGAGGTTCGGCAAACCTATTATGGGAAGCTTGATGGCCAATCTTAGAATCAATTAAAATCCAAGATGCTGGGAGGAATTTTCTTAATCAGATTGTTTGAAGCACCATAAATCTGGACCACACCTTTGCGGCAGAGAAGATAACAGGATGTGGAGAAAGGACACCAGACACTTGACCTTTTAACTGCTTGCCCTCAGTCTCTCTCACAAGCTTATCTATCCTGTGCTGGGGCCAGCATTAAATACAACTCCTTCAGGATTCCAACTCAGAATAAAGATCAGCGGCTTTCCTGGAATCCTTCAGGACTCCAGCACCTGACTGAGATTTCAGAGCCATCCAGCCTCATGGACTGAACAACTACCAGTGTCTTAACCATTTTTGGATTACCAAACCACATCCTGCAAGCCAGTCTAATAAAGTCCCCACCCCCATTTAATTTATGTATTCCCTCTGTCAGTTCTGTTCTTTTAGAGAACTCTGTCTGATACAGGAAGGGTCAGATAGTAAGTATATCTAAAGCTTGCAAGTTAGTTGGTCTACCCAACTCCGCACCATCATCAGATGACCTATAAATGGGCAGATGGGCTGTATTCCAATCACATTGTATTACAAAGGTGCTAACTATAATATATAGAGCCAGAGTCTAAACCAGACCCACCACATCTGGATCTCTGGGATGTGTCTTTATTTAGCTTTTCTTGTTTATTTTTTAGCAGAAAAAAATCGTTGGTTTTTAGGAAAACCTTCCTCCTACTGCAATAAAAATGGTAGAAATTTCCCATTCAAGCTGCATGTTGACAGATCAGAATTCATATTCTTTTTTTTTTTTTTGCATTTTTTGGTTTTTCTTTTTTTCTTTTTTTAAATTTTTATATCAATCAGAGGCTAGGTACCTTGCATCCTCGGCGCAGCCCCCTCCCTCCATCCCTCCCACTCTCCTCCCACTCTCCCCATCCCTCCC
>CM053767.1:43681427-43765820 GCA_028658305.1 Pachyuromys duprasi | reverse complement strand
TATTATCCTCTGTTCAATGTCCATCCCATTGGTTCATCTAAACAAGCATTGATCATACCAACCTGGGGTCCTCTTTCTTGTATATCTTCCCTAGGTGTATAGATTTCAGCATGACCTTCCTATCCTATAGGTCTATATAAGAGAATTCATATTCTTCCAATCAAAATTTGTTGAAAGTTTCACAGAAATTTGTCCTGAAGACTTACATGAGGAAAAGTTAGAACAAGTGCAAAAGAGAAGGGTTTCTGCAGTGCTGGGCAATATGTTCCTCACAGCGGGACACTTTAAAATGCAAACCTACATTGTCACATTAAGTAACTTCAGCCTTACTCAGTACTAAAGGCTTTCTTTTTCCTGAAGAAACTTGAGCTTTGGCGCAAAGCTTTAAAAATAGGTGTTTGGAAATATTTCCGATTTCCTGTTTTTGTTTTGTTTTGTTTTGTTTTTACACAACTGCTTTACAATTTAATCATGTCCATTATTACACACTCACATCTATGCTGTCTACCAAGGTTAGAAATAAGTGCACCGTTTTCCTAAAAGTATTTCAACTGGAATCTCTCACTGAGGCGGAATGTTGTTTCTTGCCCTGTTTTGAGGTAAAGATTTGTTAAGTAGCGCAGCCTGGCCTGGGCCTTGTGGCTTTCCTCTTGCTTTAGTCTCCCAAGTGCATGCATGCACCACCATGCCTGACTTTTCAATGAGTCTGAACTATTTAGCTAAAACAGTCAACAAGTGCTTGCTTAGTTGAGAGATGTAACTCAACAATAGCATGCTATCTCGGCAGGCAGCTGACGATGTAGTCCTTCCATGAGGTAATGTGGTTGTGAGCTCCCTTCCTCTGCCATGAGAGCTAAGGGAGAATAACGCCAGAGTATCTCCCCCCCCCCCCCACAACCACCTGCTCTTCTCCTTATTGGCACCAAGGCTGACTTCCTGTGTCCCTTTTCAGTAGCAAGCTCAGTGTTCATCTAAATCAGCCCTCACATTGGCTTCAATCTCTTTCTGCTCACATGCAGTGGTCTTGTCTTTCTCACAGTTTTGCCCTTAGCCTTTCATGGCCTCACTGCATCTCAACAGGCTCTCATTCCAGAATGTTTTTCCAGTACTCTCCCAGCCGAATTAGCTTTTCTAGGACTGGAGAGTCATGGAGGATGGAATTGAAGGCTTTTTCTAGTTGAATCTGATGACTGATGACTACTTGGAGCAGGTGATGGGGGCTTACCCTTATCAGTAGCTCAACCACAACCTGCATCATCCTTGGGATAGTGTGATGACCACATCCTGCACTCAGATCCATCTTCTGTAACTGCACAGGGATAGTTCTCTAGCCCCTCTAATCTACAGAAGCCTCTGTTCTTTACCACTCTCTCTTTCCCTTGGTTCCTTGGTCAGTGATGCCCTCATGTCTCCTCCATCACTTTGCTGGGTTCCCTTCTTATTAGTA
Organism: Pachyuromys duprasi; assembly: GCA_028658305.1. Lineage (NCBI taxonomy): Eukaryota > Metazoa > Chordata > Mammalia > Rodentia > Muridae > Pachyuromys > Pachyuromys duprasi. The sequence goes on along the minus strand of CM053767.1, from coordinate 43,764,373 downwards.
CTTACTGGAGAGTCTCCTTGAAGACACAGGTGAATAAGGGCATGCCTTGCTTTGTGATGCTAGGGGTTACTTTGGGGAGACAAAAATTTAATGTGTCTGAATTTGAAAATAAGAACCCACACTTCTAGTCATTTTGCATGAAAACTGTGCTTGGAGATAAAATTGGCTAGAAAGATTAAAAGATATAAAATATGGTGGTTTACAAATTATATCTAATCAGAGACAGCCCCTGTCCCCCCTACTAGGGAACCTACATGGAGGCTGAGCTGCCTATCAGCTACATTTGAACAGAAATAGCTAAGAAAGCAACTTTGAGCCTGAGTTTAGAGAACCTTAGAGCTGGGATCTCCTAAGGTCACAGAAGAACATTTTTTCAAATGTTGGAAGGGGTGAGATGACTAAGTTCTGACAACCAGGGAGACAAGAAAACTCAAGGTCACAGGAAGCCTATGCACAAGAGCTGACAGCATCTTTGCTCATAGCTGCCACACACTAATGTCTTAAATATTCTTCCAGTGGCTAGGGTCAGATAGAAGGGGAGGAGGGCCTCCCCTATCAGTGGACTAGAGAAGGGGCATAGGGGAAGAGGAGGGAGGAAGGGAGAGACCCGGAGGACACAGAGAGGATACAGCCCGGATACAAAGTAAATAAATTGTAGCAACTAACTAACTAAGTAAATAAATAAATAAATAAACTGTTCTTCTGGGAGAAGAACTGGTCGAGCACACCCCAGCACTGACTAACAACACTGGAGCGCAGCCAGAGATACCACAGTGAGGGTGATGGCAAAGGCCCCGTGCCGGGCGGGAGCAGTGAGTCCCAAGTGATGCCCGCTGTATGGCTCATTCACTGCCATCTCAGAAAGACAGAGATGCAGTGCAGGAGCCTGGAACACGGCTCCGGAAGCTGGGAAGAAGAGAAAGAATATCCCTGAAGGCCACCATTGGGGGTGAGGACAGCTCTTCATGCTGGTAATGGTGGCGGCTACGCAGGCTCCTAGTGCTCTAGAACGCAATCGCATATTCCAAAACAAAGACACGATTTAAAAACAGCTTTGAGAAAAAAAAATAGCATTCAAAATGCAAACTTTCCCATTCAGATATTTGTAAAATGGTACAAAAGGCTTGAGAGAACAGAAAGCTAAAAGAAATCGCTAATTAGACTTAGTGAGGAAACAGAGCTCCCAATTAGCTATGATTGCTTTAAAAATAATATTCAAAGAGTATATTATTATTTGTTGCTGAGAAACTTAAAGTATGATATAGAAAAGTAATTTTACAGCTCTCCAAAATCAAACACTTACTAAATCAATATATATTTGAAAGTGCATGTGCTTGAACAGCAGCCGGGGTCTTCAGGGCCTCTCACTGTGACCATAGGGTCAGAACACTTCTCAGCTCAGCTCTCCAGTTCCCAAATTCTATTATTCTGCCCTCTCCCTTGTGTGACTGTAAAGCAATGGGATGATTTATCCGTGCGAATCCTATGAAAATTGGTTCTTATTTTACAGTACTGAGAGAGCTATCTGATGTTCTATCCTTTAAAGAGCCTTGCCTCCTAAGATGCTACTTTCCAGCATCAGATTTATTCCTGAAAGAGTCTCTCTTCTTGCTGCCAATCTCATTCAGCCTGGCAAACTTTCTTCTTTTCCTCTGGGATGGAGCAGAGCTTAATTCATCTCAGACAATATTTGGTATACAGGAGCCATGGCTCCTGGCATCCCACCACACTTGGCTTTGCAATGCAGAACCTCCACATATTCCAGGTGTCTGAGATGGGGTAAAAAATTCAGAATGTCTACAGGGAGAAAAAAACATCTCAAAATGTTTAGTAATTCTGTGCTCCCCTAAACCTAAAATACTTAGTTTCAAATGAACAAAATGCCATTATAAAATTAATTTGGATTATCTATACAAAGTTTTCTACCACACACATATATGCATGCTGTTTTGGGGTAGGAGGCTTTAGTGCTGAAATCTCTACTGGAGATGCCTATGGTTTATTAACAGTCCTGCAGCAGTAGTAATCATAGCCTCTCACCAGTACTGGGGCAAATTAGCATTGAGAAAATGACTAAGAGTAAGAGACAGAGCTCTGGAGACTCCACAGCTTACAGTCTCAGAGGGTAATACTAGAGATGATCAGGCAGGCAGAATAAGAAAAGGCATGCAGTCCCCGGGAGAAAGGAATAGCCCAATGGTGTAGCCATAGAAAAATTGTCTTTGCTTGAGAAAACATCCCCCATGCTCATGCAAGCAACAGTGGGCCATGAATGATTAGACCATTTATATAATGCAATTGATATATATTTTAATTTAGAGCAAAATGTGCAAAGCAACATTTAGTGTTCATTTAGTGAATAAATGAGGTTATATGTATTAAGATAGTCCAAGCTTTCTGGCTTTCTGCTTTGAAGCAGGGGTCCTTATGATTTAAGGGGTTCTGAATTCTAGAAACAGAATTATAACTTATTTCTTTGGTAGATCTCATATATTAAATATTAATTATATGTTATATACTTATATAACAAATATGTAAATGTATACACATACATGTATACATATATATATTTAAATATATATGTATATATTTAAATATATATTTATATGTAGATATACAATGAGTGTATATGTATGTGTGTGTTTTCTGAAAGACTACTTTAGGAAGCACATTTAAGTTATGCTTACATTGGGGAAGCACCTACATGTGGTCTTTTTGCACGTTCTACATGGAGGGAAGCCTCCACATGAAGGTATTTAAGATTGAATTAGTTCCACTCATACTAATTACAGATAGACCAACAGTGAGACTTTAAGTCCTCAAAACAATGCATTGGGGAAGAGCATTGTCTTGCTCATTTAAATCCTTTGATCATTTTCTGACCAAAATGATTCAGAAAGTTCTGGTTCCTTGGATCATATGTCTCCATCAACCTCTAGGTTCTTTTTCTGCAGTGCAGAGGGCATACCCCCTTACCGAGGGCTGGCCACAGAGGGACTGATCATGCTTCAGCCTGCATCCTAAGGGTCACTTCCTCTAGCAGTGATGGCGAAGCCTGGGCAGTGTAGTATCTGCTTCCTAAATAAGAGATCATCTGGTTATGCACTGTCCTGCCAGAGGTGAGCAATCTTCCACCGTGTGCCACTTATCCATCTACAGAAGTGGCTGTGTGCTTTGAAATCAAGGTTTCCTGTTAAACCAAGCAGTTATATCAATGAATGGGGGGAAAAAATCAGTTTCAAATGAGCTTAAGTTCAAAGGATGAAAGACAGAAATGCTATATCCCATGGGACCAGAGATTTAGTTGAACATGATCTTGAAGAAGAAAAATATCTAGAGATACCTTGAAGCTAATTGGACAGACCCCCCCCCCCCCATATCTGAATACTGGCTGTAAGATGTGCAGAAATTCTGAGATCAGAGGGATCCTGGCTTCTACACACAGCGAATTTTCCTAAATGAGTTACTTTTATTACCTCTAAATAATCAGTCAATTAATGAGAATGTCAGAATTTGTATCTCTCAATTGCGTTGTAAGAAATCTGAGGAGCAAGTGACTGCCCCTGCCCCCAAGGCTGGGCCAGTCAGCAGGGAAGCCACTGCTGATGGGAGGGGCACAGGCTGTTCACAGCAATGGCAGAGGTCACAGCAGGGCGATAAGGCAAAATGAAATCTCAATCTCTCTCTCTCTCTCTCTCTCTCTCTGTGTGTGTGTGTGTGTGTGTGTGTGTGTGTGTGTGTGTGATGATTGCCCTGGAAACTGAGCTCCTTCCCATTAACACTACACGGATGTATGGTAATACAAATAAAACACATGATAAACAGTATTGTGGCAGGAGGTGATCCAGGAAGCCCGGGATGCATGGAAGCAAACTTTTATTATCAAATATTCTTAAGCACTGCAGGGTTTTACAGGAGGCAAACACATAACCACATGTTCTTTCGTGGGGAGGGTAGAGGCAGGGCAGGAGCAAATGATGTCGAAACACAGTAGCTTAGTTTATGCCACACATAGAGAAAGCGTGCTAAGCTGAAGTCTCATGGGCTGAAGATACAGCGTGTCCCTACACTGTTTATAAATGCTGAGGTGGTGCTCTGGAAAAGCTAGGGGCTACCTGTTGTTTAAGCTGCCTTTAACCGAGAGGACTATAACCCTCTTGCAGGCATTTACCCTTGGAAGGTCTGTCTTACTCTATTCATGGTGGAGAAGGAAGGGGAAGAGCATTGCAAACCACAGTGAATGAATATGCAAGGTATGTGGGAAGTGATCACTTCCGCTTTCAACAGTTTGTTTCCCACAATGCTATTTGACAGCAAGCTTGGTCCTATTTCCTAGGTGATGCCCAGAACAGTCTCTTCCTGGATAGGATCATTTTCTATCGTATGCCCAACAGGTAAGGGGCAGAAAATAAAGTGGATTCCTGTGATCTAAGGTCAGTACTTATCCATACATCCCAAGGGAGATTTCAGTCTGGCTACAGAGGAAGAAATCACACCACCACCAATTGCCAGGATACGTGAAGGTGATAGGAGTTGATGTAGTTTTATGGCTGCACCAAGTCAGTCCTCTGCACTTAAAAGCAGGGGAGAGGGGTGTTCTTTAGCCCCCAGGAGGGCTGAAGTTCAGCATTCACTGTCGTTGTTCTTTTGCTGATGGTCTCACAACTGGGATCACTGATGCCCCTGAGGAAACACAGGCACAGCTCAAGAGTGGCTCAAAACCATTCTGCTATAAAAGCACTTTTCAAAGTGAAAGAGCTCTTTAGGTGATGAGAAATTAAAAGTCAAGACACAAGGGAACCCTGGAGGTTTCTGTTTCCGGCTTCCTACAGCTCACTGTGGGGATGAGACTGCAGCGATGTCAGAGGTAAAAAACGCCGCCACTTTTGCCAGTGCCTGTGAGCTTCCAGATCTTAGGAGCCTGAGCCTCACTTCACACACTCTAGTGTTCTGAAAGGTGTATGCGAGTCAGCTGCTTTCTCATACATCCCAGAGCACTAGATGTTCCTACAGGAATTTCCAAGAACTGCAAACTCAAGACCAGAAATCATACACACACATTTTTATAGGGAGAGACAAATACATTGATGCTGCCATTATTTAGATTTTGTAGGCAGATTTAAAATGTCTAGGCCACCCAAGGAGAAAGCAGTTAAAACTAACTGCAGCTCCCCATAGAGAGACCAATGTCATGATGGGGAACTGTGAGTAAGAAGCACCACTTGCTCCTAAGAGGCACTGGCCAGTGTGAGCTCCTCTGGTGGAGGCCCTTCATGAGTCTGTGGCAAGATACCTTCCAAGTCTTCTTGGAAAAATCTCAGAAGGGGTTGGCTTCCCATCCTTGGAATCCTCTATCTCTGTCCCACAAGGGCAGATGCTTGAAATTTGACATCAGGCAAACAATTGTAGTGATGTTAATATAAATCTCTGCTGTACCGAAGCACTTTCATTTTAATAACCCTAAAATAACGGTAATCTAATAAATCTGATCACCATCTAGACAATGCATCTGATGGGAGGAAGCAGCAATTTATTAAGTGTTGGATCAAAAATGCCACTGTCAACAGTATTGTACAGGTACTTGAAAGCATAGCTGAGCAATGATGTAGTGACCCTTCCGTGGTGATCCCGGCCGGACCAGCGCTGACTTTGTGAAGTATAGCCACTGGCCTGTCCCCAGGGAGGTCAGCCAGCTCTATTGTCATTAAGGATAAGACATCCCATAATGGAATTCTGCTGTTTCTAGTAGATACTGGGCTTGTCCACACAATCTGCATCATCATGCTCAATCTCACTATGCAAGGAGGACAGGAACACTCCAGGAGCCCTGGACAAGCTCCTTGTCTGATCTGAGCCTGTTTCCACTGTGAAAATCAACTTGTCACCAGCATCTACTGCATAGAGTTTCTGTGGGGCTAAAACAAGATATCTTTAACACATGCTGTTAGTTGCTTGGCAATATCAATTCAACAAACAATGATAGCTACCACAGCCAATGCTGGCTACTGGTGAGCAAGAGACTATGGTTCTGAGTTTACAAAGAACCAGGTCTTTTGAGCCAGGTCTTTCAGGTTCTGTCACTATGCTGATCCTGAGACTTGCCCCAATTATTTACATCTTTCTTCCCTTCTTCTGTATTGCTTGAGAAAAACAAAACAAAACAGAAACAAAAACAAAAACGGGTAGCTCATTTCTGCATTGCTGAATGTTTAAATGCCCCAAAGAAGAGCACAGTGAATTCCTTTTGGATGAACATATTAGGTCAAAGCCATTCTCCTGATTGGTTGGGCTCCAGATGGTTTTACGTGCTCTAGATGGTGTGAGCTTCCCCTGTGTTGTCAGGTGGCAAGTCTACCCACTCCCCACAAGCCTGCTGCTCATTTTAGTGGCACCTCACCCATCAGCCCTGCTATGAGTTGTTGGAAGAATCTGCCTGTGGCAATCGGTTGCAATGGCTTCCTGTCTGTCCCCTTCTCTCTTTACTCAGTCACTCCTTCCATTCAGTTCTCACCACTGTGTTTTCTAGACTTTACAGTATTCTCTTAATTCTCTCTCTTGATTTCCAATCAGACAACAATTGACTGGAAATTAAGCTTCCTTAGTAAGAGTTGTAAAAACACCTACATGCACTGAAAGCTCTTCTGTCCTGCTTCATTATTTCCTAAACTAAAACCAAACGCACCAGTATGAGATCCAAACCTATATCTTCATTTCGGCACCTACGTACTTTCCACACCTCATTTCTTTTTAGTGCCTTTCTCAGACATTAGTCTCCTCTGCTTTTTCTTTCCCCTTTTCTTTTGAGAAGTCTTCTTACCTCCTAGTCAAGGCTGGCCTCTAGAACACGTGGTGAATCTCTTGCCTCTGCCTCCTACTCTCTGGTTTTGGATTCTATGTGTATGACACCATACCTTAGTTAGCATCTTAAATACTTTCTGATTGTAAATCTTGCTTTGTCCTTATGTTTCTCTGCATCCTTAAAACATGCTCCTCTGAGGATCCTCACCCTTGAAATATCTTTCTTTTTGTGTCCAATATGAACTTGCACTTTCTTCATGCAAATGGTTCTCAGCTCATCCTTCCACATGACTGTGATTCCTAGTGATTGTCCTTGAATGTGCCTATATACACATCCTTGTCAATGATGTGTTGTTCAATTCATTATAAAATGTTATCTATAGCCATCAGAGTATGAGTACTGGTTAAATGTGCCTCATTATTTGTTACTACATTCAGTTAACGCTGATATTATTTTCTTCTGTCCCCAATTCTACTTTATTTGAGATGGAGAACTTAAAGCCAACTACAAAATCTGAAGTGGTAATAGATGTTATCTCTGAAGACAAGACCGTACTTTATGCTATAACAATGGTATTTTATGGGTCACTTATTTGGTGCTATTTTTAAAACTTTTTATTGATCTTTCATATATTTGGTGGCTTTCATGGCCAGTTGAAAACTTTCCAGAGGAAATATAGCTGAGAAGAATGAAAGAAAAAGGTAACATACAGCCTCGCATTCCCCTGCCACAGCAGGGAGATTCAAAATTGAATGCCAACCCTAGCTATTAAACACACTGATAAAATCTCCCTCCAGCTTCACTAAGTCAGGCAATTTTTCTCTTTTCCCTTCTGCCACAGCAGTCAGCTCTAAGACGAGGCTGCAGAGATGGCGTGAGAAAATAAATACATTATTCAGCATGGGCTTCGCAGAGCCGGTACTTGTTCACTGTGGCTTGACTTGCTTGTACTCTGAGAGTAATGGTAAGATGGGGAAAGGTATGCGGTGTCTCACCTGAAGACCCAACTCCCGGCACAGCTTCCTCAAGTAGTGAGACTGCAGAGCTTGTCGCCTGTAGCTAGCTAGGATGTTTCTTAGCAACATAATAAATAGTTGATGAACCAATATTTCAATGGAAGTGGAACCAAATGTGTATTCTAAAGAGATACTTGTACTTCCCCTTGAGTATCTGACTATTAAAATAACGATGCCCCAATACTGGGATTTCTCCAGGAATCTCATAGTGGGAGAAGGAAGAGTATAAACCCCGATACCTGGCAGAGGAGGCTGTCTCCCAGAGAGAGAGAGAGAGAGAGAGAGAGAGAGAGAGAGAGAGAGAGAGAGAGAGAGAGAGAGAGAGAGAGAGAGAGAGAGAGAGAGAACATACTCCTGACAATATGCCAGACCGCCTGGTGGGACATGACAATGATAGGTAAGTGATGGGCAGGGCCACACCTTGACTGTGCCTGCTGAGTTTTTGCATACATCTAGATCTGTACTTAGAAATGAATCTCAATCTCAAGTCAATACTCTGAAGAAGGACAAGGGATATCCCTGGGCATTTCTGCTCCTCCCCAGTGTGGTCATACTGAATAGGGCCCCTTCTCTGCTTTTTACTGTCACTTGTCTGTTTGATTGGCCTATTGCAGATAGGTAGATGAACCTAGGCTTTAGGGGCTTCTAGGGCTCATGCTGGGATCCTAGAAACTAACACCGGGAGGGAGCCTAAGCTAACAAGGAAGGGCATGGTGGGGATGAGAAATGGCATGTGAAGAAAGGCATCGTGGAGAAGCTGAGTAGTAAAACAATTATCCAGGTAAGTGGATTTGGTAGGACTGACCAGTAGACAATCAATGCAGCTGTTGGGAACTAAGGACTAGAAGCTGCGCTGTTACTAGTAGGAGGTGACAATCACTCCACAGTCCTAGAGAAAAGGACAGGGAGGCGAGGCAGAGTTGGCATGGTACAGAGGATAAAGGAAGAAGACTAAAACATTACAAGAAACTTTGGTTCCTTGATTTGTTCATGAGACACTAGATGTAACGTTGGAAAAGGAAAAGGTTATGGAAGGATAGAACACAGCCATAGATTCTTTTTATTCTTTTCCCAAACAGCCTCTGGCTGTAGTCCCTTTGTGCAGCAGGAGACCCCAGGCATGATACTCTGCCATTTCTGGGTCTATGCTAGAAACCTGCAGTTCCCACTTCCTGTCTCTTGGGACATTCTTCCTGAGTTTTCTGAGCCCTGATCCTCACCATCAGGAGAGGCCCAGGCACTGGTCTCCTACCACTGACCATAGTAAAATTCATACATCGCCTTCATCCTCAATAAAGTATCAGACATGCAGGCTTCCCTGCCAGCCAGGCACCACCAAGCAACTTAACCAGTGCTGTGGAGACAAACTGGCAGCTTAGTTCTATCCATACCTATGACCCCCAGAACTGTGAAATACGAACAGTATCATGGATGAGAGCATGATGGGGAAACCCAGCATTTTGCTAGACATATTTTCTATTCTGAAGAGCACGTAATCTCAGAGCACATAACTTTCATGCGCGTTACAAGGGGCAGGTTCAGCATTCTCACTGGTGCACAGTTCACAGTGGATCACTCCTGTGTGCAGGGCGGAAGTGAAGAAACAGAAGAGCCCAGAAATTCAGCTGCTGCCCCTGGCCTTTCCTATTGTTCTTCTCTGGGTGGTTCTTATCAGTGTCCCTGACTCTGAACCAGAAAGTTGCTAAACAATAAATAGCTCACGGAGACAACATTCCTGTCTCTGTCTCCACTGTGCAGGGAGGTCACAGATGTGGGACTTATTGTGCCTGCAGCTCTTTGGGGCTGGGAGCTTGGTTTGGTCTTCGATTTGAATTGTAAAACACACCCATATACCATGCATCGGGATCAGTTTCTTGATCATTCTTGTAAGCCTCCAAACAAACAGACCTGTGTAGTTTTCTGTCTTGGGGTCATTTCCTTCTCCACAAAGAGGCAAGCTTTCGTCATTGATGCTATTGAAGATAAGTATTTAACTGATTCATCATCAAAATAGTGGCAAGGTCAATGAGACGGCACAGATAGGGACAGTCTGTGTCAGTTTTTAAAAAGCATTTTGCCTTCATACCACATTTTGCGTTAGGAGCGCATATTTCTCCCTCTTTGGTAAGTTATTTAGTTTGTGATGAATGGAATATCTTCAAGATCTATAGATAAAGCTTGTATAATCCTCTGTGTCTTCAATTACATCAAGACCCAATCTCAGATTATTGATTTTTTTTGAGAAGGATGACTATAGCAAAGCAACTTGTAAAGAAGCAAAAGGTCCCACAAATGCCCCATAACTCACGCTTGTAATTGATACTTCAAGCCCTCTTACATTAGCCAATTTTCTAGTCAAACTAAATCTGTAAAACTAATATATTACAAATGAATCGTAATAAGCAATCAGATTAGTCTGGTGGAATGAGCCCTCTAAATTACGAAGTGTTCCACTTGAAAAAGTTGTATGCCCTCAAAAAGGGCCCTCATGTACATAAGGTAAAGGGAAAGTGAGTTACAGGTGTTAGGGCATTGGGACTTGTGTGTTGCACCTCCATGTTGGTTAGCATTGCTCATAACGTCTCAGGTATATTATTTGTAGGCACTTCCCACAAGTCTTGAGAACAGATCTGCTTACTTCATGTTACGGCTGAGGAAGTGGAATCATGGGCAGCCACCCTCATCACTAACACTGTTTGTGTGAGAATGATGTGGCCACTGTGGGTCACATTCCTGACTGCTCCATGGGTATCTCCTGGCTAAGGCTGTAGAGTATTTGCTGGCAGTGGCTCCTCAGTCTGGCACTGGGAAGACCCAGCTGAACACACTGGGTTTACATGTTGCTTAAATGTTCATGCCCTTACAGTCCTAGCTACAATGGTTTGGCATATTAGAGGGCCCTTCTCAGGTTACAGCTGTATGAATTTTAGGAATTCTGAGGCAATGACCAAGTTGTAATTGCAGGTTTATGCTTGTATCACCTTTGTAATTTTTATGGAAAGAGGGTCTAGCAAAAAGACTGGAGTTTGTCTAAAAACAACTCCCAAATAGTGCAAGGCCAAGGTAACCCAGGATATATCTGATTGAGGCAAACATTACAGATTGAAGTCAAGGGCAAACAAGGGGAAGCTTGTAAGACTGACCTGCCTGTGAAGTCTCTTTCTTGAGATTGGCAGCTGGTCTCACAGCAGTCCATGCTACTTACAAGTCAGGCAGTATGGCTATTTTCCACCTGCAGCAGAGGCACTGACCATGATGATGTTTAGAGTGAGGAAGCAACAATAAATCAGCCACAAAGGGCAGATTAGGTTGAAAATATGGAGATTCAGGAAAACACTGGCATGTAGTTCATATTGTCCCCAAACAAGCTGGCCAGGAACATTTTCTGGAGATAAGAGTAGTTAAGTCCATCTTTGTCATAGTTTTGAGACATCCCACCAGAGGAGAGACACTCTCGCCAAACTGATGCTAATAGCATGCTGAGGGAAATACGGAGGATAATAATAATAATAATAATAATAACAATAATAATAAATCTAGGTTGTAGCTTTGTGTGTTTATAAAATATTTACAAAGGGCTCTGGCCTTGAGATGAAGGAAATCCAACCAAAGGTGTACTGTGTTTACCACTAGGAGCTGTGATTTACAGAAACATTTATCTTTTAATGTATATTTTCCCATTTACCAAAAATGGCACACATCACCTTTATCAACATAAATTCCTCTCTGGATGCCTCACCCTTCTCATCAGCCTATTCAAAATATTACCTGGTACTTTTCAATCAGTTCAGAGCCACCAAATACTTACTGGATGCATACTATCCACAAATTCTCTAAGCAATCTGTTTTTTCTTACTTATCTACAGATGTATCCTGGAGGCTGGCTATTTTCCAGACATTGGACTCTGAGTGTATTATAGAATTGAGTACAGTAAGGAATGAATATATTAAAAATACAGATAAATGAAATATATAAGTGAATTCAGGGAGAATAGAACACACTTAAAGCTCAAATTCCCAAAAAGCCTTTTCTAGAAATGACAGCAGGTAAACGTGACCATTCAAAGGATAGATAGGACTTCATTTTATTGAAACGGAAGTGAAAGGAGCCTATGAAGGGAGAACAGGACTAGGAAGGTAGATTGTTGGTCTCTGAGCACATTGACAGAATGTGAGCCCAGGTATTGGACTCACCATTAAATTGAAAAGGAAAACCACAAATAGTAAGTTTATTAATAAAAGCTAAAAAAGCAGCTCAGAGCTGGGGATATAGACACGTGGCTCAGTGGGAGACACCTTGCTTGTCAAGGACAAGGCTCTGGTTGGAGCCTTGTCAATGTTAAAAGAACTGATGGCAAAGTGGCAGTCCAGATAATTGGACAGTGGGAGAGGGAGACATGGCGAAAACACTGGGCTCCGAGAAAACCGCATCAACTATCTCTAAGGAGAGTTTAAACCAAAGGGCAGAACAAATGAAAGTTAAAATACAAAATGGAGTGACACCCTACTCCTCTGCTTTACTCCATAACTTTGACCTCCTAATGCCATGTCACAGGCTGCCACAAAACTTCCATAAGGACACACCTGTTTTCTGAGATGACCCAGATTTTAAATATTCCACTCCACCCCTCTAGCAAATAGCCCATGTCGAAGTTTTTAGATGTGGAAATAACAGCATTCGGATGCACCACTCCACATAGCAGCGAGGATCTAATTTAAACAGAAGGTTCTGAGATGGGAAATATGTGTTTTGAAGCAAATACTAACAAGAACAGCTCTTATTTAACATGTTGCATAAATTCATCCTAACTGCACAGTGTTTAGTACTTTCAAACTATTTGCTTGCTTGTTTATGTATTTATCTATCTCTGTAGTGCTAGAGACTGGACCAAGGGCCTTTGCATGCTAGGCAAGCACTCTACCACTGAGCTACATCATTCCAGTCTTTTTAACATCGTTACAGAGAGGTGCAGTGGTAACATTTCACCCCAGAATTAATTATTTATGGGGCTTCTTAGAAAGGCCCCTGCAGCATTCAATTCATGGCTTCAGCCCTCGCCCCAGGGAGCTGGCCCTGCAGCCAAGCCCAGCAGGCACATTAAGTGATGAATCAGAGCGTGTAGTACTGAGAGCAGGCTCTCTCCAAATGCTGCCCTTTGTATGACACAGGCAAATCCCCACATCCCCATGTCACTGCAGCATATGGAAAGTAGACTTCCCCTTGGGCTTGGGGAAAGTAGAAGAGGAGGGGCTCGTATCTGAACACTTCTCTAGGCTGCAGGTGACACTGGAGATATGAGTCTTTCCAGTAAAACTCCAAAGTATTCCCCTTTGCCGGCACTGCTTTAGCAGCCGGCAGACATGCAGTTAGCATTCCCAGTGGTCCAGATGTCAGAATGCTATCACATCTTCTGAGACACCAGTGAGACCTGCCTGCCTCCAAGTGTGACTTCAGAAGTGGAGGTCAGGTCCTTTTTTCTTTTGAAATTGTGGAATGGGGGATACTATTCTCTTGAAATTATGGTTCATGTTTAAGGGAAAATCATAACCTATATAGGTTCAGAAAAGCCTGAAATGTTTCTTCCAGGCTGGTTCTCTTACACAACAGGTATGAACCTTGCTTTCAGGGAGCTGCTAACATCTACATAGAAACTGAATGAAGAAAAGGCAGATGTGGTCAGAAGTTGCTATGCACTCAACACCTGGCTCCAGAGAGAGGCAGTGAAGCATCATTGAGAACACAATGGGTCAGAAGCACAGGGGTTCCAGGGATGGCCCACAAGGCCCCAGAGCTGACACCAATGTCCCTTCACAATCTGCACTCAGAGAGCACACACTGGGAGCTTGGAGTTGGCCACAGTGAGCGATTTATATCATGGAAGTTAGCAAACGCTTTGGAAAAGGGCTCCTGTTTTCCTAGATCTATGTTGGAGCTCTTGTTCTCCCTCAGACAAGGACATTCCCCTGCAGTCTCTTCCTGAACAGTTAACAAAATACGACACTTGGCAACAGCCCCTGTGGTCTCTCTTTCTCCTTGTAAAACAATCTGGAAGCACAACTTTACTTTCTTCCAGTGCCCTTCTGCCCCATAGGCTAGGCCAAGCTAGATCACAGCAAATGTGGCATAGATTAAGTCAAGCTAGATCACAGGGAATGGGGAGTGCCCTTCCCCAGCCACCTAAAAACCTGTAAGAGTTTTGTCCCATGGATCTGAAGGTGCTCCATGCAAGACCCCATCATTCCATCTGTTGTACTCACTTTCCTAATGATCTCTTCAGGGGCCTTGTGGCTATCTATGGCCATGAGCCTATAGCCCTTCCAGTGGAATTACACTGAAGGGTAATGTTGTCTTAGTTTTCCCTCTATGGACCTGCTTTTATTTATTTATTTTTTTAATCTAGCAATCTGGTTCTTACATGTCACTGGCCACTAGAAGGAACCCACTTCTGAGACAAGGAGATGAAAATTTCCTGACTATGGAGAGGTACAAACAAGACTTTGCTCAGCAAGAGATGGGATGTTAGTGGGTGGCATCTGAAGTGACAGGTAATGGTTGCTACCTCCAGGAAGCCTCAGAGGCTTGGAGGATGAATGAACATGAAACATCATTCGCAACATTGGCAACCAATTTAGAGAGAGAAATAAAGAGCAAAGCAGGTTAGAACCACTCACATGGATATGGAGAATTCTTTTCCTTCCTTCTTTCCTTCCTTCTTTCCTTCCTTCCTTCCTTCCTTCCTTCCTTTCTTTCTTTCTTTCTTTCTTTCTTTCTTTCTTTCTTTCTTTCTTTCTTTCTTTCTTTCTTTCTTTCTTTCTTTTTAAATAGGTTTTTGCTTTGTAGTCCAGGCAGGCCTTGAACCTGCCATCCTCCTGCCTCAGCTTCCTAAGTACTAGGACTAAAAGTGTGTGATTCACCAGTGATAGACTATGAGGGACAAAGGACAAATGAGAAGGGGGGGGGTGTCTGATGAAGCAGGGACAGGGATCTGACAGAGCTGCGGAAGTCCCAGCTCTGCCAACAGTTCCAGTATGGCAGTCTCCTCCAGGTTTTAGTTGACTTTCTACAAGTTTTAAGTCTTACACTGACCTTATCTTAAAAACACAAATTTTAGAGGCTCATAAGATCTTAATGCGTGCAATCTCTGTTCCATCTAGAACATCCATTAGGTAAAATGAAGACCTGATGCTAGTCAGTTTCTCCGCCTCTTCTCCCTCCATCTCTTTGCTGTTTCTAGATCTTCCATCACTCTGTGCTTTGAAGTTTACAGCATCCATATTTTGTTCTGTGTCAGCAAAGACTGGATGCTTTGCCGGCTGGATACCCAGCAGCTGAGGTCAATTATGCCCACAGAAGTTACAGTGTTCACGGTACAAGTGAGTTGCCCTCATTGAGGGGAGCCTTCAGGTAGACCCCAAAGCGGTGTTACCAAACTTCTCTCGGAGCAGAACTTTCCCAAGTGCAGCTCAGAGTATAACTCCCACACTCAATGTTTGGGTCTTTTGGTTCACATATGGACAGGTTTTGAGCTTGGAGTTTTGCTTCTCCTACTAATAACCTGCCTTTCTTTCTTCTGGCTGACAGAATCAGCTTGAGCTTTCTCCATCTGTACCGTCAGCTCCTTCCCTGCCTCATTAACTGAGTTTTCTATGATGCCTTCCCTTTTCAGGTCTGGCTACTGACGACTTCTCTTTCTGGAATTTCCTATTGTAGCTTCTGTTTTCATTTCCTTTGTGTGTCAATCCTTCTCTTAAAGACATACTGATCCAGGCCTTCTCCACCCACTCTCAGAGAATGCTTTTTATTCACTCTCTGAGTTGCCCATGTCTTTTACTTTGTTGACACCCCTTGTCTCTTGCTGACATCTGTTCAGCACAGTAACTATCTTCAGAAAAGGCTCAAAAATCTCAGAACTCTTAATCTTTGAAAGTAACCATATTTGTTTACCCCCTTCTTAAAACCTTGGCTAGATATTGGGTTCTAGATTGAAGGCCAGTTCTTTCAATCTTTGCTGCCTTTTGCCTGGCTTCTGGCATCAACACCAGGGCTTCAGTAATACACAAGAGGGGTTAGATGTGGCTTTGTTTGGAGCCTAAGAGGGAGGCCACTTGAGGAAATGAACTGGGGTCCTGCCCTCAATCAGAAGGATACTGCTCTGTGCTACAATGCCATCTTGGATAGATGATGAAGAATATGATTTGCATGAGCTTCCTCTGTCATCACTGATACAAATTTGTAGAGTTCTAGAGAAATGTGTGTATCCTATCAAAGTTTCCTCTTTGGTACATTATTGTGAGTATTTTACTCTGCTTTATAGACTAAACTCCTTGATTTCTTTCTTTCTTTTTTTTTTTTTTGAGAGGGTTAGTTTCTGCTGATTCTAGAAGAATCCCATTGGTTTATGAGAAACTTTTCTGTGCTTTCATTTAAAATGAGGCTAAAGCATTAAGGGCTTCACCTCTGTGTGAAGGAATGAAGTTAACATGGGATTATATGCATGGATTATCCATTATCGAGGCAACTGGTATCTTAATAATACATATATTTAAAAATTACTCCTGCAAAATTGCCAAGCTTGCATACCTGTAATCTTTATTCACATGGGAACATCATCTATATTTATATGGGAATTTTGCTTTGAATTTACATTTACCAAGTTACTCTAAGCTTCAGTATTTATGTTTATATTTTCATCTCTACTTGGATGCTTATGATACATTTTGTGTCATTAATTTAATGTATGACTGTGCATGAGGCTCTGAGATAGGACAGCATTGGGACTTAAACAATGGCATGGAAGTGACACAGCATTGTGAGCCAGGCAGTTTGCTCCACAGAGTTTCAACATGTGTTGATTGAAGTTGAAAAGACCACGACAGACCTCCTCGTGCAGGAAAGGTGCTCAGAGCTACATGGTTGTCAGAGCACGAAGAACGTGCTGTGGAAGTGGAACTTGACACTTGAAGTTTGTAAAACATGAGTGAGTAACAGCACTCCATCGGTTTGGTTCTGAACTATCTGGGGTCCATGGAGCCTGAGTCACCATGGCTGGCTAACACCACAAAGAACATGGCTTGGGAAGACCTGCTCTAAGAGCACCTTCTTGAGCAACGCATAGATCTTGTTTACATAAGCTAAGCCCTTCCAGTGGCAATTTCTGCTGTATCTCACCCCTTCCTCTCACACTCCCATGTGGCCAATCCTTTCCTCCCACAACTCACAAGGCCAGACCCTTCCCCCCCCCCATCATCCCAGATGGCCAGTCCTCCAGGAAAGGCACTTCTTCCCAAGAGCCTTTTGGTTTGGGGCAAATCAAATGGACTGTGGAAAATTAGAAAAGTCGGTTTGATGAAAAAAGTTTGATGAAATGATCTAAAATAATTTTAATATAGACTAAAAACATTTAATTTCATATTTATCTTGACTTCTGCCTAAATTGATTTTTAAAATAGGCCCCAAGTTTATTTAAATTTCAGATGTTCACTGAATTATCACCAGAAAAGTAGCAAAGAAAAAAATAAAGCTAAAAATACCCCTTCAATTCAGCACTATAAGTTGTACACACAAATGTAGCAATAGTAAAGTTGAATGTACAACTTTTTGTTGGTTGCCAAGCAAGAATATAGGAACAGAAAACAAAACAAAACAAAACTTGCATTCTCCAAAATAAAGTGAGTACAGACAAAGCAAACATTTATTGTGCAAAGGTGAAACACCAAAGGATAGTGTTTAAGGAACAGTGGATATAAAATGCTGGAGTGAAGTCTAAGATAACTTTAAAACCAGAAGTGGTTAAGATATAGATGAAGGTATTTGACCATGAAGAACTTTAAGAAATTCCTCTTAAAGACAAACAACAACAAAATCACTTTCTGGTTGTCCGCTCTAATAGTTGTTAACAACAAAACACACATGAATAAATGTGAGCCCTGTACTTTCATCCCCCTATGTTTGAGCTGGGCCTGTGGCTTTACTTAAAGGGGAGCATGTGATTTAGCTTGAAACCTCAGGAGTCTTGGCAGCTTCTGCCTTTGCACTGCTGGAGAATCCCGAGCTGAACAGGACAGCCGTCCTGAAAGAGACCGTGTGTCCAGAGGTCGCGTGGAGGGGTTCTTTAGAACCAGGAGTCCTGGAGTCCGCGTGGATAAAATCCAAATGTGATGGCTTAAGGCTGACTGCCAGTTTGACAGGACCTACAGTCACCTAGGAGACACACCTCTGGGCGTGTCTGAATTTCTAGACTAGGTTAATTGAGCCCTACCCAAGTGTGGGGCTACCATTGGGTGAGCAAAAAGAAAACAAGGAACTGAACATCAGCATTTATCCCTCTCAGCTTCACGGCATGGATGTGCAGTGACCACCAGTCTTACTCTCCCACTGCTATGCTTTCCCCGCCATGATGGACCATACCCCAGAACTGTGAGCCAAAATAAGCTCCTCCCTCCTTGAGTTTCTACTCTGGCTTCATAGCTTTGCTCTGAACAGCTTCTAGACTGAAGAAGTCACTGGCCATAGCTCCTGCAGGACAGCTTCATGCTCTGCCGTCCCTGTGCCTGGAAAAATTCATGACCCTCAGAATTTTGAAAAGTAATAAGAGTATTTTTAAAGACAGTAGGGAATTTGTTTAGAAGCAATAGATAACCAAGATATTCTATCAGTCAAATTCAAAAGAAAAACAAGAAAGTAAGGGGAAGAACAAGTAATATGTTGGCCCTGAAACTAATTTCTTACACATATAAAATTGTCTTGCAAATCAATAAAAAGACAATCCACTAAAAATAAATAAACAAGAAGAGTTTAAAAACAACCCAAAGGAGTAAAACACAAGTGATCAATAATGATGTGAAATATGCTCAATAGGGTGAGAATCCATTATTTGCCTGTTGGATTGGAAAATATTTAAAAACTTAGCAATAAATAACCTAAAATGAGCAGCTCACCAATGAACAGAGTGGAGAAGATACATCAATAGTCTTTCGCTCTCAGGACATACTTTTTGAGCTTATTTTGTAAGCATTTTCAATGTATATATTATGTGATAGCAATGTGATTTCTAACCATGTCCTCAAAGACTTACTTAAGAACATAAGGGTATATACATGGTGATCTACTGAATGTTTGTATCTTGCTTCTAACCTTTATGCAATGCCATAATCGCCCATGGAATGGAATTTGGAGATGAGGTCTTTGGAAATTACTAGATTAACATAATATTAAACTAATATTAATGAATTAGACAGTATACATTAACAGATAGATTAAATTCATATAAGTAATTAATATAAGGGGAACACTTGATGAGACTCATGCCCAAGTAAGAGGAGGAAGAGAGATCAGAGCATACAAAGCAGCTTTTTCTTTTCCATGCTCTCTCTCCTCTCTCTCCTCTCCTTGCAAGAACAGTAAGAAGGCTTTTCCAACAAACAAGAAGAAAGTCTTCCAAAGCCCCGGATTTGTGAAAAATGAATTTCTCTAGTCCCACATTGATTTCAAGACAAAGAAAAACCAAGCTGGACCTGGGCTGGAAGCTTTCTCTCTGCTGGCTAGTGTCTACATTGCCAAAAGGCGTTATGTGAGGTGCTGGGAGATAAAAAGTCTTTGGTTGTTCTCTTTGGCTGTGAACCCTGTGAGCTACAACACTGACCTGCCAGGAAAAATAGTGCATAGTTGTTGTGAGAATAGCCAACTACTTTCTGATTGGGCTTGAGGCCAACCCCACAGGAGGGAATTACACCTGGTACAGTCAACATGACCAAAACCCTGTATCCCAGGAGATCATAGGCTCTAATGTCATTTTAACAAATGACATATTGTCAAACTGCCTTCTAAATATTTACGTTTATATAGATCAGTGCTTCTCTCAGCCTTGGTCAGACATGCTCCTGCTTCAGCAGGCAATGGAGAGTCGCATGAAAGGTGAGAAGATGAGCCGATTGAGTGGTCAGCCCTAAGGGGACATCACCCTCTTCAAGGCACAGGGGTGTCTGAGGGGAGAAAATGAAAAGAACATAAGAACTAGAGAATGAAGTGGGGTGCTGGGAAACACCGCCTTCTGGCTGGGACATGGCCATTGCACACTCATGGCAGCTGTGAAGCACGTCAAGGTACCACCATCCACATGTGGCCCCACCCCTCTATGAAGAGCTATTGGCAGTGAATAGTTGCTGGGGAAAGGAGGCCATTTATTTTTCAGCGGCACAGCCACTGGTAAGCTGCCTATGCTTCAGTGCATGCAAACAACCCTTAATTCATTTCAGTGGGTTACAAAAGAAGAACAGGAGGCACAGAAGTAGGAGGGAGACTTGGGAAGAAGAAAGGGCTCAGAGGAATTGAGGGGGATTAGAGAGTATAAGAGGCGTGAAAATTACATATATGTACATAAGCATATACAAGCATGACATTGTCAATAAACAAAAAAATAATTTTTTTCAATTATGGAAATTACTCATTCTATAGTGTTTTGTTTTGTTAGCATAAGCAGATTAAGCTATGAATTCCAATAGTCACTTTGCACTATTTTTAATATACTAAAAGTTAGAAATTTTACGTTACTCATGAATTTGATGATAGAAACTATAACACAGTCAAATACAAGGCAATAATGCATAGTTCTTTACACGACTGTATCAGAACCATGTATTCTGAACTAAAGGGATACTTAACTTTACACAGAGTAGAAAAAGGTACAAATTTGTGATTTTTAAAGAAAAAATATACATACACATTTATTCACACCCAAAGGCATGAGTGTTTCTGAGAACCCGGAGACATTCAAACGGTGATTGCCTCTGAGGATTGGGAATGCTGAAGGTAAACATGGAGTTGGCAGGGAGTGAAGGAATCTTACTTTCCTCTTCCCTACCTCTCTTTACTATTGTTCTTTGCAACATGAAATGTGTAGGTTGTATTAAAAAGAAAGGAAAACTAGTAATGTCCATCAAAGATGTTTTGCTGTGCGATTCCTCATTTCCCAGATGCACAGGCTGTAGTGGGACTGGGCCTGCTAATCTTCATGCTGGCCCCATGCATGCATAGGGGGTCATTTCAGGTGTTATGTTGCAAATACGCTTCTTCACGTCTGGGGTAGAGATGCACCAGGTTTGGGAGAAGGTGGGATTTCCCAGACAAGGCAAAGCATGCTGTTCGTGCTGGCTAATAATGTTGCTACTCAGAATCACAGTCAGGATCACACAGGATTAGTCTTAGGGTCAGAATCAGGTCCAGAGTTAGGATTAGAAAGGGTTAGGGTTATAGTTATGGATATGGTTATGAACAGGGTCAGAGTCATGGTCAGGGTCTGGGTCAGGATTAGACAGGGTTAGGTTCAGTTCATGGTCAGCATCAGGGGCTAGAGTTAGGGTTATGACCTTACATGACCCTGACTTCATTGCCAAGCAGGACAGGGATACTATTCCCTTAATTCTGGTGTCTTCATGGCAAATCATAGGCAGTGTGGGCTCTAAAAAGTGCTCAAGGAACCTTTGGATTCTAGACACCAGGTTCTGAATGGAGATAGGAGGAAGTACAGAGAATATCACTGAAAAGCCACATGACTTTCAAACTTATTTTGACTCTTATACATTAAATTATCTGAATCTGAAAGGTGTTTTGTGGAAACATTCCTTTTCCCTATTACTTGATGTTCAAATGGGATCAGACCCTCAAGTTTCCCTTAGATGTACTTATTCTGTTCTGTTTTAAGAATTGAGAAATAAAAATAGGCTTTTAATTTTCTCTTTAAAAACTGCAAGCCTTCATTTCAGTGTTCAGTTTCTTGATATCTATGTCATCCTTATGAATGGGAGAATGCGATAGTTCTATTATTTGTGTGGAGCACATCAAATTCAAAACATGGTCTGGGGAGAACAAACTGAAAACTGTTAAAGTAGAACATTTCGTTATTCATGCCATGCTGTGTGCCAGTAAGTTAGTGGCTCTTAACAGGCATCACACATACAAGCTGGCACGGACGGGGTGGCAGTGTCTTTTAGCACTGCCATTTGGAAAGCGTTCTGGAATATGTGCGTAAGAAAACCTCCAAATATATATCATCACACAATTCAAATTCATGAACATGTAGCTCCGAGAGGAAGGGAAGCAGAATGCACAGGCTGACAGGAATCCCTACCAAGGAACAGAGTGGAAACATACATTTCCAGTTCAAAGGGAAAGATGAGCATGGGTGTGAGTAAGCAATTGTTCTAAGCAACCACAAACAAACCTTCTTTCCAGTAATATCAAATAGCAAGGAAAGCATCCATCTATTTCCTGGTGTGTCAGGGTACTTTCTCTCATAATGGGAGAGAGAGACATAAAAGGAAGAAAGGGAAGAGTAAAGGAAGGAAGGAGACCTAGGCAACCTCTACACAACCCCTGGTATAAAAGGTAGAGAGCATTAACATTTAGGTTGAGAGGTTGGGTTTCTTTAACAAGAAAAATAAAGTCTATTTTGGTATCTCAGGCCTCAAGGAAACAATTTACACTAGGAAGATTGGACAGAAATAGTTGGGACCATTTAAAAAACAGGAAGTTCCACATAAAATTGTACTGGGATAATGATAAATATTCCATTTTATAAGCATATGATGTTACACTGTTACACACGTGCAGTAACTGGGAATGTCAAGCCAAATTCAAAACTAACAAACAAATAAGATGTGAGTTTAGAATATCTTGTGGAAAAATATTCTCTTGCGTGTTCAATGGTTCTGCTTACATTTGGATTTTAGAAATGTCATTGAAAATGTGAACACAGAATATGAAGGACTTAGGACCAAGTCAAGGAAAGTCAATATGAAGCTACTACGATGATGTGTAGGTGATTACTTCTTTAATGCACAGCAGCTCCTTGTTTACTGTTTACACCTCATCCCTGATGGTTTCCTCCACCACCTCTCTGTGATCTCAGTTTAAAGCTGTTATGTTTTTTTCCTTCTACATGGTTTGAGCCATACCCACCATTGATAAATTAAACCAAACTTGTAAACATAGTCCATGCCTTTATTTCTATTATTCCATTTTCACATCAAAGTCCAGCCATCTATTTTAAACCTTTCCATTTTTGTTAAAACATCTGTAGCATTAAAAAAGAACCTTGGCCCTCACTACTGTGGTCATAACACCATTTTATTTAAGTGGATCTTAGCACTATTTCTTACCGGGTAAAATGTGGTTTTGTGGTGGAAGAATTCTTATGGTTAGTGAGTCAAGGAAAATAATGTGGTCAAGTAAATAGATTTTGGGACTTATGGCTTTGGGAACTTCTTGTGGAAGTCTAAGATTTATAAACAATAGATTTTTGTAATATTTAGGTATAGAATAGCAAAGTATAACAATAGCCACAGACACTAAGTGATATTCAGGGTCCAAATACAGTCAAACTCATTTTGATTGTAAAAATTTAGCTTTTCAATTTGCCTCCTGCTGTAAAGAAGTAATATACTAGGTGATTCATTCCCACATTTGAGCCATTGTTAACCACAATGGGCAAAGGAGAGTGAGATTCAGGCCTTGGCTATTATATTCCACTCACAAGAAAGGGGAAGAAAATTATAGTGCAGAATGACCCATCAAATTTCCCTGACAGGTGCTAATTCATTTTGATCTATCTCTCACTGTAATTTCCTTGGTGTGTGTGCTGGGGGGACATACATATTTATAAGTATGGAAGCCCGCTGCTGTTGTTCTGGTTATAATTTACAGCAACAAAGGATTCATTTATAATTTCTATATTAGAAGTCCCAAGGTGACCCTACCATGAAGCCCCCCTCCCCTAGCTCCACTGTGTAGGATTCCTAACATAATAAAGAATAAAGCAAAACAACAGTGTATCCTGACCTGGGCTCATGGGTAATCAATTCACATATTTACCACAAAAACAACAGTGCTGTGCAAAACAGCAGCGGAAAACCCTTGGGAGCTTGAGAAGGGCCTGCCTGGGAAGCAGCTGATTAATCAGAGTTACTGATGCTTCATTAAAAAGTTATTGTTTTAATTATAATTAACACCCAGTACTTACTCGTGGAAAAGGTGCAAGGGATCTCTAGCATAATCTCTGATGACACTTGTGGCTTTCTAAGCCACAAATAATACACGCAGCAAAACTGAGTGAAATGGGAGAACAAAGATGGGGGCCTATTCCAGACATCATATTTCCTTTTACATGCTATGCAAAACATTGCAATTTATATGACTATTGCTCAGGTTAGGAAGCTATAATGCATTATCTATGTGCTCTACAGAATTCTTCAAGAGCACAACAGAGTGAGTGCTTTTACTTCCAATGGAAAAAATTCTATGTGCTGTATAAAAATCCTAGTGCCTAGCATGACAAATAACATATCATAATTAGGAAGAGGACTTGGGCTGAAATTTCACTACACAAGACAGATTCGGGTCATTGATAAATATATGAATATGTTAAACATAACTAGTAGTTAGAGAAACAATTATTTAAAACATAGTAAGATACCACTCTACAGATGATAGCTAGATGAATGGATGGATAGACAGAGAGAGATAATGAATACATTGACAACATGGAGTGTTGCCAAAGATGTGGAAAAACTAGGAATAACTTTCTACCTCATATAACAAGTTACAGCACTAACCACTCAGGTCATTTTCTAAAATATGAAACACACCCTGTTATTCTTGTAGGTGTCCAGTTGAGATTAATGTCTACACAGACTTGTCTACAGTGTTTCTACTCAGAACAGTAAGTTATAACAACAGTGTTACATCTCAGAACAGTGCTACAAATATCATTTGCTGGTATGTGAATAGACAAAATGTGCCCATTGTAATCATCATGAAGACTTTAATGGGTTGTGATCAGGAGTGAAGCTCAATGATAGAGTGATTGTCTAGCATGCATAAGGTCCTGGGTTCAATCCTCAGCCATGAAAAAGACATGCCACTTACATGAAACAAGATTATATTGTGAAAGTAGGTCAGATCAACAATTATATATAGAATGATTCCATTAAAGGACTTTCTATATAACAGATAATTCTCTATATACACAGATCAATGGCTACCTGGGTATGCAGGTAGGGAGAAGAACATTTCAAACATGCAGGAGGGGATATCTAGGGTGCTAGAAGTGTTCCCAAACGGGATTGTGACAATGGTGCACACATGCACATACTTGTCAGCAGTACTCAACAGTGAGTATAAATCACACCCCAGTAAAACCATCAGAATTTATTAGCTCTGAATGTATGATTTGTGAGCCCCTGTATATATTCACAATTACAATGAGTTTTTTAGATTAATAAATCATCACACTCCAGTTACACATGAAAAGTACAGTTTTCTCCAGGAATCACAGGAGAATGTGCTGAAAACCCTCCTTACAGGAAACTCAGAACACAGCTGGCTTCAGCTGGTTCAAGGTTTCAGGTGCTCTTGCCACATCATCATCAGTTCACTCTAAATCTTTTTCCCTAATCCACAAAGATATCTGAGCAACTACTCTGGGCATTGGCTTACAGCTTAACGAGAGAGTCAGACCCTTCGTCAGTCACCAGAAGCATGAATGAAGCCATCCACAGGGCAAGTGGTCTAGAGAACAGCACCAGATGCTTCCAATGCTCTGTATAAAGGTTAAAGAATTTTGTTACAGAGGTGTGTCTCTGTAATCCCAGCTATCTGGGATCCTGAAGCAGGAGAATCATAATTACAAGTCCTGGCTAGGCAACAGAGGGAGAGCTTGACTCAAAAATGAAAGCGGCCTGAGGAGATAGATTATTGCTATAGCCTAGCATATGCAGAGCTCTGGGTGCCATGCCCACATCAAAGAACAGTGCTAGTTGGCACTCCAAAGTCCTTGTAGGGCACTCTAATGTCCTTGAAGGAGACAAAGTAGAGAGAGCAGATTCCTCTCTTCTTCAGCAAGGGTAGTAAACATTGAGCTTTAATGAATGAGATGATTTGCTGCTTTGTGTATTTAAGAGGAAATACCCGGAGTGCCTTATGCCTAACAGCTAGTGGGTAATGGCAGCTGTCCCTTTATTATGACCTTTTTGGAAGGCCATCCCCCAAGCCACATCTAAACCCTTAGAAGGCATGTGACTGTCATAGGCTGGGATGAACACAGATACCAGGAACTTTCCAGTTCTCTCACAGAATAGTGTTTCAATCACAAAGAGGAAGAGGCTCTTCCAGGAAGCTAAGAAGGGGTATCACCCCAGATCTGTAAAATCTAGAAACATTGACAGGATTTTAATCAATGATAATCTAATTCTGACTCATGGTAGAATGCTGAGAAAATTATGAGTTATGTACAGTGAGGAGTATTACATTTTAACATGTTGCCACTAGAGTTTCAAACATGAGATAGAACGAGCCATTTGGCTATCAAAAGCATGGAGAAATTTTGGCAAGGCTTTGTCTTGTCTCTCCCTCATTTCTCTTTTAAGGACTTATTTTTATTTTCTTTTAAATTATGCTTATACCTATATGTGTGTGTGTGTGTGTATGGGAGACAGGGAGTGGGGTGGAGTGTGTGCATGCCGTGTAGTGCTCATGGACACCAAAAGGGAGTGCAGCTCTTGGGCCTGGAGATGTCTGACCTGGGTACTAGGAACCAAGGTCAGTACCCCTACTAGAGAAGTGTGAGCTCTTAGCCACTAAGCCATCTCTCCAGCCTCTTGCTTCTCTTTTAAATATTGCATTAAGCCTATGACTTTAAAAAATAATTTTCTGATTCCTCCATGTCCCCTCACCCCCAGCCACTGATTTAGACACTATTTTACCCTGGTGTAAAAAACAGGGTTTTTTTTTTCTACCACTGCATGTCAATAAACACAGACTTACTTCTTTTCTCCCATAATAGGTAGCAAATATAAGAGAGAGGGGGACTCTGTGTGTGTGTGTGTGTGTGTTTGTGTGTGTAGTTCTAGACTTACTGTGGATAAATTTGTGGTTTTCTTTGACTTTACAGTGGTGTAAAAGCTGTATACATTCAGTAGAAGCCACCTTTCAAGTAGTGAATTCTGAACTTTTTCTGGGCCGGGACATGTGAGACTTTGTGTTCTTGTGGTGCTAGGCAGCAGCATTAGACACCAGACACCAGGATAGGCCAGCAAGACTGCACTGCAGGTTGCCAGATTAAGACATTTAAAAGATAAGGTCTATTATTATTATACACTTCAACTTAACAATATTGTTCAGTTAAGGTAGGTTCATTGGGACACGACCCCACCCTGGGTTGAGGGATGTGTGTTTGCGTGTGTGTGTGTGTGTGTGTGTGTAAATATATACATACATATACATCTGCCTAGTTACAAAATTCTGTGTGGAAATATGGTAGAGGTTAATGAAGTAATGCACAGTGAAACGTCATAGAGTCAGCTGACATAAGGGTCTAAGGATGCATTCACTCATGATTAGTCACACTGTAACCTGCAGTGTGACCTCATTCTGGAACTACAGGAACAGCTCATAAGGGAGGCTAATAATAAAGAGGTTGGTACAAACCTAAAACTTGAAAACTAAGTTTTGAGGAAACTGGAGTTCTGTGTTAAATTTTTATAACTCTTATGGCCAATATGACTTGATTTTCTGTAATTAAAAACATATGTTCTTTTTCTCTCTTACTATTTGCTTTCAAATTATGGGTATTTTGCATGCACGTGTGTGCAGGTGCCTGTGGAGGCCAGAAGAGGGTGATGGATCCCTGAAACTAGAGTTACAGGTAGTTGGGGAAACACCTAATGTGGGTGCTAAAATAAAACTCTGGTCCCCTGAGAGAGCAACAAGCCCTCCTAACAGCTTAGCCATCTCTTAAGCCCACAAGAAGTATGTTCTTATGTTCTTATGTGGTTATATGTTATCAGGACATACAAACCCCATTTGCTGAGCATGACTTCCCATCACCACTATGTTTGGAGGTCAGCTCTCAGGTCACTCTACTACCTCCCGCTGGACAGTCATAGCCTCCGACAGGCTAGCTGGTGCCTTTCTCAACTGCTGTGGCTGGGCATTTTTCCCTTTTATTGACCTGCAAAAATGAACATACAGCCCCACCTATATCCAGCCTTTCTGTATTTGTTAAAAAACCATCCATCTCACTCAAGATGATCTTTTCTAGTTCCCACCATTTGCCTGCAAATTTCATGATTTCCTTGTCTTTAATTGCTGAGTAATATTCCATTGTGTAGATGTACCACAATTTCTGTATCCATTCCTCTGTTGAGGGACATCTAAGTTGTTTCCAGATTCTGGCTATCACAAATAGAGCTTCTACAAACATGGTTGAGCAAATGTCCTTGTTGTATACTTGAGCATCTTTTGGATATATGCCTAGGAGTGGTATACCTGAATCTTGAGGTAGTGCTATTCCCCATTTTCTGAGAAAGTGCCAGATTGATTTCCAAAGTGGTTGTGCAAGTTTACATTTCCACCAGCAATGAGGAGGGTTCTCCTTTCTCTACAACCTCTCCAGCATGTGTTGTCACTTGAGTTTTTGATCTTAGCCTTTCTGATGGGTGTAAGGTAAAATCTCAGGGTCATTTTGATTTGCATCTCCCTGATGACTAAGGACGTTGAACATTTCTTTAAGTGTTTTTCTGCCATTCAATATTCAGGCCACAGAGGAAGACAATGCAACTCAGAGGAGGCTAGGGCCAAATAGAAGGCGAGGAAGACCTCACCTATCAGTGGACTAGGGAAGGGGCATATGGGGAGAAGAGGGAGGGAGGGTGGGATTGGGCGGAGATGAGGGAGAGGGACACAGCTGTACTACAAATTGAATAAATTGTAATAAATGATAATAATAAAAAATGTAAAAAAACATCCAACACTGGCTATTTGAAGTGTTCGGTTTGCTTCTCCATGTTTGTGTCTGGCTTCTTACATTCTGTTGACTTAACCAAGTATCTGACATATGATGAGGTTTTAAGAAATACTTTCTGAATCTATGAATGAATCTCAAGAATTCAGCAGTTAGGATGAATTTCAGGGTCTAACAACCAAAATAATCTCTCCCAACTAGGTGGATGATAGAGTTTCAGTGGAAGCCCAGATAGGTTAGGAGCAAAACACAACCCTCATTCATCATGAGCTCAGAAACACCAGATGCCCAGAGAAAGGTGTTTCCATGCATCGTGAAGCTACAAGCATGCTGATTTTCAAGATGCTAAAACAGGAGGGAATTAATTCTTCTGAACAACCAGTTTCCCACCTTCTCTTCAGCAGTGAAGAGTAGCACACAGGCAGCCTTGGGATCTGCTGGGCAAATGTTCAGGCCAATGTCAAGACACCAAGGGGAAACATATCAAATCTCTAATTGAGCAGCTAAAATGAAAATTCTTCCCAGTTTATAAATGAAAGTGTGTCCAGATTAGCTTTGTACCAGGAAAGTTATAGAGCTCTGTCTTGTAGCATTCCAGTGATGCACAATTCAGGGAGCTTTGGGACCTGTGTCAATCCAGGCTCAGACCTGGAAGCTGGCGAAGGATCAGACTTTAAGGCGAAAATGTACAAGGCTTCTCGAAACACTTATATCTGTCCGTCCACATAAGTCCCTGGGATGAGGCAGTAATCTTACAACAGAAGCCAGTCACTCAAGCCTGCAGAGAAAGATACTCTGGTCCTTGCTCCTCCTTTAAAAAAGACAATGATTCACCTTTGTTATAGAAGATAACTTTAGTATATGAGAAAAATTAACTCTAAAGTCACCTGTTCTAGACTTACTGGTAGACAAAAATAGATTAAAGCTTAAGGCAGATGAGACAAGGATGACTAGTATTTACTAAATAAAATTACATTTATGCATGCAGATGGTCTTATAATTTGCTGATGATGATTAGGCTGTATTGGAATACTCTCCCCTCTCTCTAATTGGCATAATCTCAAGAAGTATAGTGACAAACCCTCCAAACATATGTGCATGCATGTATTTCTGAGTGCATGCATTATCTCCAACTGTTCCAGATTGAGAAAAGTGTATTCTCTGTCTAATAAAGCTGTAAACCTGTTACAACTAGATCTGACATTGGGAACATAAGTACCCAAGTTTCAAGTTGAAAACATCCTTAAGAATCTATAGGAATTAAATATATATAATGTCATTATTGAAAGGTTAAGATTAATTACGTTTACAACTACTGTAGGTAGAATTTAAGGGTAACACCAGTGGGAAGAAAGGAGGTGATAGAGCTTGCTGTCATGAACTATAATACAAACAGAGAATGCCTAAAGAAAATACTCTAGAGTGAAACAGATATTCATCTAAAAATAGAGCCGCTGTATTAAGAAATTGATCTTAACAAAAATTTCACATGAAATGGAGATTAGTTAGAATTTAGAAGGAGGTCACTGAAATCATCTTTTAAAGATAAGTAGTGTTAGAACTTATTTTAAGCTGAGGTACTGACTAAACCTAAGCTGAAGTAAACTGACTAAAATTGCTGAAGAAATTATGAGAGAATGGTTTGTATACTATTGAAAAGCAAACAGGGCTGTTTTTCGTCTGTATGCTCTCTAATGACATGTGAAGCCTATACAGTGTTGGGTGGAAGTCGACACTGAGTAAGGAAAACAGCGCCAGATATTTCTCTCGGTGACACTACGATATTCATTTAAAGGACATGTTATCAAACCAGCCCCCCATCTTCCCAGCATGCACTTCTCGGTTCCATGCCAGCCTTACAGGCCCCCCACTGTCATTCTTCTCTATAGACTTTCCTTTGTCCTTCAGCCTCCTCTATGTGGAAGCTTCTCCATTCATCGTCACATGGGTGCACGTGAGCCAGCTTACTCTGTCAGGGAATTGTGGAAACCCTACCACCTAGAACGGTGGTGTCATGGAGAAGGGGGGGCCTTCTGGGTTGGTGACACCACCAAGAGGCTGGAGCTCTCAGGATGGGATGAGTGTGCCTGTGAAGGAGTGCCTTCCTTTAGCCTTGTGTAATCCACAAACTATCTGAGCCTCTCCCTAGAGCCTAACTGGGCTGCCGCCCCGATCCTGCCACGCAGCATCCACCAGACATAAATATCTGCTTTGTATAACCCACCTAGTTTGGGTACTTTGTTATGATGGTACAAAGTGACTAAGACACTTGGTATTAATATTGAGAAAATAGAGACATCAATAATTCATGCTTAAAAAGTGCAGATTGCTTAGAGAATAAGCCCAGAGCTTTGAAAGAAGAATCATGTCTGATCATGCTAATTCCCTTTGTGACTCACCATGTCGATAAGAGGCAGGAGATTTAATATTTTTTTTTAACTCCACAGAGTCCCTGCTTTTTCCATCAGGCTTTAAGTCATAAATAAGCTAATGTGCATTTAATTCTGCCAAGGGTAAGTGTGGGTGCAAACGATCATGAGCAAGAGGGGGTCTGTATGGACTTGGGGTGGGGTGACGGAGCTGTTAACCACCGCAGTGCACATCTGTCACCCGTGGGGGGCTGATGCCACGTGCGAGGCATGGGGGTGCAGACTCTTTCTTTGCAGGAATTCTAGCGGCTGGCTTGGGAGGTAGGGGTCATTCCTCCGCCTTTAACCTTACATCAACTAATGCTCAGCAAGTGGCTAAGAAGCCCGACCGGAGATACCCTGGGTAACTGTGATCTTTTCGTTTGTTTATTTATATTTATTGCGGAACTTCCTGTGACAGGATATTTATCTGTAGCCCAGCATAGTCTGAAACTTATTACATAACCCAGAATGGCCTGAGACTCATGGCAATGAGGTGCCTGCCTCAGCCTCACCGTTCAGAGTGTCTGACCATGCCTAAGCCTGTGCAAAGTAGGACAGAAACTCTTAAAAACCTTGTCTTGGAAAAACACGAAAGGGCTCATACTAGTTCACAGAATTGCCATGTGACAGAGCCTGCTTCTCCTGTGCATACCCCAAAGAAGTAAAATAAGCACACATCTATCTACAACAGTCCCAGCAGTACACAACCCACAAAGCAGAAGTCCAGAAATCCACTAACAGAAGAAACGTGCAAACAAAACATTATATAAATATACAGGATTGATGGAATGTTGTCTATAATAAAAGGCAACAGTATGAGTCACTTTGAAAGATATTATACTAGGTGAAAGGAAGCATACACATGGGAACAGATACTATATGGTTCTATTCTCATTAGATATTCACAGTAGTCCATTCTATAGGGACATAAGCTGGACTGTGATACATAGGCCTCAGCAGGACAGGAAATTGGGATTAACTAATAGATATTCTGTGATGTTGAACCAGACAGAGGTGGTGCCGATGCAATGCTGGGAGGTGCTCAGT
This sequence comes from Pachyuromys duprasi, assembly GCA_028658305.1. NCBI lineage: Eukaryota > Metazoa > Chordata > Mammalia > Rodentia > Muridae > Pachyuromys > Pachyuromys duprasi. The sequence goes on along the minus strand of CM053767.1, from coordinate 43,732,305 downwards.
GCACAAGGTGTACTTTATGATGTGTGAATTTCACCTCAAAAAATAACTCAAAACTTTTCCTAGACATTTTGAGAAAGGTAAGCAACAGAGCCTGTTTCCACAGCCAAGTCATGGGGAATAGATTGCTTTTGCGTTATGTAAACTTCATTTTCAGTAAGTTCTTTTGCCTTATCCAGACCTTACATGCGTGCGCACATGCGCGCGTACACACACATACGCAGATACACGTGTATGATCACATGTACACACATACATGCACACACACATACACATAAATGTTAAAGAAAAATCTTAAAGAAATGAAATGATGAGTCAGTCTTGGTGGGCAAAAGGCCTGTATTTCTATCCCAGCTCAAGTACAAGTTATGTGAAGTAGCAACGCATACCTCCTGGTTGCTGTTTATTCACCCACAGACACAGGCAGTATTAACCCAGATGAATGATGACCACATTATCATCTAACCTAAACAGTTTTATAAGTTAATATTTTATTAATGAAGTGAAATAAGGTTTGACTTCATCTCACATCCAATAATAAATAGTATCCAGAAACTGCCTGGAGCAGCACATTAGGAATGATGAACCCTGTACCGATAAAAATGAGTAAAGATCGCTGCTCAAGTGTGGGTGGAGGATGGAACGAGAGCCACAGTGGGTCAAGGCTTTACAATTTAGCAATCTGCTTGAGTAGAACGGCTCTCGCTCAGTGGCTCAGGGATCTCCAGCATCGACAGGAGTCTTTGAGTGTAATATAAAGGTTCCTTCACACAGTTGGAAATCACATGTGCTAATGACTAAGGACAACACTAGAGTCTCCACAGTAACCAGAATAATGGCACTGGTGATGCCTACACCCCAACCCCATAATCCTTCACATGGCAAGTGGAAATGAAAATTGCAATGACTTTCACAGTACAGTGTTAGAATTACCCAGGAAACACCATGTCATCACGTGGGACCCTGAGAGTCAGACCAAGGAAAAAGACAGTGATCTCTGGGTGAGGCAATGTGAGAAAGGTTGCATTGGCTATTTCTGGCTTTGAAGACAGGAAGGGGTTAGAAGCACAGGACTCATAGTCTTTAGACATGCCACAGGCAGGAGACAGATGCCCCCGAGTCTTCAGCATGGAATAAAGGTCTGCCAATACACGGACTACAGCACTTAGTTCACAGCACCATCAGCCACTGCAGCTGGCATCGTTAGGGGAAGACTATGTTAGCACACCTTCAGAATGGCCCTTTCTCTGCTTCAACCAGAATGGGCATTCACATGTCCAGAGGCAATCTTTTAGATGTGCCGCCATCTTGGATCCCTAGATTATTTTACACTGAAAGCTAAGCATACCCAGGAGTGTTCCACCATTTTAACCTGTCAAACATGTGTTCCATGACCTTGAGCAGAGTGTAACTGTAACTGTGTCTGTCATCTTTCCTCTTGAATTGTGACCTCAAGCTGAACATGCCCTAGCATGTGTGTGGGGAGTGCACAGGAAAGCGCCTGCTTCCATGGGCTTTCTTATGAGCACAGGGTGGCCTCCTCAAGGAAAGCCCAGGGCTCACTTGCTCAAGGAGGCCACTGTTTTTGGGATAACTCCAGGGCCCTCCGTGCTGTGGCAGGTAATACACTGTGTAATCTTTGAGCCACGCTTGCTCGCTTTGCAGGCCTGCTACTTTAAGACATTCATTCAGTGATTAACTCCTTGGAGGAGCAAAAGAAAGACCCAAAGGCTAACTGGACGAGAGATGAGTAAGCCCACTGGTATGTGCTGTTAAAACAGGCATGCTACCATGCACTCCAAGAGGGAGAAAAAAGTCACGTGAAGGTGCTGGAAGATGCGGTGGTGACGCCCCCTTGAGGAAGGGAGGCTGTAGCTTGTGATCAAGGCAACTCCTGATCAGGCCTTTGCTCTTTGAATGACAGTTTATATTTTAGAAATGATATCCCTACCAATATTATATAACTACTTGGATTTTTAGAGAGGCATTCACATATAAGTTCGCATTTGATTTCATGCAGGAAATGTACAGCACTATTGTTCTAACTTATACCCAACAAGTGAGATAATAAATGTGAGATGAGAACAAGACACACACCAGTGTGCATGTGAACTCACTTGTGCAGGGCCCATGGGAGCCAGAAAATGGCATTGATTCCCTGGAACTGGAGTCGCAAATGACGTGGGTGCTGGGAATAGAACTTTGGTGCTGGGAAGAGCAGCGTGTTGTCAACCTCTGAGCCATCTTTCCAGCTCTTCCTTATTCTGTCATTAATAAGGAAGGTAAGCAAAACCTTCACTATGTGTTCATTTTATATTGACTCAGAAGTTCTAATTTCATCCACACTTTAAATTATCCAGGGGATGTAGAAATGGCTTGGCAGTAACATGCTTGCCCTGCAAATGTGAACACTGAGCTTGGACTGCAGGGTCTTCATAAGATGCTGGACACAGAGGTGAGCATTTGTAACCCTAGCTCCAGGGAGGAGAGACAGGAGGATCCTTGTGGCTGGTTGGCAGATCAGCCTAGCTGAACTCCAAATTCCAACTTGAGTGAGGGACTATGTCTCTAGAGTAATGCAGGAAAACACCTGAAACGGAAGTCTAGTCTCCACATGCACACATGCACAATTGCACATATGCATGAACACATATATCCACATACAAGTTACCTGGAAAAGAATAATCAGAAGGAAAATAATGTGTGTGTACACATACACACACACGTATGTATACGTAGTTCAATGGATCCCATTACTTAATGAAAGGAAAACAAATGATCATTTAAACTACTCAGAAAAACCTCCACTGCATGGCTGGGCAGCTCACCCACTAGCTTTTCCAATGCACACTAGGAAAACTGAGTGAAGGGCACATCTCTGGGAAGGATACACCTTCTGAAGAAACAGAGCCTGGGGTGCCCCTCTGGGCCTCCAGAGCCTCACAAGAGCAGCCCTGCCACCTCTGGCCTTCGGTCTTCATGCTTTACAGGTCCCGTGTTTTCCTTGTCATTCTGGTTTGTGGACAACTAATATGTATTCCTCCCGGTGGCAGCCATGGCAGGGAACCTATCTCTCCATTCTAATGACCTGGATATTACTATAGCTGGATGACATTTGTTTTCTGCTGGATGACAGTACAGGAATAATCCCTTCAGGTTTCCTCTATTTTCAGCCTAGATCCATCAAGAATTCTGTGCCCAGTGGAAACCCCAGCTTTTGCTGGGGTTTGGTTGTGATCTATGTGGTCCGGACACACAGCAGACATGGACACTGTAAAACAGCTGTGACTGTTTTCAGATGTTTCCCTGTTGATTACAAAATAAGCATACAGCCTGTCTTCCCTGGGCTTGCATTTTCTACTTACATAACTCAAGCATGCTAATAATGCTCCCATAAAATGCTCAAGATTATCAAAAAAACAAAATTGCATTTACTGAATCATTATTCTGAAAGACTTTTATATAACATGCAATTATACCCACAGAACACAATTATTAATATCAATTACTGTCATATAAATATTTAAATAAAATAATGATTTCTAGGGTATGATACCTAATCAAACCAAGAGACACTCACAAAACTTAAAGCCAGAATAGGCAGAATACTGAAGTCCTAACGAATGAGCACAGTTTTAAGTTGCATAGTTTCATTTTTATTTGTATCTGTTACAGACTGTTAGATTACGTTAGTGAGGAGTCGATCTAAAGCTACAAGAGGGATGCTTGCAGTTGCAGCTGGATTTCTTGTTTTGTTACGTTTTATAAAAAAGAAATGTTTCCTGAGGGTTTTGTTGATGCACTAAAAATGCATAAGCATGATATGCTGCCATCATATTCCTTAGAAATAGAAGCTTAAAGGTCATAGTTCTCGGGGGTCGTGACAGTCATATTATGGAGAGGGTGACAAAGAAGCCCAACATATATGTTCACACCCCAGTTAACAGTAATAGTTTTGCATAAAATCGTGACTCTCAACCTTTCATCTCTGCACTTACAGAGTCTTAGGATCCTGAGAAACCTAAACATGTTCTGCTAATAAAGTTTATTATATAGATCATGCTATCAATATTTGCTGAAATAAAAACTAAAACTGAGAAACTATAAATATATGTCATTGTATTGGAAATTAGTATGATAATGAATCCACTGTATGTTAGCAGAACTTACATATTTTCTACAATAAAATTTTTATGAGAACTCATGTTGACATTTAACTTTTACAAAATATATTTTGATTGTTTGAAAAGGAAATCTGATATTTTTTTTTTCAAGCGCTCTTTTGTCAGCCAGATGAGGTCATGTAGCCTCTGTTAAACTCTATATCTGGTTATTATCATGTAATAAGGAAATAATTTTGACTTCAAAGTTTCCCTGAAACAGTTCAGGGACCCTCAAGGAACTTTATGCTACACTTGTCCTATAATAAATTATGAGTTTATTCCACAGTATGAAATAATATAGTAAAACCCTAAACTTAGGAATGAATTTTGTTTCTGGTTTATAATACTTGCATTTAAAAATAATAGCTCTAAAATATGTTTTAAAACATCAGCAAAGATTCTTTGGCATAATGCACTCACTTCATTAATTTAGCGACTACTATGACTTGACCCATAATATATTGTCCTAGTCACAATATATACTCTATATTACATTATAACATTTACCCTCATTCACTTATACTCATATTCATTGTGAATAATAAAGCACCTTCAATCACAATGTAAAACCTTCACTCACAATATAATATGTAACTCCCAGTCACAATGTAATGCTTTCACTCATAACACCCTCACTCACAATATAATACCATCACACATAATGGGAACATCACCAGGCATAAAGTAAGACCCCCACTCACAATAAAATACCACTGGTCACAATATAACACACTTACACTGTCACTAATAACATAATACCCTCGGTCACGATTCAACACCCTACTCATGATACTCTCACTAGCAAAGAAAATAACACTCTTACAAACAGTATAAGAACACCCAGCCTGAATGTAAAATCCTCAATCCCAATATAACACCTCAGTCACAATGTAACACCCCCATGCACAGGTGAAAACGTTCACACAGGCATGCTCTTTAATCCTCTCTAATCTGCCCACAGGGTAGAGACTCTCTGCTCCTCAGATCATTCCCCATGCTTTCAGATGACTTAACTAAGCTCTTGGTCATTTAAAGAAAAGGCAGTATTTTAGCTCTTGAAAGATGGCAAAGGTCCTTTACAGTTACCTTTGTACTCTCTTTATATATAAAACAGGTTATGGCCACGAGAAAGGAGATTTTTGCTCACTCACCTGTAATCCTGTATTCACATATCAATGACATCTGCTCCTATAACTTCTGGTTTACTTGTCCAAAATTGGGCCTTAAATTCAGGGCTATGGGTTTTGTTTTGTTGGTTGGTTGGTTTTTTCTTATCCTAAAGTTGTATCTAAGATCTCTCAAGGGGCCCTGAAAAATCCCAAAGACATTTTTTTTCATATTAGAAACAGAGGGAAACTAGAGATGATTAGCTCAGCTTAATGCATTGTCATTTGAAGAGTTGTAGATGAAAGGGTGTCAGATCTGAAGGAGCAGCAGCTTCTCTAGGTCCTGCATGTAGAGTGTGATTAATATAAAATGATCAGAGTTGCATATCTTATGAAAGTCCTGGAGAGTCCACAGAGCCCGTCCTGTCTGTTATCTACCCCCACGCCCAGTGGAAGCTGCACTGTCAACAAGCAAAATAGAAGACTATTTTCCATTCTGACAGCGTGGTTAGAAACACTGAAGGCTGTCAGGTCTTCCCAATCCACAGATAGTTTCATTTTACTCTGATGGTTCCATAAGGCTCTACTCCAATACACAGCCTACAGTTCTATAAACAGCAATAACTAAAGAGTTACAGGTGTTTTTAGAAAAGGCTTGTACCAGGAACTCTAAACTATGTGCATTTCAAATAACTGGTATATAGTCAAGATCCTCTAAAGTAACAGAACTTACAGAGTCCATCCATCCATCTATCTATCCATCCATCCATCCATCCATCCATCCATCCATCCATCCATCCATCCATCATCTATATCTACCTATGCATGCATGCATGTATGTATGTATGTATCTACCTACCTATCAACCTACCTACCTACCTACCTACCTACCTACCTACCTACCTATTTAGGGCATTTATTAGAATGACTCATGGGCTGGGTCAGGCCAGTCCAACAAAAAGTCAAAGAATCTAGTGGTTGTTCAGCCCCAAAACTGATGTCTCAACTGGTTTTCAGTATACATCAGAATTGTGGAAAAGTAAGCTCTAATGCCAATGAATTAATGAACTTGCCAGTGAGAGCACAATCAAGCAGGCAAAGAGTGAAAGTTTCTTTCTTCCATGTCCTTCATATGCTGCTATCAGAAGGTGAAACCCATATTAAAGATATACCTTCCCACCTCAAAAGATCTAAATTAAAAGTGGTAATCCCAGCACTTGGGGAGGCAAAGGCAGGTGGATCTCTGCAAGTTCAAGGCCAGCCTGGTCTACAAAAGCAAATCCGAGACATCCAAGGCTACACAGAGAAACACTATCTCAGAAAAAAAAAAGTGGGTCTGTCCACTTCAAGTGATTTAATTAAAAAATCATCACAGGTGTGCCCAGGTGCTTGGGATTTAGTTAATTCCAGGTGTAGTCAAGCTGAGAATCTATCATAGTTATCTCCTTCATTCCTAGTCAGGATATTCAGGACTTTGCTCAATGAAATCAGATTGATAATTCAAATCCCACAGAAGAATTAATCAGGCGTTGGAGAGATGGCTCAGTGGTTAAGAGCACTGCCTGCTCTTCCAGAAGACTCAGGTTCAATTCCCAGTGCCCACATGGCAGCTCACAACTGTCTGTAACTCCAGTTCCAAGTGATCTGTCACCCTCATACCAATGCACATAAAATAAAATTAAATAAATTTAAAAAAGAATTAATTATTTATGACTGAATAAGATAGAGAGAAGTTGTTTTGTATCCTTGTTCATGAAATGTTTGATGGTGCAACATTCTATTTTTTTGTATTGAGTGAAGGCCATTCTCTTTCCTCTTCCTCACATTTTATGCACAAAAATATCTGGTAGATTTTCCTTTCCTATTAAAAAAAATGAAGTATTTAAAAAGAACTTCAGACTTTTCCCGGTATCCCAGGTGTTCCTAATAAGCTGCTGTGGTAACTCTCTTGATTCAGTAGTAACACGTCTTCCTCTCCCTCAGGAAAGAATGGACAAATGAATTCTGCAGCCAAAGACAGACTCAAATGTCATAGACAACTCTCAGAGCAGATGTGTCAGTCTTGTCCTTAAAGAACACAAGCTGCCTTTGTGTGTATTCATGAAAACTCTCAGGAAAACTGTTTTGCTGAGTTCCAGGCTTATGGCAAATAAGCAGGTCAGTTCCTGGATTAGTCAGAATAATCACCAACCTTAGGATACCAGAAGTCACCAACTTTGCAGGTTATACAGGTGACATTTGGCTGAGCAGGTCTTGAGTGTACTCTTGTAGTTCAAAATGACAAATGGGATAGGTATCGAAAACCCAATTGAAATCGCTTACTAAAAACTTACTAACAGAGGATCTCTCTGGATTTGGTGGTTACTCATCTTAGCTAATTCTAGAATTTCCCTAGAATACAGTAGCACCACAAGTCACACTTGTGCCAGTAATAGGAGCAAATGCAAAAAAGAAAAAAAAAACAGTTGTCTTCAGTGAGCATTAATAATTTTTTATATTATTGCTCTCATTAACTAGGAGAGACAGGAAATTCTGTAGAGGATTTTTATGAGGAAGGGTGAAAGGGTTGCTATGTGTCTTATGAACTGTTAAGCCTACTGGATTCTGTTCATGTGATATGCTGGTATAGGGAAGCACCATTCATTGAGTTTCAGCCATTCTGAAGCTACAGAATTAGTTAAGCTCATTTTTCATCTCCCAGTATTACCCACCGTTGAGGGGTGACTGCTTTTTTATTCTCTTTTGAATCGGGACTGGTTAACAAATGAGAATGTTCTTGACATGTATTCATTTTATGTTGACGTGCATTCGTGACTTTGTCCTTTTCAAAGCCTACACTCTTAAAGGTTTAAAGGAGCTGGTATCAGGAAATGACTTTTCAGTTCAAAAAATAATCAACATGATTGTTAGAAAACAAGATATATAAAAAAAGAGTGGCATGCACTAAAGATAGTTTGGCAGCAAATGGAAAATTTTCAGTATTGATTATTTTATAGAGAAAAATTTAAGGGACATATCTTCAAGTAGTGAATAGACTCTGAAACTGAAAATAATAGAGTAATTCTTAGGTCCTGCCTATTGCAGCATGAACCACAGAGACATCAAAGAATCACTACAAGATATCTGGTCTCATGTTTAGGTCCTTGATCCATTTGCAAGTTGAGCTTTTTGCAGAATGATAGATATGGATATATTTGTATTCTTCTACACGGAGCTATTTAGTTTGAGCAGCAGCATTTGTGGAAGATTCTGTCCTTACTCCAATGTGTAGTTTTTGTTTCTTTGTCAAAAATCAGCTGTCTATAGGTACTTGGAGTTATGTCTAGGTCTCCCAATCTATTCCACTCATCAATGTGTCTGTTTTTACGCCAATGGCATGCAGTTTCTATTATTATGGCTCTGTAGTACAATGTGAAATCTGAGATGGTGATACCCACAGCAGTTCTTTCACTATTCAGAATCCTTTTGGTTATCGTGTGTGTGTGTGTGTGTGTGACTGTGTGTGTCTCTGTGTGGTGTGTTATATATGTGGTACATGGTGTGTGTGGTATGCCATTTCTGTGGCGCGTGTGTGTTTCTGTGTGTGGTATGTGAGTATGTATGGTGTGTGTGTGTGTGTATGTGTATGCATGTGAAATGTGGAGGGGTGTATATGTGTGTGTGCTTCCATATTAAGTTTAAGAGCTTTTTTTTTCAATTTATGTGAAGAATTGTGTTGGAATTACATTGAATCTGTAGATTGCTTTTTGTAGGATAAAGATATCATGTGCTTAGGTCATCAAACATGGAGAAATCGAACTGTTGTACAACTAGGAAGCTTTACCCCTACTGATGAAACTTCATAGTGATGGAAGGTACTATACATGTTTTTGGAGGAGGTGGAAAGTAATAATATCACTCAGCTATGAACTACTGCAACTATTAACCTGTGTCTCCATGGATTATGTGTGTGTGTGTTTCCTGGAGCTGAGGGCCAAACCCAGGACCCTGTGCTTGCTAGGCAGGCACTCTACCACTGAGCTAAACCCCAGCTCTTTTTGTATAGTTTCTTTTTTGTTGTTGTTTTTTTTTGGGGGGGGGTATTTTTTAAGAGGGGACATTCAGTAAGCTGAAGTAGGGTGAATAGGGAGGTGAGGAGGATCTAGAAGAAACTGGGGGAACGGAAACAATAGAATCAAAATATAATGTATGAAAGGGTTTAAAATCATATAGTAGCTTTAAAAAGAATCAGTGTCTGCAAAGTGTTTTCAAATGAAGACAATAGGAAAGGCATGTGTCTGTATGCTTGTGAGCAGAGGAGAGGAGTCGGCTAATATGCTCTGGCTGCTGCAGCAAGCAGAGCACTACCATGGTTGTCTCGAAGCTCGGGCTCCATCTCCTTGTGGTGATTGAAGGAAGCCCAGTGAGTGTTGGCGGAGCTAGCAGGACGGTGTGTGGATGGCCACTGCTACAGTCTCTCAACTCCACTTTAGCCTGGCAGTTTGTAAAAATAAAAGTGGTTCAAAATACTAGATTAGAAATGTGCATTAAAAACTCCTGGGCAGTGAACAGAAAATTTTGAACTAGAGGCCATATGGGCTTCTGAGAATACAGGGCAGTCTTCCTGCTCCTCTTACTACTCGAAGGCTCAGAACACAAGTAACTAACAAAATTTACTTTGCAACTTAATTGTCATGTCAGAGGCCTGCACAGAGCCAGAGGGGACGTATGGAAAGTACAGAATATCTAAACTGCATGTGGTGAGGAAGACAACCAGATCTTGCTTGACATGTCTGTCTGTGCTTGTTCCAGTGCAGGTCCATGCACTCCAGTCCCTGAGATTGACTGCAGTCTCCGGGGGGTAACAGCCTCTACAGTCTTGTTTGCTCAATGTATGGCCTGCAGGGCATGCAATGTAGTCAGGCTACCTTGTTGGGCTGCAGAACATAAGGGCCAATTGGACCAAACTAAAAGCAGCTGGTCATAGGTTTAAGAGCTGTAAAAACTCAAATAGCTCAAGATAAGGAGCTAAGGCTTGGAATAAAAGGTCATGTGGACGTTCTTAATGGAGCAAGCAGTGGACGCTTTCATGTGAGTCCTAGTTTCCAAATACGCCATCTTCACTGAGGCGCAAGACAGCGCTAGCATGAGTAGTAAAAAATCAACAACAACCACATATATATATACATATATGTATATATATTTATTTATATTTACATTGCCATAAAGTACAGGCAACTTGAAATACAGCCCTCCAGCTAGCAAATTTCCTGGAGCACATTTGCAGTCATTACAATTACAGATTCCTTTTTCTCTTGGTACAACAAAGACGTCTGGGGAAAAAGCAGGCCATGCTTTGGCTGTTTCAAAAACAAAAGAAAGAAAAAAAAGAAAGAAAGAAAAATTGAAATTACTTTCTTTTTAGATGCTTCTTTTTGTTTCAATTCAAATTCACTTCATAGGATCTGGATTGCAGATTCCTCACATTGCGGTTACTGGAAATGGGACAACTCAGGAGATTTGATCAAGAAATATGAACACCTTTATAGCAATAAAGCGAATGAGGACATTGTCCCTGTCACTCATTTGGAAACATTAGGCTTGACACGGCAGTAAGAGATGCTTGGTTGGAATCTACAGGCTCACCCTCCTCTAAGCCAGGAAGAGGGAACAGCTCGAGTATCCTTCATGAGGATAGTTTTTGAGGCAAAACTTTGAAATAGACATTTGCAAGGATGATGATCAGGGAAGGAAGGAAAGAAATCTTTATTCCTATCTGGGGAGCAGACGGCACTTTTTGCCAAAAGAGCTTCTACTTACTTCTTGAGTCAGCTTAAATGACATCAACTTTTAAAAAAAAGTCTCCTTAAGGCAGAACGCGCTTTCATTTAGTTTTAAGATATTTGGGGCTTATTAACCTCAAGTGTGAACCCGGCGATTTTCCATTAAGTCCCCTGTCCATCAGCTTATTACAGACATATTAGGATGCTCCTGCCAATACAGGGCTCCTTTATGAAGACCGCAGGAAGTATCAAACGATTATGTCAGATGAAAGAGATGGACAGATCACAAAACTCATTTGTTGCTGCTCATCAGTCATGACTGATATATTTTGTGCCAAGGTTTGGGTTAGCAGGGAAGGAAAATGACAGATGTCATTTATTTTAGTTATGTTCCTCATATTTTACAAAGGAATAAGCATCTTTTAGAAGTACAGAGTGTGCCTGGGTATTGGTAATGTATTTGGAGAAAGACAGCATTTAACCTTATGAATAGTGATGGTCTATAGAGGCCTCTGGGAAGTGAAGGAGGTTGCGTGTCTAGTGTCCATCCTACAGGGAAGAGGAGTCCGCCATACCTGCTCCAGCCACATTCTGTGATGCCTTTACTCTGTGCTTTGATATAATTTCAACATATTGTTCTTAAGACTGTACTGCTAGAGGCTTAAGCAATCCGAAAACCTGACAGGTAGAGAGGGAGAAGGTGAGGTTTTTCTGAATGGTAGGCAGGCACCTCCTACGCCAGGCCTTCATCACACCCCTCTTGCAAGGCATTATGGGGCACAGGGTTGACATCTTAAAGACAGTAGCTGCATTTTCCATTTTGCCTTTTTCTCTGAACCATCTTAGATTCATTAGAATTAAGGCCCATCTCCTCCTCTGTGTGTGTGTGTGTGTGTATGTCTGTCCGCTGTCTGTCTGTGTGTCTGTGTATATGTTTGTGTGTCTCTGTATGTGTTTGTGTCTGTATGTGTGTCTCTCCTGTGTCTACTTGTTTCTATTGCTATGTACCATGGCCTTCAGTTTTTCACAGGGAGAGACAGAATCTCTTTCTTGGGGTCACATAGAAAGCAGAGGAGAGGATTGTGGGGAAACCAAACCATACAAAAACAAAATCTCTCTACTTAGATAACAGACAATTAGGTTCAAAACCATAGCTTTCTGAACACAGTCCTTATAACACAAAGAACCATGCATCCTAAAATTGATTTTTGCCATTGCAAGGAAATCCATGTTACAAAAATAACTTTCACTCTCAGCCAGAGACATAAAGATTAAGTCTTGCCAGCCTGTTTAATGCTAAGAAGAACACAGAAAACATGCTTTATTTACCAACTTGAAGGGAAATGAGCTATTTGCATTCTTATCTTTCTGCAAGGAGAGAAACATGTCTCTTGCTTGACCTTTCATCTTCAAGTCATACATAAAGGAGATTACACTTGTCTGTAATGTCAGAATAAACAATTTAGAGTTTAAAAATCACAACAGCGGAATATATCAAGATTGACTTCAAAGTCTAGTGGTCATAAATGAGGTTGAATATATATATGTATATATATTCATTATCTGATATAAATGTATATATATGCATATAATACATATACCATATGCATTATAATTATATACAAAATATTATATGTATTATGTGCACATAACACATAGTATATTATATGTATATATACATAAGTTTTTTCAACAGGAAAAACTGAACTGGAAGAAAAATCTCAGTTATTAGAGGCCTAAACAGAAGCTTTTCAAAATAACTATCAGAAGTAATGGGTGTCCTGTTTCTTGATTTGTGTGTGTGTGTCTGTGTGTGCATTCTAGCAACATGAGAGAAAGAAGAAAACATGTTAACATCAAGGCCAGATGCTTTATATAGGCAGCAGTTGTATAGATCAGATGGCTGCAGTCACCCAAGATACCCACATCTGGTCAATGGAGAATAAAGTTAGAGAGTAAGTCTCATTTACTTAACATTGTTCCTCCTCTTAGAATCATACTTGAGATGTTTCTCTAGGTCCTAGAGCCCTAGACTGGAGAGCATTCAGTGCTGAGGTTCAAAGACAAGGCTTGAGATGAACTAACCGAGAGGAAGTTCGTGGCTTGACTGACTTCTCATGGTCACTTACGCTGACAGTTCTCTCACAGATGAAGATGGCTATAGCCATAAGGATGAACAGCAGCAGCACTGGACATGACACACACAAGGGACAGAGGAATGGATGAACACACACACACACATAGGAATTACACAGAAGAAAAATTAGTTTCCCTTTTCTTCTGTCTGATACGTAAGGGAAGTCCAAAGTCACCTTATAGATTCAGAACAATCGGGGGGAAAACACCTAATGCAGAACCTTTGCTGATTTCTGTGGTATGACACTTTCACATGATCAGTTCTGTGTTGCAACATGAAGCTATGAAGAACCAAGAAGAGTTGCTTTACTGTTCCTGTAGTTGACATTATTTCCACTATGTCAATGTCCTGGAAAAAGTTACCCCAGAATCCCAAATAATTGTAAAATGTAACAATTTCTAAGTCAAGAATTCAGAGGAATTAAAATATAGTTTGCTAATTATGATGTGATATCATTTTAAATATATCTTGATAAATAGTTTGTGGGTTTCCTGACTATTTCATGGTCCTTTCTCAGCAAATGACAGCTTCAGCACACATTTGGATCACATCTCTCTCAACAATTCTGATCTTGGTCCTGCCCACCTCAAATCTTGATGGAGATGAAGGCCTGGGAGCTCATGAGCAGTAGACATGGCACATCATCATTACTGTCCTCACCAGCAACAGAGATCAGTGGACCTTTCCAGAGAGACTCCTTTAAGTCAGCACTTGCTGACAGTATGGAGCCATCTGCTGTTCTTCCATTTCTTCAGTCCTACTTATATTTCACCTGCGCATTTTATTTCCTAATGCTTCCTGTGGAGTTCCTTATTTGCAAAGGGTACATTCAATTCACTTCCACCAGTCTCCTGTTAGACTGTTCAGTAACTGAGTGTCTGCGTCCCAGGAAATTCATGAAGTGCTAGCTCTCTCTCCTATGGTCTCTCTACCTGGGTCATTACTCTGGCTCAGGTGAGTTGAAAGTCTAAGTGGTAACATGTTTCCTTGTTTGCAATATTTCTGAATATTTCATTCCAGTTGTTTAATAAGTTAAGCTTCATTTGCTCATTAGTAAATTCTGATGCTGCCTTTGTTGCTAGCTAAGAGAATTATTGCCTTGGTAGAAGCCAAATATGACCATTTAAATGTAAAAAAATAAATAAAAAACCAGCCTGGATCGTAATTAAAGGTATACTGAAAGGACCAGGCATGACTCCCCCTCCCCCAAAAGTTATTAGACCCAGGACTGAGGCCATTGGTCACCAATTCCAGGAATAAGAAAAACCATAAAATTCCCTACCCAAGGAATAGCCTGGAGGTAACCACAAGAACGGGAAGGTGTCTTATCTGAGAGTGGGGCATCCCCACCACCTAACATTCCTGAGGTCTACTCAGTGTTATGTTAGTTAGCCAATCACTTGTAACAAGCTTGCCCTTGGTCACCCAATGGTAACTGTTAAACCAGAAATTCCTGGTCCTTCCTCAATATAAAAATCTACTGTGCAGCTGTTGGGGCTCTCTTCTCTGATCCACTGTGTTGGTGATGATGGAGAGACTGAGCTTAAGCCCGAATAAAGCTCTTTGCTCTTGCATACGTGGCCCAGCTCCTGGTAGTCTTTGGGGACCTTAAGATCTGGGCACAGCAATACCAGAATGTTTTCTCTCATTGGATTCAATCATCTGCTGCTGGGGTTCCTTCCTGACATTTCTCTTTTCAGGAATGTCACCGCAAATGGCTTAATCTGTGGAGTGTGATAGAAGCACTAGTGGAAGGAAAACTAGACTTTAAAATATAAGAGGAAAATGAGAAAGGCAGTGTTGTGAAATATAATGCGGTGAGGGGCCCATGGGGGACTTGTGCCAAGGTGTGCCCCTGAGCAATTACACCAAGCAACAGATCTGGCATGTCAGGGTTTTACCGAGGAAAGGAGACCATGAGGGTAGAAAAGAGGAGAGGGATTCACAGAGAAGGACAGAAAGGGAGGGAGAGAGACCACTGGGAAGATAGAGACCTAAGCAATTGCTAGGTCCCTGAGGGCCGACAGAATTGCCTGTATGCTAACAGGCAGGCTATAAGTAGTATAACTGTTTTTATTAATTACTACTACTAATGCAGTATACAACAACAAATTAATGGATCCCACTCCACTGTACACCAAATTATTTCCACCTTTATAGTAGTGGGGATCAGAAAAAGTCATTGCAAGATCAAAATATAGTGAGGGGCACTGATAAGATTCAGTTCAACAAACTCCTGTATCACTGTGGAGTCCTTAGGCGGGCAGCACTGTGAGAAAGGGTCTGAGATGGCAAACACTGGGAGCATATTCAAATGTTTACATAAAATTGAGTGGGACTTCAGCACAAAAATCTCGAAGGCTTAGAAGGTGTCACAGGTCATTGAGGGTTGCACTGAATCCCCCAGAATCTGCTAGAAGAGGCTATAGAAAGGGGGTTGTTGGAGGCCAGCTCCAGGCTGTGGAAAGAACAGATGGGTTTATAAGTGAAAGAGCAGAAATGAATATATTAAGAAGTTGTCAAGGACAGGTGAGGTTAGGGAGTGTGGGAGATTGACAAGGCGGATTCTAAGAATGTGTGCGTAGAGTTTCAAGTTACTATCACTTTAAATGACCAGAGTCAGAATGTAGGTGGGAGGAAATGAAGAATTCTTGATAATTGAAATATGAAACAGTCTGGCTAGGGAGGGTGGCATCTCCAAGTCTGCCTTAATTAGGTGCTAAAAATAGCTACTTTAAAAAGTCTTGCTTCCTTTCTAGGCCATCCAGCATTCTTCCGACAGCTTTAGTCTCAGCCATGTGCTAATTGTTTCTAATGGCCTGTAAACAAACTCCCCAAACTATTAACCTCTCTCTTTAGCCAGAGATTCAGGAAATTAGGCTTTGGAGGGGACTCAAGGTCAGACCAGAGCATAAGCTTATCAAGTGGAATAGCCATTCACAAAACCCCAAGAAAAGCCCTGCCCTTTCCCTCACTGAGCTCGGTTGCATTTCTGTCTGCTGGAAGAACTAGAAATGATGACAGCTTCCAGACATACAAATATTTAATTAAACATTTCAAACGTAATTTTAAGTTATGTGTCATTGTGTATGTGCTTGTGACCTCTGTTGGCCAAAAAAGGGTGAGCGATCCCCTGTAGCTAAAATCACAGGAGGTTGCGAGCCACACCACTGGAATTCTGGGAACTGAACTTGGGTCATCTGCAAGAGCAGTACACGCCCTCGCCAGTGAGCCATTTTCCCTGCCCATCCAGGACCTAAAACAAATCAAAACAAACAAGAATACATTTATGTATCTGCTTTCTGGGGGTGGCCAAGGAGTGCCTGTGCGGGTCAGAATACAGCTCTGCTGAGCCATCTTGCAGGGTTTTTACAAATATTGAAATAATCTCTCTCAAGCTTGGATTTCTAGGGCCCACTTTGTTTTGCTTATCTTCTTTGAATGATGAAACATAAGTTAATTTGTTCTAGAAAATAAGAAAGAAAGAAAAAAAAGACAAAGAAAGAAAGATCACGGAATAGTCAAAGGATGTTATAAAAGAATGGCAAGTTTTCAACCTAGATTTTAAAACTAATTTAAAATCATTTAATTTGAACAGTCTGCCCAGTACAGGCTGAGTAATGGAGGTAGGGGTCCCAATATTGAGCTCAGGCTATGCCATAAGCTCCTCCATGTTTTGTAAAAACTGCTTTCTCCAACTGTGTGTTGCGCTAGAAAGTTCCATTTTCACAAGCAGCTTTCTGACTCCTCTGGCGGGTTGAGGACAAATACAGGCTCCAAGTGGACCTCCAAACGATATTATCTGCCAGGAGCACCTATCCAGCACAGACTGTTAAATGACGTTCTTGGGAGGAGAAAGGAGCCGCCTTATAAAATTTTTAACATGAAGTTAGACTGCAAGGTATATACATGAGTATATTACAAAATCTAGGAAAGCAGGCCCGCCTCTCCAAACATTTACCTGCCTGGACGTCACTCTGAGCCCATGGTCTCCTGATCTTAGATCTGAGTCAGCCTTTCTTGGTTGGATTGTGTAATGTCATTCTCAACCCTGATGATCAGGAGCTCTGGCAGCAGTGGCCTGCTGGACAGTGGCCCGGATTCTTCTCTTATCAATACAGATTGTCAGTCTGCTTCCAGAAGCTTTTGAACTCTGCCACAGACTCTAATGTATATTCATCAGAAAACTACATATACACACGGGTATGCAGACATACGCACGTGTGGCGCGCTCTGTGATGTGTGCTATGAGAACTGATATTAGTATAGAGCAAATGGCTGAAACACCTAAACCTTGTGAGTTTATTGTTATTCTGAAAATCCTGACACTGTACTAAAACGTAAACATGTTTATGTTTCCGGAATAATGTGCTCATGGCACCCTAGAAAAGACAAAAGCTTCAGATACAAAATCATGATTACTTCAGGTTATTTCAAATTAGTGAGATCTTATTTGAGTTGATAATTAAGTTAGAATAACTAGTTACAATGATGAGGATTCATTTTTTTTAATGTTTCTCAGCATGTAGGAAGATCCAATAATAATAAATAATAAATGTTTAAAACAAAGAAATTATTAAGTCATGAGGTTCAACACAGGTAAGTTCTATTAGTAGCTTACTATGAAGGCAGGAAGAAGAAACAGCAATAACCTACCACACTGATATGCGACACTTAAAACACTCACAACAAAAGCAGCTAATACTTCAATACATGATAATAAAGACAAATAATAGCTAAAGGACAATGTTTGTACTTACATGAATAGAAATGCTACCATTACTGGCATTACATAAATAAATCTTTAAATTTATCTTTAAAGCCAAACATTCAATAGAAAACTTTGTGAGAGGGCTATCAAAACAAGCCGTCTAAGAAGCAGTCAGTTTACCTAGAAATCCCACTCAGGCAAGCAGCAGTTAGCTGTCAGCTAGTCCAACCCCCAGGGTGGGGTGAGTCTCCACACAGCTGCTTAATGCCCACCCAATCAGTATGGCCACAGAAATAATGCCATGCTGAGTTCAGAGCATCTCGGAGAGCAGAGCAAGCTCTTCAGGCCTGTGTCGTTCTCTTCCTTTCCCAGGCCTTGGTATCCCACGAGCAAGTTAAAACCTTACACCAAATGTCAGACTCTGGTTCTGCCTGACTCCTGCTTATGGTGAGCTCAGCCCATCTCATGTCCCCTGCCACAGCTTTCTCAGCAGTTAAGAAATTAAAGCCTTATTAAAATGTTGAAAGTGACCCTAGTCAAGAAAGCTTCTCTTTCCCAAGTACGTTTTGGGTCACTAAGGTCCAATTTCTCTCCCAGTTATGTCTTAAGCAATTATGAGGCGACATTATTCCTTTTATTAATGTTAGAGCACATTTGCCTGCCGGAAGCTGTTCCCTCCTTACCCAAAGATGTCATCTGAGATGATGCATAGAGTCAGACAGTCCTGTGTGGATCAGCGCCTCAATTCTAAAAGGACTGTTTATGACAGGGTTCTCAGGAAAAGGCAAATGATAAACATCATCACTGATATTGCACTGGATAAATGTTTAAAAATTTCAATCTGTTTACATTAATTATCTCTTTTTTCATTTTTTTATTAGTTATGGTTTATTCACTTTGAATACCAGCTGTAGCCCCCTCTCCATCTCCTCCCAATCCCACCCTCCCTCCCTCTTCTCCTATGCCCCTCCTCTCCTTCCATCTGACCATAGTCTATCAGGTCTCATCAGGACTGTCTTCTTTGTCTTCCTCTGTGGACTGGTAAGGTTGCTCATTTGATACTAGCACCAGCTTAATAATAAACTGGATTGAGGAAATGGGGCCAGAGTAATCAAATTGTCCCTAGTTAAACCACCAAGTGCTTCAGGAGAAAACTTTGTTTCCACAACCTCAGGCATCTGCGTCCAGTGTTGTGTTCTGCACAGCCACAGAGCTTTTGAAAGCAGAGTGTGAGTTGTGGGGTCCTATAGTGTAGGGATTATATATAATTGTATGTGTATACACACACACATATGTATATAATTGTTGCTTGGGCCCTTTGAAGGTGAATGTGCAAGGTTGGGTGTGATGGGGTAGCCCGTTGTTCTAGGCACTGGAGAGGGCCCCAGATATTTTCTGAGCACCCTGTGTGTTGACTCAGTCCTCACAGTGATGAAGCATGATGTAGAAGGCTTCTTACTAGCCAGACAGAGAAGCAGTGAGCAGCAGAATTCTGTATCTAAAGTCTGTCTTCCAGGCTGGTACTATTAACTACTATGCTTCCTCTATATTTTGGGAGTTGTTAAGGACAATGGAGGCAACCTAAAGAGATTCATAAGCCTTATTGGGAGAAAACAAGGACAATGGAAATGGAAGGAACAAGAAGGAGAGACACAGTCACTCTCTTCTGTTGTTGGGCAAATGTTGTGATGGATTAAGAATTTAGGGGACAATTGAAGGTTACACAAAATAATGTATGTCTATAAGTAATACTTAGATTAATGACCTGTGCACACTTCTGTGTTCCCAAGGGTGATAAATCTGGTAGAGCCCTCACCAGAAGAAGCAATTTAACTGAAATGTGAAAGGGTGTTGTGGAATGGAGATTACTCACTGTTAGCCAAAGGCTTGGAGTTGGGACAATGAGGAACTGTAGGTAGTTGGGGATAGAAAGTCAATTTTCATTGGTGTGAATAAAGTATCTTGTTCATAACAGTGGAGGAAAAAAATCAGTTAGGAAAAAAAAAAAAAGATCAGGTTTCTATTCCTTGTCTACCAGGGAGGCAGATCCCGTCCCCTACTGGAGTTCCCAAACAAAGAATCATAATTAATTGTCACTGGGGACTCCCAGCAACGGACATGGAGAACAGTGAGGACACACTGCGGTGTGTTCCAACACGGATCATGACTACCAACACAGGGCCCACCCCAGACCCCAGTGGTTATGTGGCATAAACTGAGGCCAACTTGAGGTTAGTGAAGAGAGATAAGTTTGATTTATAGAGATGTAGGCGACGTTATTGATTTCTTCTTGTACTTTAGTGCTGTGGAGTGAATGTAGCAACATTTCAAGTTGAAGGAGGAAGAAAATTCATGAAGGCTATCTTTCTCTGGTTGCCATAAGTCTCCCCAGTCCCTTTCAGTTCCATCTCTTTCCTGCAGTTACTCTCCCCACAGAAACAGTGACCTAAGACCTGGGGGAAGGGGAAAAGTAGAGCTAGCAATCACAGAACAGCACATTCAAGTCATCAGGCAGTTTTGGCTTCAGGGATGTTTTTTCATTTATTGATTGTTCTGCAACTATTTATTAATATGATTATTGTGACAACTGCTTGTTATTGTTCCCATGGCAATAAGTTAAAGGAGGAGGTGTAAGTGCCAGATTTCTCTGTGTTTCATAGGTGCTCGCTGAGCATACTGCAGTTCCCCACAGTGGACGTAATTTGCATGTGTGATTCCTTAGGCTTCTTAGCCATTTAGATAACAGCTTTTCATGAAGCGACTGTTCACAGGGCTGTCTTTTCCCTACTGACAGTTTAAGTCCCTCCCTCCTTACTTGCCCTGAGCTCTTCAGAGCTGACTGATGTGTTGTAAAACCGCTACTACGCGAGTTGCCTGTGCTTCCTCCCCTCATGGTATCTTTGATACCTGCATAGTGATCACTTTTCTCATTTAGCCAAGAACTCTGTGTTCTATATGAGAAATCATAAATATTGTGTTATTTTTATATTCAAAAACTTTGATGCTTCAATTCTTATGAACTATGATTCACTCTATATTGGTGTTTCTATATGATGAGACGAGGAGATTGACGTTCATTTTTTTTTTTTAATATGAACTCATACAGCTTTCCCAGATCCATCTCTTGGTGATGCTACAATCACATGACCAATACGTATGTGGAGCTGAATGAATGTATTTACGTAGCCTAATAACATAATTCTGCACAATTTAGCGAGGATTAAATATTAGAGATCTAAAGAAAAAGTGATTGGAAAAATACAACTTCATACAGACTAAAAAATTGGAGATCTAAAGAAAAAAAATGCTTGGGAAAATACAACTTCCTAAGACTAAATATCGAAGAGCTACAGGAAAACTGCTGATCGTGTAGGTAAGCCCTTTATACATTCCGAGCTCTTCATAAGTGGCTGACATGTTATAACTGCCCCCCCCCTCCCAGAGCTCTAAAGAAAAACTTCCTTCTGCAAGTAGAAATTTACAAAAGATGAAAATATCATTGGTTATAATACATGCTAACCAGGCTGAGGCTACTAGCCACTTACTATCTAGCCTGCCCTCTTTTCTGCACTTTTGATCCCGAATACTTCTCTGAAACATGTCCAGGTAACATGTAGGTCAGTGGGGCTTAGCCTAGAGACAGGGGCTCCGCAGCAATGGCAGCCATCCTAGCATGGCTGGCTAGGATATGCCATGTAAGGAGAGCCCCCAAGTTGATCTGCAGTTTTCTCATTCCACTTCAGGGTCCCCGATGTCCACCTCCATGTGATCTCAGGATGTCATGGTGGGAGCTCAAGGCCTATGGTGATAACTTTTTTGGTAGCTACCATGTGCGGAGTAATCTGGCCAAATTGATCGAACTGTTGGACCCTATGGGAGATTAATAAAGCACACCTCTGGGTATTTTCAGAGAGGATTAACTAAGGGAGGAGACCTGCCTTGAATGTGAGCAGCACTGTCACATAGGTCAGTTGCCCTGATAGAGCAAAAGAGGAAGAAAGAAGCCTGGTAACAGGGCATATTCTGCCCTGTCTTCTGGGTACACGAGGTAAGCTGTTTTCTGAAGCCAGATGGGCTCAAGACTCGGAAACTGTGAGCAGAACCAAATCTTTCCCCCTTTCAGCTCCTTCAGGTATTAGTCACAGCAACAAAGCCTGACTAACATACTCAGCCTCCTCTTGTACCATCTGCCAGTGCCATCAGGGCTTCTTGGAAGACCCTCACCATCCTGTCTAGGGAATAGCAACAGATTCCTACCCACTCAGAGAGGCTCTGAGGAACAGCCTTCTCTTATGCAGCAAGAGCACCTTCATTAACTCCTGAAGGAGTTAATTAGCTATACTGGTAGAAGACCTGGGCTGCAATGTCTTCCATGCCCTGAATTGCAGCTCACTTACTGAGCGCAGAGAAATGAAAACAGCAATCCCACTGATACTTGGTCAATATTTAAACTCATATCTGAAACTTTGATACATCTCCATCTTCTAGTGCCTTTCCTTCCAAACAAGTCATGATGTCACATTCTCAAGGCAATGAATATATTCATGAGCCATATTCTATGGTGGTCAAGGACATGGATTTTGGTGTCAGAATTATCGCAGTCTAATATTGATCCTCCCTCATCCACCATATAAAATAGATGTGACTTTGAGGAAGAAATATTTCTTTGTATCTTATTTTCCCTTCTGTTTAAATTATGTATAACTTTCATCTCTGGCAGGCAGTAAGATGTGTGTGGATACAAAGTGTCCACAGATACTAGCAGCAACAGAAAATGCCTTGTGCAATACACATTTCATGACGGCAGACTATCCCTGCACACACATGTGTATGGGCTGAGCAGCTATGAAAACAGTCCTCTGCTGTCTGAAAACAGCACAATTCGGATCAGGCTCAGGAGGAGGAATCAGATGTGGAGGCCCACATTGTGGCCACCAAGGTGTCAGCAGGGAGTTGACTTTGGGGGTGTCAGTCTGGCCCTATCCATAGTAATGAGTGAGGGGGTAAGTCTGGAAGAAGCAGAGACTATGTTGGGTCTAGTTAAGCGGGTCTTGTCACTCTCTACCTGGCTGGATACAAACACATAGGGAATAGGCAAATTGGTGCAGGATGCCTGATCACATACAATGACTCTACGAGTTTCTCTTCCGTTCAGTCTTGGCAAAGTAGAAGAATCATGAGGATGACTCTCACACTGGAAGAATGGGTTTGTGTTCCTTTTCTGTAGCAATGGAGCAGTGAGAATGAATTTTGAAAGCTGTAAGCACTCTGCCTTGCTTCAGCCAGCCCAGGTCTATCACACCCAAACCTGCGACAGTACCCTGTCTTCTGTGCTCACGGGGCACAGATATGCAATGCTGCCATCTCAGCTTGAAGCACCTGAAATGTTCCTGGCGTCACTGACAAACTTTATATATAATGAACAAGTAGACTGATGAACTTTTTAAAACCTCCAGTGGAAAAGGAAGGGTTAAAAAAGGCAGATGCCCATGTAGGATATGTATGATCTCTTTATCCAAAGTAGTGCACTCACAGGAAGCTACTCTTCTGTGTGACTAATTCTACGTATTAATGTGATGGTATGAGGGTCTAATGAGTCTCATAATACTACAATGGACCTTGGTATTGTTAAACAAAACAAACCCCTCTATTTGGAGGTGGAAACCCTGGGAAGCCCATTGTTAGTCCTGTAAGATTCAGGATTCCAGCCATGGTCGCTTCCACTTGGAACCTGTCAAACTAACAGAACAGAACCAACAGGGGACAAACATAGCATCAAACAATGACTGTGAGCTCCAGGGTTTTGCAACTACCTTTTATTTTGCTGTAAATAGTTATGCAAACTGTGGAGGCCACAGAGAACAAGTCTGCAGACACTTAATTCTAAATGTCATGCGATTGATAGTCATGTATGGATCACTGTAAGATCAGAACTCTGCTAATCACTAAATATTCCCTCATAGTTTAAAATTTCTGTCTGAAGGTATGATGCAATACCAATATTATTTGCAGTAGAAAATGGGTTCTTCCCTTCAACATAGCTTATAACTGATTAACAGCATTAATTGCAATTAGATAAATGCACAGACCATATTATATTATTTTTCTTTTTAAAAAATGAAAAACAGCTATTTAAAGATTGCATGGGCATTTAATTCTGTTGAAAATAGACTTTAAAACTAAACCATGACTCTAGTAAAGTCCAAGCAATGGCCCCTTGGGTGCTTCCAGAATGTAGCTGCCTCTTTAACATCCATCAATGAAAAATGAACTGCTTAAAATCCAGAGGGTTACAACATGCAAGGTTGACCTTAATGGATACAAAACCGGTCCGGGAGGATTTGCAGTATCACCCTTACTTTGCCAGCGGGGACCCTGTGCACCCACAGTGACAGTTAAATGAAAAGGTAAGGCCTGTGAGTTTCATGCACAGGCACCTGTGATATCTCCAGGAAGCCCTGAGGATGTCGCAGTTCCCGTCTGAGACACACAGGGTTCGCAGCCAGAGCACAGAAGGTCACTGGCTGGCATTAAAACTGACACGGCTCACATTTCAAAGTATCAATGTAGATAAAATATTTCTTCTGTGCTTTTATAAGGCACTGACCCCACATAATATGGCTTAGTAATCTGTCTCCTATGGCTCAGACTTCAAAATTGGCTTTCCTTTTACCCCATCTGCTTCTCAATACTCCACTTTGACCTCCCATTTATTTATTGTTTTATATAATTGGCACCTGGAAAATTCTATTACATACAGAAGAGACTGGCTTGTTGTTTTTCAATGGAATATTAAGGTCTAGTGTTATAGTTTAGTCGACAAAGTTTTTGGCCTTGCAAGCATGAGGACTTAAGTTCAAAGCCCAGAACCCACATAAATGGCTTGTAATCATAGCTGGAGATGTGGCTTGACAGTTAAGAACACTTGCTGCTCTTCCTAGAGCACCCTGGGTCAGTTTTCAGCTCCTACAGAGTAGCTCACAACCACCTGTTCCTCTAGCTTCAAGAGATCTGACATCCTCTTCCAGCCTCCATGAGCGCCAGGCATGCAGGTGATACACAGACATACATGAAGCACACACCCATACACTCAGAATAAAAATGGACAATCATTAAAAAACAAAACAAAACCTTGCAAACTTGCAATCTCAGGAATGGGGAGGTGGGGAATGGGTTCCTAGGATTTTCTCGCCAGCTAGACCAGGCTACTTGGCAAACCTAGTCAAAAACATCTTGATTTTATTTTTTTGACAGTGGAGGTGGTTCCTGAGGAACTACCCCCAAGATTGCCCACTTTCCCTTATACACAGAAGGCCAGTGCCTAGACAGACACACAGTCATACAAACATGCTAAAGAAAAAGAATGTGCTCTTTGCTATGCTATGTGAAACATTTACTTTAAGTCAACAGATGTGAAGTCTTTCTGAGGCAAAGGCCAGTGCTGGACACTGTAGAGAAGACAAGCCATGTTTGCACATAAGAAACGTTTGGCCCTTGCCCTTGAGCAGCCTGCAGTGTCGCGGAGCTAACACACCAACACACCACAGCCAGCTCTGCTCTCTGTGGTTCTGACCAGCTCAGAAATGCGGGGACACCCAGTTCTACGTCCAGCTTTTCCCTGCCCCTGATTCCAACATGACTACTTTCCCCGCTTCTACATGAAAATCCACCTTTCAAGAAGACTCATTTTTCACTGTACAGCTGAGGAAAGGTCACAGTAAAATCAATGCAAACCACAAGGACTTCAATTGGTTAGACTGTTGACTGAACAACTTTCTGTCATGATTAGAGGTAAAACTTTAAATACCTTATCCTCAAATTCTCCTCTATTAAGATGGAAACGCAAATTACTTCCAAGGATTGAAACTGAGAAGCCCATGGTCATTAAGTGTTACATGTCAACCTCAGGAGAGGTCAGATGACAGCGGTAGTTGCTTTCTGAAACTAAGAAGCCGTAGGCCAAGGAGCCACATGTCAATCTCAGGAGAGGTCAGGTGACTGGGAGTGTTCTGATGGTGTGCTTTCTGAGAAGAACAGAATACAGAAGAGTATTCTAACAAGAGTGTGTTAGACTGTGGGCGCCACACTTCCTCAGAAGAATCACAGAAGTGCTAGAATTTGGGGCTGGAGAGATGCTTGCTGTGGCTGAGCATTTGCTGCTCTTACAGAGACCAGAGTTCAGTTTCCAGCTCTCACCTGTGTTGGTTCACAACGGCCTGGGATGGCAGCTCCAAGAGATCTACTGCCCTCTCCTGACTTCTGGGGGTACCTGCACACAGGTGCACAGAACTACACACAGATTCACTTGCACACCCGAGGAAAACAAACCTTTAAATAATAAAACAAAAAGGAGGTAATAGGACCTGCTCTCAGGAGGTGTGGAGCTCAGCGTGAAGGAGCTTGCTTTAAGCTAGATGAGGCATCTTTGAGGTTTCCTCTTTTAATCACTCGGCTCTTCAACGCTCACCTAACTGCTGTGCTAGAAACGAGGTATTCTCCATCCTTTAAATCTCTTCCACTCACGGTAACATGAATATAACAAAACACTTCCCACATGATCCTAATGATGTCTTGGCCCTGCCATTATTCATTACATGGCCAAAGGCATGCTCCTGGGGACTTGAAGGAGAATTGCGTAACTCCACGGTTACAAGCAAGGGATCCAAGGCTTTGAGATGCAAAAACTCTCCTCAGGTTTTCCTTGAAGAAAGAGTCCTTTACCGAAATAAGTCACGGAAACAACACAATAGTCTCATATGAGTGGACCTGGTCTGAGATCTTAGCTAACACCTCAGGTAACACTTGACCATAGAATATTGAGAAACAGCTATGTGGTTGAAGCCTTCCCTGTACTGTCTCAAAAACAAGATGAACAAAGAATTTCATTTGGACTCGAAAAGTACTGTCTAACCAAAATGAAACCATGAACTGACATAAGATGCTGAAGACATGATGAATGCATCCAAAGGGGACACTGCAAAGATCTCTCTGTGAGGGAAAGAATGCTACCAGCATGCTGCCAAATGACCATTAAATCCCTGTCACAAGGAACAAGTACAAATGGGCTTTGAGATAAATCTCTGCTAATCTCCAGGCTTGACTAAATCTTTTCAGTATGCAATCCATGGTAGCTTTACTTCAGTAAGTGAGTGGATTTTAAGATGCATTTAAAGGCAAGAAAATTATAAAACTATTTATATTAAATGACAATGACAGCCAAACTGCAATCCTATCTGTAGAAGGCCCAAGGTGGTGCCATTTCTTGGATTTAATCTTGTGCCAGGAACTTGGTGTTAAGGCCTGTCTTTGGCAGGTTAAATCTTGGCTTTGTAAATATGGCTGCCTTTTACTTTGTCTTCAGCATTGAAAATGGAGCAAGGAGGACTGAAGAGGGAAGAAGGACATGTGGGTTAGCTTGCCAGTCTTAGGAGCAATACTGGGGAATAGTTATTTTTTTTCTATACTGTCAAATATCTAACTTGATTAATGATATATGGCTAACCCACAGATAAAACTTTTAAAAAAACCTGTGAAATGTAAATAGAAAACAAAACTTGTTTAAATCTGTATTTAATTATGACTTTCATTATTACCTCCTGGAAGATGTGCAAATTTTAAGCAAAGTCCATAGGAATCAATTGCATTTTAGGGTCAGGGTGAGGATTAGGGCCTAACTCAAGATTCAAGGAGAGAAAACTCCCGTGCTACAAGGACTAGCCAGAGGAATGGCTGGCTGGCGCGTGGTGTTTTTGTGCTGGGAAAGTTTGGAACTGTAATATGTATATGTGCAAATAAAGTTGGCTGCGATGCATTAACCACTTTAAAACACCGAGGATTTGTGACAAAGCTATTTTCTTTATCAATGGTCAGGACAAAGCTGGGAACATTATCAGAGAAAGAAAAGATTCAAGAGAGCTGACCCCACCCCCCACCCCCAAAACTCACAGAAAGCCTCATCTAAATCAGTGTAGCTTCAGAAAATAAATTTCCAAGTATACAGGAAGAACTTAAAAACTTAAAACTGTCTGTTACCATCACCCTACTCCTATCCCATGACACATGCTTAAGCATGAAGTGTGCTTGTGAGTGATTTCATACTTGAATAGCATGGCTTCTTCACTTTTGGGCCAAGATTGGATGCCTAGTCAGACAATATAATTGGCACTACATGTTTTCATGTTTGAATGTCACCTTCTTATTAATATTCATTTCTTGATAAGTGTGTGTGTGTGTGTGTAGCCTTGTACACATACATGTTCATGCACTTCATAGCCTGAATGATGAATACAGAGATCAGAGCATGACTGTGGAGCTGGTTCTTTCCTACTGTGGGTTCCTGGGGTTGACATCACTTTGTAGGCCTGTGCAACATGAGCCTTTACCTTCTGGGCCACCTCACTTTCCCCAGATAAAATCTTATTACGGTGGTAGGGTATAATGATAACCTGAGTGTAACGTGGGACGTTGGAGTGTCCTCTTACGAGCTCGGGATACCCCAGTGCACAAGTCTATCAAAACCCTTTTGTCCACCCTTCATTCAAGGTATCCCTCTGGTTACAGATGAGACTTCCTTCCGTCAAGCGGCTGGCTATCTACGCACACACTGCAACTGGACTGAATGGTTGCTTACATCCACCAAATCATGTGAAATAGTAACAGGAAAAATCTTATTGTAGCAACATGAATTTTCCAACACTTATTTCCCCAAGTGTCTAGGAAATGGCTTACTTTGCTCTAAAGATGGCTGTCTGTTGTTGATACAAATGGAATGGGAGGGAAATGCCCACAGTCAGGGAGCATACGCCTTTTTATGGTCTTTATTTTTATTTATGCATATGTTTGCATGTGTGAATGTGTGTGTGTGTGTGTGTGAAAGAGTCAGACAGGCCAGCAGCAGCAGCAGCAGCAGCAGAGAGAGAGACTTGCGTATGGGGGTACCTTAAGAGTGTGTCAGATCCCCTGGTACTAGAGTTATGGATGGTTGTCAGCTGGACTATGGGTGGACGCTGGGAACTGAACTCAGGTCCTCTGGAAGAGCAGCAAGTACTCATATATCTTTTCCAGGTCCTCCTCACTCACATCCCAATTTCATCTTTATCAGTGCTGGCTGGTAGGCTCTACTCAGCTTACAGAAAAATGTTTTGATTCTTCCTTTGAAAAACTGGAAGGTGATTTTAATTACTTGTTGCTATCAGAAACGGTGAGCCCTCATTTGTAGAACTGTCTGGCCCCTTCCTGAAATACTAGAAGCATTGTTTTGCCCTTTGAAAGCATGTTCCATGTGTGGTCATTCACTTTGCCCTAGTGAAAAGTAGGTCAAGTTCAGCAGTTTGTGGGCATTGCCGTGGCATTTTTCTACCAGAGCAGTGACTAAACATGAGAAGCAAAGAAAACGTGGTGGTAGAGACAGGTTTGGTCAACAGCTATTCTTAAAATATTTAAGCTTGTTTTGTGTTAAAATTCAAAGGTAGTAAAATATGGAAATATCAAGCCAGGAATATTAACACCAACTATGACATCATGAAGTAAATTCAAAGGGGCATCTCATTCCATCCCAAAGGCCAAGAAGTAGCAATGCTAAAATGCCTATTTCTGCCAAAAAGCCTCGAACAAGAGGTTTTGGGATCTTATTCAGTAACCCATTTTGTCACTTGACTAAATCATTCTTCCTAGTATAAAATCTAAGCCCCCCTTGCATTCCTTGCTTCTTAGCTAACCTCAGAGGACATATGCCTTTTTTATTCTCTGCATCTGCAGTGAGGAGGTGTTTCCCTCTCTGCTGCTTACTCGGCAGATCCAGAAGATGAAGTTTCTCCTGCCTTAACTTTGATTCCTAAACCAGAATTCACGTCTACTTGTGTTTCCCCCCTCCCTCTAACACGGTCTGTGCATTTTCTTTCTTTCCTGTATTTCACAGGGGTTTGAAATAACTGCCCCTGAAATTAACTGCATGCTTACATTCGGATACATGGATGTATGAGAAGCCACAATACAAATGGAGACAAATACATGGAAGAACTCAAAATACGGAAAATATATTTAAGAAATAAAATGGCCTGACAATAGTGAGTGGTGTTCATAAATGTTATTCCATTACTAATGTTAACACCGTATTTTTCTTTCACTCTAGAGCTCACTGATGCTGGGTGAGTTTACACTTCTAGATGAGCTAAGATTACACTAAATCTTATATTTTGTCTCATATTTGACTATTGACTAATCCAGATAATCGGCAGTGTCATAATTTCATGACAGCAATATATGCCCAGATTTGGTTGTGCCACAGACACAGATGTGCTCCACGGAGAGGTCTCCAAGGAAGGTCTGCCACAGGACAGAGGATGGAAAGCAGGCCACCGAGGGCCTGCCCCTGAGAGCCTTACCTGACATCTGTGCATGCTATGCAGGTGATATTGCGACTGTTGCTGGTGATCAGGTTCAAAGCCACTGATGTTTCCTTGTCAGAGGTCGGGTGTGCTCCACATTTAAAGAAAAATTCCTGGAAGGATGAGGAATAACTTTTACACATATGGATCCTGTCTGGTTATTTATCCTTTCCCAAACATTTTTGCAGTAAGCAATCATTGGGGGGCAAGAGAAGAAATCTACTGTTAGGCATGAGTTGGAAACAATTCACCATCAACTTTTGGAAGAAAAGAGCAAACTTGACTGTTGCAGAACTGGTCAGCAATATCCTGAGCATCCAAGGGGACCCTGGGCCTTCCCTAGGTCACCTTGCAAGCATCCTTACAATGGGAACAGGTGTACAGAAAGAGGGATCTGGAGAGCCAGAGGCCACAGACTCGCATGTGCCAAGATGGCTAACATTGATCACCAGCCTCATAGGATCCATCTAGCATCACCTGACGATGCATCCCTAAGGGTGGCTGACACCTTCCCATGAGCCTAGATAAGAAGAAGAAAGCAAGCTGAGTATCAGCCTTCATCACTCCTTGCTGCTTGACTGTATGGACACAATGTGACAACTACCTCCCCCAACTGTGCACCAGCACAACTCTTTCCCTCCCAGGCTGCTTTTAGCAGATATTTTGTTGCAGCAATAAGAAAAGTAACATGGGAAAAGGCAGCATTGGCATTAGGCAGGTACTCCTGACAGGGGGGCAGGATGCCCCCTTCCAACCTAACTCACAGCACAGCCTCAGGCCTGATTGCTCAGCTCTAATATCAGACAGCTGGATAGTCAAGTATGCCTCCTTTGCTGCTTTGTTTCTTTTCCCAGCTGTGTTATTGTAGGATATATTCTCTTTTCTTTTCACCCAGCTTCTTCTTTCCTATTTTCCAATGTTTTCCCTTAGGTTCTTCCTTTATATTCACACATGTGGGTATTGGGTCAGTGGTCATTATGTTCCTTGTCTCTGCTCTTCCATGGGATGCCAGATTTTCTGCAGTGACAGATCATCTAAACTATGTGTTACTGGCTGACAAAGAAGCCTGGCACCCTGCAGCTGCTCCCTGGAAATTCTTGTATAGACGAGGAATGTGATGGCATCCTCCCTCTTAACACTAGACCTGATGTCAACCAACTTTTATGAGAGGCCCCAGACATGAAATGTGAAGCATTTCCACTTTGCAGGCCAAAGAAGTACTTCTCAACTTGGCTCTGCATCCATAGATGACTTGTGAGCTATAGGTGACACGTTAGTGCTAGAAGAGACTGTTCCTTATAAATAAAACTTGATTTATTTTATTTATCTTGTAAAATAAAGTTTTATTTACAAGATATGTGGCAAATTTGAATTTTACCTGGGTCATGGTTTAGCCCCTCTGGGAAATTTCTGAAATCTTTTTATTATTTTACTATCTTAATAATGCTTGGTTATTAATATCTTAATATAGCAGGCATAGGATATATTATATCAAATGAAAAAGTACAATGTTAATTACTAAACAGAAACCTTAAACCTTCAATTATAGCACTCAAGTTTGTTCTCTTCTGTTTGAAACCTAATGAATCTCAAGCTCATGGATATACTACCTGAGCATCTCTAACTCTGAGGTATCAAATAATCACTTGGTGAAGGTGCCCACCTCCAGTTCAAGGTTGGGGTCAAGGTGTTAGTTAACTAGATTTTATCTGACTCAGGACGACAATGTAGCAGACAACCCTCTATACGGTTAACTTCTACCCATTGGTGTTAGGCATCTCGGTGAACTGGGTGAGTGTGCAGGTTATACTCTGGGACCTGGCTCAAGTTCAGGACACCTGCAGAGTCCAGTGTCTGCTCAGGTCCTTGCTGCTTCATCACAGAAATTACATGCTGATTGCTTTGCTTTTATGAACATGGGATATTGTCTCAGTCAGTGTTCTATTGCATTGAAAAGACACCATGACAATGGCAACTCTTACAAAGGGAAGCATTCAGTTGGGGCTTGCTTATAGTTTCAGAGGTTGAGTCCATTGTTGTCATGGTAGGAAGCATAGTGGCATGCAGGAAGGCACAGTGCTTTAGAAGTTGAGAATTCTACATCTAGATCTGCAGACAACATGAAGAAAGAGACATTGGGCCTGACTTGAGCTTTTGAAACCCCAAAGCCCACCCCCCACTGACACACTTCCTCCAACAAGACCACACCCCTACTCTAACAAGGTCACAACCTTCTAATCCTTATCAAGTAGTACCACTCACTTATGAAAACACATTTCAATATATGAGCCTAAGGCAGCCATTCCTATTCAAACCATCGAAGATAGCATTCTTTTTGTTCAACCACTTGAAATGCTACAAATCCTTCAGTGTCAATTGAAGAATACTGAGAAAGGATTTAAAGCACTTAAACAAAAGGTTTGGAAGACACGGCTGACCCTGTGAAATAGACTGGGCTGGCTTCCACTGCCTTTGCTGGCATGAGGAAAAAAATATCCTCATCTCTCACATAAAGTAGTTTTCTCAAAAGAGCTGAGTTGGCGGAACATTGAGGATGTTTTTCATATACAGATACACAGATAGAAAGTATTTATAATTTTTTCTTAGCTTGCAAAAAGCGACACTTAGATAACAAATCACAAATTGGTCTAATACTATATGAAACTCAGCCATATAAAAGCCAAACACTTATTTTTTGGGGTGTGGGAGGGTAGATGTTTGTAGACAATAATATAGAGATTTAGAAAATGTTAATTCAAATGATACGATAAAACTAACATACAAAATTTCAACTCTGCATATTAAATATATTGCTAGCACTTTCTCTGCCAGTCTTTGTAAATGCAATGGTAGAGTAACTGTCAAGAACGATCCGGGGCATTTGTCTAGCCTGTAAGCCGTCCACTTCACCTGCCACTCCATCATGGATGCTATCAGAAGACAAAGGATTCATGGAAATCCTTTGTGCCCTAGCACAGGCAGGGAGGAGTAGGTGGACCTAGCTGAGTGCCACCCTCTGTGAGTGGTGGCAGGCAGCTGGGGAGGACTCTGAGCTTAGAGAACTGGATTTTTAAAGAGAACTGTAAGCAAGCCTTCCTTTTCTCCTGAAGGGGACATTGTCTTTATTATACAGGATAATAAGCAAATCTGCCTTCTGTTCTGGAGGGAAACATTAGCTTCATCTTCCAAGGTCATTAGCACTTTCCTGCAAAGATGGTCCAAGACAAAGGGTAGTTAATGGCTCTCTCTCAAGATGAGCAGAAATGAGAGACCAGCAACTGTCTCCCAGCAGGGCAAATGTCCTTCCTCACAGGCTAGTTAGCAAAGTGATCTAGTTTGTTCCTCTTCCTGGCAATCAGCGTGCTAAAGCTTTCCAGGCTACATTCAAAACCAAACAAGCTAACAAAAACAGTAAGGGACAATATCAACGACATTGCAAGAGGCATTTGCTGAGATTCCACCTTGGGTATCTCTGAGAGGGAAATCTCACAGCAGCCTGGTTCGGTGGCAACAACTGTGGGCCACAAATGTAACCTCACAAATAAAAAGGAAGGGATCTTTAACAACCACATGATTTCTTCCACCTAATGGCTTGTTCATTGCAATCCATGTACACAATTCTGGGAAGTCTTTATTAGCAAGAGGCTAAAAACTATGACAATAAGTGGTTAGTTTTGTTCAGTTTTCGAATGATAGCCAAAGTATGAAAGAAAGAAAGAAAGAAAGAAAGAAAGAAAGAAAGAAAGAAAGAAAGACAGGCAGAAAGAAAGAAAGAAAGAACAGAAAGAAAGAAAGAAAGAAAGAAAGAAAGAAAGAAAGAAAGAAAGACAGGCAGAAAGAAAGAAAGGAGCTTAAGAAAAGTACTCGTTGCAAGGCCACTATGTTTTCCTTTACTACCATTAAATAAAAAATTCTAAACTCCACACAACTGTATTCCTCTAGGCCTCATGAATACACTAACACACTGACCCTTCCCAGCAGGTGGCTGTGACCGGCCATTCTCACTGAGTTCTGCTATTCACCTGGCTTCCTATTCCAGATGGAGATACCCGATCCTCTCACCAGTTCACACACATAAAGTTAGGGTCCACTCATGAGGACAGGTCTAGGCCTCTGCAGCTCAGATGTCCACTGAATCCCTGGTGGGTACCTCATCTGGCCACTCTCCAGTTATAGAATCACTTCTGAACACCAGCCTTCACATGCAAAGGAAACTGCAGCAGCCAGAGTGCAAAGGAACATGCCAACCAGCTAAGCAGAGGACTAGGAGCCCAGCTGTGTCAAATTTAGAGGATCTACAGGGAATCTGTCAACCCAAGTACTATTTGAGGGGTCCTGACCTACCGTAAAAACACCCAACAAATGGCTTTAAAGCCTTCCTTCTCGGGCCTATTCAAACCTTCTCATTCCTCCATGAACCTCCTAATAGTTTTTATTGAATGTGCTAAGGTTAAACTCTTTATAGACATTGTTTATCAATCATGCTCTCACGTAAAATGCCATCTATCTTTACAAAAGCCAGATTCCAATTCAGTTTCCAATTCCTTTTTAGTGAAATCCATGAAAGGGAAACCGCACTTCTTTCAGTAAAATAGGAGGAAAAGCCATTTTTCACAGGGAAGGCTGGAACAATTGCAGGGTTTGTGCCTAACCTGTATTGGGGTGGCCATTCTCGAGGCTCAGACTCCTACTAAGGAAACAGGGACACTGCTGGAAGCTCAACTGAGGGAATTCAGTGCTAAGGAATAGTTTTAATAGTGTGTGTACAGGAGGCACAGAA
Organism: Pachyuromys duprasi; assembly: GCA_028658305.1. Taxonomy (NCBI): domain Eukaryota; kingdom Metazoa; phylum Chordata; class Mammalia; order Rodentia; family Muridae; genus Pachyuromys; species Pachyuromys duprasi. Next base: position 43,697,263 of record CM053767.1, on the reverse strand, counting down.
ACACTGAAGGGGAAGAGAAGTCAGTCACTGTTGGGTTAGCCTCATGATAGGCACCTACCACCCAGGGCTGGGGAACAGATGAGAATGTGGCTGAGGTACCATAGCTCTGCACTGGACTGTTTGGCTGGAGCTGGGACAGTGAAGGACAGAGAGGTTCCCTGTAGGAAATCACCCCATAGGTAAGGAGAATGGTCCCTAGTCTCTGCTTCCTCTATGCTTCTTGTCACCTGCCTGAACAAGATAGGGGTCATTGAGAGCTGCCATCTGCCAGGGTCAGATGTAGACACAGAGAAGAAGGAAGAGGCTGTGGGGATCTCATAGGCACGTACAGGTGGCTGACAGACCATGAAGGGGAAAGTCAGTCTGTGAGGTGGAAGGGCCCCAATTTTTGTCTCTTGTCAATGGTGACTTTCTGATCAGTTCCTACTAGAGGAAAAAAAATGGTGCACACTTGTGACAAGTGTTACAGGCAATTGTTTGGGGACACAAAGGTTCCTGCACCAACAGATCATTAGGGAAACCATATGTTAAACATACAGGGGCTCTTCTCAATGGAGGAGATAAAATACCCATTTTCCTGCCCAGCAAGCTGGAAGTAGATTTTATTGTTTTCATTGTTAATGATATCGTGACCACACTGCTATCTATGAGGCAGACCTCACCCAAATTCCCCAGAATCCCTATCCTAGACTCTTCCCTCCCTAGACCTTCACTTTCATCCTTAGGGTGGATGTCACCCTACTCTATAGCCTGCTGACCTCTATGCTTGTGGTGGTTTGAATAAGTATGGTCCCATGTGTTTGAATGTTTGGCCCACAGGGAGTGGCACTATTAGGAGGTGTGGCCTAGTTGGAGCAGGTGCTTGTTAGAGGAAGTGTGTCACTGTGGGGGCCAGTTTTGAGGTCTCCTTTGCTCAAGCTCCTGCCGGTGTGGAATCCAGTCCCCTACTACTGCCTGAGGATCAAGATATAGAACTATTGCTTCCTCCAGCACCATTTCTGCCTGTGTGCTACCATGCTTTCTGATATGATGACAAAGGACTAAACTTCTGAAGCTAAGCCAGCCCCAATTAAATGTTTTCCTTTATAAGAGTTGCCTTGGTCATGGTGTATCGGTCCTGTGGACCATGCCACCTGGAAATCTGGCATGAGCTAGAGTGAAGGTGGAGATATATTCTAATCCAGGAAAGCTCTTTCTTGAGATTGGCGGGAGTAAGGGTCCCTCCATTCTTCCTCTGTGCCAGCATGTCCTGGCTCACATAATCTCAACCCCCACAATTCTCAGAGCAGTCAGGTAGCCTAGTACCTGGAATTCCTCTCCATATAAATAGAGCATTGCCACCAATGAGATGGGTCCTCCCTGGAATCCCTTCCCATTCCTCCAAGGTTCATATATACCCCATATCCTCTGAAGGGAGCAAGGGGACCCTGGCCTACTATCGCCCATAAGAGCTACAACTCTGAAAATGTCAGGGAAGGACTTCTTCCTCCCCTCTGAACCCGAGTGCTGCAACACTGAGAACCTTGGAGAAGGACTTCTACCCTTGGCATTACCCTCGGGACCTGGATCCTGAGGACCCCAGCAGTTCTGGGGTTCTACTTCATCCTTTCCAGCCCAGTGTGCAGTGGCGCCTGGACACCCCTGGGGGAAGAAGCACATCAAGGAACCACAATGGTGTCTTTTCATAGCAACGGGAACCCAACCTAAGATAAATGTATTGGTCAGAGATCACACTAGACTCTAGGCCTCCTAGCTATAAGCCCATTCTCACAGTCACATGTTCTTTGTAAAGCAGTTTCTAGGTAGTCACACCGTAGGCTTTATTGTACATTGGAATTAGACTGATTGTTGCCTGGAAATCTTTTCTCAAATTGTTTTCTCTTTTAAATATGCTGACAATGAATCCCATGGCTTTAGACTCCCCAGTATCTCATCCCTTGATGAAGTAGTCTACACTGGGTTTCATTCTCATCTCTTTTTACAGTTCATTTACCTGTCTGACACCTGCAAGGGATGGTCACGTGAGTATGTATAGTGTTGCATATTGAGTAAACTTGGACTCTGTTTGTGAACAAAGGAACTAACAGGATGAATCGAGGTGACCAGGCCACAGTCGGCTTTTATGCACCTTGACATAGATCAAAGATGTCCTCATGGTTCTGATCTTCATGTGGGCACCTGCATCTCAGGTAAGAATATTCCCACGGACCTGGATGTTCTGACTTTACCACAGTGCAGACATCCATGGTTCCTCTTCTCCAACTAGGCAAGTACTAGGCAAGTGCTCTGCCACTGAGCTACACCCAAGACCCACTACTGCCTTAGCCATTGAAAAGTTTCACTATTTTGTGTTAATACTAAAGCTTGAATGCCACCTCAGGTAAAACATTCCACATATATCCTAACTCTGATACATTCTGTCTAGTACAATGACACTCTGAATGCTACCTGGGCAGAAATGGTAGGCTCACTTGTTTTCATATGAATCCAGTAATGATGTATATGACAGTCTTGAAATAACTATGCAAGATGTTAGATTGTATAACTCCCAAGACTTCATTAATTTAGCAAAGCAAGTTTTAAAATCAGGTTACACGTAGTTTAACAAATCAAATCTAGAAAGTTAATGAGTCCCTTATCATGTTCAATTGTAAGTTTGTTTTTTCTTAATAAGATGTGAGGAAAGCCTCTAGATGACATGCGGGGTTTATCTGGAGAAAGAAAATCAATTCTCTCCCACAAAAAGTTAAACCCGCATCAGACCTGCTGAGCAGGCCTGTCAGTGGTTACCTGGCTGTACTGCTTCCTCTTGCCAAGGCTTCCGGAACCTCTGTGCGTCAACACCGACTACGTGCATCTGAGTCCCAAGCACCCCCGTACCCACCCCAGGCCCACTCCCTCCTGAAGGCATGCGCATGACTAAGAGCACCAAGCCAAGCATTTACATGAGGAGGGAAAGCTTTATATAGACGTAAGCTCATGGCGCTCTGTGATTTCATGAGTGTCAAGCTGACCCCACAGCCATCTCTACATCAAGGCTGCTCTGTTAGGTCTGTAGCCTATTCTATGAGCAAGCCCAGTGCAGAGTATGAGCCAGGCCTGTTGCCTCTGCCAAAAAAGAGGAGGCAGTGGCAACTAAAAGGGAGTCTTTACCATCTCACAGGCTCTAGCAACGCAATGCTTCTGTCCTCAAAATTTGGCACTGAAGTTTAATTTATGGCAAACTCAGAAATGACAATTATGTTAAGTCCTAATTTAGTCTACTTGGGGTGAGTATACTTTTTACCACACCATTACTGACTTTAAGAAAAATGACAGAGTATAGAAACTCTGGAGATATTTAAGGGTTGAAATGCATGAATTACATAATCTTTCTAAAATATGCGAAATTTTCTACATTCAAAATACTTTACCTCCAGAGTAATAAATAACTGATGAAGACTCTCAAATATAAATCATTGAAAATTCTCACTAATCTAGTAGGATGAGCCTTAAAATACAAATGGAGTCATTTTATTAGTTGCTTGGCTATATTTAGTTCAGTCCAAACCAAAGGCCCTAAACGCTAGCAATCTCTGTAAATAAATCCATGTATTCTCCCCTCACTAACTGTTCATACCATACATAAACAGTGGAAGTGTAGCCACCTGCTTACATGAAGGCTAACTGCTAAACCAGCCCTTCTGCCCCTGAACTCTAAGCGCTGCAGCATCAATTGATTCCCAGCACACTGTCACCTTGCTTTGACATTTATTGCTCTAAAAATAAAGGAAGGCCATTTATAGATGTGTACAGCGACTCCTCAGAGGTAAAATGAATAGTCCAGGGTCCTGACTGGCCCTTATGAAACGCATCAGTAAATGAATCTATTAATTTATTTTATGGCTTTGTTCAGACAGAAAGAAATATGCTCATTCTTGGCTGAGGGGAACTTCTCCAACATTCTTACGTGGTTCTGCCTCCTTTCTCTCTTTAGTCCAGTTGGTGGGCTAATCGATCAGAATGCAGTAGCTTTCTTCACAGGATCACATGGGGACACATGTCTGACAACTAAGGTGGTTCTCAGAAGGAGGCAACAGAGCAGGAGCAGGGGAGGAGGAGAAGAAAAAGGAGTGTGGAGGAGGAGGAGAAGGAGGAGGCCCAGGGAATCGTTTGTAATCTGGATCCAGTTACATCTGATATTCCCCCAGATAGCCTATTTATCTCTTCCTTGAATAATTAGTCTTCTTCTTGGTTTTTTTTCCCCCCAATTGTTGTTTCTTTACAAAATAATAAGCATGATGTTTTCTCTTTCCTTATCCCTAGGTGAGGGACTGGGGATACAAAAGCAAAGTTCTTGAAATACATAAAAAAAATGCTAAGAGATACTTAATCAACATTTGCTCTAAATGAAAGCATGGCCAAGGCCAGGTAGACACTTCAGCCCTGAGCTGTTGGGAGACGGATGGATGAGTCCTATGGTTTGGATAGGAGAGACAACCTTGCTTCACAAATAATACTGGCTTTGAGTTCTTATGTCAAGGTTCTCCAAGTGGAGAAGGGGGGAAGCAACTGGAGGAATAAAGGTGAGCAAGAATCTTGCTGGGGTCCAGAACTACCAAGTGTGAGGCATGTGGATGCTGGGTGTCCCCCAAACCCATGTGTTTAAGTCTTTATGTCTAGAAATACCCCTGGGTCTAGTGGGAAATCTTTAGGTCACTGAAGTTGGTAGTCCAAGCCTCTTTGTTTTTTTATCTCCTTTGCATCCTGGCCATGAGGTAAGCAGGTTAGCTCCACCATCAAATACTCCAAAGAGCCACAGTAAGCCATTTTCCCTTCTAATAATCATATCTAGTGTTGGAAAGTATACAACAGGAACTGCTTTTCATTCCAGGAGAGTAAGGATATTAATTTCCCACAATGCAAGAGCCTTTCTTCTTACCCACGAGTGTAATCACCTTATTAAGTAGTTGCTCCAATATGAAACTCGCTTCCCTGGATTTCCAGCTCTATCCAGAAATAAAGAGATTGCTACTCATCTCAACAAAAGAGTGATTCCAACTGTCATCTGCTCAGCATATACACCCAGTGTATCTCTCCTTTCAGATCATGACATAACATTCATTATCTGTGCTGTTCTTTATCCACTTTAGAAGCTAAAGGTTTCATGTGCTCTCCTAACATATCAGCCTGCAAGAACACAACAGTATCTGTGACCTCTGCTGCTTCATCTTAGTCAGACACCTTCCAGCTCTTTTGCTCAAATAAATATAATACAATGTTAACCTATTTTGGTGTTAAAACAGATTATTTCCCTTTGTAATTTCCTGTTACTGATTTTCTATTTTGTTGCAGGTTTGACCTCTAGGAGAGAGTATATAAACAAGTATTTGTGAACTGTTAATAACTTGCAAGAACTGACAAGACTGGTCATAATTTTGAAAAATTAATATGACTCACCCTCGCTGGATGAGTTATATTCTGAATATTCTCCAGGCAGTTTCTAGAAGTTGGCAGTTATTTCATATTTATTTCTAAATGTGCAAAAAGAAAAAAAAACACTATTCTAATCAACAATGGCAGATGATGCTAAGGAGCTGTTTAATCATGTTGCTTTTTCAGTAATCATTTAGAACAAGCACGCTTGCCTTGAGCGAGGGTTTTGAAGTTTTCTGACACTTCTACTGCAACATCATCCCAGCCTGTCTCCCCTTCTGAGACTAGCTACAAGACCCAAGCCCTTGACTCTCGTTTTTCTTCAGCAGGGTTGTTGTCCTTCACATTCTCTACTTATTTAGACTTTGCAAAGCTTGGCTGTCCTTTAGTCTTCAGCCTCGCTAGCCTTTCAGTGTCCTTGGCAGGGAGATGTTCCTGGGTTTTGCAGTACAGGGAGTTAACTCGACAGTGGAGACACTTGCTCTGGAGTCGTGTTTCCCACTAAGTGTCTGTGGAATTGAGAGCAGAGAACATGACATCTTAGCCTTCATATGGCTGCACAGGGTTTGGGATACTCAGGTGTCTAAGGGGCAGGAGGAATGGACTTGTCCAGCTGGTCTGAAGAATGAGAAGGAAGATTCTGGAGACAAGAAAGTGAATGAGGGGTTGGTTCTGTTCTGGGAGAGTCCAAGGCTACCTGTAATCTTCCCTTAGTCTGTACCTTCCTTGACTTCTCTTGTACTTCTGGGCCCTGCTCTTCCTTATTTGGAAGCCAGTCCACTTCTTTCTGACCAAGTGAGGCCAGAATGATGCTGCCACCTTCCTGTCACTACAGAGGCCTAGGGATACAGGCCACGGTGTCTTTGGGTTTAATCCAGGTGCAGAAACTCCAAGAAAAACGTACCTTTTAGTAGCAACGATTCACAAAAATGACTTGTTTTTGGCTACAAGCAATGAGAAATATCGAGCAATAAAAAAAAAATACCCTAGCTTTAAAAGATTTTGAATGGCTCCACACTTGCAATCTAAGGGCCTTTTCCCCCTCAAAAGTCCTTGTTTCTTTGGCAAGTAGAATTTAAAGTTTCTTTTTTTTTATTCCTATTTTCTTTATTGCAGGCAGTACACTCAGCCATAAACACTCCACTCGGGAAGAAACCAGGCACAGGCAAGTGCCTTATATACTACTGTCCTTCTCATTCTCTGTGTCGACTTTATTTCTTCATTAGAATAGAAAGAAGAGAGTGTGTAATTTCTAAGTTTACCTGTGAATGATCCACATCCAGGGAAGCTAAGATCAATAGAAATGAAAAGGAAGCATTACAATGAATGGGATTTTTTAAAATATATATTAGTAGAACCAACTACAATGAGAACAATTAAAATTTCAACCAGCCATTATATTTATATGCTATGCTGTGAGTGTGTGTTTATATCCATCCATGTATGATTTTATATATATCCCATTGACTGGGGTAATTTCAGCATCTACTTGATTAATGCCATGTTTTTTTTTCTTAAATAAGATAACAGAGAGGAGAACCAAAAATTTTCAGCCCTAGTGCTAAATGAATTTTAATGTCTCTAACTCTCCTAAAAGTTTTATAAATACATACTCAAAGGCGGTCAGCATCAACTTTAAGCCACCAAAGTGTCTAGTAGCACAGGCATCTACCCCAAACAGAACCAAGTGATAGCTGATGAGGGTAATAGCTTTCTGCCCTGAGCAGGGTTGCTATAGTTACATGGTTTTCCTGGGGTTGGGGTGTCTCCCAGACAGACAGATGCTCCTGCCAAGAGGGCTGTCTATCTCTTCCAGTCCTGAGGGGTTTACTGCAGATGGCTGGGGTGCCTGACGAGTCAGCTCTTGCTCTTGGAAGGGCTGCTTTTGTTTTTATCTAAAGGAAACTCTCCAGGAAACATAACGTGGGTAAAACAAAATGTGTCAATCAGCTTGAGACATAATTCAAGAATATAATTAATAAAAATTCAATTTAAATTTAAAAATTCAATTAAAACCTATAAAACCACAGAAAACAAAAGCAGACAAGGCTGAAGGTAGAGAAGTAGACCTAGCGGTATAGTGGAAATGGTGAGGGCAGAGCTCCGCATCACAAATGTGGGGATGTGGACACTGGTGTGAAAACATAAACAGAGGGAAGAAGGACAGACAATAGAGGAAGCTTGGAGCATTCAGGCAAAGGCCTTCCTGTAGTGTGTCCAACACATGCCAGAGTACGAACGCTGCAGCTTGCTCTTCACATAAAGAGGTAAACAAAGACTACCTAGAATCTGAAAATGTCCCTTCTCACAATACCAGGACAGCCAGGCTTTGAATAAGAAATGTCACTAGTAATGGTATTATCCATTACTGAATAAGAAAACAACACATATCATTTGTGTTAAAAATGGGACAAATTTATCTTCATTTCTAGATGACATTATGTTATAGCTAAAAGACCTAAGGACTTGATGAAAAGTTATGAAAATTAATGAAAAAATTTAGGCAGCTGGATGCAAACTCTCAAGAAAAAATTGATTTTTTCCCAAAAAATCCAGTCAGAAATGGAATAGAAAAAAAACCTCATTTATAATATAGACAAACCCCATAAATGCTAATATGTCTATTCAAGACGAATGGCAAAAGGCCTATTATAAGAATTTATAAATGAAGATGGGCAGATGAAGAAGCAACGTGTTGTGAAGATAAGGAGTAACCATGACCTCAATATCCGCCCTCACTTTTCTGTAGAGTTTTTATTGCAAGTCACTTTGGAGACCCAGGATGTTCCTCACACACAGTGCTCTTTTCAACACACATCCCGGAGCCAGGAGAGAGGGGAATGGAGATTAACACTGAGATTTTAAAAAGTAAATATATGAGAAGTGCATGCATAAGCATTTACAAGAATTTAAAGAAATAATGAGTGCAGGGCCTCTGTGTCTTATAGGAAAGCTGTTACAAGGCAGGAAGAAAATTCATCGTCTGAATAGAACTATGAAAATGAGTTAATGGAACAGAACAGGGGTAAGAACACCTGTCAGTATCCATGCACTTAAGATGTGCTCTCAAAGGTCAGCCTGCTTTGCTAAACAACCATGGCCACCTGTTGCTCACAGTGGGCTGGGCCCTCCCACACATTCATCAATCAAGAAAATGCCCTGAAGGCAAAGGTGGAGAGGTTCCTTCCCCAGGTAACTTGTGACAAAACAAGCAGGACAGTGGGACATATGATTGAAACACATGGTATGCATGTATGAAAAGCTCAGAGGATACATAAAAAATGCAAAAAAAGGAAAAAGACAAAAATGTTTGCAGGAATATGTAGTCCATATACTCACTTGCAAAAAATATTATCAACTAATTTAAGAAATGAAAAATTATCTAAATTGAAACCAAGGAATGTGAGATGCTAAGTCTAAGAAAAAATGTAAAAGTCTAATCACCTGAAAAGATGTTTCACTGTCCTCCCTGTCAGGGATACTAGCTAACCAAATACAAACATGTTACAGCATTTGCATGCATGATGTTATTGAAGGGAAGACTAGACTCATGAATGTAAGAACACTGTATGAGAGAGGGGAAACACATCCATCTCTCTGAAAATAACCTGACCGCATAGGTAAACTGAAATGCTCGTGTTGTTAGTATTAGTCATATTAACAAGACAACAGTGCAGGTGACTCATAAGTTGTACCCAGAGCTTCAGCATAATTCGTAGGGCTCAGAAGAAAGTGGTAAGAGAAGTCTGTGTTAGCAGGTGTTGTGGATGGTTGTGTATCTGTTTCAAAGAGCAAGTGTGCTTCCTGCATGCATTGATCTTGGAAGATTCATAGGGCTGCTATTGCAAGGGAAAGTGTTACAGTGAAATAGGAACTGTTGCTGTAAAAAAATTAAAACATCCTTACAGATATAGATTTTTCTAATGTGTATAGGAGAATGAAACTAGAAGAAAAATCTATCGATTCATTTTCTTAATGCATTTCTTTTTATTTGTATTGTTTAGAGGAACTCACCTCTTTTTAGAATTCAAAAGAAAGACAGCTGACACCCATGCCAACAGCAAAAACAAAAGCTATGGTGAGACCCAGTCTGGACTGAACCAGGTGACTCAGCCCAACCTGAGCATGACCTCTCCTGAGGTCATGGTTGGAAGTCCTGCTCCTAAGCTCTTAGCTTGCACTGGTCCTGGTTAGAACAAGATGGAAGGCCAGATGCAAGGATGCCAAGGTCTCAGAGAGTTTGTGCACAACCTATACTCAACAGCTGACAAAAAGAAAGACTACTTCACTAGGAGAATGGTGGAAGACAGAGCCCAGGGCTAGAGGCTAGGGTAGGGAAAATGCCTAGCTTCTCAGAGCAGGCCACCTCCATGCTGGGGCTCCTTGTGGCTGCTTTCCTTGGATTATGTTTTTCAGTCTTCTGGGGTTTGAACCTAGGACCCCATGCAGACATCCCGAGCTGTGCCTGCTCTTTTTAAAAGGTGACTGGTATAGCTAAGTCCAGCTGCCTCCTCACAGAGGATCATAATACCAAGGGGCCCAGTAAATGTCTGTTGGGGAGCAGAGGTCTCCTGCGAGGTGTTGGAGTGTGCACACAACCTACCTGGCTTGCTGGCTTGCTACATCAAACACCAACCCAAGTGTGTTGACCATAGTTAGTATACTTCCTACGTCAAACTAAATGGAAGGTCCCCATGTGCTTCTCACGGCAACAGTGTATATGTACTTTTTTCATCCATCCATCCATCCATCCATCCATCCATCCATCCATCCATCCATCCATCCATCCATCCATTCATTCTGTTTTGGCTGATTTGTCAAATTGCGATTGATGGATTGACATGAGAAATGTAGTAACTTTCCCATCTATTGTGGTTTGTCTATGACACGTTTCTGGGAGGCGCATGCTAGTTAATGGTTTGTGTGTCCCATGGACTTCCAATGTGACAGCACAGTGGGAAGCATTGGAAAGTGGAGGGTACAGGCCACTGTGGCAAAGCTACCCTGTCCCACCATTCTGTCTGCGTCTCTTAGCTGCTTTGTTAAGCCCAGATCAGCAATATCATGTCTAGTGCCTTGTCTAGTGCCCAAGTGTTTTTGGACTCGGATCTCTGAAACCAGGAGCAGAAACAGAGCTTTCTTTCCTTACGCTGCCCTTTTTCTCAAGTATCTGGTCACAGTGATAAACGTGGGCTGACAACAGGGGATTTCTCTAGTTTGATTTATAGTTCTTCATAATGATGAAATTTATGTGTACCTGGTGTAAGAAATGCTCGGGCAATCACACGAAGGACGGTGGACACTTAGAGAGCAAGTCTTTCAGATTTCTTAGGACCCAAGACAGCTGTCTAATATAACCACTACTCGGATCCTCACATTCTCCTCATTAACGATACGGTTCAGCGTTAGGTAGTATGTTTGAAGATGAAAATGAGAAGTATGAAAAACAACCTCCACATGAAACATGCTTTGCTCTCATATATCAAACATTAGCCTGGAGGATTCATTCATGGTAGGGTTATAAAATAGCTGTGAGGTGAGGGAGTTGTAAAAACATTTAAGCCACCAAACCCCAAAAGAAAGTGAGGCCAAAACCATCCCAAGCACAGCATGTATCCTACTGATACTAGACTCCTAGCGGCGGCAGTTCACAACTACTGTGAATATTGACAGCCTACTCTTCCTCTGTGCATACAAAAGAGTGAGCTTCACGTTGATTCTTTTAATGACTGTGTGTGTGCACAAAGAAGTATATAATAAACTGAGGCACATTCTAGTTCCCAGATACACTCTGTTCTATTGGTGCATTTCATTAGATGGTGTAAGTTTCATCACAGATACAGATCTATGTACTCATTAAATATAATGGCTTCTGAAAACTTTCTAAAAATTTCATATACTGCAGTAGAAGCCTGAAAAACACTCTTATGTCACGTAGAATATATAGCATGACTTTCTACTTAGAGCAGGAAGCCAGGGCCTGGGTTGTGTCGTGACATCCCAGACTGCACTGCTGGCGACTTTATCTCAGTCATTCAGCACCCTGATTGGCATCATTCAGTACTGACAGAGTTGGGGGTGAGGTGCCTCTGTGCTTCTCTGACTTGGGGTCTAATAACAAGAAGTTTCTTTCCCCTAGTCACTTGGCTTATTCCTGGCCATATAAGCAAGGAATGAAGGATGCTCTTTCTAAATACCTCCTGCTCAGGAGGCTCCTTCAGTCACTCAGAACATGCTGCTTTAGATTAGGCTCCTGCTATCCTGTCTTATCCTGTCTCTTCAAAACAACCATCTCCTTGCCCTATTTACACAAACCTACCTGTTTTGTTTTGTTTTTTTCTGATGAAGACCAGAGTTTGTTCAGGCTTCAATTACTAACCTGAATAGCATTCCTACACCAAAATTTATGTATGTAAACTGACTTTGGAGATTGTTGTCAATATTTTTTGGTTGTGATCATTTATTTTTCATTACCAACACCTGGCACTAAGAGATTATATCATGATTTGGCTGCTTAAAATAAGCCCATCTGTGCAAAGATGGCCAAATGCCTGTTCATAGTTGGCCAAGCTCATGTCCTGAAGCACACGGGTGCCAGCAATGATGAGCTTTGATGACCTTCATAACCCTGTAAAAGTAATAAAGCTGACAAAATTATATGTGACAATAAAGGAGTGTTCCAGAAACACATATATTACATTAAAATAACATGTGAATGAACATTTATATGACAATTCTAAAGCCTTTTAAATAAGTAATTTTGTCTTGTTTTTCTTTATGAGGATTTTGGGGAAGTACAGGTTTCATTGGCTTAGACTAGATGAAGAGGCTGCTCTCCTAGCACTTCATTATAATCTGTGGGTAAGCAAAGCTGGAGTTTTGCTATTTTCCTCCCATTCATCAGCCTTGACTCTTTGTGCACACTGACGAGGTTTGCGCAGTAAGTTTCTTTTTCTGCATGAGGGCTTATTCAAAATTCTTCATTTTCTGTGACTCCCAATTGATCCAAAGCATTTTTCCTGGTGTTCTGTAAACTTTTGTGAAACAAGGAATAGTAATGTTAGGTGCGCATGTGAAAACCTCCATATGTTTGCACATAGAGACACATTTTTGTGTTTGGTAAAATGGCTGCATATGTCTGATAGCTAAGGACAGCTTATGCTGCCAGGGTCGGCTGAGGAAGCCGTGTGTGAGAGGCAGCTGTCTGTCCCGGCCAAACCTTCATATCCAGACTATGCTTGGTTAGCTGGGGTTGCCCTTCTCTGCTGAGCCAATATTTAGTTGCACTTCCAATAAGAGAATGTGCAAATGAGTGTGCCGGGCTCCAGTAAAGCTCCCCAAATAAAACAGAGAGAGACAAATCCAATCACTTTGTAAATAAATGCAGTGCAAATTTATCAAAGGGCCAATTTCCAGTGTATTTCATCCGCCTCAAAATGCCTAAGCATAAATGGGATGATCTTCTGGGAAATCACACTATGGAAGTAAGTGATTGATGGTGTCAGCTGATGCTTCCGGAGACGAGCAGTATGAATTAGAATCCATGCTTAGGCAATTTTTCTCACAATGCCACAATCATTCTTTTTGCCATTGAGAATAAAAACCATCTTATTTTATTTTGAGCTCTTAACAAAAAAGTGTTGGGAGAAAGATATGCAGATTCTCAGTGGATTTAAGAAAAGGTGAAGAGGGGTCTCCAACACAAATTTATCTATACCCCGCCCATACCTCAGACAGTTTTTCTATTAACTCCCTCATAATCTTTGCTGGAGTGAGCTATCATATCCCACAAGTAATAATAAAAAGAGAGACAACCGTGTCAATGAAGATAAAACTGACAAGGAGGCTGGGGGAGGGACACTGTTGTAGTTCGTATCAGGAAGTTAACACAGTGCACGCTTATGTGTCCACAGGACTTCAGTGTCCATTGTGTCCACATTACCAAGATATACAGTGGTCCACCACTCACATATAGACACTGGGCACACCACTTATTACCATCAGTTTGCTGGAATTCTTCCTGAATTCTGCCCCCTTCCACATCTATCCTTTCTCATGTCCTAGGAATCACTTTCCCGATTCCAGAAGTTGTAAGTTTAATTTTCTAAAATTTTATATACAAACGACGTACTATATACCATTTAGTCTCATTTTTGTTACCTAGTTTAATTTTTGAATTACCAGTATCATTGAGTATGTAACTTACTTTTGCCCTCACCCCTGGTTCTGTCTCTAATAGACAGGAGAGCTTCAGACCCATTATTTAATTTTCTCACTGACTTTTACTGTTAGAGTACTTGTAGATTCCCGGGGATATTGGGCGGAAGGTACTGAGAGCGTCGCTGATAACCTGCTGCCATACACACATGTAGCGGCTTCTTCACTGCTCACCTTCTCCACTGGGACATTGTATGTGGCCATCCATAAATCTACCCTGACATGCTATCTTCCAAGGTTCAGAGTCTACGCTGCAGTTCATGCTCAGCGTTCTAAGAGTTTTGACAAATATATGATGACATGTGCCCACCATTAAAATAACTTACAGAAGAGTGTCTTTGTCCTGAAAATCCCCCATGCTCTCTCCCTCCTATCTCTTGGCAACTAATAAACATTTCAATCTCTCTATTATTTTATCTTTTCCAGAAAGCCAAATAGTATGTAGACTTTCCAGATTGGTTTTCTTTCCTCAGTAATATATGTTTAAGATTCCCCCACATGGACTGATGGCTCACTTATCACTTATTGGCACTGAGTCATAGTGTCCACAGTTCCAATGTTCCCCATTCATTTGTCCATTCACCTACTGAAAGACATCTTGATTGCTCTCATCCTGGAAATTATGAAAATTCTCCTCTGACCATCCACACACAGGCTGACAAATAGCAGGGAGTTCACCTGTTTCTCCCGAGTGGCTGGACCACTTTGTGTTAGATAAATACAGGAGCGAATGAGAGTTGCTGCTGCTGCACATTCTCCTGGCACATGGTGGTACCCACAGTTTGACTGCTGTCCATTCCAGTGGGAGTGTAGGGGCATCTTAGATTGATGTATAGTTCCCGCCTGAGGGAAGGTGTTCAGCTTCTATTCTTGTCTATATTTTCATGGTGTGGCTTCTTTGTGAGAAGGTTGTCCAAGTCTATTTTTCATTTTAAGATAAACTTGTTTGTTCTCTTTCTATTGCTTTTTAAAATTGTTTAAATTTAGAATTTTGGGTAACCATTATTTATCCCATATATACTATGCACATATTTTTTCATAGTCTCTGGCTTATTATCTCGTCTGCTTTACAATGTCCTTCACAGAGAATAATTTGTTTGTTTGATTTTTTATTTTAAGGAAGTCTAGTTTAGCACCCCTTTTCTTCCATAGATAATGCCTTTGGTGTATCTAAAATATCACTATTATGCCCAGGGTCTCTGAGATTTTTCCCCGATATTCTTTCCTTAGGATTCTATGTGAAATTCTTCTTTGGACTATAATTACTTTGATTTAACTTCTGGATAAATGTTTAAAATGTGTGCCTAGCTTCTCTGTGTGTGTATGTATGTGTGTGTGTTTAAATGTAATTATTACTTATTGTAACACTGATTACTAAAAAGCCAACATTTTAGACAATGTTGTCTTTGCCCATTTGTCAAAGATCCTTTGACTATTTACAGGTTTGTTCTAGGATCTCTACTCCATTTTATTGAACTCTTCCTTGAGGCAATGAGACAGTATGAAATATTTCTTACATTCTAAAAGACTGAAACTTTTGCTGGACGTTAACAAGCCAAAGTTGAAAATACACCTTAATACTTAATACCGCAACCTCACTTATCTTTTTTTGTAATTTATTTATTTTTATATTAATCACAGGTTAGGTACTTTGTATCCCAGGCGTAGCCCCCTCCTTCATTCCCTCCCACTCTCCCCATCCCTCCCTCATCTCCTCCCTGCCCCCCTCCAAGTCCACTGATGGGGAAGGACCTCCTCCCCTTCCATCCAACCCTAGTTTATCTTGTCTCTTCAGGCTGGCTGCAATGTCCTCTTCTGGGATCTAGCTAGGCTGTGTGGGGGAGGGTCAAAGAGCCAGCCATTGAGTTCATGACAGAAATAGTCCCTGTTCCTCTTACTAGGGTCTCCAGTTGGATACTGAGCTACCATGGGCCACATCTGAACAGGGGTTCTAGGTTATATCCATACATGGTCCTTGGTTGGAGAAACCGTCTCGTAAAAGACCCCTGTGCCCTGATCTATTTGGTTTGTGGAGCTCTTGTTCACCCCAAGTCTTACTAACTCCCCCTATTTTCATTATTATTCCCTGCCCTCTGCCGAAGGCTTGGTTGCGAGTCTTAATATCTGCTTTGATACATTGCTATATTGATTCTTTCAGAGGCCCTCTTTGGTATGCTCCTGTCCTGGTGCTTGTTTTCTCCTAC
>CM053767.1:43668964-43681327 GCA_028658305.1 Pachyuromys duprasi | reverse complement strand
ATGATCATTTCCAGGTCCCACCATTTACCCCAAAAATTTAACCAGAGAACTCCTTCAACTGATAAACACCTTCAGCAAAGTAGCTGGATACAAAATCAACTCAAAAAAATCAGAAGCCCTCCTGTACACCAAAGACAAAAGGAAATTAGGGAAACAACACCCTTCACAATTGCCACTAATAATATAAAGTACCTTGGGGTGACTCTAACCAAGCAAGTGAAAGACTTATATGAAAACAACTTCAAATCTCTGAAGAAAGAAATTTAAGAAGATATCAGAAGATGGAAAGACCTCCCGTGCTCATGGATTGGTAGGATTAACATAGTGAAAATGACCATACTGCCAAAAGCAATATATAGGTTCAATGCAATTCCCATCAAAATACCTACACAATTCTTCTCAGACCTTGAAAGAAAAATTCTCAACTTCATATGGAGAAACAAAAAACCCAGAATATCCAAAACAATTCTCTACAACAAACAGATCATCTGGAGGTATCTCCATCTCTGACCTCAAGCTGTACTACAGAGCAATAGTAATAAAAACTGCATGGTATTGGCATAGAAACAGAAGAGTGGATCAATGGAACCAAATAGAAGACCCAGAAATGAACCCACACACCTATGGAAACTTGATTTTTGACAAAGAAGCCAAAACCATTCAATGGAAAAAAGACACATCTTCAACAAATGGTACTGTCCAAATGGATATCTATATGCAGAAAAATGAAAATAGATCCATATTTATCACTTATCTTTAAGAGGACGATGTAACCATCACTGTAGTTGCCTTGGATTCTTCATGAAATCAACTTTTAGAATTTAAGCTAATATATAGCTTTATTCTTAAGCTATATAATCTTCTGTATCCTGTATCTGCAAGTAATTCATGTGTATATGTGTTGTAATCATCATTTTCTAGAAACAGCAGGTAGGCTAAAAGCTGTCTTAGAAAAAACGAAGATCCACAATTCTATGTTGACTGCAACACAGAAATATTGCTTGATAAATGTTGTTTGTAACACTGTTTACTATCTGGGACAGCTGGGGCCAATTGGAGGCTGTGACTTAATCCCTTGTAAGATTCTATTAAAGATTTCTGTAAAGTATCCCTCATTCCTTCCATATGTGCTGCTTTCTTTGCGGCTTAGTAAAAGAGAGAGCAAAGCCCTTTGTTTGGGAGACACATACAGAGACTAAGATAGAGAGCAGATGCACAGGGACAGACACAGAACCAGATTCAAAAGACAGCCTTTCGTCAGGCAAAGATTCGGACTCACTCAACAGACAGTAATGATGGAAGACACAGGGAGGGAGAAGCAGAAAATTCAAATCTGTGCTCATTCTTGGTTAAACGACACCAAGGGAAAGTGCTTTGATTTCCGTCCCTAATGTAACACTGACGGGTTAAAGGTGACTAGGAGTTTATTAGTGATATGTTTAAAGTTACCACAATTTTAATGTTCATTTTGCTCTTATCAAACTTTTGATTATTGCAGCTTTGCAGGAACTCTTAAAATTGTGTAGTTTCAGTCATTGACTTTTTTTTCCCCTTCAGTAATCTGAGTTACTTTCCCTTCATATAAACTCCAGAGTAAGTTTGCTGCTATGTATATGTTAGCTTGTTGGGAACTTGACCATAGTTGCATCTTAAACAGTAGATCAAGTTGGGAGCAACAGTCATTTTGGCAACAGTGAATCTTCTTTTCGATAGCCATATGGTGTGGATTTACCTAGTTTTATTTCATTCATCAATTTCTCACACTGATTTTGTTAGACATGGACTCAAATCTTTCATTTGGGGTTGCTAACTGAATATTACCTATTGAATGCAAATTTCTCTCATTCACTGGTCCATGTACGAAAGTGATTAGCTTTGTTATATTAACACTGTATTCTGATTTTTCTATCCTATGCATTTTCTATGTACACAGCTGTGACGTCTATGAATAATGACAGTTTTGCTTCATACCTTCTTTCTTACTGTCTTCCCATATGTACTATGACTTAAACTAAATGTTAAAAGCAAGTAGTAAGAGAGTAGCCTCATGATTCATTCCTGAAGATGATGTAATCTTTCCCAGCTTCTCCCCATTAACTCTAATGTCAGCTCTACGGCTTCTTAGATATTTTCACAAAGTTAAATAAGTTCCCCCTTTTAGTCATGATATTTTAATATCAGGAATTGTTAACTTTTTGTCAGGCCTTTTACCATACCTACTGACATCAGATGTGTGGTTTTCATTAATTTGTTCATTGACAGAACAAACATTAGTTGTTTTTTGAGATTTAAACAATTTTGCATACATGGAGTGAAGTCCAGCTAGCTGTGCCATACTATTTTAGCATATTGTTGGGTTTCATTTGACAAGATATTTTGATGAGGCCGTTCTGCCAATGTTCAAGAGAAATTATGGTCTGTAGGTGTTTTCTTTTTAAAAATTTTCTTGTGAAGTCTCTGTCTGATTTTTGTATTCAGGTGAAGCTGGGTTCATGTTCAGCTGGTAACGACCCTATTTCATGAAAGGGACTGTAGAAGATGTAACGCAATGTCCTTAAATGGTTGGTGTTTTCTCTTTGAAAACTTACTTCCCATTTCCTCCAAATCTTCAATAAATATAGGTTTAGTTGAAGGAGCTGTCAGCTTTCTCTTTTGTTAATTTTAGCAGTTGGTGCATTTCAAGTAACTATTACATTTTATGTAGGTTATCAATGTACTAGTCAATGAGTTGTTCACGATATTCCTGTTATGTCCATGGGACCAGCAGGGATAGCCTCTTTTTAATTCTGTTATTACTAATTCAAATCTTTCCCCCATTTTCCTTTATTCAGGCTAGGTCCTAATTAACTTGATTGTCTTTTCAGTGAATCAGATTGTAATTTCATTCATTTTTATCTAATGACTCTTTGATTTCATTGATTTCTGTTCTAAAGTTTGTCTTCTGCTTCTGTGTTTAATTTTTTCCTCTTACTCTAGTTTTCCCAGGAGAAATATAGCAGAGTGGGTTCAGGTCCTTTTTTTTCTGATATATACATTCAGTGCTATGCATCTCCCTTTGGGGGCTGCTTTGGTTATAGTCACAATAATGAGAAAATATGTTTTTGTTTTAATTTTGTTCAAAGTCACTCGAGATTCTTTCTAATCTCATGTTTTATTTAGGCTTTTCTTATTTAATTTCCAAATATTTTAGAGTTGTTTCCACTTAGCTTTCTGTTATTTTTAATTTATCTACACTGAGGTCTGAGAGATTCTATGGTTTCTATTCTTTCAAGAATTGTTAACGTCTATTTTATGGGACAAAATGAATGTTCCCATGTTACCTTGAAAGAAATCCCAGATTCTGTTGTGAGCTGGAGTCATCTAAAGATGTTCATTATATCCACCTGATTTACAGTTCTTCTGAATTCAAAGATGTTCTAATTGGTTTTCTACATGATAAGCTTGCTCATTTCTGGTAAGAAATATTTATATATTTTCCTTGCAGATGACTATTTCATTATGTGAACAGTCTATGCCATGGTATCTACCACATTTTGGATAATTAGGATGTTTCACAATATATCCTTATTATGGTAAATATTCCATGGTCACTTCAAAAAATGAATAAACAGCTAATGTTTGATAGAATATTTTTAAATGCTAGTTAATTGAAGTTGACAGATGATGTTGCTCAAGTTCTGTTTGTTCTATTATAAAGGGAAATGCATTGAAACCTTACACTTTCTGGATTCATTCATTAGTTTATGTACAAAGTCCACTTTAGTATGCACGGAAAATATTTACAATGTTGTTACTATTTCAACCAATAGACAGTTTATTATATTATTAGTTTCCCCATGACATTATTTATTTCAAAAATCTAGTTGTTTGTTATTAACCTCTCCAGTCTATATTGCTATAAAGATTATGCCAGCATAATATGTACTTTTACATCCTTTTCACATTTAATATATTTGTGTCTCTGTAGTTAAAGTAGGTTGTGTTCCAAGATAAAGCTGAGTCTTGCTTTTTAAATCTGGCATCTAAAAACTCTGTGTTCTTTTGGTATCTACAGCATTTACATTACTGTAATTATTTATACATTTTGACTTAGATCTATTTTTTTATTACTTGTTTTCCATTTGTTCAACATACATTTTTTCTTTTATCTTTTTTTTTTCTGTTGTTTCTGTGATTCCTGGCTTGACAGTTGCTTTTTTTTGTTGTTACTTTAGTGGTCACCTGGAAGTATTATTGAGTATAAATTATAAGATACTTTTTAGCTTATCAGGGTCTGCTTTAGAGTGCTGTTAGGATACTTCCACAGAATATAATGTTGAAGGATATCCTTCTTCTTCTCCCCTCTCTGCTGTCACAGCTGCCCATTTTTGTCAGGGCAGAAGCCACACTGAAACCACTGAGCTGCTGCAATCAGCAGTACCTGGAAGCCACATGGGAAGCCATGCAACTTCCTGTAGATACTCTGGTCAGGGTTATCCAGTGAGTGGATTTTCAGACTTTGGCATGATTATGACTAGTAAATACGTTCCAATCAAATGTTCCTGATGTTGGATCAGTGATATAAATCAAATGTTAGCAAATACTGAAAATGATACTCTACTTAGACTCATGTTACTTTGCACATGACTAAGTACACTTATTTTCTTTTCAGTAGAAACACATCATTTGTTCCAGGCAGATCTTCTGCCTGGAAGAGCAATTAAATAAACCTGAAATCAAGCTCAGGATGATAGCTTTCGAAATTATAGGATAAATCCTCCCCACACAAATAAATGACAGTACAGACTTTCATGCTAAATAAATATCCAGGATTATCAGAAAGCAATGGAGTATGGTGTTATCCTAGTGACTCAGGATGCCAAAGCATGTGAGGTGAAGGCCAGCCTGGGTAACATAGCCAGGCCCTCATCACACAAACAATGCATAGGTGGAGCCTAGCACAGGGGCTTCTGAAGGACTCTACCTAGCAGGGTATCAAAACAGATGCTGAGACTCATGCCAATCTTTGAGCAGAGTGCAGGGAATCATATGAAAGATGTGGGATATGAAGGACCTGGGGGCAGGCAGGAGCTCTACAAAGAGAACAGCAGAAGCAAAGGATCTGGGCAAAGGAGTCTTTTCTGAGACTGATGCTCCAGCTGGGGACCATGTACAGAGATAACTTAGAATCCCTGCACAGATGTGGCCCATGGCAGCTTGGTCTCCAAGTAGGTTCCCTGGTGATGGGAGCAGGGACTGTCTCTGAGGTGAACTCAGTGCCTGGCTCTTTGATCACCTCCCTCTGAGTGGGGAGCAGCCTTGCCTTGCTAGGAGGACAATGCAGCCAGTCCTGATGAGACCTGATAGGCTGGGTCAGAGAGAAGGGAAGGAGGACCTCTCCTATCAACTGACTTGGGAAGGGGCATGAGAGGAGATGAGGGAGGGAGAATGGGATTGAGAGGGGTCGAAGGAGGGGACTACAGCTGGGATACAAAGTGAAAAAAACTATAATAAAAATAAATTAATTAAAAAATTTAGAAGTGATATTGAATACCTAAAATGTAAAAAGAAAAAGAAAAACTTAAAAGGCCACAAAATCAATAAAAAGAATTATATAAAGTAGAAAGCAAGGGATGTCAAATGTATCAGTTTAATGCTTCCTTCATAAGAGGGTTTCTAGCCAGTAGTCTGGGGTTGGTCTGCATTGGACCTCTGAGTGATAACAAATGGAAGAAATCTAGGGACAGTATGTGCTGTCAGGAAAGTTGTCCAAACTGAAAATTTTGAAAGTACTCTTTAGATAATAAGGATAATGCTGCTGCTGCTCAAGGTGGATATATCCTGGATGCCACAGAGTGTCACAAAGCATCAAGTTAACCCACTGTCACTTTCTTTAAGCAAAATAAGAACTTGAGTTGAACAGTTCAAGAAAATAAGCCCCACGCTGCCTCACCTCCTCCCTTCTCTGTTGCTGCAGGATTGAGGGGGCTTAGGGGGGAGAAGCAGATATGGAACCCTTGCTTCCTGGCTTATATGTGGACAGCCCAGCTGCCCATCCTGCCTGGTTCTCCTCTGGCTGAGAGAAGAGAGGCTTCACTCAGGTCAAAGTCCCTTAGGCTCATTTCAGTTTCCTCCTCAGCTTTAGAGCAGTTGAGGTACAGTTGAGCAGTTGAAGGGCTCTGCCAATATTTCAAATCTGACCTTCTTGGGAGGAAAAAAGGAAACTTCAAAATATGGGTTACAAGATGGGAGAGAAAGAATGTATTATTCTGTTTGCTAGACCAGCGGAATGCTACACACATGACCAAAATGGAGGCACTTTAAAGAAGCCCAAATGAAGTGGAACAATAGGTTCCACATTTTATCCTGACATTGACACCACTAAATTAAATATAGTAAGTCATATTAAAATATAACTATTCTGTTTGTGGTGGTTGTTTAATTTTTGTTTTAAGACAGAATCTCATGTAGGCCAGGCAAGCTTGAACTTGATATGTAGCCAAAGACGACCTTGAATTAGCAATCTTCCTGTGTCCACATCACAGGTACTGGGATGTGAACCGTGACCCGCTGCGCCTAGGCAAAGATATCCCACTAGGACACGGTGAGGTCAGTAGAACCACTCGTGTCTGGCGCATTCAAGCCTTTAGAATGGGTTGTATGTGTCTGACTGTGTGATTTCACTGTCTAATGTCTGCGCCCGCTGCTCTCCCTGCCGTCACTTAGTCCTGTTTTTAGACACCTGGTCGTCACTCCAGAAATGTAAGGACTGAGCTCATTGCATTGTTGGTGACTGTTGGAATATGAAACTGAACAGAAAAAAGAAAGGAAGGAAGAAATCTTGCACTGTAGGCTGTTGTTTTGCCTTCTTCCTTAGAAAAATGAATCCTTTTAACAACAGGAACCTGGTTAAACAGTCAACAGCTTAGACCAACCTGCACCCCCCCCCACCTATGCTCTACTGTTTTCCACCCTCTTGGGGGAACACAAGCTGACTTCCCACCGTGGAGTGTAAGTCTCGAGTCATGTGGGCTAGCCTGATTGATAGTGCATGCCACCTCATGCCAGCCTTCCCCCTGCCTCACTGGGAAGGCCTCCCTCGGCCCCTCCTGATGCTCACTCCACTGTGCTCTGCTCTACCTGCTGAGTCTCCACACACATGGGGATTCAGTCTAAGTGGCTCCCGGCAGACATGCCAGGCTCTGGCAGGGCCATTCCAGGTTAATTTCAGCTGCAGCGTTTGGCTGTCTGATATGAACACCAATTACACTTGAATGGCCCTTACCACCACCTCTCCCACCTAGACTATAAGACCCATAAAGGGTAGTGGCCTCTTCTGTCCATCACACCCTTCTAGGACAGAGTGGCCAAGTGACTAATAAATGGGAAGCATATTTTCTACACACCATCCAAACACTGTACATATTTAGGGACACAGCGCAAAATAGGCATTTAAAGAAAACTGGTTTAACTTTGTCTGAAAAGCCATGTTGCTATTATTCATTTTTCTGTGTGTAACAAAGAATTTATTAAATTTGAGATGTCAATGGTAAAGTATGGCATGCCAAGTGGCCATGTTGAAAAGCATGAAGGAAGAGGGTCACCTCGATGCAATAGGCTCCACAGCCCTTCTTCTTTCTTTCTAAGAGTTTGGCGACAGCGACGGTAGCAATGGTGTCCACAGGCATACCAACATGTGCACATCAGGCAAGAAATCAAAGTGACTGCAAGACGCTCAGCATCCCTGGGAGTCATTTTATAGCAAGACACATGTTTGTAGGGAAAATTTGCCACTTATACTCCAAGAAATGAAATATTCTTTCCAAATGTAGTTGAAATGATAGAGAAAAGATAATGAAAATGAAATGAATGTGGAAATCACTAATGAAAAACCAGGCTTAATGGGCAAGAGTTCTGCAGGCTTTCTGAGCCTACACTAATAGGTGCCACTTAAACTGTGCATGGCAGAGTCATCAATTAAGTTTTATAGCAAAGCTGAGTGAGAAATCAATCAGCAAAATATTAGTGATCCATCTGTTCATCACAACAAATTCTGGCAGACAACATTATTACCTTAATGATATGATACTGGAAGGGGGAAAGAAAAGAGAGAGAAATGGTTTAGCATCTCCCAGAGGCATGCAAGATGGTCCAAATCAATTTGGATTTACAGCTATCCAGAGTTCTCTATAATAACCTCATTCCACAAACACTAAATTTTGAATACCTTAAAAAAAAACCAGGCCCAATATCCATCCCAAAGTACCAGGTGCTTTCTTTATGTGCCACTCTGAGATCGCTGAGTGAAAGGCTTTTTCATACACAGCCCAAGTGCACAAATTAGACCTGTGGATGCCTTTTCAGATCTCACAGGGGAGTGTCTACAAGACGCCACACACACAGGCAAGATGCTAAAATAAAAAATAAAGTGCAACTGAAAAAATTACAAAAGGGAAATAAGGCATAACTGGATTGTCTAAAGCAAAAAATTTGAGTTTGTTTTGAAGGAAGGTAGGAAGTTAGAACTGTAAAGTTTACTGTGAAAATGCCAGAAAATTCTTGAGAGTTGTACAAGTCCATAAAGAAGAGAAAAAAACAATATGATACCATATAGTAACAGATGAGAAAGCACACTTGACAGTTCCGTGTCCAGGAGAGCTGCCCTTTATCCACCCAACCCAGCCTGCATCCTTCTGTGTTTATTTCTGTCCCAGGAGGCTCACCTATGAGAACTGCATCAACTCTGGTTAGTTTGAGCTACTGGGGGAACCTGTCAGAGAATGAGGTATCTTAAGATACTGGTTTTCCAGCCTTGGCTGAGAAATGGATACTGAAGCCAAGGGCATACTATTCAATATTTATTTTAAAAAAAATAAAAAACCCTGAACTCTCTCACCAAATAGAAATTTTAACAGGAATCTGAACAAATTTGGGATTAATGAGCACTCAGCTAGAATCTGCAATAATGAGACATATCAAACTTGGTTACTCTTCTCAGTCTTCCCCGAATTTCAAATAACATTCTGCATAAGACATCCTCTGGTTTTAAGTACAAGCAAATAAGCAATGGGAATACAAACAGTAGAAAGAAACATACATGCACATGAGAAAAAGACACCACGGCCATGCCTGAAATAAAGAAGTTGACATCCTAAGCACAATTGCATCGATGCAGCCCTCTCTCAGCACAGCTGACTGTGATAACAGAGGGAAGGGAACTAGAGAAGCCCAGATGGCTGGCGGTACC
Organism: Pachyuromys duprasi; assembly: GCA_028658305.1. Lineage (NCBI taxonomy): Eukaryota > Metazoa > Chordata > Mammalia > Rodentia > Muridae > Pachyuromys > Pachyuromys duprasi. Next base: position 43,672,101 of record CM053767.1, on the reverse strand, counting down.
GTTTCCATAGGTTCTGGAATAAAGCGAGCCCTGTAGGAAGGCTCAGCAAGAGGTCAGAAGCTCTGCTGCCTACACTGCAACCTACAAGAGGCTCAGATATTTGGAAATAAACATGGGAGAGAACAGAAATCAGAGTCACTCACCCCAGAACACTGTTCAGAGAGGTCACATTCCAAAGGAAATGATTCTTTCTAAAAATTTCAGCCACATGAAATCCTTGCTAACATCAGCTTCACCATGCTTAAATAATTTAAGGCAGCTGAGGAGAGGGAACGGCATCGGTTTCCACAGAGAAGAGCAGCTGTGGCAGGGTACAAATACAGGTGCAGGCTGAAGCAGAGGCTTAAGGGCTTGTTACACACACTGGAGACGGAAGTCAGTCTGTAGACACACTCAAGTGTGCACAGTGAGAAGTCTAGACTATAACCAGGCAAACCTATGGAATGATGATCATAAATACAATTTCTGTACAATATGACAGTCTTCTTATGGTACTGTTATTGAAGACAAGGGGCGCTAAAAAATTTTGTTATCTGCTTCATCAGGCTAGATATTTATCTGTGAGTTGCGCCTGTCAGGGGTGTCCAGTCTTTTGACACTGGGGTGTGATCCTGTCACTTGGAAGCTTGTCGGACTGCATTTGCAACTATCCAGGGATGCATGTGACTGGCGAACACAGGGTAAACATGCCAGATTGACATGCTACACCCCAATAATTCTCATGCTAGCCCTAAGCCCCACCTACAAGCACATCTGGTATGCCCCCTTTCAGTGCCCTGTGGTCTGAACATGATCCTTACTTTCTTGTTATGATCGTGAGGTTTCCTGTGGGGTAAAAGACCATGATTGTGAGAAGTAGCCCTAAAATAGGAGTCTTGTATCCTTAGGAGATGCAGACCGCTGATTTGTTCCAACATTTCAACTGTGACCTTTTTATCTGATTGGTCTCTGTCTGTTTCCTCTTTCCATCCTCTGCCTTCCTGTCTGTCCCTGCCATCTTTCCCTCCCTTGCTCACTCCCCCGGCCCCCACAGCCAGGATTTAACCATGTAGTCCAGGCTGGCCTTGAGCATGTGGTGACTGTCCTGTCTCAGCTTTCTGAGTGCCGGGCTTCCAAGCATATCTCACCACACCTGGCTGTTTCCCCTTTGATTATGAGCAAATGTCTTCTAGGCAGATGATTCCCTTTGTATACTATCTTGTTTTAGTAATCCAGCTACTCAGCATTTTTACCATCCACTGAGGATCCCTGCCCAGGTCAGTTATTCATGGGACAACTGGCAAATTGAGATTTTCCAAATGTGTTTTTCCTTCTATGTCTGCAATTGTATGAAGGGGAAGAAACCATTTAACCATTTTTACATTTAGAAGGTTATATCGATAGTGCATACATAGATTCCTATTTGCTTCAGGGTAATCTCTTTATTATAAATTCTCTTACTTATGTTGGTGCTAGATCCAGAATCTTGGGGGTGCATCTGTTCTCCCTGCCTTGACCCCATACTCTACTATTCCTCTAAGAAGCCTTAGTGTTTCAGTGGTAACAGTCTCAAAACCAAACAAGACAGAGCCCCAGCTCTCACTGGTGAGTCCCAGGCTACTCACCCTGCAGAGATGCTATCATTGCCAGACCCTTCTGGATGTCAGCATTAGGAAACACATGACTCAGGAAAATGTCTATTACTATGGCAACCAAGTTCATGGGAGAATTAGAATCCAATAAACCATCAAAGTGCTTTTTTGACATTTCCCCTTAAATCTCTGAAGAGAAATCTGGCTCTAATCATTCTCAACACTTTTTTTTTCTCTTAGAAATTTAGAATATTTAAAATGTATATAAAAGAGGCACAGAGTCAATAATCCAGTCACAGGTCCCCTCCCCCAACCCCCACAACTACTAAATAAATTCACTTTTACATTTGCTCTGATTGTGTGCTAGTGAAATATCATAATGAAGTCTGTCTTTAAAATCATTTAGTCCCCCCTCACCATGCCATACTATGGTATTTTTTTTATTTGTCATGTATTTTAGCTTTGTTTCTTCTCTTTCTTGATTTATTTTTTCAAAATGGATAACATTTTTACATTTATAAAGGCCAAATTAAATAAACGGAGATCCCTGGAGGAGAAACCCTCCTTATCCAGAGGCTTCGAGGCATGCGCGGTTCCATCTTGCCCCCTTGTCACTGATCTCACTTGTTTATGACTTACCCTCCCTGTTTGTTTTATAAAACCCGGGGGAATGGATAGAGGGGCCTAGAGATCACAGGAGCTCCCTAAGAAGATCAACAGAGCCAACTAACCAGGGCCCAGAGGGTTTAGGGAGATTGAAGCACCAACCAAGGACCATGCATAGACATACATAGATAGGCTTCCTACATAGATGTAGCTGATGGGAAGCTCAGGCTTCATGTTGGTTCTCTAGTAAGGGGATTGGGGATGTCCCTGACATGGACTCTCTGACATTGACTCTGATCACTCTCCCATGGTGGGGCTGCCCTGACAGGCCACAGGGGAAGAGGAAGAGGTCAGGTCAGTCCTGATGGGACTTAATGAGCTGGGATGGGTGGGTAGGCAGGGTGGCTCCCCTTATCTGAGGAATAGGAGAAGGGGAAATGGGGAAAGAGGGAGGGAGGATGGGACCAGGAGGAGAGAAGGGAGGGGCTACAATTAGGATGCAATTTGAATAAATAAATAAATTAAACTGAAAAGAAAAAAATCATCAGACATGGTGGCTGACTCGGTTTTCTCTGAGGAGTCCAGCTGCTCGTTAGAAACCCCATGTGCCTTCCTGTTACTATACAAGTGTAGTATATAGTACAGTATCTACAGAATGTTATAGAACAGTATAGTAATGTGTAGCATAATGTGTTGGATGGTTGTACTCTCTTGGGTTTAGAAAATCCCTACTTTCTGGTGGCCAGCTATGATTACTTTGTGTATAGGTATGATAACACTATTAGATACTAACATGCTCATAGAACACATACTATTTTTTTTTTAATTTATTTATTTTTATCTCACTCACAGGTTGGGTACTTTGAATCCCAGGCGTAGCCCCCTCCCCCTTTCCCTCCCCCCCTCCCACTCCCTCCCTCTTCTCCTTCTTCCCCGCCCCCTCCAAGTCCACCAACAGGG
>CM053767.1:43631680-43668464 GCA_028658305.1 Pachyuromys duprasi | reverse complement strand
ACAGGGAAATTTCTCCAGGTAATAACTGGGTGTCCCTAGGGTTTTCCCACTTGATTTTCTCACCGTAGGAGTTCCGCTCACCTGGCACTCACAATGCTGGCGTTTTAGGTCCCAGAGTTCAGTCTCCTGGTCGCTGCGTTGTTTCTGCTCTCCTACTCCTCAGACACAGTGTTCTCTCGTGGCAGCCATCTTGGATCGAAAACACATCTGTCCCCCACTATTTTTTTTTAATCTGATTTTTTTATTATTACAATTTATTCACTTTGAATCCCAGCTGAAGCCTCCTTCCTGAGCCCCTCCCAATCCCATCCTCCCTCCCTTTTCTCCTCCCATGCTCCTCCCCCAGTCCACTGATAGGGGAGGTCTTCCTCCCCTTCCATCTAACTCTAGCCTAGCAGGTCTCATCAGGACTGGCTGCATTGTCTTCCTTTGTGGCCTGGTACAGCTGTACTCCTCCCAGAGGGAGGTGATCAAAGTGATAGCCCCTGAGTTCATGTTAGAGGCAGCCCCTGCTTTCCTTACTAAGAGGAGACTGATCTGCCATGGGCTACATCTGGACAAAGGGTCTAGGTCATCTCCGTGCATGGTCCTTGGTTGGAGTATCATTCTTTGCAAAGACCCCTGTATCTAGATGTTTTGGGTTCTGTTGCTCTCCTTGTGGAGCTCCTGTCCCATCCAGGTTTTTCTATCTTCCCCTTCTTTCCTAAGATTCCCTGAACTCTGCCCAAAGTTTGGCTATGAGTCTCAGCATCTGCTTTAATACCCTGCTGGGTAGTCTTTCAGAGGCCCTCTGTGGTAGGCTCCTGTACTGTTCCCTGTTTTCTCCCTCTTCCAATGCCTATCCCCTTTGCTTTCTGAGTGAGGATTGGGCAACTTCCCTAGGGTCCTCTTTGTTTAGCTTCTTTAGGAGTATAGATTTAATATGTTTATCCTATATTATATGACTAATATCCACTTGTAAGTGAGTATATACTACGTGTGTCTTTCTGCTTCTGGGATACTTCACCCAGGATGATCTCTTCTAGTTCTCACCATTTGCCTGGAAATTCCATGATTTCCTTGTTTTTGATTGCTGAGTAGTATTCCACTGTGTAAATGTACCATAATTTCTTTATCCATTCCTACGTTGAGGGACATCTGGGTTGTTTCCAGATTCTGGCTATTACAAATAAAGGTGCTACGAACATGGTTGAGCAAATGTCCTTGTTGTGTACTTGAGCATCTTTTGGATATATGCCTAAGAGTGGTATAGCTGGATCTTGAGGTAGCACTATTCCTAATTGTCTGAGAAAGTGCCATATTGATTTCCAAAGTGATTGTACACGTTTACATTCTGACCAGCAATGCAGGAGGGTTCCCCTTTCTCCACAACCTCTCCAGCATGTGTTGTCACTTGAGTTTTTTCTCTTAGCCATTCTGATGGGTGTCAGGTGAAACCAATTAGAATTGCACCATTTGTTGAATATGCTGTCTTTTTTTCCATTGTATGCTTTTACCTTCTTTGTAAAAAATCAAGTATCCATAGGTGTGTGGGTTTATTCCTGGGTCTTCTCTTTGATTCCATTGATCCACCATTCTGTTTCTATGCCAGTACCATGCAGTTTTTATTACTATTGCTCTGCAGTACAGCTTGAAATCAGGGATGGAGATACCTACAGATCAGGGATGGAGATACCTACAGAAGCTCTTTTTTGGTACAGGATTGTTTTAGCAATTCTGTTTTTTTTTTCTATATGAAATTATAGTTTAGGTAAACAGGTAGATGTATTTTGAGAAGAGAAATTCTTACAGTCATCCCTTCCAGTAATTGATGCTTGCTCTTCAGATGTATTGTCCAGTGTTTCTTCCAGTAGGGTAATGGATAAGGTCTTGCTGACTATGAGTTCTAATAATTTACATTAACAAATCACCAAATGATGTAATGGAGGAAAAACGCTTGCACAACAGCTGGATCCAACTTCATTCTTTAGAGAGCGAAGAGCTTTGGGATCATAGATTATTCTTTTTTTCCTCTCTAGCATGGTGAACAGAAGCTCATATGAAATAAAAAGAGATACTAGTTATGGGTGACCACAAAAAGAAAACCAGCATGGCACTTCTAGACTCCAGAAAGGAGTGTACAGATAGCCTGGGGCTGTAATGGCCTCTGCAAGGGCCAGCCAGAGCACAGGCTCATTTTCACTAAATGGCATCTATTCTTGTATCTGAAGCCTAATTTCAATACTTTCCTCTTCCCTTCCCCTGTCCCTTATTACCTCTAACTGCTCACCCAGATACTCTCTGAAATTGAGGTAAATTGGTTATATATTCAACAAGATTGGAGATGCAAGAATTGGGGTGTTATTCAGATATAAAGAACATAATGTAGAAAAGGCTGTGGGTAAGGAAATAGTGAACAGGGAATGTTCACATCGCATGCCTAGGAGCATGGATACGTATATGTTACAATCAATAGAGAAGGCCAAGGTCAGAAATCAGAGGTAAATGGTACTTTCATAAAAAGTCTGTGCTTACAGAGGGGGTATTCTATCCTTAGAGATGGAAATCAATTTATTCTAAATTGACTGACATTCGTTTACACAAAACAGAACCTTTGTACAATAGAGCATAAACTGACAAGATAAGCATTCATTCTGAGCTGGAAAAATGGAAAAGAACAGCTCAGAACTGCCAAGACAAAGGTCTTCATCTGGCATTTCAAATTTACTGATATTTTATGAAAGTCAGTTTTATGTTATAGGGCAATTTGCTGCCAGAGAAAATAAAAGGTGGGACTAATTCCTAGATATAAAAAAAAGAGTGAATGTGTGCCAAAGGGGACACACCTGCTTCTTTGTGATTTTTCCCTGCTTGCCACAGGCATCCCACACACAGTTCCAATTCCAGTTAACAGGCTCAGCACAATGTACACAGTGCAGAAGAATACTCAGCACTTTTCAGCATCACCCACTTTCCACATAAAGTAGGTCTTCACTTGAACCCAATAGCCTGTCCCCTTGGAAAAAATACACTCTGTGAACTGCAAATTTCCCACAAAAGTGTCTTTTTCTTCTGGTCTAGGTAGGTTGTTGTGGAATGTTGGCCTCTGAGCATTCCCTGGTTCTGGACTTTTTTTTTTTTTTTAACTGACAGCAGCTGTGATTCCTCCAAGGAGACCTATACAAGATTGGGTTCATTTCCTTAATGGAATGGGGCAATGGGTTCCTGAAATTTTTAGACCCTCCATCTGAATTATAGGCATTTTATAGTTGATGGGAAAAAGGTAATTTTCATCAGTGGAGTTGTCCATACCTCACCTGTATTCCACTAAATAATCAAATTAAACTCACTGATTCACTAAGATTTGACTGGGAGAAATGTTGTTTTTCATTTGTTTGTTTGTTTCTGTTGTGGCTACCTTATCTGGGGTGATTAGACATTAGTTGAAGGTTCATCACAAAATTTCACAAAACATAAATGAACTTTCAACTGAGCTCCTCTGATTTCTTCTGGCCAACTTTCTTCATGAAAAAAAAAAAAGTCTAGTATAATGGCCATCCTTTGGTTCACTGTTTGAGCAATGCCTATGGTTGGGTGATGAGAAGCAGAGTATTAGACAATCCTGTGGGTTACCTGGAACACTCTTCTCATGACTGGCACAGCCTTGCTGCTCACTGAGATGACAGTAACTTAGACCTGATGAAGCACTGAACGCCTTCTTTGGCCTCCAGCCCAGCTAGGTCACATGGTCCACCTTAGCTCTTACCAGGGACTTATAGTTTGACTTATAGCATACTTCTCGTTTCAGTTGAAGGGGAGGGGCTTCTCTCATTGTGTGCTTAGGTACATGCAGTAATTAGAACAGCAGTTCTGAAACTGTGGGTCACTTTCACAGGGTCACCTAAGACTATCAGAAAACACAAATATTTATTTTATGATTAAAAACACAAATATTTATTTTATGATTCATAGCAGTGGCAAAACTGCAGTTATGAAGTAGCAACAAAAATAGTTTTATGGCTGTGGGGGATCACTATAACATAAGAAACTGTATTAAAGGGTTGCAGCATTATGAAGAACCACTAGGTCAGAGAGATGGGAGAGTCTGAGTCAGATGTACACCAAATATACCAGCCTTGGCCACTGAAATCAATCAATCAACCAATCAACCAATCAATCTACCACAGCCACAAAATTCTTAAAAATAAACTAAAAATATGGGTTCTACTTAAGTCTCTCTTACAAACTGGCTTAAAATTTTCCATTATTAAGTACATTATATTTTTAAATATTGAAGATGACTGAATAAAGAGAATCATTAGGGTCCTATATGTTTGAGTTTCATGGAATTATTCTGTTCAGCTTTATTCCCCACCCTCAACCTCCAAATTAGGCACAGTCTCACATATAATCCCACAATTCAGGAAGTGGAGGCAGGGGGATTATGGATAGGAAACCAAACTAGACTTCATAGTGAAAACCTGTTGCCAACCACAAATAAATTAACAAGAATGATTTAATTGTAGATAGTGATTTTTGAAACCTTGGGAAGATTTGTGTGTGTGTGTGTGTGTGTACTATTATTATTTTGGGTTCACCACATGTGTTTGCAATTGAGCCGTAAGAACTCCTGGTTATGCACTGCTGGATGTTCTAAAGCAGGCCTCATTTCTACAACTGTAATTAAGGAAGGTGATGCTCACCACACCAAAATTCTGCCACATTCAGTATCTGAGTATCTGATGCTATCAAGTAGGCAAGGAGCTCTGTGATCATTTCCTGGTCAAACATACCGTGTGGAGAACACCAGTTAAGACAATGATAAAAACCCATCCTACCATCAACCCTGAGCAATTCAACTAATGCCATGGAAAGCTTATTCTGCTATAGTTGATGGGATAAATCTTTATGCCAAGCACAGTTTTGCTCAGTAGACTACCAATAACACTTGCTTCTGTATTTAATGAATTTGAATAGTTTCCCCACTGCAATAAAAGGCCCATTGAGAAAACCAAATCCATCATTTTCTGAAGCTCTGCCCATCCCAGCAAGAGACCAGAGGCCTTTTCAGTTCATGGTTAACCTTTTCAGTCACCACGCTTACTTTCCTTTTTCTTTCCACTAGACAAGTTGTATTCATCTTAAAACAAACTAATATCTACTGTGGAGAAAGAAACCTCAGGGAGAACTACTGCTGTCTCCCTGTGCCCTCCCTGCTGTGGAAACCGGTTGTCTATGCATACAGGGCCCTGCAGGGAAGATCTGAAACAGAGCAGAGGCCCTGGTAGCTTCCAGAGGAAGGTAACCAGACGTTGAGGCACAATTGCAAGTAGAAAACAGATGACAAGAACTAATGCTGTAGTCTCTGGAAACACGGGTGAACACAGGCTAATTTAACCAATGATGAGGAAAGCCATTTCCAAAACTACGTGGAGAGATTACATTATAAAACATTAAAAATTTTTTAAATTATTTCCAGTCCTTAATGGTAAATAAACATCTATAATGTTGACAGATGCATAATGAGGCCTGCTTTAAAAACACAACATGAATGATTAACAATTAGTATGAAACATTAAAAGGTGTATACTGATCATTTCAATGATTTATAAACTTGACCAAATTTTTGTAATTGTTCCCAATATCCCTTGCAGATTTTGTGACTCCCCCGACCCTACCACTAAGATAATAATAGAAGCCTTATACTAGAAACTAACCCATATGTGAGAAGGGTCTGGACTAATGAGAACACCGTGTAGCGACTTCATCTTTAACCCTGATGTAAATACAACAAGGTTAAAAGATGTGTGTGTGTGTGCGTGTGTGTGCACGCGTGCGTGTGTGTGTGTGTGTGTGTGTGTGTGTGTATGTGTGTGTGTGTATGTGAGTATTATCATGTCCCATAGTTAACCTCAATAGTCCCTTTCATTCTATCTCATGCTTTGGCTGTCACATCACTATACTGAAATATACACTTTTTTTTTTGTAAATTGCTGTGTGCTTCACAAAAGTCTAGGTGCTGTTATGATCAACTGTACTTAAAGCATCCAGTGGATCAGACAATTAAGATGCACTAGCAAGACATTTCCTCTCTACTTTCAGAACTATGGTCATGAGTGCTAAAATTCCATCACTAAATATACTTTGATAAGAAAAAAATAACTTTGTGGAGACCAACAAGTGATTTACCTCCTAAGTGTTAAGTCTCAGCCTACATCTCTTCCTTATTATTCTCCTTTCCATTGGCCCTGCATGACTGGATCCTTAATAACTAAATAATAAGCACTGATGTTATCCGTGTACCCTGAGGATGTGTAAGACATTGTCCCAGGTGCTTAAAGGGATCATGGAGGGGGATTGCAGCTCGGGCATTTCTCAACCCTTAGAGATGGATTGAAGGGTGCAGTTCAGAACAAATTCCCCAGAAGCCTGCTGTGCACAGATCACTAGGACGATGTTCTGGGGGATGGGTCCTCCAGAAAACTTCATGCTTATTGTTCTGAAGTGTAATCAAACTGCCAAGCAACGAGAGGACCTGGCTGAAGAGTCTTTCTGCAGCTTTAAAGATCCAGCGTGCAGAAGGACACTTGGGGAGTCCCGTGCGCACACTCTGTTAACACAACAGACAACAGCAGCACATAACCTGTGCTTCCTCATAGGCTAAATGACAGGACTTATCTAAGAACAAGAAGTGATTTTCTCAACCTCTATCCAACACTGTGAGCCCCTGTGAGCACACCTTCGTGTGCACCGTGGGCTCCAGGCAGAGAGGGTGGGGGATGGAGTGTGCCCTGTGGAGGTCAGTGTATTCTCCATCTAATGGGTGAGGGATCTTGGGAGACCTGGGTCCTGCCCAGTTACTTGGAAGCATCAGATTGTGGCCCCCTTTCATGTGATGTGAACACAGATGAATCACAGGGTCCACAGGGATAGAACTAGAACTATTAGTCACAGTAAGTCCATTAAGCGACCAAGTCACTCAAAAGAAAAAGATTGAAAAAAGGTTAATACAAATGAAGTCTTCAAATGAGCCCCGATCTAGTTTTCAAGAAGTGACTGCTTTTCTAGATGTCCTTTTAAGATAATGTTAAAATAAAATCAGCATACTCTGAAAATCGCAGAGTGACTGATGAAGCTAGAAGGGCTGAAATTCTAAACACATTGGGGTTTTTCCTATTGTCATGTTACAGTCTTCAGTTGGTAAGTAACAGATATGGAGGTAGGCAATGAAAGCTAAGCGAGCTTACAAAAATTTTATTTGAAAAAAAAAAACCTTAAAAAGTGTTAAGGTTTGAATTCCAGGTACAAGGCTTGCTTCATACCTGGCAAAATTAGGAACGCAATGATTCCCTCATATAGCGACCTGTTGCAGGCTAGCACAATATTTGTGCCCTTTAAAACTTGAAAATGTGTCTAAAGAGCAGATTACTTTGAGTTCTGTGAAAATGTACATTTTCCTTGTTAATTCATAAGGAAAGGTAATCAGACTATCATACCAGAAGCCACACTGACATGGTTAACAATCAGAGCTCCCCAGACAAAAGCTTTGGAAGAACTTCTTGTACATTCAAGCTCAGGTGCTACTTAGAGAAGCCATTTTATGGGGCTGACTCCTCCCACACACCGCTCCATACCTAGCACTGTTGGAAACAGGGGCTCTCCCTGGAACCTCTAGAACCATGCACACTTGCCAGTTCTAACCTTTAGTTGGCTTGGGGACTTCCATTAGCAAAGATCTAAAGTTTCTACCCAATAACCATCTTGTTGTGAGTACTATGGCCACCTCAAAGTCAAGTCCCATTTTTGTTGTTCTTCCACATACACATCATTGTGTAAACTCCAAAACAGACTTATCACATACTTTTTGCCAGATGTGTGTGAAATCACCTCTGTTCATAACCACACACCACCTGCTTATTAGTTGTGTGCGCTGCATGATTCCTGTCTTTTTGTTTGTTTGTTTGTTTTTCAGCATTGGATCTGCAAAGCTGCTTTGTTTTCCTTCTCACGAAGCATGGGCGACGAGCCCTCCCAGGGTGTCCCCAGAGCCACTTGCTGCATTCAGCCACTTCTCTCCTTGTCAGTATTTTAACAGAATGTCCTGTGCTCCCTGCAGCCAAGAGCCACAGTCAGAGAGTGAGGTGTGGGGTGCAGGAGAAAGCCTGAGGATGCGGGCTACTGAGGCACCATGGGAGACGCTAACAGTTCATTGAGGTAGAGCAGATGCAGCCTTCTGGTCTGGGCAGGAAGATTCCCTGTCATTGTGGTCATACTGAGATTAGCGGGTTCTCAGGCTGGATAGCAAGAAACATGCTCTGAATGCCTCAACTCCCCAGTGACCTGCACTGGGGTGTCCACATGCGTGGGGTTTCATGAGAATCGATCTGGGAAGGTGTGTGCACAGTGTCCTCTGTTCCTGCAAACTGAGGCAGACCATACCATGTTCGCCCTGCTGGAAGCCCGAAGAGGGAATCAGAGTTTGGGGTTTATGATGATCTGATGATTTTGCCTCAGCTTTGTGAAAACCTATGAGCTTCTGGCTGGGGGTGGGGCACTTCTCCGTGCATTAGTACACCACCACCTCAGCTTTCCAGGAAGAGAAGCTGCCACCATAAATGTCTCAAGGCCCGCTTTAATCACAATGTATGGAGCAACCTTGTTTAGAAATTCTTCCACTGGGACATACTACTGTGCGCTCAGATGCCTCATTCTTATTTAAAATGATTACCAAGCCATGTTAAATGATAATAGTGTAAGAAATAATTGCCCCATCCTGTTGTAGGCTTCCCAACTGTGTACATTTAAAAGATTTGGATATTTCACATCATAACAAAACGACATCTAGTGTTGGAAATCAAGAAGTTGCCAGAGTCACTCTGCTTGAGACTGGTATTGTTATTCCTATGACAATCAGTTAATTTTCTCATCTTCATGGCCTCCGCAGTTCTTGTGAATTCATTGAGAATTGTTAGTTTATTATTTTAAAAATTAAGTGTGTTAAGTGTGTGCGTGCATGTGTGTATGGGTGTAGGTGTTCTTGTATGTGTGTGTCTGTGTGTGTTAGGTTTGTACACCTGAGTAAAGTGCCCTTGGAGGCCAGAAGAGGGTACCTGATCCCTGGAACTGGAGTTACATATAATTTGAAGTACCTGATGTGATTGCTGGGAACCAAACTGAGGTCTTCCACAAGACCAGAAAGTATTCTTAATTGCTGAGCCATCTCTCTGGGCCTGTGAATTCATTTTAGAGCCCCACATTTTTATGTACTCTCATGTGTTCACAATGTATGATGGTTAGTTTTGTTTAGCGGCTTGCCTGGGACACTAGTGAGGCACACTTCTGTGTGTGTCTTGTGAGGGTTCTTCCATAGAAGGAAGATCAAAGTAAATGTGGGGTGTACCATCCTATGGCCTACGGGCCCAGGCTGAAGTAAGAAGGGGAAAGGCGAAGGCCAGCTTTGAGCTGGCACTCACATTATGAAACAAATAAATTCCTTCTCATAAATTGCTTCTCAGATTCTTATTCTCAGCAGAGAAAAAAGTAACAAACACACTATTACATTAAGTGCTTTAAGTCACTCTGGTCATTTATCCTCCAGAAAGTTGTTCCCTTATTGATTAAGTTTCAGTTCTGCTCTACTAGTGTGATGGATCTTACTGTGTTCTTGTATAGAAATGCATCACACACACACACACACACACACACACACACCCTGCCATATGCATAGCTGGATAAGGAATGCTTTTGCCCTATTGAGAAACAAAACAAAAATGATTCACTTTTTCAAGAGTCAGTTCAGATTTGTATGCCTGCAACTTTTTTCCAGCCACACCAGCTGACTGACCCATGTTTCCCCAGCATCCCACACAGAACATATGTCGTTACACCCAGTACAACTATTCTGGGTCTCTCTTTCTCAGAAGACAACGACTACCAGAGTGAACAGTGCAGGATGTGCACGTGTATAAACCCAGACCTTACTGTGCTTGGTGTTCTGGATCCCAGAATCTTATGTTGAGGGTTGTGGAAGTGTATGCAGGAGGTGTTGAAAATGTGGCAATGGTAAAAGGTTCCTGAATGTGCAATACTAATTTGAAGTCAAACGTGATGAATTCAAGATGATGTGCTCATCTGTGATGTACTGTGCAACTTTAGTGCAGCCTTGACCCTGAACATACATGTACACATTACACAGCACATGCTATCACACCACGCAGTGCTGTCGAATATTTCCTGAAACACCTGAGCTCAGATTCCAGGCTGTTCTATAGTAGGAAGTAGAATGCTTTTACTGTACATGAAAAATGTTCTGCTCGTGTGGACAATGATGACTTTTAATGCCTCCTCACAGCCATCCCTTAGCATGGAAGAATCAAATTAGCACATCTTTAGATTGCATTATGTTAGAATGCCTGGCTTAAAACATTGCTGTTTGAGTTGACAACTTGTATCTTGGTTTGAATTTGGGACACATTGCCAACAATTTCTGAAGTGACCAAGATTTAAGTCTGTATACAAAACACAGGAGCACATCTATCTCATTAGTAACCAAATTTGCTTTCTTTGTTAATAAATGGTACAATAATATGTATACCAAGGAATTATTGTAAATCAGTTTCCTTATGTTGTATTATCAGTAAACGCTTGGCTGTCACACTGGTTTCATGCCAGGATATGACTGGGGTGTATGAAAGTTTCCTGGCCAGGAAGGTTGCAAGTAGGGAATTCTTAAGAAGGACTTTTTTAGACTACACGGTGAGATGGGACTGATGGTGGGAACAGTGGAAGGAGATGCAGCAGGAGGGTAAAGGTGCCCTGATGTGGTCTGGGAGCACCCCCCCCCTTTCATGTAAGTAATGAACTCTGTACCATCTTTCTGACCCAGACCCTGCATAGTAAAATGCCTGGAAACATGGAATGGCTATGTCAGAAGTTTTAAGAATTCCACTGTCCTCTTTCAGCAGAGCCCTGTGGTATAAATTTTTGATTGTTTATTGATGTGTTTTATCTAAAGCCTGGCTCTACTGTGCACTGTTGTTTTAACCTGATGGGTAGAAACAAGCGGGAACAATTGCTACTTTCAAAATTGTAATCAGTTTTCTATCTCCTACAAGGTGGATGCTTCAATTCTCTCTTTGAAACAAGTAGGCCAGTGTTTTGAGTCAAGCTACCAAAATGGACATTTTAGTTAACAGCAAATGAAAGCCAAATGACTGCCCTGAAACACAGAGGCTTGGGATCCTGAGGAGGCAGGAGCTGTGGGGTGCAGCTTTGCAGATTATCTCTCTTCTGAAGCAGAAAGCCCTAGGACCCGGGTGTTGTGTGCTCCTGTGGAGACGCACACGGAAACTCTGGGTACAGGTGTCTTCCTTCTGGAAAGAAGCAGCTCTTGAGAAGCTCTACGGAATGATATGCATGTGATCTTAGGACCTTAGATAAGATGCCCGGCAGTGAACTGATGGAAGGAGATGGTACCCAGCTACCAAGGAGCCCAGCATCTCTGCAGCAGCACCTTGGGCCAATGTACACCAGCAGGCCTCAGGCAGTCATTGGCACCTCACGTGAGCAGCCAGTAGCAAGGGCAAGAGGGGGAACCTCTGTTGAATGCAAGGTGACAGGGAGAGGCTGGCTAGGAAAGGAACATAGAAGAAGCATTGTGGTGGCCAAAGAGAGATGGCTATCTGAAGGCACGTTATACCAGCTTTTGGAAAGCTCCCCCCGCCCCCACCAAATCACTACATTGATAATTAGAATGAATTTTTTTTGTCACTGTAATAAAATATTTTTATTCCCCCTTCTACTGAAAAAGGGTATAAGAAATAATAAATTTATATTCACATAGCTGAACAAAGGTAGAAAAATGTAGGAACTGATGTGTAACATGGAAAGTTAAGAGCATTTTTCAAAATTGTATTTTTCCCTAATTTTGTATCCTAGCTGTAGCCCTCTCCCTCATACCCTTCCTCCTTTTTCTCCTCCTATGACCCTCCCCAAGTGCACTGATAAGAGAGGACCTCCTCCTTTTCCATGTGACCCTAGCTTATCAGGTCTCTTCAGGACTGGCTGCATTGTCTTCCTCCGTGGCCTGGTAAGGCTTTCCCCACCATGCTCAGGGGGAGGTAATCAAAGAGCCAGCCACTGAGTTCATGTCAGAAACAGCCCCTGTTCCCCTAACTTGGGACACCAAGCTTGGACTCCGAGCTACCATGGGCTACATCTGAGCAGGGGTTCTAGGTTATCCCCATGAATGGTCCTTGGTTGGAGTATCAGTCTGAGAAAAGACCCCTGGACCCAGATTTTTTGGTTCTGTTGCTCTCCTTGTGGAGCTCCTGTCCCCTACAGGTCTTTCTATCTCCCCCTTCTTTCATAAGATTCCCTGCACTTTGCCCAAAGTTTGGCAATACATCTCATCATCTGCTTTGATACTCCGCTGGGTAGAGTCTTTCAGAGGCCCTCTGTGGTAGGCTCCTGTCCTGTTTCCTGTTTTCTCTGACTTCCAATGGCTATCCCATTTGCATTTCTGAATGAGGGTTGAGTATCTTACCCAGGATCCTCCATCTTGCTTGGCTTCTTTAGGTATAGAGATTTTAGTATGTTTATCCTATATTATATGACTAATAACCACTTATAAGTGAGTATATACCATGTGTGTCTTTCTGCTTCTGGGATTCTTCACCCACGATGATCTCTTCTAGTTCCCACCATTTGCCTGCAAATTTCGTGATGTCCTTGTTTTTAATTGCTGAGTAGTATTCCACTGTGTAAATGTACCACAATTTCCATTCTTCAACTGAGGGACATCTGGGTTGTTTCCAGATTTCGGCTATTATGAATAAAGCTGCTATGAATATGGTTGAGCAAATATCCTTGTTGTATACTTATGCATATTTTGAATATATGCTTAGGAGTGGTATAGCTGGATCTTGAGGTAGTACTATTCTTAATTGTCTGAGAAAGTGCCAGATTGATTTCCAAACTGGTGTACAAGTTTATATTCCCACCTGCAGTGGAGGAGGGTTCCCCTTTCTTATATCCTCTGTAGCATGTGTTGTCACTTGACTTTTTGACCTTAGCCATAGAATGAATTTTTTTAAATGATTGGATAAATACTTATTTGCATGAAAATATGTGCTACACATGAATTATAAGGAATATACTACATAATGTATTTCAGTGAATGATCTGTATTTTAAGAGCCTCATGTATTTCTTGCCTATGTGACTTATTATCTCATAGTATGTTCATATTCATTAGTATGCACATCTGCTTTCTTTTTTTAAATCAATGCTATAATTATATGTATGAAATTGCTGTATATGTTATATTTAAAGTGAGAAAGAATCACAAAAACTGCTCAGCCTCAGAACATCATCTTGGCTCTTTAAAGGCAAAGTGGGAAGCCGTGTTTCTCAGGTCTGTTCATTTCCACCTGCTTTTCAGTAGTTAAAATATTTTTAATTGGGGTTTGCTCTAGAAAGTCTTTCCTGTTCAGGAATTATCAGAAACCCATTTTGCAGCCTTTCAGGAAACGGTGTTAATTAACTACTGGAAATGTGTTTGTTCTTCCTCCGCTGTTGACTGTTGCTTTGTTCCCAATGTTTCTACAGTCTTTACTTCTTTTCATTATAATCTAGGATCATGTCTACACACGACACATTTGCTGAATGTGTGAACCAATAAGGCCCATAGAACATTCTTTAAAATGTGACCTAGTGCTACAAAGCACTGCATATACCACAGGGGAATGGCCTCGGTGTGACTGACAGGACACAGACTAGGTCTTATTGGAAATGTACTATAGTGTTTGAAAATTATGAAAAACAAATTGGAATAAACATAGTTTATAGATAGCTATACACTATTTCCTCTCTTGTTAGATTGTTTAATATTAAAAAAAAAAACTTAGGCATTGTTTGGCATGTGCCAGATCTAACTCAAAGGTAGATGGGTGTGGGAGTATTTTGAGGCATAGTTTGATAACTGGAGATTATCCACCACAGCAGAGAAGCCATGGCGTATAGAAGCACGGGAGGCTGCTCATTCAGCATCCGCAGTCAGAAAACAGAGAGCACAGGCAGTAGGGTGAGGATATGCAAGACCCTCACCCACAGTGATGCTCTTCTTCCATGAGGCTTCACCTTCTCAAAGTCACAAGCGGTACCAGTAGCTTGGGACCAAGTGTTCCATAGAAGCCATTCACACAGCATTAAGTAATCTAATGGTTTGTGTTCATCACTCGATGCAGCGCTCCAAACAGCCCTTCCATATACTGTTACATTCCCTGCTTAAAGTGAAGACATTGAAATTGTCCTTAAGGATACACAGCTAGTTCCATTTGGAAAAGGATGAATGCTTGGTTTTTGTCCTTACTTGAATGGCCTTTTAGAATTTTATTAGCATATTCGCACGGAACAAAATAATGGCCTTCATTTTTATATTCTTGCACATGTGAATTCTAGTCTCTTTTCGTTCATGAACCCTTCCTCATTCACCTGTAGACACCACCACAGCTGACTGTATCTTGGCTGTTGTGAGTGGGACCAAGGTGGGCATGGGTATAAGGTTTCCCTATAGTAAGCTGATTCTGAGAACTCTGAGTAAGACACCTTTTTTTTTTTTTCAGCAAATCTATAAGTCATAGTATGATAAAAAGCACATTCAGGAATTATTAATTTCCATTCATTTTGACTATATGACTTGTCCAAAGGTCTGGTTATTTAAGAGAATTACAGGGTACTATTTGGGAGATGAACAGAATAAAGTATTATGCTTAGACAAATTATTAATGCTAAAGAGTCTAGCAGTATTCATTTTGTTAATATTTAATTTCCCTATGAAAGAGATTACTCAAATAACTTTAAAAACTATTTTCACACAGCTGATATATTTTAATCAAATGGAACCTAACCACATATTTGTCATTTAGAGAAAAGTCCACTCAGTTTGTCCTGGAGAGCCTATCTTGCCATTTAAGGAAAACTACAGAGCAGTAAGGACATTAACTTTTAGTCGACTCAGGATGCTAGCCAACACTGGTGTCCACTGTGTACATAACAAAGTGAGAGAAAACAATTTTAGGGGGACTGAGTTTTTCCAAATTCAACCAGCAATTTTAAAACGAGATACACTTTACCCCTGTATAATTTGAGAGTAAATTGCATTCTCTCTTAACTGCACTTCCCAATAAAACTATACTAAACTGCCGCAAAAGCAAGTTCATCTAATTAATTCTTAAAATTTGTAAGACATTCTAGAAGAATGTGGAAAGACCAATGTGTATAAACAACAAATGGAAATCAAGAGCAGTTTGGATACCTTACCGCAGCAGACAATAATATGTTACAATGTGTTCTGTGGTGAGGGCCAAGACCATGTAGTCTGCAGGCAGAGGCAAGTGAGCAGAACACAGCGTACTCTGGATGTAAGGGCACAAGGTTAATAGAATTTAAACATAGGATTTATTTCAAGTCTGGGAAGAAATGTTTTATTCAACAGACAATATGGAAAAAACGATTTGTGAACTTCGTATAGAGAAAGAAATAAAATCCAATTCATATAAACCCCTTCTCACTAAAATAAAATCGGTGTGGATCATATATTTAGGCTCTTAAAAAGCTGAAGATCTAAATAACCAGAGGAGATTTTGGTAAGGGTCTTCATTGGCCTTGAGTGAAGAGAAAATCCTAGTGAGAGGGACAGGCTTGAAAGGCAAAGCCCTATAAAGACAACTGCTCTAATTACATCAGGATTTAGGACCCCAATGGTTATAAAACACCATACAAAGGCTTCTAGACTATAACTTTCTGGCCTATATACACACACCAAGGGTAACAATAAGAAAAGTTTATCTAGAACCAAGAGTAAATATTTGCCTTGCTCACAATCTTAGGTTGGGTTGTGGACCAACCTAAGATTGTGTACACAGCACAGTGGCAAAACAAGAGAGACCCTGCCTCAAACAAGATAAAGAGTGAAGATGGGCTTTCAAGATTGCCCTCCGATCTCTGCATGTGCAGCCTGTGATGTGTGTACCTGAGAACTTACATACACGGAGCTTAAAAATACACACAGACATCATACACCCATGTGTGCACACATGCATGCATTCATGTGGAGTTTAGGCCAGATGTGGTGGCTGTGATCTTAACACTTAGGAGGAAGAGGCAGGAAGACTAAGAATTTAAGTAGGATAACCCTCTTTAGGAGGGCTTGCTCAACTCTCAGCATCCACGTGGTGGCTCACAACCATTTGTGACTTTAGTCCCAGAGGCTCTGAAGTTCTCTTTTGGTCTCTGCAGGTACTGCATATATGTGGCATATATACATACGTACCTACTGCACATACACAGTTTATATACACACTTATATACACAGTTCATACACTCACCTACACTGTATATGTGTGTGAGTATGGATAATAATAATAATTTAAGGTCATCCTAAGCTAAATGGAACCCTTGCTCATAAAATAAGAGAAGCCAAACAAACAACAGCAAAAAGAAATGTTTATCATGATGTAAAATTATATTAGAAAAAGAAAAAAAAACTTAAAATGAATGGGAGCGACTCCTCTGGTAATTGGAGAGGAATGACTTGACACAAGAGTCCATACTTCACCTCAGTAACTGCCCTAGTTTTTGAAGGATGGAAGTCTTTGGAGGGTAACAACCTCAATACCCATAGGTGTAGGGTGGGTGACCTGGGGCAGTCCTTTTGGGAGTGAAGAGCCCAACACATGAAACACATAGTATTTTTGTGATAGCCATTCTGCTCCAGGGTCTCTCTGAGACTGACCAAGAGGTCACCAGTGTACTGTTTGTGCAGTAGAACGCAGATCAGCCTCCATGCTAAGCAACTGTACATCTTTCACAACAGGAGCCACCACTGAAAAATCATGTAGACAATGGTTCTCAACCTGTGTGTCACAAAACCTTTGGGAGTCGAATGGTTCTTTCAAAGGGGTTATCTAAGACCACTGTAAAACATAGATATTTATATTATGATTCATAACAGTATCAAACTACATTATGAAATAGCAACAAAAATAATTTTAAGGTTGGGTCACCACAACATGAAAGAATTCATTAAAGGGTCACAGCATTAGGAAGGTTGAGAACTGCTGATGTAGACCTTCACATATTTTGATATGTGAATTGAGCAAAAGAAATAAAGCAAAAACACATTATAAGAAGATGTTTAGGGTATTTTTTTTTGTTTTGGTTTTTTTGTTTGGTTTTGGTTTTTCAAGACAGGGTTTCTCTGTGTGTAGCCCTGGTTGTCCTGGAACTTGCTTTGTAAACCAGGCTAGTCTTGAACTCACAGAGACCCACCTGCCTCTGTCTCCAAAGTGCTGGGATTAAAGGCATGCTCCACCAAGGAACAACAACCACTCTTTTTGTTTCAGTTTATGTACACACACACACAAACACACACACACACACACACACACACACACACACTGAAAACAAACAGAAAACTATAAGTTCAGTGTTCAGAATGATTATTATTAGGTAGTTTGATTAAAATGAGTTTTATATTGTACATGAAAGTAAATGAACTATTTGTTTTCAAGAAACACAATGTTCTTATGATCAGAAAATGTAACATTTATTATGAAAATAAAATATTTCAGTAACAATGAAGTATAATGACTCTAAATTATACTTTCAGTGTAATATTAAAAATATGTGGTATTGGGCTGGAGAGGTTCTTGGCAGTTAAGAGCACTTACTGGTCTTTCAGAGGACCCAGGTTCTATTCCCAGTATGCACATCTATCCATAACTCCCCTTTTTGGCCTCCATGGCTATTGCACATACTATATACACAGTGCACCTACACACTCACATATACAGTGCACATGCATGCTCACAAACACAGTGCATACACAAACTCACACATACAGTTTATATACACACAGAAGTATTTTTAAAGGGACATTGATATCTATGTTGTCATTGGTCTCCAAGTATGGTAACAAGAGTCTTACAAGTAGGTACAACCTATATGACCCAGGCCACAAACATCCCTGGACAGGTAGAAGTGTGGCTCAACACAGTTGTAGATGACAATGCCAAGTCTCAACTTAAAGGTTGGAATCCCCATGGAAAATAAATTTCCTCTGTCTCCCTGGTCAAACTCTTGCATATAGGATTCATATTAAGCTTTTTCTTTTGTAAAAATGTGACTGCTATGAAATAAGTCATTTTATAAAGTCACGTTTGACCACATCATTGACAAGTGACTTAACAATGTACAAAATCTAGCAGCCCAGGTTATAACCTTAGTAGAGATGATTTGGTTAGAGTGGACAAATACATGATGGTAATTATTCAGGTGTATCTTGTATATGGCCTGTGGGAAGGTTGACTCAAAATGCTTAGTGTGTCTGACAAGCAGAGAGTTGTTTCTGTCAAAGCCTGCATAATCCTCTGCATAGTTGGGTATACCACAGAACATGATGAAGATTCCACAGTCATCTGCTGCTGTGTGAAACAGACTCCAGATGCTATTCCTGTGTCCTTTATATTGGTGTGCTCTCACTGTGCAGGATACCAGGTTTTATAAAGGCAAATGCTTTTACATTCATCACATATTAGACCAGATTCACCCACCATCCTCCCTCCTTGTCATCCCTTCCTTACTTCCTCGACTTCCTTCTGCTTGTTTGTATATCACATACATTCCACAAAGACAAGCGCTACATGTATCTATATATAATCCAAGATCCGCAAATGAAAGAAAAAGTGATATTTGTCTTTTTGTGTACAGTTTATCTTGTTTTAATAGACCTCTAGCTCCATCCATTTCCTTGCAAACAACATAATTTCATTCTCCTTTATGGCCCACTAAAACTCCATTGTGTACCACATTTTCTATATCTGTTCATCAGCTGATGGGCACCTAGGGTGATTTTGTAAGTTGGTTGTTGTCCTCAGCCCTTAAAAAAGTCATCTAATAGTAAATTCGCAGTTTCAGTAGGGTTTGGTGGAGACTGCCTATCTTTGTTCAACTTAGAAACAGCCAAGGAGGCTACAACCTGGGTGTTGGAGTCACTGAAACCTTATGTGCGCACACAATTGATAGCTGTTAGGGGAAGGGCTGTAACTGCAGGGCCCAGGCACTTATCTCTCCATGCAACTTCTCCAGAACAGCCTCCTTTTTTTATTTTTTATTTTTTTTACAAAATTTAATCTCATTTTCGAGAACTTCATATATATAGCTACTCTGTTTACATCTTTCACCCCTCCTCCACTCCCTCTTAAATTTATGGTTTCTTATTTAAATCTTATTATATGCATATACACACATAAATTTATAATACAACCTGAATCTCTTTAGTGTTGTTCATATGTATATGTCTTAGAGGCAAATTTAAAACCTAGTGTGTTATGATGGGTACCTGGTTAATCTTGGCAAAGGTCAATTAAGTTGGGAGCTGTTCAAGAGGTGTGGCAATGAAGGGTCAGGAGAGCAAGGACAGAAGAAAAGAAGAAAGAAGAAAGGCGGAGATACCACACCCGAGCGCATAGGAACAATCACTATGGAACAAGACCCCAGAAAACACAGTCAGAAATCACGATCACCCTCCATAAATGAAGTCTCTGGCACATTGGCTAGCTTATGAACTTGTCTCTTCAAAGGTTGAACTGCTTTGTAATTCCCGAACCTGTGGATAATATGTTCAGGCTCCTAGTAAGCCTTGCCAGCACTGGCCATTGTCACTGAGTAATCTTTAACCACAAAACAGCATTTGTCAGGGAGAGAGAACACTGTCTCCTCAGCCCCTCAACACTGGTCCTAGCTCCACTGCCTTGCAGGTCTGTGGCTCCGTCTAAACTGATATCAGCTGTAAATGCTCTGGAGTGTTCTCATCGTTGTTTTCAGTTTCATTCTGCAGTATGTTCTGAGGGGCTCCTGCAACATATGTGACAGAATCCTGAGGAGGTACTCTAGTAGCCAAAGTTGGAAAGGAAATGTGGCAAGTTCAGACAAATTTGCTCTCAGTGTGATGCCATGCTTTCAACAGTGCTTGGTAACTTACATTAGTCAATCATATGTCCTGACCTTACACATTGAGACTTCACAGTAGTTAAGCTAAGTTTTTGGATGGCTAAGTCTTCTGTACCTTGTTGTCTTGGGCCACAGAGTTCATTTGGACCCTAAAGTGTGGCTGAGCAGCCTGCTGTACAGCCCCAGTGGAAGCCATTAGTAGGAGGCCATGACACTCGACTCCAGTACAGAGAGCCTTTATGGCTCTGTTCTTAGAGGGGTTGTCTGCATAATCACACATAATTAACCTCACAAGGCATTCGCCTCTGCTTTTATTCAAATGAACCATTACATCCTCAAAGTGCATGGCTGAACTATAGCTCTTCTTAAGAGTGAGGCCATTTAAAACATTTTCATTGTTTTAACAAGGAAATGTCCAAACTTAAAAACTTGCCTTGTACTAATTAATAATCACTATAAACACTACATTGGATCCCAGAAATGGTTTTTATAGAGGGACATTGTGGTAAGTGATATGAGTCTTAATTATGCAATATAAAAATCACTAATGTCTTTTGGAATCTTTTTATGAGCTTCAGTCTAAGTTTTAATGAAATGATAGAATCACACAGAATCTATTTTTATAAGGCAGCCGGTAAGAGGTAAGAGGTTAGGGTTAGGAATAATGATAATGTTGGGATCCAAGGAAACACATACTTCTCAGTAAAGAGGGGAAACCTTCAGATAAATGCAGATTTACAGTCTTCAAAGAACTTTCATTTTCAAAAAACCAAGAAGAATTGACGGACGCTGATACTTAACAACTGTTCAGTAAATTCCAAAAAATGCTATATAATCTTTGTTCCCCAAATGGAGAACTAGAAATGAACAGGGGTTGGTGGATCAGGACACAGTGGAGAACGTGCTTCGGTCAGGCTCTGACTCCATTTGCTTCTGCAGCTGGTCAGCGATCAGCTGTAATTGCTTAGTCAGCTCAGCCATCTTTAGGAATGGACAGTCTGCACCAGTACCTCAGCAATTCCTCAATGAAACAATCCTATTGTCTCCACACTCCTGGTATTTTGAGACACTGATAACAGGAGGAAAAGGCTATGCTCTTTTTTCAATCAGAGACACAAAAGCCAGTAGCAGAGGGAAGGCGGATGGGAGGCCTTCTCACTGGGCCAGCCACTTCTGGCCACTGCAGATAACAGAGAGTTGTAGATAAGGATAGATTTTCAATCAACCACTAAACAGATTCCCGCTGAGGAACACACTGGAGAAACGTGAACAGTTACGACAGAAAACAACCATATGGCTGCTTTTAATGACCCAATCAATACAAGAAAAGTGTGGCACTTGTAATCAGCTCCAGCCCCAAATCTCATTTGTTTGTTATGTTTCTAGCTTTAAGGAAGGCAAACCCCAGTGCTCATTTACCTTGATTCACAGTACTCCAGGGAGTCAAGGTGTAGGGGAACATAAAACAAAACAAAACAAAATTTCATTTTTATTGTCAAACTTTCCCATCTTCTTTTGGCTCCTCGTGCTGTCCCTTTTCCAGCCAGCTCACCTGCTTGCTCCACCTTTCAGATTATCCAAACTTAAACTGGATGAGATTCTACGACATAAAAATCCTCTGGAGAAAATCCCCCAAACTAAGCAAGAGGAGACATAGGGACAGACAAAAAGAAATTACACTCTGAGTGTTTCCCTGTCACACCCAGGGCTGCTGTCTCCCTCTGCAGCTTCAGCCAGACTCCTACCTGCTGACCCCTCATCTCTGACTGGCTTGTCTTGCTGGTCAGCATAACCCAGTGTGAGATGAATTCTCTCCCATTGAGGGCACATTTCAGCCTCTAGGGTGCATAGTACACCTTATCTTTTTTTTCTCTGAACCTCCTGCCCTTTCATCTTCTTGACACACTTCAGGTCCTCAGCCCTTGCAGCACTGCAGAGGAGCAGAGAGTGTTTGTTTTCTACCAGACAACAACCAATAACAGAAATGCATGCATGGAAATTAACCCGAACCTTCCATCTTTTTCTTGGCCTCAGTTCTTGTACCTGAGAAATCCTCTATCCTTGACTACCCATTACAGTGGAAATTTCCTATTAGTTCCCCAGTTCTACCGCCCCCAGGAAGGGCTCTGATTGCCTGTTTAGGGGTTTTCTTTCCTTGAGCACGAGGCACACTGTTTCGTGCTTCCCTGGCACTTTTGACTACAGGGCTGTCCTCATCTCTGCCCTGTCCACACGCAGAAATCCTTCATGCTCAGCCTCACCTCACTTAGGTCACACCACAGTCATTTTCACCCACATGTCTGGGGCGCACCAGATTTCTGAGCCAGGAGAACAGTGTGTGCAGTTCTCATTTCCCCCCGCTGGCCTGGCAGAGAAGAGACTCTCAGTCTCCCCACTCTGTCTCATCCTTGCTCTGATTAGACTGCACCGCTGTCCTTTGTGTTAGGAGCCTCCTGCATGACCGGAGCCTTGGCTCGGGAAGGGGCATGGGAACTTACACAATTAAGCATGCTGTGGATGTTAGCAATGTTGCTTGCCAAGCAAAGACACAGACTTTACAAGTTATAGTTTTTCTTGTTTCAGTCTTTATCTTCACCTAAAGAAAACACTCCTGAAAAGATCACTTTGGGGTTTCTTTCCCCAAACTATAAGCATCAGGAACCACGGTAATAAACCTACTTCAGGGAGCTCAGAGGGTGTGAGGGTGTCAAGAACCATTAGAGCTTTGCCACTGTGTGGTTCACAAACACATCGAATTTGGTCATCACACTTCCATTTTAAATCTTTAGTTTCAAAAACTGGCTTTAAGTTAAAAAAAATCAGTATATATCCTTAAAAGTAAATTTACTCATGTCCCCTGATAACTTTTTGAGAGCCAGTTTGACCCGAGTAAGAGGGATGAGGGTGCCTTAATGACCGCCATCAAAGCATGATGAAGTGTGGGCCTCCTTCAGCCATCAATAACCCGCCTGGAGGATCAAGAGAGCTGTTTCCCAGCCCCAAAGCAGGCCTCTTTCTTCTGCCCATTACCCTCACATTGTCCTTCTATTCTCCTCACTCCATCAGCCTCCACTGTATCAGCACTGAGGCAGTCTCAGATCGACCTCCCACCCTTAATCCCTGGTATTTTCATTTAGATCTAATCTGCCGCCCCATCTGAAGTATCTGGTGCTGTTTACGGTGACATGTGATCAGCTTCCCTCCAGGTCTCAGAATTTCAATTATAATTACTTTGATTTTTTTTCATACTTCTTCCATCTTTTCTGGTAGATAAACGTATCTTCCCAGATCTAAAGCCTACTGATTCAGAGGCATATCTTTCACTGATCAATCATAATAAATTCCTCTGCTGGTGCTTTGTTGTCTGAGGCCATTGTCTCAGATATAATCAAATCATAATTACATTCCCCCATTGACATGTCTAGTTTTGAAATCTTCAATGGAAAAAATTGAAGCTTCTGGAATTAATGGATGATTGAAAAACTCACATATTTCAACATTGTGCTGGTTAGTTTTATGTCAACTTGACACAAGGTAGGGTCATCTGAGAGGAAGCAACTCCATAAAATTAGGCTGTAGGCAAGTCTGTAGGGAATTTTCTTGATTGATGATTGAAATTCGAGGGTCCAAGCCATTATATGTGGTACAACCCTTGGGCGAGTGCTCTTGAAGTGTATAAAAAATGAGCAAGCCAGGAGGAGTGAGCAAGCCATGGAGGAGTAAGCAGCACTGACCTCCTTCACTGACCTCCTTCACTGTCACATGGAAGAATAAGATGAAATAAACTCTTTCCTATCCAGGTTACAGTTGGTCAAGGTTGTTTTATCAGGACAGAAAACCTAACTAAGGCAAGCATTACTATGGTAATATGTGCACATTACACATCATACATTTCTAAAAGTTGTAAATTACCGGGCTGAGACTCACAAAATGCTGAGAATAAACAACTTGGGATTCACATGGACCAGGCACTTCCCGAATGAGCAAAGAAGAGTTGTTTTCAATCCTTAAATGTTGTGGGATCATCACATTGCTTGAATGACTGCATGATGAATGAACTCCTTGTCCACGCATAAGCAGAATGAGCCACAGTCACCATGCACATGGAAGTATTCTACCACAGGATGTCAGCTTGCTACCTCATCTCCCAAACATTAAGACTTCTCACACCAAGAATCAGAGAGAAGGCTCCACAGAAAAGGTGTCTGTTGATTTACTTTACCATCACATTATAAAATAGCACAGATGAAAACAGATAGGTTTCGTCAGAGAGAAAGAAAAGCTCAATTGTGTGAGGTTGAGGCCTCGGACACTCACAAAAGCATAGGTTCTTAAAAGTATCTCAATTTCTCTTGCGTCTTTAAAAACTACACTTCTGAGTGAATGGGGGAAGTAAGGTATGAAGATGATCAAAACATATCACATGCAGGCATGAAACTGTAAAAAATAAAAGTTACATTCAAAACAATACTTCTTAGATGAATGTTTTTATATGTCAACAACATTTTGATGTTTATTAAAATTTGCTAAATTTTATCCAGTTCCATCATAATAAAAATAGCTCAACAACTCAGAAAAGAACAGGAAACTTCTTATCAAGTACTCAAAACTTTAGAAAAAAGCTGTCCTTGGGTCTGAATACTTGATTGGTTTTTGAAAAATGCCCTTAGGAGTTTCTAGTTTGTCACCCAAATAGCATGTCAGACAACAGAGAACATTTTGTCACGCTCAGACACCATTCAATCATAATCTGAGTTTGACTTCAAAGCTTTCACAATTCAATTTTATTTAGAATTAAGAAAATATGACTTGGGAGAGCAGTGTAAGGGCAGAACGAGCATTTGTCTTTTGTGGAACCGCAGGGCAGAACGAAAGGGCAGTGAATGTGTCCATTCCTCATTTACTTCCGCTTTCAATTGCCACCCTCCACATCTTGGTGACCTGCTGCCCTCTGACAGTGCTGGGGCCTGGGAAGACACTCAGGCTGAAGTGTGAGCATGTTTGTGTTAAGGGGTCCCTTTACACTGCAGATCCTGTGAGCAACACGGGAATTGAGAGGTCACAGCTCATGTGTTGCACAAATTCAGACTGCCATTTTGTGGCAATCTTAGCAACCACTGGAAAACCCGAACCTTTTCTCAACAAACAAAGCAAATACCTAAAGTTTTATTATTATTAAGCTCTAAAAAAAACTAAGAAGATACAGTTGGTACAAGATAAATTCCCCGTCTCGTTGCTTAAGGTTCTAATAAAGTCTGGAAAAAAAATAATGTATCTCATATTCCTTAGAAGCTGGCAATGTGACCAAACTGAAATATCACTAAGACACTTTTGGAAAGTAAATATATGAGTCACTTATAAATCTTGTTCAGCATTAGGGAACTCTTACTTACTCTGCATTTTGTGTTAGCATTTCCCAAGAAGATGAAAACAAAGACACTGACTAGGAATATTAACTGCTCCTCAAACCAGCACTCCAGCTGACATGTACTGAAGCCAGAGGTGGGGAAGATGTGTACACAAGAAATAAATTCCATGTGAATTAAGATAAAACAAAGTATAATAATTATTGATTATAATCAGGACATAGTTGTATTAAATATCATGTGAAATAAATCTCATAAGTATTTTTAGAACTCTCAACTTTTTGATAAGTAAAAATGTGTGATCTAAAACAATTTAACTCCTATCAAAACCACATATTCAAAATTACAAAAACTATTTAATTTTACACAGAATTTCAAGTAACTCTTACTTTATATAAATATAAAATCGAGGAATGTTATTAGTTGCTGACTAGTGAAACTAATATCCTTCAAATATAATCTCTTTTTATTTTTGAGATCATAATTATATCATTTCCTCTTCCCTTACGTCCCTCAAAATTCTCCCATCTACCACTCCTTGCTTTCTTTCAAATTCATAGCCTCAATTGTTGTTATATATATATATATATATAATTGTTTATATATATATGTTGATGTATATATATATATATATATATATACACACATACACACACAATGACCTTGGTCATTTGTTATTTTTACCCTCCTAGCTGAGAAATGCCACTGAGGCCAGGGGTCTTGGTAGTGAAATGGTAGGAGGGATTCATGCCTTCAGGAGGCTTGGAATTCACACATATTGCCCTGATATCAGGACTCTAGGTTTTCCTTAGCCTGTGTGTGGGCTGGTGAGATAAACATATTGTTTCTCCGATATACAGATAGACACAGTATGGCCACCATCTCAGCTGCTAAAGCCATTGAAGAAAGCAATAGGAAAAGGTTCACATAGCAAATTTGAAGTCTTCTGTTGTATCCAAAGTTGAATTAATTTCACTAGTGCAGAAACTTCTAATTGATTGTGTCCCCTTTGATCTTAGACATACACCTTGTGCGATGACTTTTTATGAAAGGCTAAGACGCATTTTGGAATGAATGCGTAAAGTATAAAGTAATCGCTGTACACCTGAACCAGCTTCTTTAGGTGCTCTGCCTAAAGTGAGTTATGGTAAATTCTGTATTTTTATATGTTGTTTTCGCTGTGTGCATGCATGTGGATTCAGGAGACAACTTTTGTTGTCCTTCCTCAGATGCTGTTCATAGCTTTTGCTTCATGACAGGGTTTGCCATTAATTCTAGAACTCACCACATAAACTGTGAGCTGGCCAGGGAGCCTCAGAAATCTGCTTTTCTCTACCTCACCAGCACTGGCATCACATATGTGTGACACCACTCCTGGTTTTTTAAAATGTGCATTCTGGGGATCAAGCCAAGGTCCTTCTGCTTGTAGCACGAGCATTTTACCAACTGAGCCATCTCCTCAGTCCTTATTTCTGTTTTCTCAAGGGCTAAGGTTACATTTTGATATAGACTATGTTTAAGTATATAAATACTAAAAATAGATTAGGAACTCTGTTTTTTGAGTTTTATTTTTTATTCACTAATTAATTTCTTTACTTTACATTCTGATCACAGCTTCTCCTCCCTCCTCCCATTCCTTCCCTCTCCTGCCCCTTCCCCCCCTCATTTCCTTTCTTTTCAGAGAAGGAGAGGCCTCACCTCTCCCTATCAAGACACCTTAGGAATAGGCACACCTTTTCCTATTGAGGCTAGACATAGCAGCCTTGTTAGGGGAAAGGGATCCAAAGGAAGGAAACAGAGTCAGAGACAGCCCCTGCTCCAATTGTTAGGGGAAATTTATGGTATATATGATGTCATATATGACAGAGATAAACATTTTATAAATATATTTATATATCATCCTTCATTTACCTGTTTATTATTCCATTTACCTCACTGATCATATATATGTATATAATATATAAATACACAATATGTGTTATGTATGGATATATATCACAATTATACATAATCATATTTATATGGTATATATAACATAATTAAACACATTCACATATAATTATATGTATATTATAATTTATATGGTATATATAACATAATTAAACACATTCTGCTCTATAAAACGATACACTTTAATTTCATACCAGTGAGAAACTCACAAGGATGCATCATGACTGACACCCGTGATTGACATGTAGGTCATTATTTTTCTTAAGATTTCTCTCTTTGCGATTTGCATTCATAAAGAGTCTGTCTGTGGTCCCCAGCCCCAGTGTGATGGAGAATGCTTGTCTGCCTGCTGCTGCCTGCTTTCACCTGGCAGGCTGGTGAGAGGGAGCCCATCTAATGATTCAGATCAAATACTATACCTGCTACTGTGGACAGACTTTGCTCCTTAGAGAACATATGAATTGCCAGCAGGCAGGGACAGTTTGCGAACTAACACCAACATTTGTGTTGGTGTCACGACAGTATTTACAGCTCCAGATATCATAGAGCAGAGTAGCACTGGCCTGTGAATTTTTGAGATTAAAAGTACCAAAATATACAAATGATAAATATGATGACAGCAACAATAAGACTTACTTAAAAGACAACCTTAGAGCTTCAGGCCTCTCTCTAGAAGCACCTTCTCCCCACGAAGTACATGTTTATGAAGAGTTACACAGAACAGAGGAGAGCAACTCAGTCATAGAACCGATAAGCCACGTTGTCTTCAAACTTCCCTCCACGTCAGAAAACAGCAAGGTGAGAAAGAGATGAACCAAAAGAAGAATATTTGACTGGTGTGGACACTAAGCATGAACTACACACACTGGGAGAAAGACTGGCTTTCTATCTCATGCTTCTTTTCCTCGGCTTGTTTTATGGCTTTTCTTTTAGATGGGCACATTTTCATGGTTACTCTTTAAACACACATTTGAGTCTGTACTCTGTTTCCTAGCAGGTAGATCTCATAATTCTTGGAGTCTTCCAGGTGACTTTTGCATGTTAAGAAGCAGGCTTGAGGCTGGCAGTCTCTGGGAGACTTCAAGATGTGTCTATTCCATAGAAAGAGTGAAGCAGGAATTGAGCACAGGGACCCTCCTAACTCCAGGCATTGAAGACAAACTGAGGTTAAGTTGATGACCAATGGCCTATGGTTTAAGCAACCATGCCTGTGTGTTATACACACATATATACATATGTATTAAATATACACATGTATATGTGATGTGATATAACATATTCACAAATAATATATAATGTGTTTGTGTGTGTGCATGTGTGTGAGAAAGAAAGAGAGAGAGAGAAAGAGAAGATAGCATTTAGAGAAGAGAGTTTCTGGATAGTCCTAGGAAGGTGAGCTTTGGAATGGAGAGAGCTCTGCCTCTACTGTTCCCTCTCTTACCTATGAATCTCTTCATCTGTCTCCTCTACAGTGTTCTTGATGGCAACCAGGTAAGTAAGGGTTTCCATGAACAATCAAAGCCAGAGAAAGAGGCTGCAGGACCCTTAATTTATATCTAGTTGGTCAGAATCTCAGAAGAAATGTGGGGCTTGCAAATGGCCTCTGAGGTGAGGGACGTAATGGGAATTAAGCTCTCAACCTGAGTGTGTGTTCATGTATGTGGGCACGCATGAGAATAAGTTCACGTGAATGTACATGCATGTGGAGGCCAGAGACTGACTTGGATGTCATCATCAAATAGCTCTATACCTCATTTTTGAAATGCAGTCTCTCACTAAGCCAGGAAATCACTGATTCAGATAGACTGATCTGCCTATGTTTGCCTACACAGTGCTGCATTACAGACACATGCCATGGTGACTGACCTGAAACACAAGTGCCAGGAACTGAGTGCAGACACATGCCATGGTACCTACCCTTTCACATGGGAGCCTGAGATTGAACCCAGGTCTTCTTGGCTTCATAGCAAGTAGTTTACCAACTAAGCCATCTCCCAACATCTCCTATAACTTTTGAGGTCACAGAAATCTCTACTGGTTGCTATGGATTGAGAGTAGAGGAAAAACAGTTTGTTTTTCATTTTGAGATTATAATGACAACATCTCCCCCTTCTGTTTTCTCCCTTCAAGCCCTCTCATATGCTCCCCCTGACTCTCCCTCAAATTCATGGCCTCTTTTCTCACTGTTATTGAATTCATGTTTATATAGACATACATATATATCTACTCCTAAATATAACCTGCTCAGCTCAGTCCTTATAATGTTACTTAGATGTATGTTTTCACAACCAATTGGTGTACTCATGCCCAAGGAAGACCGCCTCTCCTGCTCCAAGCTTTCCTCAGTTGCCTTTACACATCACCACTAGTGGCTGCTACTAGGTATATGACCCTGCAGGTAAAAGCACAGGAGGAGCCTGGGTGAATGTGGTTAACACATCTGGGTATTAGACCTCTTCTGATGGTATCACTATGGCTGGAAGGAAGTCAGTTGATGCTCTTAGCCTCTCTTGCAATCTCCTAGTAGACACCGAGAAGGTGGTCATATTCTAAATTCATAAAAAATTAATTTAGTCAGACACTTACAGCTTTGGTTCCAGGGCAGTCTGGAGACTGGCACTCACCACTCATCCGGTTTGGAATTAAGACATCGTCCCAGCAAGATGGGCCCTTTGAAAATCAAAACAAAAACTTAAAAAAAAAACCCACCACATGGAAACCATCATATCCTTGTATACAGTAGAAATGCAAATGCACTTCCTCATACAATCTTGAAGCCTTCCCATTGGAATCATGGGATGATAACAGAATGGCATGTACTGCAGTGATCTTGATATTTGGGACTAACAGACATGGTGGAGACTTTTTCCAGATGTTCTTGTGGGATCTCTTAGGTCAAAAGTGTCCCCATAAATATACAAGACTTCATTTGGCATTTGGTTCAGACAGGTTCCTTTCCTGCTCCGTTGACTCTCTGAGGTCCTGTTTGAGTGTGTCAGTACTCTCCAGCCGCTCCAGCCACTTACCTTTACCTCACAGCAGTGTCCCTCCCCCACAAGTGGGGTGATGACTGATGAGGTGGGTGTCTGTTTCCTTGTTGGAGTTGGATGTGAATTCATCTAGAGAAGACTTTGTCTATATACAGTATCCCAGGAGACAGGGAGGGGCTCAGCACCAGACAAACTATCCTAATAATCAAGAAACAAAACCTTAAATAACAGCCAGAGTTCTTCAATTAGATGGCAAAGAACACTGAAAATGCCAGCGCTGGTTCATAGACCCCTTCTGGGCAACATCTCAACAACAGGTATGAAAAGTCCTTGCCTGTTTGGGTTTCAAGAAGTCTACCCAGGCCCAGCATACTTAGGACAGAAAGAGCATGATGGGTTGTATTTACAGATGTTTTGAATGCAGCACTAACCAAGCGGAAACATCTGAGAGCTACACAGATATCTACAGCCAAGTCAAATAGTGTGCAGTAACACTGACTCTGAGTTCTTAGTCACGAATTCACGTTAGACTAGGAGTGAAAATGTTCAAGAGGTTATGAGTGGAAAAATGCACAGGGAGAAACGACTCAAGCTGTGTATCTCCAGGCAGTGGTTTCCTCATTACTGGCAAACAGCAGTGCCATATTTTAATGAAATAATTTTCTCTTAAGTTCATTGCAATTGTACATACTGAAATTTAAATGAAAGCATACATGGGAATTACATGGAGAGAGGGCAGTGTTTAGTGCATGCCTAGATACTGCCTGTCCCTCTGCTCTACTGGACACACAAACACACACACAGACAGAGACAGAGAGACAGAGACAGACAGAGAGACAGAGAGAGATAACACACACACAGACACACACAAACATGAATATATAAACACACACATATTTCTGAAACATGGCTTGACATCAGCTTAACATATAGCTATGTATTAACACATGAAATCAATGAGACTGACATAGAAGAAGTTGAGAGGGTGATTTTGATTTTCAGGATCATTATAGACAGCAGAGAGTAAGTCTCTGCCCTGTAGGGACAAAGGGTGATTGAGAACTGAAAAAAAAAAAAATCAAAGGATAGGAGAGAGGGCAGAGGAAACCTGTAGCCACAGAATTTCATAAACAGAAGATACTAAAAATATATTGGGGAAAAAATGACCAGCTTGTCTACTACAAAACAAAATCAACACAAAATCCTAAATCACAGCAATTCCTTCAGAGCTCAGAGCATATTGCTAACCTCTAATCATATCCGTTAGATGGAAGAATGGCAGAAGGCACTTTGGGGACCCGGGAGATGGAAAGGGGTTTCAGGGAGATGAAAGCTCACGGGCAGCAGAGGGCTGAGGGGTGCTGGCTCACACCCTGGGACTCTGAGGTACCGCTGGGGGTGGGCAGTGTTTCTATTATAAGACAGGAAGGACAGAAGAAAGACAGCGGAGGATGGGCAGAGCTTTCAGCACAGGCGGTGTGGCGGCCAGGTGGGGGAACATTTGGACAAAGGAGCAATGATGAGGAGTTATCATTTACACTGCAGCCATCATGGGCCAGCTGAAGCATCATTTTGATGCCAGGAAGAAGACCAGAGCAGCTCAGGAAATCTGCAGCAGAAACCAGTGAATACGTCAGGGTACACAAGGCCAGAGCCTCTGCCTAGATTTTGCACACATCTGGCCTTTCTTCTTAGTTGTGTGCTAACATACACATATGCACCCATATTCATACACACAGACACAGACACATGCCCACATGCACACATGTGTGAGTGTGTACACACACACACACTACATATACACATGTCACTGCACACAAGCCACACATCATACATGTAAGAACATAGATATGTAGGCACACATACCGTACACACAATGCTAGGGAGAAACAGAGGACTTACAGAAGTCTGAGCTCCACCTGAAAGACTGTCATTTCATGGCAGCTAAGTAACCCAGAATTCAAAGGAGCTGGGAATTTGAACCCTCAGATCACTAGTCCACAAGCCACTGCTAAGCCCAGACAACGTGCGCAGAAAGCAGGCCTGCAGCTACTGTTGCTAGGAAGTCCTGCTCTCAGTGTTGGCTCTTTGCTGGCCATTGGGAACTTGGAACTCTGACAAGTGGTATCACGGCTCCCTCTCTGAGGAGGGTAGTTTACAGGCCTGAGATGCTTAGACAAAGGCGTGCCTCCTGTCCAGAATCTCCTTCCCCTCAGGAACGCTAGACTTCCGCTACTCTCTAGGCAGACGTGCCTGCATGACTGGCTCCCTCTAGCTCCCCTGGGGGCTCTGCTCTCTCCCCTTGTGCCTCTCTCTCTGCAGATTTTGCTTCATGCCATTTTCCTGCAATGAACCTGAGCCCTGTCCATTCCTAGAGGTCCTTCTGGTGAGTCGCTGCACCTAGGGGTGGGCATCAGGGCACATGTTACACAATTAGTCACCAAGACAATGTTCTGCCACTCAGTAGGTCACCACTCACCCTCAAGACCAAATGTGAACATTACTTTAAGGTTCAGTTTTAGAGTCACACTAGTGGAATATCCGAGAGAATTCTAATTATGGTTGTAGAACTAAATGTATGTTATGTAGGTTAGACACTGTGAAAATAAGTATGGGGAGGTGAAAGTGGAGCCAGAGGAGGAGGGGAAAGACCTTACAAGTGGTCACCCCTACTGCAGGGCCATCTGCATGTCTGAGTTTTATGTAAATGCACTGTCACTTGGTATAACTACAAATGCTTGGAGTGCAAGAGGAGACCTGTGTTACCGGGGCTCTAATCACTGTCATTAGCCCCTCCCTGGAGCTGGAAGTTCATGGGGACAGATATTATCTCACCCAGTGTGCACCATTCTTCAGCACTCTCAGAAGGACTCGAGCACGCTTCCTGTCTGGGTATCATGATTGGCTACAGGCAGTGCGTATATCAGACTTCTCTCCATTTTCAGCAACTGGGAAAACGCCAATCGACTCTGAGCAATGTGACATTACTCACAATCCACACTGTTACCAGAATCATCCTTTGTGCCCTCATCTACTAGTCTTTTCTTGATCTGAGTCTGTATGTACCCCCAAAGCTTGTCTAGCCATTTTGAAATTATTCAGAGTCTATGTGGTGTCTTGGGGACTTTTTCAGTGTCTGAGATCACTGTGTGTTCTGACAGGAGCAGCTTCACAGGGACAATGGTCATCTCTCCCAAGGACAAAAGTGCTCTCCAGCCTGGTGTCTCTGCTAAGCTTTGGCTCTCAAGCCATGGCAGGTGGCAGGGCCCAGTGAGCAGGTGGAGGTTCTGAAAACTGTGGGCTTTAAAAAGTACCTCATTTCACCACAGTGAAGAGGGATGTAAATGGAAGGCAGTGATTCTCTAGAGCAGCATAGAAGTGTCTTCTGAACTCCTTACACCATGAGACGGGAAAAGAAAATCCACCCTGACAACAGCTGCAAAGAGACAATGATAATCCCAAGCAACACTGCCTTTGCTGCTCAGATTAGCAGTTCCGGCCTCAAAAGTCTAGATGTAAGGGCACTATCCTATGCATGTCACAGATTAATTTTTCATAGTTTAATTTTTAATGTTCAAACATCAATCAAAGTGTCTGGGTAGCAATTTGTATAGCTGTCTCAGAAGGTAAGGAATTACCTGTGTTATACAGATAGATGGTACACATGGTTATATGGAAAAGGCATTTGCTATTTTCTTTATCAGGTCAGACCATATAATGATAATGTAAGTGATAAAATGATACACAGTCCTGATGGATATAGGAATAAACAGAAGGTAGATGTGAGTTTGTCCACGGTGCCCAGGCCATCAGGACGCAGGCTCTCCCCTGACAGAAAAGGCTCAGTGAATTCCCATCAATCCACAGCAGACTTAACTTTAACTTTGCCTCTTTCCATTTTTAGAGAACAATACTTTTATTTTTTTGAAATTAAAATACTTCTCTTCCCTCCCCTTAATCCCTTCCCATGTATTCACCCCCCACCCTCTCTCAAATCCATGGCCACTGTTTCTTCAATTTAAATTTAGAAAACATTGGGTTTTAATTGACCTCTGCACACTGTTTCAACAGATGTGCACCAAGCATGTACCAAATAACTGTTTTCTATAATGGAAAGAAGGGTCTTTAGGAGACAAAAGAATCTAGGTGAAGTGGTAGTATGTGAGAACTAAAGGTATGTGGGAACTAGTCAGGATAATTCGAGGTATATGTCTGTCCTAACAAGGAATCATTACTGCCTTTTGGAAATTGCATCTCTCCTCTCTCCCTCCCTCTGTCCTTCTTCCTCTCCCTCATTCTCTCTCTCTAATCACAATCAAGAGAACTATAGGAATTACTGCTACAATTTGGGTCTGAAGCATCTCCCTCAGGCTTGTGCTCTTGAGAGGTGATGAAAATATCAAGAGGTGGGGATCAGGCAGAGGTCTTCCGGCCATTAAGGGAAAGCCCCGAAAGGAGCCTATGTGACATCATGTCCTTTCTCACTTCCATTTCTGGTCATGAGGTGACAAGATCATGGAATGAAACCTGTCACCCTGCGTGCCCCAACAGCCCATTTCTCTGAGCAGCTGATTATCTTAGATGTTTGTTACAGTGATGTAGAGGTGACTCCCACATCAGGGGTGAGCAAGCCAGCAGCTTCCTGGCCAGATCAGACCTGTGCCTGTTTATATAAAGTTCAATGTCTTCACATTCTTTAATATTAAAAAGAATAAGAAAGAATATATTGCTATATGACTCTTGGAAATCATGTAAAGTTCAAATGGTAGCGTGCACAACTAAAAGTACATGGCACATTCATTGGCATATGGCCTTAGGTGGGCGTGGCTGCCTTCATGGTATGTAGGTTCTCCCAACCTGATCCTGTGGCCTTCAAAGCCCACATTTACTGTCAGGGCATTCACAGGAAAAACTGTCCAAATGTCTCCATGGTAAAGATATTCTATAGGAGGATAACAAAAAGCATTCTTCCAATTTTACATGGTAGCATATATTTTGGTACCACATAATCTTGTGAGCTGTTGACCTGAGCAATCTGAGAGGGTGTTGAAGGAGAGGCAGTGATTGGAAGCAACGGTTCATCCAGCTTGTGGAAGCAGTATCTGGAGACCAGATTCAAGGAATTGTTTTGAGCTGTGCAAACCCCAGAGGAAAGCGTGAGTGGAACGTTATATACTTCCTTTTTAATGTATGTTTGTATGGATGGATGCATGTGTGTTTGCATGCACATGTATGTAGAGGCCAGTGGTCAGCTTCCCATGTTCCTCAGAAGCCATTTGTTCTGCTTTGTGAGATGTTTTATCTCATTGGTCTGGGGTTCACTGATTTGGCTAGGCCCACAATGAGCCTCAGGGGTCACACCAGCTCAGTCTCCTCCCAGATGGTGGAGAAGCCAGAGTGCCTGCATTTTCCATGGGACCTTGAGGTGAAACCCAGGCTCTCACTTTTGTGTGGTGAGCTCTTGAGAGACGTACTGTCCCGCCAGCTCTGGCTAGGTACATCTGCAGAGTGTATCAGAAAAGTGATCCCAAAGAGAAGAGAGCAGTCATAAAATCCACAAAGTGTGAATTATCAACAAAAATTCCAGGATCTCCAAAACAATCCTCTATAACAACAGATCATCTGGAGGTTACCTCCATCCCTGACCTCAAGCTATACTACGGAGTAATAGTAATAAAAACTGCATGGTATTGGCATAATAACAGAATAGTGGATCAATGGAACGAATAGAAGACCCAGAAATGAACCCACACACCTATGGAAACTTGATTTTTGACAAAGAAGCCAAAACCATTCAGTGGAAAAAAGACAGCATCTTCAACAAATGGTGCTGGTCCAACTGGATATCTGTATGCAGAAAAATAAAAATAGATCCATATTTATCACCCTGCACAAAACTAAAGTCCTGTGGATCAAAGACCTCAATATAAAACCAGATACATTAAATTGGTTAGAAGAAAAAGTGGGGAAGAACACCTTAGAACTCATTGACACAGAAGACTACTTCCTGAACAGAACACCCACAGCACAGGCTCTAAGATCAACAATCAATAAATGGGACCTCATGAAACTGAAAAGCTTCTGTAAAGCAAAAGACACTGTCATCAAAATAAAACGACAACTTACAGACTGGGAAAGGATCTTCACCAATCCTACATCTGACAGAGGGCTAATATCCAGTATATATAAAGAACTTGAGAAGTTAAAAAGCAAGAAATCAAGTAATCCAATTAAAAAATGGGGTATGGAGCTAAAAAGAGAACTCTCTGTAGAGGATTTTAGAATGGCAGAAAAACACTTAAAGAAATGTTCAACGTCCTTAGCCATCAGGGAGATGCAAATCAAAACAACCCTGAGATTTCACCTTACACCCACCAGAATGGCTAAGATCAAAAACTCAAGTGACAAAACATGCTGGAGAGGTTGTGGAGAAAGGGGAACCCTCCTCCATTGCTGGTGGGAATGCAAACTTGTACAACCACTCTGG
>CM053767.1:43585634-43631580 GCA_028658305.1 Pachyuromys duprasi | reverse complement strand
TGATCAATCCTCACTTAGATAGACAAATGGGATGGACAATGAATGTAGGAGAAAACAAGCAACAGGACAGGAGCCTACCACAGAAGGCCTCTGAAAGACTCTACCTAGCAATGTATCAAAGCAGATATTAAGACTCACAACCAAGCCCTCGGCAGAAGGCAGGGAATAATATGAAAGACGGGGGATTTATTAAGACTTGGAGAAGACAAGAGCTCCACAAAGACCAAATAGATCAGGGCACAGGGGTCTTTTATGAGACTGTTTCTCCAACCAAGGACCATGTGTGGATATAACCTAGAACCCCTGCTTGTATATAGCCCATGGTAGCTCAGTATCCAACTGGGTACCCTTGTAAGGGGAACAGGGACTATGTCTGTCATGAACTCAATGGCTGGCTCTTCGACCTCCCCCCCTCCTGGAGGGAGGAGCAGCCTTGCTAGACCCCAGCAGAGGACATTGCAGCTAGCCCTGAAGAGACCTGATAAGCTAGGGTCAGATGGAAGGCGAGGAGGTCCTCCCCTATCAGTGGACTTGAAAGGAGCAGGGAGGAAATGAGGGAGGGATGGGGAGAGTGGGAGGGAATGAAGGAGGGGGCTACAACTGGGATACAAAGTACATGTCCTGGGATTAACATAAAAATAAATAAATTTTAAAAAGTTATGAAAACAAATCCAAATGTCATCTTGACTAGGTTTTCATTGCTCAACCAAGGGGGAAACCGAAGCATTTAGCTGCCTGTTTTATATTTAAATATCATCATGTCAGAGTCTGACTAGCCCCAAAGAAGATCCTTCATCCTCCTTGAATGAACTAAAGGAACACTTTGGTGTGCTCCTCCTTGTGTGGTACCTGCATCACTGCTTAAAATAAACTATCAGCATCCTTATCTGAAACGGTACTATGAAGTCTAGCTGCTCACGGCCCTCCATGTTATTCACACAGTAATTTTACCTAATTGACCTTGTACCATCTATTTCATGTCAGTATCACACGTACTGCATTTACAATACAATTAAACATAATTTAAAGTACAGTGAAATTGAAGGAACCAAAATAAATTTGGTATTCAAACATGTTGCAGAGAACAGTGAAGGGATTTTTACAACAGCCACACTCAGAAGGCCTGGTCCTTCCTTTATCCCTGTATCTCCATCTGCCACAAAATGATGAGAAGGAGGCATGTTGAAGCCTGGAGATCTGCTGCTCATCTCTAGCCATATGCCTGGGCTGAGGTCACTGGCCCATTCTGAGCGTAACTCTGCACATCTGAGAAGTGAGGAGGTGGGTGCTGCCTTCAAGCAGACTGGTAGGGTGGCTGGCATTAGATGACACCTTCGCCCAGAGCCTGGTATGTGCTGACTTTTCAAAAATGGCAACCTTTGTATTATTTCTTAGTTCTGAAAATAGAAAAAAAAATCCCAGTGGAATTCAGTCAGTCCCCTTGGAATTAGCCTCATAGAGCTCAGCTATTACTAAAAAAGTAAATAAATCTTCTCAGGAAGTTCTAATTCTTCCTATATCTCCATCCCTGGGCATCAGGGAACTAGCTGCAGAAGGTGGTATGGAACTCTGCTAAAACACAGGCCCCGGGCTGACACACACTGCTGTTCTGTAAGTTCATCTTCCTCCAGGAAATATAAAGGTACTCTGCTCTGTTTCAAGCAGAGTATAAGGCTGTGGTTCTAGCAAAGGCTGGTAAACATAATGAGCAAGTAGAAGGGGGATATGAAGGACAAATTCTAGGAACAAAAATAGCATTAAACTCACCAAATATCCATTGAATAAATTTTAAAGCTACACATTCACAGCGACAGACAGAAAACCTTGTGTGCACACACATATGTCCAATTTTTTTGTACCTATATTTAGGTACTTATATATAGATACAATTTTTGTGTATCTTTCTAATAGATCCCATAACACAAGAGTTGGTACAAATAAAATAAATATAATCATTTAAATGATAATTTTAATGCCCGTACAAAAGCAACTTTAATCCAACACACACATGCATGCACACACATACATACACACACATGCATGTGCGCACATATATATATGCATACACATGCATACATACATG
Organism: Pachyuromys duprasi; assembly: GCA_028658305.1. NCBI lineage: Eukaryota > Metazoa > Chordata > Mammalia > Rodentia > Muridae > Pachyuromys > Pachyuromys duprasi. Next base: position 43,629,497 of record CM053767.1, on the reverse strand, counting down.
TGTGTACATAAAGGATGGGAATGTAAACTGAAATCACTGCTATATGTACTACACAGCTCAAACAGGACTCGAACACTGCTTTCTAAGTATTTGCCCATAATAAATTAAAACATGTCCACACAGAGAGTTAAGTATGAATATTCTTTAATTCTATTCATAGTGCTCCTAAACTGGAGACTCCCCATATCCATTAAAACATTCATGGACAGCATGTGGTGTTGGAAGAATTAACTTATCTGGGTCCTTAATTCCAAGGGTGTCAGCAATGCATTGCATCTTGGCAGGAAGTGTAGATCAGTCCCTGGCTTCGTTAAGACCTTCAACTAGGCAAAGTGCTTTTCCTCAAATCAGTAGAGACTGGCCACCTTGTCTCTTGTAATGCAGTCTCCTCTCATGTGGTCAAGAAAAGTTTAGGACAGCAGCGAGGAACCCACAGATGCTCCATCACCTTTGCTGTTTTCTCTTGGTTAGAGGGAAGCCACAGTTCCTATATATACTCAAGAGGAAGAGGTTTCACAAAAGCAGGGATGGCAGAAAGTGAGAGGTTGCTGGTATCATTTTTGAATACATTCATGCCACACCCTATCTGATGAGGAGAAAAACATTTCAGAGAACAGAGAAAATAATAATCTCATTTGTGGCTTGGTGCTAAGGTCCTAGGATGTGACATTATTGTGTGCACATGTCCCAGTATTTCAATCATATTTCAATCAATATTTAAATCATCTCCTGGAACTGTTCTTTAATAAGTTAGGAGATATTAAAGCATAAATGACGAATGGAGGCAGCAATGGGTTGCTATCTGTTCTTGTAGGTCAAGCTTCCAAAAACTTCCACACATTTTATAACAACAAACATGGAGACATGCTTTGCTCTAATGAAAGGACATAGTCTTGTAACATTTCATTTTGTGTGCTGTGACTTTTTAGAGAAGGAACATCCGACCTTTGCCTTTGAACACTCAGCCACAGGCATTTGTACCGTTGCTTCCACAGAAGTGAACACTGAAATCTATGTAAAGAGATTCATGGCTCTTGGTTTTCAGTTCCTGCTACTGATTACTGAAAGTGAACATTATTGGGAAGAAATAATGATTATGATATTAACATTATTGGTCTAGTCCTTGTTGATGGGTTTCATAAATTATTTTAATACTGTATCAATAATTTAAAAGTCCTTCATTTAAAATATTTATGTATTTTAATGTACAAAGGAGCTAGGGGAAACAAAATGATTGGACAACTTCTGGCTCATTTCTAAGAGAATAATGATTATGATAGAAGCAACGGCTGGGGGATGACCTTGTATTAGTTCAGAGTTATAGTGTTTATACAACGTGCCCAGATGCCCCAAGTTGACCTTGATATGATGAACTGACCGCTAATGCTGAGCGCTGAGCTCTGAGCCTTACCCTGATAATCTGTGCACACATTAGGGTGACTCCAGATCAGTTTTTCAAAAGAAATGCTTGCCCTGTACCCAACATCTATTTGGCTCCCCCACTCAGCCCAGGAAACTCATCTTGACTATCATATCACAAGTTTTTGTTTTCAGGAAAGTGCATGCATCTTCTCCATTGATTTGCTCATCAGGACAAGGATCATGCCTTATTTGACTCCATGTTCTTATTGCAAAATATATCCATGTTATAATAATGTCTCATCATAGGATAATTTTCAACACAAGAAACAAAGCTTTAATATTTAAAAGAACAGGCAGAGTTGTTCACTAGATAATTGTTACGTTTATTCTCGAGGACACATGGTGGTTGCAGTTGACCTAGACTTGTGGGTAAATTATGTCTTCAACTGAGCTTAGAAGAATGACTTGCAGTCAGAGTGGAAAAGGGAAGTTTTGCGAGGGCTGAAGTATTCTGAGCAGGGGGAATGATAAAATATTGAACCTGTGGATGTACGGTTGGAATACATGGCACCACCAGCGGAATTTCTCATGTATTCATCATTAATTCACAGTCATTTATTTATGCCCAATTTCCTAAACTTACTAATCTATCCCACTGTTATTTAAAACAAAATTCTGTAGAAGTAGATATTTGAATGTCTTTGCATATTTGAGTCAGAATGTCAGGGTTTTGAATCATATTGCCATGTAAAGGTGCATGGTTCTTAATAGAAAGGCAGGAGTAAAACTGGTACTATCGTCAAATGTTACAAGGTTAATTGCAAGGAAGTGCGCAGCTTATGGCGGCTTCATATACACTAAATATAAGTATGTGTTAGAAGATACTGTGACTAAACAGCAAACAAGGTCCTATCATCCCAACAGAGATTTGGAATCTCTAAACTCTACAAATGCTTCCATTAGTTCAGGCTAATTGGTTTAACATTGTTATGCCTTACTACTGTACTAGTAAAATATAATAGTCAAGTAAGTAAGTAAAACAAGGAATGAGCTAAGTAGTACAAAACCCTTTTAACCAGTAACACACGCAGTCAGTGAAGGGAATCATCAATAGTAGAAAGATCCATAGCAGACAACAACGTAGCTTTTATGAGAGAAGAATAAGTTTTAAAAATTTAATTTAGTGAAAAATATCTGTGATGCACAAAATACCTTTGTTAAATAAAGGCAGTATCTCAGAATTAAAAAAAAACTTGAAATGTATAAAAAACCATGTAGAAACCAACTTTTTGAGAAGCTAACTGAATAGATGTAATAATTTTTCAAAGGAAGTGTAACTGGAGACACTGTGCAGTGGTAGATGATACTGTTGACGAAGCCATAACGAGGCGCTGGCTGTGGGATAACCCTTTATGAACTGGTAGCCACGAAGCCCCCAGAGGCTTCACAAACAACGGAGACTACAGCCATTGCTCTGTTTGCTGGCCAGAACTAGCTAGCGAGACACTATTGCTAAGTGTACCTCATATACTTTGGATACAGAAAAATCAGAGTAGACTAAGATATAAGCTTCTTCCCTTGTGGCTCTCATACATGGTGCCAGAAGGTAGAAGTGAAAATTCATCAGTGGCCTCATCCACCTGTAAAACTGGAATGCCACAATACCAACAGGCAGACAGAGTGTGTCCCATGATGTAATCATGACATGACTATTTAGGCTGGTAAACAATCACTTGATTGGATCTGAGGCTGCCTCTCAGGAGGGAATACAAGCCTGCTACACTGAATTTAAACAATGAAGACAAATAAGGACTCAGCATCGTGCGTATTCTTCACAAGTTTAATTTAGGAGAACCATATGATTATCATCATCTTTCAAGTTCTTCACCTAAAAGAATCTGGCTATTGCAAAGAAGGAAGCTCCTTGAAGCTCAGATCAGAGGTGGTTTAAGTCAGCAACAATATCTCTAGCCATCTCTAAAGAACACTAACTTGCAGAGCCATCCTTACCTCAGGTGGCTTGGTAATTAGGCTTTGGGCTGGCCTCAGCTTATTGAATGAGATAAGAAATTTATTAGGTTTCTACAGATTGGACAGACACTATCATTATATAAACATTATTGTTTAGTTTTCAAAACTGATATGTACCAAGCTACTTTGGATCCCCCACCTAAAAGGCTAAAGTGATAATGTGCTTTTCCTTTCCTAGAAAGGGAAAGGAACAAATGACATAGCAGACGGTTGATATCATAAAAATGATTATATTATATTCAATATTCTGTTGCTTCAACTTTAGTTACCGGCGAGGAGTATGTTTCAGTCTGGGGAGAGTATTTTGGCCACTGGCTGGAAGCTAGACATTTTATAGTAGTTGAGGTGACAGCTTTAGATGGTCTTGTAGGACTTCAGTGAGCAGCTGCTTAGATAAGGACTTGGCAGAGAATGTGAGGAAAATTACTTGTCAAAAGTGGAAAGCAATGAACTTGGGTGAGAACACTGAAACAGGCCCTGAACACACAGGCAAAGAGCAGGCTTCAGCCTGTGTTGGGGGTTGGTCTGCTGCTATCTATTCTAATGTTAATTGCTTGCTCCCCCCCCCCAAATATTCTTACTGTTTGCTAGTAGACACTCAATAATGACCCCAAAATGACATTTGTCATCCTTGCCTACAAGTTATCCCTGACTGGTTAATAATAAAATACTGACAAACCTGGGCAAGGCAGAATGGGATGGGCACAGCCAAATTCATGAGCTTTGAAGATAGGACAATCAAGGAAAGGAGAGAGGTACTGAAGGAAGAATCAGGCAACCATGAGTTAGTGCGGAAAAGAAGCACATGGCCACATCTGGCATGGATAGAGGAAGTGGTCCAGATGAGAACATCAGCAAGTATTTATGGAATTATGGGTGGGAGATAGCCTGGATGGAGCTGAGAGGTAGAGGTAGCTTAGAGGGTTAATATCTGTCCAGTCTAAAATAGACACAGCAGGTGTCTGTGCCTTTACTGATTATGATAGTGAGTTAGATAATACTGCCATAATAATTATAGGGCAATTAATAAACATCGTCAGTCTGATACCCTTTAATTTTTGCAATAGGCCTGTTCATCCCTAATAACACCATACTTACGAAGAACATTCAATCCATATTTCCGAGAGTATGAATTCATATTTTTGTTTGTACTGCTTGTTGCTTTAGAGTCTGGAAAATTCAAGATCTTCTTCATCAGAATGATAAAGGCTAGAAAGTTAGGGCCACAGAAGAGCCAGTTTGTCCTTTGAATGTTACGTTGGCAAGTATATTAAACAAAACAAGACATTGTCCAGTTTAATAGGAAAGGAACATTAGCTCTAGTCTGAAAATTCACTTCTGATCATTTGAATTTCAACTGCTTCCTCCCCCTCTTCCCTCTTCCTTCTCTTTCCCTCTTTTTGCACCTTCTCATCTTACTATTCAGCATCTCTTATCTCATGGATCAATTATAATTAAGGCCCACTCACCTCTAAAAATCAGACTGGCCTATTTACTTATGCTCTAGTTAGAAACAAGAAAAATAACCTCAATTTTTTTGATTATTAAAACAAAGTAAGTTTGAGCTTTCTTGGGACTGCTTTATATTGGCAAAGGTTCACAACAACAACAACAACAACAACAAAATGTTGTAAGTGCCCCATACTCCTCTGTAAGAATTCTCTCAGCTAGGCAGTGGGAGCACACACCTTTAATTCCAGCACGTGGGAGGCAGAGGCAGGAGGATCTCTGTGAGTTCAAGGCCAGGCTGGTTTATAGGACTAGTTCCAGGAAAGCAAAGGCTGTCCACACACACACACACACACACACACACACACACACACAAACTCTGTCTTGAAAATTAAACGGAAAAAAAACCCAAAAAGCATTTCCTGAAAATATTATTACGTTATTCATTTTCTCTTTGGGCTCAACATTTTGATCTAATGAAGCTATATATATTTTTTTCCTACTGCCCTATGTAGGTTTTTGTTGGCATTGTGTTAATTTTCCTAACAGATCTGAATCTGAGGAGTAAAATACAGACTAAAGAAGTTCCTATTTAAGTCAGCTGTGATTAACTAAGTGTTTTTCCATAAATCATTTTTGAAACAAAAATTTTAAAATACAAGAATAGTTTCCTACAGAATAATTTCTTAATAATTTTCTTTAAGCTATTTGTAATTTTAAGATGTTTTTTTATTTATTTGTTTGTTTTTGGATGTTTCACCACAGAGAAATGATAAATGTTTGACAGAATTTGGCTAAATACATTGATTTGATCATTGCAGGATGTCTGCCTGTGCAGAAGTAGCATACTGTGCCCCATAAAATGTATGTTGTTTATAAACAGACTATTTCTGTCTACAGCAATTTGAAGTTCAATTATTTAAAGAATTTGGTGGAAGCTGTAAATATTAACTTGAAATTTGCTCCACTGAAACTGGCTACTGATTTATGGATTCTTGCAATTTTTAACTTTCAGTTTTAAGTCTTCACGTTCCCATTCATAGCTAAAGTTTCTCCAACCGCATTTGATAGCATATCAATTCTGATTAGTCATCTCGACACCAACCTGGCAACTATACCTGCTCATTCTTGATTCGAAATATAACATTTGAAAATTTAGTCCTAGAAGTGTTTTGTGTTTTGTTATTATTTAGAAATCAGAAGACAAAGGGAAACTCAGAGTGTTTCTTGCCTCAAATTATGCTCAGGTTTAAGAAAAATCTCTCAAAACCATCCTGCTTACTTATAGTTAACTAATTCAAATCACATCCACCATTGCATTTCTCAAGACTAAAAAAGACAGTAACATTTTCTTTAGAACTCATAAAAACTTCCTCAAGTTTTATAATAAAGTTGCTTTGGTAGACACATTTCACGGTCTCGAATTCTCTCCTTTTTCTCTCAAAACAATGATGTGAGGAACATGAACCTGGGCAATTCATCATGGCAGCCACAAAGAACTCATGGGCAGACAGCTGGTGGGTCAGCTGGTAACATCCTATGAGGACCAGAACTCAAGCCATAGAAACCAGTAAAAAATGCCAAGTTGAAATGGCAGGCATGGTGGAATATGTATGCAGTCCCAGCTCTGGAAAGGACAAGACATTCTCAGGGGCTTGCTGGCCAGCCAGCCTGGTACCCTTGATCACTTGGTCACTTGGGGGTCTGGTATCAAAGAAAAGATTTGGTGGTGCTTGACAAAAGATGCCTAAAGTTGTTCTCTGGCCTCCATACACTTTCACACACATGTGGGCTTTCATATACAATTATCATAAAGAAAAAAAAAACAAATAATGCAGTGGAAATAAGTATTTTTGCACAACTTACTCATTTGTAGAAGGCTTTCTGGTTTGAGGTGTGGCTAAGATGGAGAAGTTACCATTAAGTATAAAGAGTAGCACTGCTGTGCAAAACTCTACATTAACAATTTAGGAAGAATGGGGGCACAGTGGGAGCTGCTAAGCTCAAAATTTGACTTTCCTTCATCTTCACATGGAATCACAAAGCCAGGTCTGTCTCAGCCTTTCAAAAGAACATCAGAGGATGGTCCACTGGGAGTCAAGAGACCTGACAGCTGATGACCTGACAGTCATGAGGGTGGAGGAAAAATTAGCATAAGATCCCAAGTGCTGAGCTCTGGGGCCTTTCAGAGGCAGAAATAGCTGTTCACAGCTCAGTAACCCCTGACAGCACTGTTTGATCAGAACAAGGTCAACTAGAGGATGCAAGGGGGCATGGACCTGAAGTTTAAGGGCCCAGGAAACAGCAATCTGGTTGAAGTGCAAAGAGATGTTCGGAAATAGTGCATAGACTTCCTATTTTGCACTTCAAAAGTAAGTTTTTACTCTCTAAAACTTCTCTTGTCTTCTCTGGATCCAAACCAGTGCCTTATTTCCATGGCTACAGCCCTCGCTGACAACTTTGCGACTATCATATGTACTCTCTCAAGTGGATGTACATACCTGTGGAGGGATATTTCCAGACAAGACTAGGAGTCTGGCCATGTCCTGCTTCAGATCCTGCAATGGCTCCATCCATCTCAGGACCATGTGTACTCTGGGTCCTGGTGGGGCTCTGAATGCCCTCTCTTACCTGTTAACTATTCTCTGCATCTCTCAGACCACTTCCTTGAAGCCCATAAACCCACAAGCCCAGTCAGAAGCAAGTATAACAACTGAGGCAGGACTCTAATCTTGCTGGAACACTGCCCTACTCAGGGAATCCTTTGACTTGCCAATATCTTGGGAACAGTTGAAAGACATCACCACTTTTATAGGGCCACGATGAAGTTGTATCAAAATTCTACACACTGGCAAACACACCTTCATGCCTTCTGTCATATATTCTTCCCTCATTCGGTTCTATTGTGAGCACATAAATCCCAATATCCAGGTTGTTACCTTTAGCCTTACTGCTTGAGGTTTTCTGGCAAATGCGTTCTTCCATGACCCTCCCCAGATGTCCAAGGTGATGGAACAAAAGTTATCCTGCCCTCAAATGATAGTGTAGAATAATGACTTCCAGGCTATGTGTCAACCACGACTTAGTAACTGAGATCACACCTAAAAGAGACTGCAATAGGAAGGATTCCAGATTTAGAATCCAGATTTAGAATAAAAATATATGAGTTCAAGACTCATTACTTTGCACACGGTGGGCAAGTTATTTAAATTCTAAAGTACTCAAGTTTTCCTAACTGTAAAATAGGGTATCTCACAAGGATTTATAAAATAAAATCATTTCTGAGAATAAAACAAACAAAGCATATGGAAAGTGCTTCTCCACCTCTAAAACACTGGACTATTATTAACTATTTTCTTATACTGAGTCACGACAAAAGAACCTTGAATACAATCTGTAGTATTAGAGTCACGTGTACTGTTTTAGCTGTGACTTGAAGTTTTTAGTACCAATAAACAGAAATAATGATTTTCTTTCAGACCACAATTTCTATATATCTTTATACAGTACTACACTACTGTGTAGTAATAGGATGCTAAATGCCCCTCCACAGAACTGATTTGTCTTCTTAGGAATTAAAATAATCTACTTGGGTAGCAATCAGTGGCTGGCTCTTTGATCACCTCCCCCCTGAGGGGTAAGCAGCCTTACCAGGACACAGAGAAAGACAATGCAGCCAGTCCTGATGAGGCTAGGGTCAAATGGAAGAGAAGGAGAACCTCCCTCAGTGGACTGGGGCAGGGACATGGGAGGAAAAGAGGCAGGGAGGGTGGGACTGGGCAGGCTTGGCTACAGCTGGGTGACAAAGTGAATAAATTGTAATAAATAAATAAAAATTAAAAATCTACCTGCTGCTACAATAACTTGCTGCCGAAGCACTGTCCAGTGAGGACTACAGAACGCTCAGGGACCTCTGACACACTCTGCTCAAAGTGCCCATAACACACTTATCTTAAGCCTGCCTGGGAACAGGAGATATTTTCAGAACGAGGTGGGGTGGCTTTCTGTCATGGCTTTTCTGAGATTACTGTGAAGAACTTATGTTTGCTAGAGTCAACCTTAGCCTAGAGAATTCTAAGCAATTTATCATAGTTGTAAATTTTTGAAGAATTAAAATTCCATGTGAAGCCCATGTAAATACCAATGATAGACCTGAGACTTGTCTAGACCTTAAGAGAGAAAAGCTTCCGGGGGCTGAGTCCAGGATAAAAGCAAGGATTCAGCTTGCTGGTGTCTCCCCACTTGCTGTGAGGTTTCTTTTGGCACAGAAAACTGCTAGAAACTGACAGTAGTTGGGAGCTACGTATCTGAAATGATCCACGAGGTAACGAGAGGCCCGCCACCATACACCAGACATCATTTGTGTGAGTCAGGTCTTTTGTCACTATATCAGTACCAAGGAGACTACAGGCTTGTGATTTCAGTCCATGGCTGCCTTGATCCACGTTTTCAGCCTTGTGGAAAAGCAAAGACTCATGCCTCTAGCAGTACCTCATAGCCACTGGTGTAGAGAGAGGGGTATTGACAAGATAGCCTTCAAAGGCACACTCCTAGTGAGCTACTTCCTTTAATCATGTCCCACTGCTTCCCAGTAATGCCCACAAATTATGGATTATCAGCTATATGCCTGATGTTCAAGCCTTAAGACCCAATCAACTCCTAATAGTTGGATCTGACCACACTTCTGTTTCATAAGCCTCTTGGAGGATACTTCACAGCCTAACTATAACATCATTATTTGGTTATTTGCGTATTAAAAATAGAAAATACATGAATGTTCAAATAAATGATAATATATGCATTTATGAATGTCAAATGATGAATGCATTAGTCTGCTGCAGTGGCTGTAATAGGTTAACTGAAATAGCCCTAGGTTAGGAGATTTGGGGTTTTTTTTTTCCTTCTTTATTTGCTCTAGTCTCTCTCTCTCTCTCTCTCTCTCTCTCTCTCTCTCTCTCTCTCTCTCTGTGTGTGTGTGTGTGTGTGTGTGTGTGATTTTATGCATACCAGTTTGGGTAAATGCCAGAAGATGTCATGTCCACTGGAGCTAGAGTTATAGGCAGTTGTGGGATGCCTCTGATGGGTGCTGGGAACTGAACTTGGTCCTCTGGAAGAACAGTAAATTCTGTTAACCAATTAGTGGTCTTTCCAGCCCCCTTTGTTAAGTTTTTATAAGCCACAGTCTGTAGTATTCTATGTTCCATGAAAGTGGACGTTAATCACTTTTCCTTTCCTCTGTGTCATAGCATGTGTATTGTATCCAGAAGCAGTACTGCTTTGCTGATGAACACATAGGAAACATGGAAACAAACTTCGATTACAAGGTAGAAGGCAGTTTCTCCAGGATGATATGGACTCTCACACTAAATTACTAGCACTAGCCTGAACCCACTTAATGCAGAGGATGAGCTTCCTAACTCCAATGCAAACAGTGACTCAGAGTGACACATCACCTAGTTCTGTATTAATAGAGATGTGTCCATCAGATTCTTACACACATGGACACACAGACACGCAGACACATACACATGGAGACACATGATCCTCATGGAGTAAAAATAGGCACACAGATGTACTGTATAAAACCTTATGGTACATATGAATGGAGGACATAGAAATCCAGGAGAAACAAAGAGGTTCTAGGTATAATGGGTATGAGATAAGAGGAAAGAAAGGCCTTTTAATTAAGAGACCCTTATTATAGAACCTGATGGGAGCAAGAATCAGAAGAGGAAATAATTATCAATTAAATGCCATGCTCTATAAAGGGAGGCTGAGGATAAAGCATTGTCTCCCAAAATATAAATAGTGAGAGGAAACAAAAATGATAGTAGTACTAAGTATTGTTTCTATGCCCAAGAGTATTATAACTTACATATCTATATATTGTTTTGATTAAGAAACACATAATTCATTATTATTCAGTCATGGAAACATTTATCACCTATCTGCTATGTGTTGAGCATTGCATCAACTGCTTGAGATTAAAGGAAAAAGCAGTTCAGTGTCCTCCAATATCCCACAGTCTAGTAGAAGACCTATCAATATTTAGCATTGATCCCGGGGTGTACTGCATTGTGACCACGCATGATTTCAGCATCAACCTTCTTCATGAATGGAGTGATGGGAAGCTGAATATGATACACTTAGCTCTGTTTCCTATGCAAACTGGCATATCCAATTAAACAAACATTCATTGTTTAATTTGGATGGGGATATGTCTTCATTTTATTGTTCTCTCTGCTACTCACCACAGTCTATGAAAGGGTATCTGTGAAAGGAGGGGTCAGATTCTCACTTGTCTTTACCTGAATAAAATCTACTGACATAAATAGAGATTCTGCATGGTTTTCTCTGGATTATCTTATCATACATATCAAATTCAATAATTTTCTTTCCTGGTAATTCTGAACATAGGATTTCACAAAGTGGTACCTATACAGTCCTATAACTACTGAAGCCAGTCTCATCATGACACTAGAATTCTGTGAACATGAGATAATTATGCGTGACATGTTGTGAAGCCAGAAGAGCTAGAAATGAAATGGACCTGACATTTCTTTCTAAAATTATAAAAATAAGAACGTTCTTTTCTCTTGTAACCAAGGTTTAGGAAATGCTGGACTCTAAGGTTTCCTATGCAATTTAATGACAACAGGGACCTTAAAATGGTTGATGCCATGCTTCTAGTTGTAGCTGACGGTTCATGCCACATGCCAAGCCCCTTTGCCTGCTGGCTACTTATACTGACCATTATAATAGAAGATTCTTAATGAAGCCATCGTGTGACTCCGCTTTTAATGGCCTTGCTTTGCCTCCTAGGGTCTCTGGAAGTATCTTTCACTGAGTGCCCCAACCATTATCTCATTCGGCTAAGGATTTATTTTTCTTCATGTGTTTTCTTTCTCTGTGACACATTACGGTTATGAGGTGGTAAAAGTTTTATTTCTAAAGGGATCATGATCCTGTTACTTTTTGCAGTTACATGCCATTAAGACGAATGTGGTTTCCTAGTTAAAAAATGGACTTGAGTCAGGTGTGGCCCATTCCTATCAAGCCAGCACAGGGTAGGCAGAAGGAGGAAGACCACCTACAAGTTTGGAAGACATGATGAGGTTCAGACCACCCCAGACTATAGAGTAAGATTCTGCTCTAAGAAAGAAAGGAAAAACAAATTTAAATAATACAAATAAAATGTTTAATGTAATACTAGTACATCATATATTTGCTTAGAACAAAAATAAGAATAAAATGGGAGCAGCTTTGTAAACATTTTTAAAATCTATTCTTATGTGTATTGGTATTTTGCCTGCATGTATGTCTGTGCAGCATGTCTTGTGGCCTATGGAGGACAGGATATAAAATCAGATCTCCTGGAACTGGAATGACAGATGACTGTGAGCCATCATATTGGTTCTAAGAATGTAAGCTGGGTTCTTTGGAAGAGTGGCCAGACAGTGCTCTTAATCATGGAACCATCTCTCCAGCCCCAGAATTAATACAGCTTACTAATGAGGCTCAGGCTTCCCCCGTTTAATTTACAGAACCTTGTCAACATACACTAAGCTGGCAGAGGCATCAGCCTAACACAGGACCCCACTGAGCCAGAATTACGGAGATGTACAGAGCATGAACATGCATAGGGCAGGGCCCCGAGTGACTATGTTCTCAGGAATTCTTTAATGCTTCCTCAACCAGTTTCCAATCAAAATAAATGTGGTAATGAAAATTTATTGACAATCTCTGCTTTTCTGAAAGCAGTCAAGGAACCCACCCTAACCTAAAAGGCAGAATCCAGGTGAATTTGAATCTTTGGTCCATAGTGTTTTAATTTGCAATTGAAAAACAAAACGAAACAAAACAGCTTTGCCTGCTAACAGCCTAAGTAGCAATGAAGTAGCATCCATAGCAAGTGATCATTATTTTAAGGAAGGAATGCAGTTTCTGTTTTAAATTCATGAATAAAGTTCCCATTTTATCATAAGTCTATGTCCAGTATATTAGCTAAATGCATTAATATTCCGGTCTTCTGCTACTTAAGTAGTAATTATACATATGTGGGTCACAGTCTATATATTCTTTTTGAATGATACACTTTTAGGACATAAATACATATGTAAGCAAAGCATACAGCATTACTATTCCTGTCTCCGTTTCATGTTTAAAAATGTCTTTTTCTGACATTTTAACATGATATGTGCATGCCTATTAGACACAAAGCTATGCCAAAGATTCTTAAGTTACTGTCCTTTAACTGGTTTAATCTACTTATGCTTTGGAAATAGATGACTTGTGTGGAGTTTAAGGTTAATGGACCTCAGCCTGGATGAAGAGGGTACACAGATCATCCAGGCACACTGTGCTGCTGCAGGCAAGGTGCTTGGTACTACTAAAGTTTGCCTCCAGCTCTGCTCCCAGGGCCCAAACTGCATCAGGGGAAACAGAAGTGTTATCTAGAGATGTCTCACAATGTGCTCCAAAAGCTTTGCAGTCCTGAATTCCAGCTAATTCTGCTGCTTCTAATTCCAACTGGATTAAACTCTTATCTCTGGACACCAGGCCTACAGATAGGGCGTATCACAGGAGCCCCAATTCCCAGAGAACGCTCAACTCCATGACCTAAGTGAGATTAAATCCTTCCAGATAGCCTAAATAAACGGTTCATAACTCGTCCCTGTCACTCCTCTTAATGCCTTTGTACCGTGAAAAAGGCTAGCAAGGGTGTAAATAAGTGTCTTCACTTTATTAGCTGTACTTCCCCTTCCCAGCTGCCATCAATAACTCCAGCATCACAGTCCTTATGGAGTCTAGGGAGACCACTGGTGGCAGCTCCTGAGCCTTCTCAAGTATTTATGAATCCATTTGCAGTGTTTGTCTATTACTGGCAATATATAGGCACGCTGTCTCTCCTGCTACCTTTCCAGTAACGTTCCTTCACCATAGTCAGAACAGCATTGATCATGTGACATAAGTTAGCCCATTACGATGGAGGGACCTCATTATCAGTGTGAGTGGTGGCCATTTGCTTGCCCTCTATAAACAGCTGGTTAAAATAACATTGAACTACACACAAACAAATCATGATCAAGATTGCCTAATAAGCATTTGAGGAGTTCTAAATTTTCAGGAATTCTTCACAGTTAGGTCATAAACCCACATGTTTCTCACTGAGCAGTGGCTCCCCAAGAGAGCAGCCACAATGTCGTCCCTTCCTGTTTCCTTGGCCCATCACCTAGTATTAGTACACACTGGGCTCTTAACTAATGCTCGGGCAATTGACTTAAGGACTGGTGGGTGAATCCACCGAAGGGGTCAGTAACACTATACCATGGACAAGTGGCCTTGAAAACGTACCTATAAACAGAGAAAGACAAGGCTCCCACACTAACTTACCGCATAGTAATATAAAAGCATCAGAACCTCCTCTACTTGACCTGTAACTATCCGAGGGACAGAGGCTATGATGTATAGGTTTTATGACTTACATGCTTCATCACGTATGGCTGAGATGTTGCACACACACACACACACACACACACACACACACACACACACACAAGTCTGTATGTTTGCTGAATACATTACTATGCATTATGCTGCTGGCAATGATCTCACTATATTCTTATGGGCCAGAAGCTAAAACACAGGTCAACCCCACTGTATCTAATGCAGAATAACTATTATTACTGGCTATAAAGAGAATGGGATAGAGACAATACAACATGAGACTGCACAGAGAAAGTCGAATGAATTGATAATAGAATCCCCTCTTGTAAAACTTGGACAGATGAGTCTGCATAAAAAAAAAGAGTCTCAAGTGAGAGGGAACAGTCTACATTTACAGGTTTTTACAAAAGCAACAGTTTTTTTTATTCCCTGTATCATTTTAATTCATTAAAAGTTTAACTCATTCTTTACAACATAATTTATGAACAGTTTAAAACTTTTATGAAAACAAAATGTGAACTTAGGAGAAAATATTAGTCTTTCAATGTGATGATAATATTGAAATTTAAAGGAATATTATGAAGCCATGTAACCCATATAAAACAAGTCTTGATATTTAAGAGTTGGGGGAAGAGTTTCCTTAAATAATGTTTTTTTTTGAAACTTTAGAAGCATGCTAAGTTGTAGGCATGAGCAGAGTCTCCATTCTAGTGGAGGGTGTTTAGAATGTGGTCACAGTAAATGTGTATAAAATGACTTTCTAATAGAATAATAAGATAAATTAGATAGGTTTATATAAGACAGCTGGATGGATGATAATTAGGTGACAGACTCACAGACAGACCGACTGACATGCTGGTGGAATATGGCCTTTTCAACAGATTTATGAGGGGAGGCGTGATTGGTAGAGCATCCTAATCAAGAATGGACCAAGAATGAACCAAGAATGTCCACCTGTATGTGGACATATCATAGTGAACCCCAGAAGTACATACAATTAATGTGTTCAAAGTTACAGCAAATGATTTTTCCTTATATATGAAATTTGTCTTACAGACTTAGGTGTGAGGAAGAGTGTATTCCTGGCTACTGAGCTATACCCTAGACAACAAATTAACCCTCAGGGCACCCATGACTCCTCTCCACCTTTCCTTAAACATCAGGATGAGCAGATTTGGAAAACAAGGGACTCTTTATTGGTAAATCTATATTTGAAGCTGATTAGATAATGAACTTTTCATCCTTGAACTTGAAAACACCATGTATTTTGAGAAATTGTTTCCAAACCTATTGTCTATTTGTAAAACACAGTTGCTACTGAAAGTTTTGAAAGTTCAAATTGCAAAGTAATGTATTTTATAATTGTATAAAAATGATTAGAATTTTAGCAGTTATCATGCTATAAATTCCTTATTTGAAAATTAATGTGACTATTCTTCATATTTTAGCATAGCATATTAACATACAATCTGGTATAATATGTCTGGTACCTGCCACAAATCTGCATTTATACATTTTGCATTTATTTACAAAGGCTCTCAAAAATTCAAAGAGTTGACTGACACAAGGTAACTGTTGAAAAATGTGGGTACAAGAATGGTTTGGTATAAAGAACATGTTTTCAGAAGAGAACAAATAAGGATCTCAAAGCTGCTGAAGATGTTGCATCTCTTCTAGATTGTAGACAACTTTTATTTCCCTCCATGGACCACAGTTTCTTCATCTCTATGGAGGGTCATGAGACTTAAGTCAGAGTGTAGTGAGGACACAGCAGAGCAGAGCATGCAGAGCCTGGCTAAGCCACCTGCCTGAAGGAGGGGTAGTTATGATATGATGGAACTGAGTGCATGGAGTGAAGAACGTGTCAAGGACAAGTGGATGACAATGACAGTGAAGTGACTTTCCTCTTTGTGGAGATTATTTTGTATGTGGAGATGACAAATTGGATATATGAAAAGTGCCAATACTAACTAAGAAGCTACCATCAAACATACAGATGAAAAGAAGCTCACTCACTTCAGATGACTGTTTCAATTGTGTTTCAACAAAGAACCTACTAACTGCTGAAAGCATTATTTTATCGCAGAGGGCCTCTGAAAGACTCTACCTAGCAGTGTATCAAAGCAGATGCTGAGACTCATAACCAAATCTTCTGTAGAGTGCAGGGAATCATATGAAAGAAGGGGGAGTTAGTAAGACCTGGAGAGGACAGGAGCTCCACAAGGACCAAACATATCAGGGCACAGGGGTCTTTTATGAGACTGTTTCCCCAACCAAGGACCATGTATGGATATAACCTAGAACCCCTGCTCAGATGTAGCCAAAGGTAGCTAAGTGGGTATCCAAGTGGGTTACCCTAGTAAGGGAAACAAGGACTATTTTTGATATGAACTCAATGGCTGGCTCTTTGACCTTCCCCACCCCCAGAGGGAGGAGCAGCCTTGCTAGGCCACAGAGGAGGACATTTCAGCCAGTCCTGAAGCTACCTGATAAGCTAGGGTCAGATGGAAGGGGAGAAGGACCTCCCCTATCAGTGTACTTAGAAAGGGGCAAGGAGGAAATGAGGGAGGGAGGGTGGGATTGGGAGGAAATGAGGGAGGGGACTATGGCTGGGATACAAAGTAAATAACCTGTGATTAATATAAAAAATAAGAATTATAAAAAAAACTGCATCTCAAAATATAACTAGTGGATTATATATAAAATTATCTTCACATACTCTAAAGATAGCATTTATAGAAAGGCACTTTGAAAGAAGATTTTAGTATACTTAGATACCTACAATGTGTAATGTGTGCAAACAATTCTTATCCATCCTCATGGAAGTCATCCAACTAATTCTGTAGGGGCAGCACCAGAAACCCATATGATGAGGCTCAGAAAGTTGGGAGAAATTCCCCAAATACATACATGGTGAGTGGAAAGACTGTGTTCATATGTGAATCAGTGCAACTTAGAGATGTTTGTGTAGATAGTTAACCATTGATAAATGGTTTAAATGTCAGTTTTCTTACCTGTTGGCTAGAAAATCCTTGCTTACAATCTACAATAGTTCTGACCTTTGAAGGTCCACCATGTCATATGATTGTCATGTTCTTTAGTAAGAATACTTATTAGTAAAATTTGAGCAGAATCCACTAATGTAAGTATGCCTTATTTATTCACATTTATGTTAATTTTTCTATTAAGAGCTGTATTACACAATCAGTACAACTTAACATGTTTTTATTGAGGGACCTAAACAGTAGGATTGTAATGTCAGAATACATTTTACTCTAGAGTAAGAAACCAAACTATAAGTTTCTGATAGTTCTTATTAACATCTGAGGTTATTTGTAGATTTGTTTTTATGACTTGAATAATTCATTTTTTCTACCTTGTTTTCTGATCAGCCAGCACCACAATGCTTAATATACATTAAAACAAGGTTCCAATTAATGGTGATGGGTATGAATCCTTGTTTCAACTAGTTCCTCTTCATTTGAGGAACAAATTATTCTCAGATATGACTAGACCATCAGTTTCGAGGTGCTGATGTAGATGGTGGACAGTTCATATCAAGGCAGAGGTTTCCTTTCTCTCCTTGGCCGCCAAGGATTACAATTTTCACATACTACTTTTCTCATTACTGAGCTTGAAACAAAGTGTTATTTATAACCAAGCTCAGGCAGACTGCAGATTGTAAAATACTCTGAGATTACAGAAGTGGACAAGTCAATGCCAGCAAATAGGAATGTCTGCTGGGATGGGCCATCTTGATTGTCAACTTAATTCATCTTGATGCCAATCTCAACTGTCACTTATAATCACTATGGAGATCTGGGTAGTCTGGGAGGAATTGTCTAGGCTAACTGAGGTGGGAGGAGCTATCCTAAATGCCTGTCAATAGTTCCACTCCATGGTTGCAGGTCTAGATTGAACAAAAAGGAGAAATTAAGCTTAGTGTAGACATTCATTACTTCCTGCTTCCAGACAGCAGCCTTACCCTCCTGTTCTCATCACTTCCTGCCACAAACAACTCTCTCCTTAAGTTGCATTTTCTAGGTGTTTGGTCTCAGCTACAAAACAAGTCACTAGGGCACCTGCTTCTTCCTCACACTATTCCACAAATATTACCTGTATTTCTCTATGACAGTGGTTCTCAACCTTCCCTATGCTCTGACCCTTTAAGAGAGTTTCTCATGTTGTGGTGATCCCAACTATAAAGTTATTTCATCTCCACTTTATAACTGTAATTTTGCTACTGTTAGGAACCTAATTGTAAATACCTGTATCCCCAAAGCCTCATGACCCAAAAGTTGAGAACCAATGTTTTAGTTATTACATGCACTTGAGGGCACAACAAGCAGAAACCACTCCCCTTAAATGAGAAGTAAGAACCACTGTGCTGTTAGCATGGCCTGAAGACAAGCTATAAGTCCCTGGTAAGGGCTAAGGTGGACCATGTGACCTAGCTGGGCTTGAGGCAAAGAAGGTCTTCAGTGTGTGTCAGCAGGTATAAACTATGATGAATGCCTCACCATGCCTGCCTCAGACCTTTGGCATTACCAACATTGTGTCTTTGGTTTTCATACAATTTTCAGCAGAACTGTCTGCCTTTAGGTGGAGTTTCCAACCTAGAATACCCTTCCTTTTTTTATTCTATTCTTGCTTTTCCATTTTTAGATGACCCGGGATCATCTTGTAAATGTCACATCAGAAGTCACTTTCTTTTTGTGGCATGGGGACGACAAAGACATTTCTTCCTTTAGAGATGAAGGTTAAATTCTGAAATTGACCGGAAGTGGTGTGTCCTGAAATGGATTTAACCCTGCAAACTCAAGGAAGAGGAGAGGGTTTCCATCAGGAACACAATGAGGAAGACAAAGCTAGGTCTTTACCACAGGTAACACCTAAAACCTATAGGCTGCCATTTGTGACATGTTTAAACACATAAGCCATAAAGTTTAAGTGATGTTCTTCATAGAAGGTGATTGAGAATGGGTGAAGCTATTCCTAACGCTGTACAGGCCTCTTTAGAAACAAAAGTCATTGATGATAGCATATATTTTCCATTTCACTTTCAACTTTGCCAGATTTGAAAGCTGACTCTTTATGTTATTAAATGCATCCAAATTTCCCCTGGCTATTGGGCGTCACTGAAACACTCCTAGGCCATTCTCTAAAGACCTGCTTCTAGTTACTTGGATCTTTCTACAGGGTCCCGATTTGTTCTGAAGCGTATAAACATTATGGAGATTATGTCTACAGGAGGTTTTGTTAAACTTGTAATTTCTTTTTAACATAATCAGATCTTACATTGGAGCAAGCCCAAGTGTTTGACTCAGCAGGCTTTTGAAAGAAGCATGTCCTCTGGAGAAACAATCCTTTGGGAACTCAGAATGTGTAATCCAAATGGCTTGCAGACTTTTTAAATTTTATGAACTCACTACCAACGTCTTTGTGAAACATGAAACAATATCACATGAAACAGGTTGCACAGTGGGTTTTTTTTCTTTAAGAATAACATATATTTTAGATAACTCTAAATTTAAGATTGTAAGTACACTATAAAATATTTCTAATTGACAAAATTGTAACTCTTATCCTGTATAGCATGCAGCTCTGAAGGGTTGTATACACTGTGGAATGGCTGAGTTGAGCTAATTAATATAGGTAAAATATGTAATACTTCATATATTTGTCATTCTTGTGGCAAGAATATTTATACAAGCCATTGTTATTCACTCTCCGTATAGTATTATTTAGTATAATCCATGAACTGATTCTTCCTATCCAGCTGAACTTGTATATTCTTTGACAAACATCCTGTCACCCTTTATGCCTAGCCCTGGGCAACGACCATGATACTCTATAAGTACATCATTTTAAAACTCTGTCTACAGATGAGATCTTGGTCTGTGTGTCTATGTGTGACTAAGTTAATTAAATATAATTACTTTTATATTCACCCATGTTTTCTCAAATGGCTGTTTTCCTGTTTATCAGTTTTTCTGTCGTGAATAGGTTGTCACATTGTATCTTATCTGTCAGTGGGCATTCGGGTTTTTCCACATCTTGTCTGTCATGAACCATGTTAACGTCAACAGGGAAAACATATCTCTCCTGACATACTGATGTCATTCTCCTTGGATGCTACCAACTGAAATTTCCTGGCCATTAGGTAGTTCTAATCATTTTGGGGGCCTTCATACTCCCATTAAGGGCTCTAGTAATTTATATTTCTCTTTATTTCCATTAATTTTCTCTGTATCCTATTAAGTAATTGGTATCTTTCATCTTTTTTATAGTAGCCATTTAATGGCATGCAGAGATAGCATTTTTCTGAGGATTTGTAATTCTGAGCACATTTTTATAAACTCATTGGCTCTTCTCTATGTTTTAATGAATGTCTTTTTCATTCCTTTATATCCACTTGTGAGTTTCATAGATTCTTGTAAATGTTGTATACATATTTGGCCACTAATCTCTTATGGAACATATAGCATGCAAATGGCCCTTTCTGTTCTATGGCTAGGTTATGTCTTCACTCTCAGAAATCTCTTTTAATATAACCCATTCATTGCCCATGCTTTGTGCTCATATCCAAAAATGCACTGTCCAGACCCATCACAAGAAGCTTTCCTCCTGTGTTTTCTTTTTTCCTAATATTTTTATAGTTTCAGGTCATATATCCAAGACTTTCACCTATCTGGATCTGATTTTTTTTATAATGTGTGTGGGTTAACAGTCTAATTTTATTTTTCTGAATATGGGTATATAGTTGCCCTCAAACTGTTTAGGGTGCCATCTCTCCTCATTGAGTGTACTAGGATTCTTGTTGAAAATCAACTGATCATACTACTTAGCAATTAAAAATGAGGAAATCATGAAATTTGCAGGCAAATGGTGGGACCTGGAAACGATCATCCTGAGTGAGGTATCCCCAAAGCAGAAAGACACACCTGGTGTATACTCACTTATATAGACCTATAAGATAGATAAACATACTAAAATCTATACACCTAAAGAAGATAAACAAGAAAGAGGACCTGGGGTAAGAGGATTAATCCTCACTTAGAAAGTCAAATGGGATGGACATTGGATGTAGGAGAAAACAAATGATAGGACAAGAGCCTACCACAGAAGGCCTCGGAAAGACTCTACCCAGCAGGGTATCAAAGCAAATATTAAGAAACATAATCAACCCTTTGGCAGAGTGCAGGGAATAATATGAAAGAAGGGGGAGTTAGTATGACCTGGAGAGGACAGGAGCTCCACAAGGACCAAATATATCAGGCCACAGGGGTCTTTTATGAGACTATTTCTCTAACCAAGGACCATGTATGGATATAACCTAGAACCCCTGCTTGAATATAGCAAATGGTAGCTCAATATCCAAGTGGGTACACTAGTAAGGGGAACAGGGACTATTTAGGACATGAACTCAATGGCTGGCTCTTCGACCTCCCTGCCCCCGGAGGGAGGAGCAGCCTTGCTAGGCTACAGCAGAGGACATTGCAGCCATTCCTGAAGAGACCTGATAAGCTAGAGTTAGATGGAAGGGGAGGAGGTCCTCCCCTATCAGTGTACTTGGAAGAGGGCAGGGAGGAGATGAGGGAGGGAAGGAGGGGATAGGGAGGGAATATGGGAGGGAGGACAGCTGGGATATAAAGTACATAACCTGTGATTAATATAAAATAAAAATGTTAAATTAAAAAGAAGAAAATCAACTGATCATAAATATGTGAATTTATTCTGGGGTTTCCATTTGTTCCATCTGTCTACATGTCCATTTTTATGTCAGTACTGAGATATTTTGGTTACTGTAACTTTGTAATATAGTTTCTGTGATGGCCTCAGCTTTAAGAACCCTGTTTGAGAGCACATCATTAACTCAACATGGCATCACACCAGAGAGCTTTGATATGCATGCCCAGTAACCAGGCATTGTCTGATGTGATCACAGACCCTTCACCCAGATCAATAATACTGGGCCAACGCTGTTTTTCAATACGTGAGTCTTCTGTTAATTGTTTAAGCTGTGTTGTTTATATGAAGTCAGCTCAGCTGAGAATCATGTTTGTGTTACTTATGTCTTGGTAGAGCCTGGCTCACGTGCATATAGGCAAGCAATAAAACAAAAATAATTATTCTTCCATCTAAGTAAGCTTTCTTTGACCACAGAACAGAAAAGAACTATCCAGAAATTAATATTCTAAAAAATGAGGAAAATAAAGTACTTCCTAAAATAGGAGAGGTCCAGTATTTAAATAGAGTTAAATTTTCATATTGCATTCTGGGGAGGAAATCTACAGATTTTTGAACATATATTTTAAAAACTGTACACATTTATTTTATCTAAGAGAGCCATGCCTTCTCCCAGAGAGCAAGTGAGAAAGGTGGTGATAAGTTTGACAAAGCAAAGTGCAGAAATTTTAGAAGAAATAGAGGGCACAGCCCTTGGTGATGCAGAACACAAAGGGCTGAGGACAACACTTGCAGCCATTTCTCACTGAAATCCTCAGCATCTGTCAGAGGCATCACTGGGCCCAAAGTTCAGGAAATGAAAAGATAAGCTCAGATGACAGACCTGCTTTTTCAAGTCCCCTGTCCTGCAATACACAGACTAATTACAGAAGAGTTCTCAAGACCCATGGGTAGTGCAGATGTTGCCTGTCACGCATGCATACATTTCGTACCCACTTTGGCCACCCTCTCTAATCTTTCTGCAGCATTGACCACAAGGATAGCCATGCAACATAAATACAAAGGACAAGAGCCAAAGGACCAACAAGAGTGAATCTGGCTTCAGAGGCAGGAACACAGGACCTGGGAGACCCTGCTAGGCACCCACAGGGACGGTTGTTGCCACATTGCTTCTTAGTTAAAACAGAGTTTCAGAAGTGGTCTATATTCCTTTTGACAAAGATACAAAAAGATTCACTAAAAGATACTTTTCCCCTTTGGCAGAATTCACCTTTCTCTTGGCCCTAGAATTATTTATAGTCAGAATCATCCTCTGTGCCAAGAAAACCACAGGTAAATCTCAGCAGGAAATTTGTATAATATTTTTATACTTCTTCTCAAATTCAGCAATGTACCACATGGTTCTCTTTGATTTAACCTAGATTAACTATGAATTAAAGATAGCTACACAAATCTTGATTTGCTCTATACCTTGAAGATGTACAAATATGTCACAACAACATTTTTATGCCAATAATAGAATGGCTTATTCGTGCTGCTCTGAATGGACAACTCACAAGGCATGAGGAGGCTTGCACACAGTGACTCTTAACTACACAGGCTTCACTGTGGGGGGTGAGGACACCACTACACACCTCTTTCTTGGGACACATCCAATGGGTGAGAAACGGTGAGTATGTGCTGAACATGGGCTGTAAGGAAACGGATTTGATGCCCTATCAATGATCTTCTCTCCATCTTCTAATGCCAGATAAAAATACAGCCTCAGTTCTGCTTGCCTCCTGTTTCTCACATTCCATCCCCTTTCGATTGACTTTGCCTTCCATTATTACACCATACCTCAGCTGGATGCCATTAGGGAAGCATGCACTTAAACAGCTTTGCCTACATAGAAAACTATTTACTTTCATGTTGCCAGCCCTCTTAATTATAATATTGGCAGCCTCCACAGAGGCCGGCAGCTCAGATTTTGGGTGGGCCTATCTTCATACTTTTCTGTGTTGTTTACTTCTGATTAATGGGGGGAAAAGGAAGAGAAAAATCTCCTGTCTCTTCAGTGGATAACAAATTTACCACTAGTTCATTTTAGATTTGATTTTCTGGCTTGCCAGCTTCTTAATTCATGGTGCTGAAGAGCAGAAGGAAGATTCATTCACATAAGATTAGACTGACATTTGGACATTTTTCTCATGCAAATAGTGGTATAAAAGAATTTAAACACGAATAAGTCAGCTGTTTTCACTCATCATTTGACATGCTGAAACATAGCCAATGCAATCTTCCATTCTCTAGGACCTTCTAAACCAGCCAATTTCTAGATCCGGCCTGGCTTTCTTACAAATATGACTAGTTAATAACAGGTAAACAGGGTGGAGGTGTATAGCCTCCTCATCCTCAGTTGAATATAGGCACACCACAAGATTTGATATGCCTCGAAGGCAGCTGATTGTCTCAGACACACTAACACTATTAGGTTTCCTCCTTCAATGTGTCAGCACATTCTCAGTCATTTCAGCGTCCTATTCCGGATGCTAGAATCTCAGTGCTGCAAGAGAAGGCCTGTAACATCCCCTCTTATCCACATTTACTATAAGTCTCTAACAATACCAAAGGGCATGGGGCTGGTTTGTCACCAGGTCTACAGATCTTGGAATGTAGATTTAAATTTTCCTCTACGCATTTATCCTTTCAGGTACATTTTATCATTAGAAATGCAGCCAATGATCCAAAATAAGCAACTTAAATTTATACACGTGCCACCTACACTTTCCTAGAAGAATAAAAACAATGTAGCATTACTGTGTGTGACAACTGAGTGCTCTATCTGTACCCTCCCTCTGGCCCTCCCTCCAGATCCCATCTGCCTGAGACTGACCCCAGTTGGCTTGGCAGGGATATGATCTCAGACTCTCATTTAGTCTGTTCTTAGCTTACTCTGCAGGAGGAGGCACTCACCACAGCATCTTTCTAAGCAGCTGTTACCAAAAGAGAGAAATATCACAAAGACAAATAGTTAAAAAACAGAAAAAAATATCAAAATTAGGATTTTGAAAAGATTAGTAAAATAGATGAACTTTTGATAAGTCCAAATAAAGAGGTAATTCAAACAACCAAACAAAACCTAGCCACACAGAAGAAATAAGAGGCCAGGGGGCTTGTACAGTAATTCTTATCTAATATTTCTGAAGGTTTACCAAAAATGGTGTTAGAAAAAAATAGAAGAAAAAGAAATAAATTAAATATATATAAAACAATTTTTACATTTAAATGTATTTTGATCTTCCTTTCCCCCATGTCCTTCCAGACCTCTATTTAGAAGCTTATAATTGATCTCCAACAAACTTCCACTAAACAAGGAAATTCATTTTTCTTCCTTCCTTTCTTTTTAAAAATTGTTTATCATTTCATTTTACTAATTTCCAAATGAAATGAGAGCAATAAAAGAAAACAAATATTCTATTTCACTGATGAACAGGTAGGAAATTCTAATTTCAATTATTGCCCTGCTATCAAGTTGAGTTTTACTACAAGAATGTTAATATGGTTTAACGGCTTAAAAATCACTACTATTGTAACAGAGCTGTGGATAAAGTGAGGGAGAGACAGCAGACTTGTTCTCTGTTTCAGCATGGCACAATGACATCAACTTTTCATGCTAAAGGAAAACAAAAGGAAAAGAAAACAAAAAAAATAAAAATAAAAACCAGAAGAACAAATTAGGAATAAGTATCCACCAGCTTAAGATTGATATATCAAAATTTTACAAAAAACATTGATGGTAAAACTGTAAAAATTTACCTGTTAACGTTAAAGGAAACAATTATAGAGAATCATTAATATAAATGTTGTAAGTGGCACAGAGGAGAAAAGGCAGGGTGGTTGGTCCTGGGCTCAGGTGAGGCTATAGTTCACTCTTCCACCAAGCAGAGTCAGCCTCCTTCTCCTACATCTACTACCTGGACCAGAGGAGCCTGCTCAGCCTGCGCTGGCATTGTTCTCCTACCTTGCTCTTATGCTAACGGCAAAAGAATTTCAGAATAGGGTCCTAATACGTGGACGTAATAGAAAAATAAAATAACCCACCTCAGGAAAAACAAAAGTACCCTTTAAAAAACAAAGCAAAACAGAATAAAAAACCAGGAGGTAGAAGATAAAGAAGTGAAAGTACAACAAAGTAAACAAGAGTGCAAGAAAATGTAGTCCATAAAAAGCAGCAGAAACATCTTAGAACAGGAAGCCAAATGAGTCCATAAAGAATTCGATGCAGAGTGAGGGGGGGGCAGATTTTATGATAACAAATTGTATGATGACAAGCCTGACCATAGTTAATATAATTAACATAAACGCATGTGCTGCTTCCACAGACAAGAAAAATGAGACTCAAGTTTAAGAAAAGCAACAGTACAAGAGGAAAGCATAAATCTGCATCCCATGTGAAGCGAAATAAAGGACAGTGGGGTTGTGAGTACCTGCTCTGCTTTTTACCTTGGATTTGAGGAACATAAGCATGACTGAGAAATATTTTAGAATATATTCTTTCCATGTGGATTCAATCATGGACTGTACTTGATATGCAGCAAATGTGTTTTTTTAAAGTAATTTATTTATTTTTTATATTAATCATAGGTTATGTATTTTGTAGCCCCCTCCCTCATCCCCCCCCCACTGTCCCAATCCCTCCTTCATCTCCTCCCTGGCCCCCTTCAAGTCCACTAATAGGGGAGGACCTCCTCATCTTCCATTTCACCCTAGCTTATTGTGTCTCTTCAGGGCTGGCTGCAATGTCCTCTTTGGGATCTAGCAAGGCTGCTCCTCCCTCGGGGCGGGGGCAGTGGGGGAGGGTCGAAGAGCCAGCCATTGAGTTCATGACAGAAATAGTCCTTGTTCCCCTTACTAGGGTACCCAGTTGGATACTGAGCTACCATGGGCCACATCCGAGCAGGGGTTCTAGGTTATATCCACACGCGGTCCTTGGTTGGAGAGACAGTCTCATAAAAGACCCCTGTGCCCTGATTTATTTGGTCTTTGTGGAGCTCTTGTCCTTGCCAAGTCTTACTAACTCCC
The DNA here is from genome assembly GCA_028658305.1 of Pachyuromys duprasi. Classification (NCBI taxonomy): domain Eukaryota; kingdom Metazoa; phylum Chordata; class Mammalia; order Rodentia; family Muridae; genus Pachyuromys; species Pachyuromys duprasi. Next base: position 43,602,455 of record CM053767.1, on the reverse strand, counting down.
CCTTCTTTCCTATGATTCCCTGCACTCTGCCAAAGGCTTGGTTGTGTTTATAGAAGTTCCCAAAACATATGATTAGTAAGCCGTGGAAAACATCACTAAGTTAGAGAGTATAACACTGTGTATGTGGGCCAACATGTAGGCTCTAGGGGAAGAGCAAAAAGAAAAAGAAAAGAAGGAAAATACTGTAGGTAAACTGATTCCCATCTTGAAAATGCTTCTCTACCAGACCGATCAAACTGTTCTAGATAACCCCAAAATGAAGTTTCTATCCAGAGAATTTATTAGATCGCTCTCTGGAAAATCTGCAAATGGGCTGAGATGTTTGAATCAACTCAATGGAATCATCAAGAAGTTAGAGCCCTTGTTTGTTTCATTTTGCCAGAACAGGAAAGAGATATGAGTGAAAGGGACTGGAGAGACTGTTCATCTTCAAGGTGTGTGTGTGTGTGTGTATGTGTGTATGATACAGACATACTCTGAAGTTGCTGAGTCAGTCCACTGTTCCTTACACCTGATTATCCTCAAGAGAAGTAAACAGCATATGACAGTGGCTAACAGTGGCACACAGAGCTGCAGGGTGACAGTGTGTATTTTCTGATATTTTCACTTTCTGGGGAAAAACAACAAGCAGGCACTGTTCTTTTAGAAGTAAATATTTTTTACTATAATATTTTTATGTGGCAGTAAACCTAACTTTTTCAACTCAACAGAATTGTGTTTTTATAAACATGTAGAAAAATACACTGCTCTCATTTACATATTACATATTTATTTTACCAAGGGACAGTGAAGCATTCTGTCTGGATTTCATCTGAGGCAATGCACACATTATAGGAGATTTGCATAAGACAACACTTGATAATACAAAATAATTTTTGAAAGTTCACTGGAAGGAAAAACTTATTGTGTTACAGTTCCATATTTCTTTCACGATTTCTTCTGCAGGTTCTGACCTTGCCCTGGGGCAGAACTAGAGGCTTTTCCGTGTTAATCAGGAAGTTGGTGCCAGGAGGGTTGCCCCATGGCTTTGCTGCAGAAGGATGAAAAGGCAGCTATGAAGTAGTTTTGTTTTGCCTTTTCAATTCTTACGGTTCATTCTCCACAGTTTTTTTGAGAAAAAAAAAATCACTCAGTTTACTGTTCTAAATAATTTGCACCTTTGTTCTTCTGACTTGCACAGGTATCAATATTTCTAATAGGATCTCCATTTTGTGCAGTCCAAGAGTACATCTCAGAGATGTACATAGCTGTAGAAGATCATGTTGGAGCAGCTTCTCATTCCAGGAATTTTTTACAACCCCATATCAAGGGTGGATACTAAGTTGGCACACGATTCTTGCTTAACGATACAAGGATATTTCATGGTGACTATTTTAAAGGGTAACTAAATACTATTTTTAATGAGACAAAATACAAGCCTATCATTTTGAAGAGTAAGATATGGCAGAGCGAGAAATTGAGAAGCCACTGCGGCTGCTGTTAGTCACTAAGGGGCTTAGCGTATTGCTGTTATACTTCCTATTTTTCTTTTACTAGACCCAGACATTAGCCAGACATCGCAACATTATGTGTGATGCAAAAGTCAGATCTATACAAATGTTTCTATAAATATTCATGGATACACGAACCAGGGAATCATGACCAACCTCCCTATATAGATTTTCCCATTCCTAGTTCTTCATTTACTCTAGGAAAGAAACTGGTATAAATTAAGTCCCACAATAGCCTTAATCTAATCCCAAAGCTTATGAAGGAATAAAGAAGGGAAGATAAAGATTAAACATGTTAGTAAATGAAAGAAAAGGCAGAGTAGAGTAGCTCACACGGAGGCATCCAGAAAGCAAAACCTGTGCTTGTGTGCTGTCTCCTTCCTGTACTTTAATTCTATCCATACTTCAGCCCACATGATGGTGCTACCCACACTCAAGGTAAATTCTCCTTTATGTCCCTAATTGATGCTGTCTGGAAACACCCTCAGGGACACATTCAGAGGTGTGCCTTACTAATCTTCCAGGCACTTCTTTAACCAGCCAACAACAGAGTTGAGACCATTGTCATTACATTATTCAACCAACCATAGAGTTGATGCCATCGTCATTACATCAGAGACTGGACATTATATGAGATTGGAATGTTATGTGATATCCTCACATTTAAACCAAGCATTGATTCTTTTGTTAAAGTCAGATAACATCACATACCACTATATATTATGAATCACTCACCAACACTGTCTAGAATCCATAACATATTCTCTATGTTTTACTTAACATTATTATAGGTTACTCTTTTGAAATTCTCTGGGAGTTTCAAATTGTCGTGGGATTAAACAAATGAATTAATGTGTTGTTGATCCTGGCAATATGGGTTCTAGGAAAAAAAGCAAAGATGTCAATAGCAATCTTCTTACCTAAAAGCCACATTCCAGTGCACATCAAAGAAGATGAGCCTACACTGTCTGTGACAATAAAGAGAGGGTGCTCAAAGAATAATGCAGGCATAGAAAAGTATGTGGCAGCTGAATATCCATCATTGACTTCTGGAGATGACTGGACATTGTGATAATAAAGCAACGAAAATGCTATCTATCACTTAGTCAAATGTTAAGGCTACCAAATGCCATGTAGAAAATGCATGTTTATGAAAGCAGCTTCCACTTCAGAAGCACATGTGGAAATGGGAGAAAGTGGAGTGACCATATTATATACACCACACACACACACACACACACAAATTAGGGTTTTGTTCTGGAAAACTTCTTCTTTAAATAAAAACTATTTACTGCTAGGCAGTAAACACTTGAAGGACAACATTTTTGAAAACACAAGTACAATAATGTGCTAATAGGTTTGGTAGGAATATGAATGGACCCTAGAAACTGTTGAGGACTGGAATATCTGCAGTCTCATACCAGCCAGTATGTCATCTGCTGACTTTGTGAAGGATAGCCTTCCTTCATGAAGAAGAGAGCCTGGAGGCTTAGGCAAACAGGAAGCTCACAGAATCACAGATGTCATGAGTTGACCTGATACTCTGTGTCTGGTGATGTGATGTGATATGTAGCATACTCTACATGTGGAATATTCTTGCCAGAGATATTTTAACTGAATATAACCGGGAATGGAAATATGGGGAGAGATCCATATTGTGGGACTTTCTAAAAGACAGCTGGCCTGGAGTCCTAATAATGTCAGGCCAAAAAAGATAGAAAATGCCTGTAAGTAATTTAAGATTACAGTCAAGACGCACGGTATGTTCTGACATGAGCAGACAGGCAGATGACATGAACAGTCTTGTATCATCCTGGATAAGGAAAAGAGATGTGCCAGAAAGGACTATGAGGACAATTGTATATATATGCAGATGGGGTATTCATTAGCTCCTGTCATTGAATCAGTGTTGGGTCCATTGGATGCCAAGAAAAGCTAAGGTGGCTGGCAGAGAGTGACTCCTGCATCAAGGACACATGGACACGTCAGGAAGGAAATGGCTGGTGTACACCTGCTACTTAATTTCAAGTAAATTAGTCAAACATACTCATACACATATAGACATGTATGTACACTCACACAGAGAGACACATACATACAGATATAGACACCTAAACTTACACACATAAACACAGATATATACACACATGCACATATACCCAGACATATACATACATGCAAATAGACATATACACATGTACACACATAGATATATACACACACGCATACACACAGAATAATTTACATACTCATATACTTCATATGTGTTGTTGTGGGGTATGTGGGTAGTATGGGAATCTGAATGGAAAAAAGAAAGAAAATGAGACAAAATACAGAGTAATGGTGTATCAATTTGAGATAAGGTGTTAGTGCCTGTCTTTCAAATTTTATTTTGTTTTACATTTCTAAAAAGAATAGAGTAGGAGAAAAAGCTCTGCTGGGTAAAAAACAAACAAACAAACAAACAAAACAAAATAAAACAACAAAAAAAGCCCACCTTGATTCTCAGTACACCGAGCCCTGCTAAAGTTCACATGTGAACTCAAAAGCCCTCCAGTACCACCTTTGAATTCTTAGTAGAATTCTACCACCTATCATTGGACACCAGAGATGGTGTTCCAGGGATAGAACCTCAGGAGCCAAGACAGCAGAGACCTCTGAATGCAAGTCAGACTTCTCACTTCTAAGCCAAACTGTTTGTCTCAGCTCAACACCCTCAATACTTTCATCTCTAATGCACTGTATTAACACAAAGCATTTTTCTACACTGGAGAATTTGGATGGATGTGATGTGAAAACTTGAATGTTATTTGTAGCCTTCAAATAACACTGTACTCAAAACTCATTTATGAATCTATCTTTGTGCTACAGACTGTGGTGATGATCTTCTAACTCACACCTCTTCCTGAGGAAAACAAAATGTCAGTCCAGTATTTCCAGAGGATTTGCTATGAGACAGAGAACTTTGAAGAGTGTTGACAGCTGTACAATAAGATATTTTCTCATTTATATCTGTTTTATACCATTCCTGATGGTTCTCACTTAGGTGATATGTACATAAATGATAAACTAACAGTATTTAGCAACAAAGGAACTTATTGTCTTTGGCATTTAGCCCACTACTGTCCACACCAATAGTCATCACTAAGAGAAAAAACTTATATTGGCCCTTTACTTCTCTTGGCCTAAACTGTGAGAGCCATATAGACAGAAAGTAGGTGTTATAATTCATGTAATGTGATGATGTGAATATATTTGCCTCTCAGAAATCTGACTGAATTATTGTTTTAAGACAAATGTACTGGAAGGTAGGAAGATGGCTCCGTGGTTAAGAGCACTTGCTTCTCTTGCAAAAGACCAGGGTTTGGTCACCGGAGCCCATGTGGTCGCTCACAACTGTCTTTAACTCCAGTTCTAGGGAATCCTCTTCCAGCCTCCGCAGGAACCAGGCATGTGTATGTGTCCACACATGGAGACTCTCATACACACGAAATAAAAATAAACAAATACTTCTTACATTTTATATTCCAATAGACCTGAAGTTATATGAATGCCATAGGACTTCTGAGAAGCAATTTAGCATCTTCACATAAAAGGATGGGAAAACTATTCTTCAGGAGACTGACCTCTCTTACACTAGGCCATATGGAATGCCATGTCTTTACCAAGCAGGACAAACAATTAAAAAAATAAAAGTTAAGCTCAACTTAAAAGAGATTTAAAAGGAGGCTCGAGGGGCGTAAAGCATTATCCCATTTTTCCTGCTCAATAATACTGAGCAGGAACGCTCACTGCACAAGCTATGAAGGGTGCATTCACAATGGCAGCACATTAGGGGGTGATGCCTCCTTTCTAGTAAAGGAGAACCATCTGGATCATAGTGTTGACCGTGGTCAAACCTGATGCTCAAAGACAGTCTTTGTAAGCATCTTGCATGAATTAAGTTACCCCTCTTCTAAACATGAACCATCATGGCAGCCAGTGGAGGGTGTGGTAAGATTTATGTGTGAGTGTGCTCACTAAATTGTGATTTACATTTACAAGTCAAAGGAGATTTCTTTCACTTGAGAGTACTGGATATTTGATGTGCCCCTGCAGCAACTAACATGTAATTCAAATAAAGTTTTTGGCTGTTTTTCAAGTGTGAGGTGAGAAAAGATAAGTTTGGCACATATAAATGTTTCTCCAAAGCTGTGGCCTTGAGTGGTCATTGGGTCACAGAGATCCTAGGAAGATCAGGGGAAGCCCCAGGAAGGTCTGAGGACTCTGGAATGAGCTGAGGGGTGTAGAGAAGACTCAGCATCCAGTCCTGGCTCAGGCCAACACATCCTTTATGCCAAATAGTATACTTGGCAGAGTGGCTTGCTTTGCAGTTGAAAATTCACTATTCACAGCATCATTTTCCATGGAAAACTACAAGCGTTTTCTTTTTATCTCCATAAAAAAGATCAACTTCAGCTGGACATAGTGATGCACACCTTTAATCCCAGCACTCAAGGAGGCAGAGGTCTGGGGATCGCTGTGATTTCAAGGTCAGCCTGGTTTACAAAGGGAGTCCAGAAAAAAACATCCAAGGCTATACAGAGAAACCCTGTCTTGAAAAAGAAATCTCTTTCACAATTTGCAGGGTTGATATATGTCAGTTTTGAAAGTTATAAATAAGAATTCATAACAAGAAGCAGCCCTCCTCAGTCACCCTTAAGCAAATTTCATGGCTGACACATCATGCTGGAACAGAGCCGCAGACAAACAAGTCACAGGGAGACTAATCGCCAGACATTTCAATCTCCCTGACCTAACAATCTTTTAATATTGTTCCAAGGAAGATAATTTGATTAACAAACTGATGGCCAGACAAGGATCCGGTAGCATGTAAGTGCTGTAATTGAAAGGTTTTTAAGCAATCTACTGATCAAATATGTAAGCAACCCCTGCCTTAGACACCCAAATTTCACTAGGTTAGTGCAAGATATGCTTCCAATCATCAATCAGTTTCTGCATTGTGATTCTGGAAAGAAACACCCCCAGGAAAGGGAGATATTGTTGAGATGTATGTAAGACAGAGAAGGTGACTCTGGCCCTTGTTCTGGTGTTTTTTCAGCATAGCTTCTTCTACCTGACACAGGCCAACTGGACCACCATTCCCAGTGTCTGAACCCAGAGCACAGCTACTCATTCAACCATGTTTGTATTTAAGCTACACATTCAGACTGAGCACATCTATGCCCTGTGGTTTCACAAGTCACTCCGGGTTCAGAGATTAAACAAAGTGCTCAGAGTATAGCCAGGTTAGAAAACCTAACAGGGCAGTCTATCCTCATAAGTGAAGCCCACAGAGATTCACACAGATACTGACAAAGTGCTGAGGCATGATAAAAATGCAAGAGCTTTGAGTAGTGTGGTAATGGTTGAAATGTGGGTGATATTTCAAGGCAAAACTACATCTGACCACAAAGGGCAGAGTCTGATAGACTCGTGTGTGGGCACTTATCTGAAAACATATTAAATGGCCTTGAAGGATTTGTGGTGCTAGGTGACAGCATGCATTCTGAAGTTCCTATGACATGGGATAGAAAGTAGAGTTGTAGATCAAGGAAGAAGGTTTTATCAAACTTCCCAGGGTAGCTGGAGTAATACATATAAATGTAAATAACTGTGGGAAAGTAGCAATAATTCACCATGACATAAACCTACTTTCAATCACAAATATAATATCAGCAAAGGAAAAGCTCCTTAAACTTGGAACAGAGAGAAGCCAAGGTTTAAAATACATAATGAAGGATGATTTTAAATCTCTTTATGCAGAGAGGTGTCATGCATAATGGTTTTGCAAAGAGCAATTCTTGAGGAAGCTAAATGACTCCAGATAAGAGTCATACTCAAGCAGTACCCGTGTGACTATGGTCTAGAGTCTGAGCCTGTGACCTGGGATGCTTTAGTCATAGACATCCACACATCAACACTTTCCTGGCACCTATGACTGCATAGGAAAGTCCAAACTGGATAAGATCATGATTAAAAACCTGTATATTTCTAAGCCAAGTCTTAATTGTGGCCCACATCCCTAAAAAGATTCTCCAATAGCTCCCCTGTTTCCCTTCCACAACATCTCTACAGGTTTTTGGATCTGCTTTCTCTATCCACTGGAGTTTGGTTCATCCACAGTAAAAATTAGCCTTTGTGAACAGGGGTTTCATATGTGTCTTCATACCTGCTGTGTCCTCTCTGCTGCGAGCCTTTCACACCAGCCACACACCAGACTACATACAGTACACAGTGTGTGCAGTGCACAGCCACATAATTCAGAACAGATGCAGGGATTTCATCCCTGTTCAAACTTGATGGACAATCTCTTTAGAGTTTTTGGAATACCTTAAAGTGATGACTTATACTATACAGGGCTATAAAGATCACATATTATCCAGTGATATTAAATATAAGTTAAATATAAACGTTGTTTTGTACATGACGTGCCTGTCAAGCTCCCTTCTGTTAATTATATTTGTCCACATAGATTAGTGATGCTGCCAGTGTGGTCAAAGACACGTCTTTTTACAGTGGACAGCAGTTAATATAGATATTAATAATTGGTAAGATTACTGAGAATAAGTGACTGTTCAATACTCAGCATAACTAAGATATCTGTCACTCCTAATAAGCTCAGGACACATCCTGGGAGGGGGAAAGAATCTATGTACAGAGTGTAAGATTGGAGGACAGGGTGGCATGTTGTGCAATACTGTCTTCCTGGCATCATGTGTCTCATGGTGCTCTTTAAGTTCATTGTAATTTTGATTAGCTTCACAATACATGAAGGACCCACCCTTCTCTGAGGCTTGATGGGCAGTTAATTGTTGCTGGAAAATGAAGTGACATTTTCTTCACTAGTACAGCTTCTGGTAAGGGGCTCCTGTGAATTATCTTTCATGCAGGCTCCAGTAAGCAATCCCATTAAACTATCTGAGAAAAAAAGACAAACCAAAAATGCATGGAAACAGAAAGGGAAACTACTCAGGAAGAGAAGGGATGGGATACACAGGTACAGAAGGGAGACAAGATAAAATAAATAACTGGAGGTGGTAAGTATATTATATACCAATATGAAAATTTCACAGTTAGACTCATTATTATATATGATTAATATATGCCAAAAATAATTAAAATAGTTTTATGTAAGCTCCAAGGTAGAAAACTCCAGTAGACACCAAGAAGACTTAATTAACTTATACTGTACTCCACTTGTTCTATCAAATGCTTCCCCTACTTGTCATTATTGTATATGAATGTATTTATTTCACTTTGTAAGAAAATATAAATTGAATTATTAATTGAACTCTGTAGCCTAACTAAAGGCATTTTAAAGAGTTAAAACAACAAACTTCTGAAGTTCTCTCAGCATCTTGGAGCTGCCTCTCAAATCCATCCTTCTGTAGTTTCAGATCCACAGAGGGGCCCTGCCTCAGTCCCATGTGTTATGAGCAGGGAATGGCTGGCTTCTTGCCAGGCTGCTTGTCTAGAGTATACACAGGATTTTTTTTTCTGAAAAAAATCAAAGCCATAGATCAATTTTTCTCCAGTTGTTTCATGCACTACATCTGACCCAAAGCACATGCAATGGCAGGTTGAAATGACATGTGCCTACTGGTTACAGAAAACAAAAGGAAACAGAGCACAACCAACTAGATATACATCAAGGCAAGCAAAGATGAATGTTGCTCTCGGTAAAAACGATTTCAAAGACTTTCTCCAACAAAGTTGTTGATAGACCAAAGGGGGGAAAACATTCTTTTCTCTTACACTATTTCCTTTGGAACCGAGACACAGTGAAGCTCTATGGGATGGTTAGTATTAACCATCAACATGATAGAGTCCAGAATGATATGATTAAGTTGATTAACGTGGGTGGCACCATTCCCTAGGCACAGAGTCGGACAATATAAGAGCGGATAAAAAGAGCTGAGCACCACATCCATGCATTCCTCATAGCCTTCTGACTGTGGATGTAATATGACCAACTGTGTCAAGCTCCTGCTGCCTTCATCTACCATGATAGGACGGACCCTATCTTCTTTATATTACTTTGTTAAAGTATTTTAAATCACAGCCAAGGGAAACAAAACAAAGTCAATATGTTGTTATGGGAAGCTCTGTGTAGATATTGCTCCAGAGCATGCCAAGGTATGATAATCTTCCTCCTGCTGGATGACAGTCTTCCTGAAGTTGGATGAAGTCCACAGGGTATGAACTCTCAGGGCCTAGAAGGATGGGCTGAGCTGTCAGGCATTTGAATATGTTCCCTCAGCTGCAAACTCAGCTTAATGCTCTGTGTGCAGATCTACAAACTATTTTACCAAGAATCTTTTGCCAACTGGATAAGGAAAAGTCCTGGCATTGGGAAGCACAAGTTCAGAATGCAGGAGCAGGCCAACAGAAACCTCACAACTCCTGTCTGCTTGCCCTGTGGCAGGAGGCAGCACCTCCACTGCCCCAGAAGAGCCTCGTTGCACCAGAAGCTGTTTCTGCTTCTGGATTTTGCTGACACCTCCAGAACCAGTTCCCCTTGCTCATCTAAGAAGCCACTAGTGTGAGTCCTCAAGCAAGTATCAAGGAAGTGATATCAACAGAGCTAATTTTTTTTTTTTCTGGAGGGAAAAGCTCATAGAGAGATGAAAGCTGAAAATCAGCCTTGTCTGAACCTACACAGATGATTCACTCCATGTCTCAGGGTCCAGTGTCTTGCTAATTAATCAATGCTCTAACTGCCACATGACACTAAGTACTTGGATGTAGCTACAGTTTTATTACCTGTTCTGCTTCCATAAGTCAGCCCTACAGCTACAAAAGAAACATGAAAAGGAAACATCTTTCAGTCTTTTAAGATGATTAAAATTAGGATGTTTGTTGTTACTCTTGTTTTTAAAAGTCATTCTGAGGTTATGTTTACTCTTCTCGGAGCCTCCAGCCATTCGATCCTGCAGCCCCGTTGACACCATTCTTAGTCATAGATGAAACCTGCAAGGACATTTTTGAGCAAAGCATTTGTCTCTTTATGCATTTCTCTATGTCATTCACGGTAGATATTGCTCTGTCTTTTCCCCAAAGGTCTGGTTCCATCTGATAGAATGACTATGAGACAGGACAAGGGATACCTGCGCTCCTGCTAGGGATGACTGTTTCTGAAGTGAAGTCAGCTTGTTGTTCCAAAGCATCACTTTGGTAACCGAGGGAGAACGTTGGGTTAGTAAGGTTACAAACAGATGTGGATCCAAACCGATTTTATAGTGGCTCCAGAAAACAATGAGTTGGTTCTCTCTGCAGTCCCTCAATACGGTAACCAGAGCAGATCTGTTCAGTCACTGGCAGCATTGCCACAGATCTCTCTGCTCTTTGACTAGAGCGACACTAAGCCAGAGATAAAGAGTAGCTCGTGAAACCCTCTCCTACTCTCAGTGAATATTGATATTTCTGGGGAGTGAGAAAGATCACATCTCTACCAGGGACTGGAAATGGGCAAGTCTAACTTTCTCCTAACATATCTCTTTAATTCAACCCTTTGGCCGCACACATGGCAGTCAGATGAAAGGGGATGATTATAAAAAGTCAGTATTCTACTTAGGGTGATACTTGCTGTTTCAGATACTGTGTCTTCATAGTATCTGGCATATCACTCAAATATTTTGAATAGACACTTACTTTATATCCGTTTTAAAGACCAAGAGAAGCCATGTGCTTTTACCTGGTAGGGTTGCTGCAATGTCTTCACACTTCACTGAGCTGTGCAGCAATCTACTCTCCTCTCATCTTTATACTGGCAACATCCTTGACCCTCTCCCACAAACAGAGTCTGTTGAAATTATATAATGATTAGACTAAATGAACAAACAATATCAGATAATTTATTGTCTCCGTGCATCACATGTGACCTGGAGGACATAATACTCATAACATCTAGGACTTCAAATGATGATTTCAGTGAAGACCTTGGGATTGAATGGCTTTAGGGATATGAAGACAGATGCTGTAGGTTCAAGGAATGATCACTGGGCCTTGTAATGGTCCCTCAAAGAAGGAAGCACAGTACTTGATCAGGGCTGTGTGGATTTGTATTATGCATGTATTGATCCGACCTGTAATACCACTGGACCTGATCAGAGCCTGGACAAGAGGAAACTGCAGCAGATCAAAATGCATTGTAAGCAGAATGGACACATAAGCCCCAGAACACAGTAGCCAATTGTTTAAGTGTTTATCACAAACAGAGGTTCTGTTGTGGCTTTATGATGGGTATAGAGGATATGGACAAAAAATATGTGATGATCAAGAGATGGTGCGACAAGAACAGCCTTTCTCAAACCGAAAGAGCTCTGATCTGCTGCAGGGGACCTTCTTATGCCTTCATTCCTGAAGATTCTGTGGGAGTGATGCTAATGACCAAATGACACAGGAAAAAGACATTCAGGCTATATTTACAGATGTGGTCTGAATGGGAAATATCCCCCAGAGGCACATGGGTTTGAACAAACTGGTATCTCTATGTGACAAAGTTTTTACCTATTAGGAGCTGGAATTTAACTGGGAGTAGACCTTTAGGGTGAGTTTTGAGATTTTGTAGCCTGGCCCCACATAGTGGCTGTAATATGAACAGCTGCCTCTTGCTATGACAGACTGTATCTCCTTGAGCAGTAAGCCAAAATAAACTCCTCTTCTTATAAGTCGCTTCCTGTCAAGTATTTTGGCACATTAGAGAGAAAGTAACCAATGTACTTTGACAAGAGATATATAGAAGATAGAAATGATTATTATTTGGAAATTATGAAAGATTTGGCCGGATAGTCAAGAACTAGGAAAGAATAAGATTAGAAGGTTTACGAAAGGGTAAGCAAGATGGCACTGTGGGTAAAGGAAATTAGCACCAAGCCTGATGACCCAAGTTTAATTCCCCAGGACCCACATGGTATAGGGGAGAATCAGCCCTTGTACGTTGTCCTCTGAACTACCTGTGTACCTTGGCATATGCCACCTCCAAATAAATTTTTAAACATTAAAGTTGAAAACAAAATATTTATGAATTATCAATGTGAGGTCTCAAGTGTGTGTTCTGGTAAGTTCTCACTAATGTATGCTTTCTGCAAAGGAGGCTCTCAATTACCAGAACAACAATGATCCTCTTTTCTGGACCTTTTCATGTTGCTTGCTCAGGAGGCTAGTGTACAAAATGAACACTGTGGAAAGATAGAGCTATGCATAACAACATACAAAGTCCCTTCAGCAACCCGTCCTGGTTCTAAGAACTCTTGCATGCGTGTCTGCTAATAGCAGATATCAATGCTAGGTTTGGAACAGGCCATATCTTCCCACAAGGAATGCTTTAGCAGCTATCCAATCACTGTGGACCTTTACGCTATAAAGGGGAGAACAAATTATTCTTACTGGAAAAGAACAAGTCCACAGGATTATGGAAGGCCTTGTCCACTGCACTGTGCTCATACACATTGCTTCTGAATAATGCCTTCATTCTGCTTTAGTGAAAACATGAACGTGGGCTGAGGTCCGCTGCTCACTTTTCCTATGTTAAGTTGTCCAGAAGCAATGGTCTGAAGGGATATTGGCTGAACTGAGAAAGCTATATATTTTTCGTCCAGTTGGTAGAAGAATCAGTTTGACAAAGCTGGTGCTCTACCTGAGAGAGTTCTGATGAACACTCTGTACCAAAAGCTGGGAGATGCAGCCAGAATGTGTGCAAAATCAAGAGATGAAAGTCGGGGTAGCTACTTTTGCTATAGTCACCTCATGGCAAACACTCTGCCACACCTAGGCTCTGATGCCTTCCATTAGTACCCAGAGGACAGAGCTCCCACTGGAGGACCAAAATCCAGGTGATATGCTACATGGCTATTTGAAGTCTTGCAACAGTGAAGGAGGGAAGAAAGGGGACATATGGATGGCAGGGACAGTGGTCTCAGTTACTGAGAGATACTGGCTGGCTTTTCAACAATGGTTCCAGTGAAACAGAGCTTTTTGAACATTTAGCGTTGCATTAGGGGTGCCTCTATTTCTATGTCCAATACTGAAAATTCATGAAATCGTGAGAGACAAAGTAAGACCAGATGACAAAATATTGAGGCCTTTGAGAAGTTAACTTAAGACCACTCTGTATAAAGGTGACAACAATGAAATAAATACAGCACAACAAGTAATCCCAAACTCCACAAAGGGAGACAACACCCGCAGATGAGGTAGCACAGACAGGGCTGTAGAGAAGAGCTGCTGTTCAAAAACTGGAAACCCTCCTCGCTAGTCAAATTAAAATGCAGCACAAATACATGTGAGTACTACGAACTCCTTTTCTCCTCTTTTCATAGTTCCCATAGTTACCTTTTGTGGGTGCTGTGGTCAGTTTTATAATTTAGCCTATTCTCTGGGAAATACGATATTCTACTTCTATAAAAAATAAACTAAGGAAGCCACTAATGCTTCTTGGAGATAAATAACAAGCCTATAATCCCAGCACTTGGAGAGACAGAGACAGGTGTCTCTCTGTGAGTTTGAGGCCAGCCTGGTCTACAAAGTGAGTCCAGGATAGCCAAGAATACACAGAGAAACCCTGTCTCAAACAAAACAAAACAACAACAAGATATGAGAGTGATTTTCAGATCAGTCTATTTAACTCCAACATGGTACCAGGAGTGACATAGGAAGGGTTTAATAGGGCAGAGAAGGGGCCAAAGAAAGACACACAAGAACATGCACATTTAGGAAACTAGGGAGGAAGGTAACTGTGTGCGTGAAACCAGGAAATGAATATGAACTGGCAGAGTCAACACTCTGGCTACAAGGCAGAAAAGTGTAGGAAGTGGGTCCCGGAGAAACAAAGGGTCAGTTCTGTGGATGCCTCCCAGAGATGTTCAGCTTGCACCAAGCACAGCGATTACAGAGAGTGAGTAATGCTCTGAAAATACCACCTTCTAGCCTGCCAGCTGTCCTGTGGGAACGTGACACATCATCTCCAGTTCTGATTTAATAAGAATGGCACCAACAGTCCTCCGACAGAAATAGGAAGCACACTGTCAACATCGTGCCACACATTCCTAAACCCAGCAAGCAAGATGGCCCGAGCAAGCTTCATGCCCCAGACCCAGAGCTCTGGGAGCAGCTTCAGGAGGTCTTGCCCGCAACACCTCACTTCAGAAGTCGGTGAGCAGCTCGCCTGCTCTCGGGGAGCACAGCGTCACATCTCTCGTCTCTTTTCAGTTCTTGCTGGCATGGTATATAGATGTATTTGGCTGCAACATGGAAATATTATCATAGCTTCCTTAGCTAGTGACAATATTTTTTTCCTACAAAAGGCTTAAGCTGAAGTGATTATCACAACTTCAGTGTCAGGGATTCTTCTAGTGGGAGTAGGAAGAAAGGATTAGGAAACAATTAAGAGGCATCTGGGGAGAACAGCCAGCATCTTTTTGTTTGGCTCCCCTCACTTAACTGCTCATCATTAGACACAAGAAAGTAGCAGCCACTTGGAAACGCTTTTCCTCTTCCACGTGGACACCATGGTCAAAGATTATAAAGATCAAATAATTGAGCTGGGTATGGTGATACATATCCATAATCCCAGCTCTTGGAGATGGAGAGAGAAAGATATCCACTTTGAGGACCACCTGAGTGACACAGTGAGTCTACAAACAGACAAACACATCACATATATGCATGTAGGTGGTGGGGGAGTGGAATGGAGGAAGAAGGAGATAGAGTGAGACAGAGAGAGACACACACAGAAAGGATATTAAATGACAGAATTCCTTTTCAGCTCTCTTAATAGAGAATACAGAACAAATGTTCTGCATGTAACTGCATGAATGAAGGTATAAACGAATGCAAAGCATAATGGCTGGGAAGCATCCTGTATCTATGTCTATGTACCTTATACAGTCAGAGAACTCTTGGCTATGTTTAAAGCACAGGAGGGCACTGTTACCGGTAGCATCCACTTGTGGGGCCTGCTAGCAAAGGATGACTTATTGCTAGAAGTGCTTGCCCTACACAGAGGCAGTAACTGTCCATCTGCCATCTCTCATCTCACCACATTTTGGGAAGACGGAAAGAAAGTGATTGCCATAAGCATATGCCTAAACACACAGTAAGACAGAACAGTAGAAGCAGCAGCTCTGCCATACCCTTAGGTTCTTTGCAGAAGTAAATGCCAAGACATTGACTTCTCATCCTCATTCTGCAATGGGAAGCCACATAGAATGCAGAGCATGGCAGGTGCATGGGTGCAGGGGTTCTCCCTGACACTGGATGACTCCCGAGTAATGACACCAAGATTCTTCAAGGCAGGCTGCTCCTCAAGCATTCTT
This sequence comes from Pachyuromys duprasi, assembly GCA_028658305.1. Lineage (NCBI taxonomy): Eukaryota > Metazoa > Chordata > Mammalia > Rodentia > Muridae > Pachyuromys > Pachyuromys duprasi. Next base: position 43,586,608 of record CM053767.1, on the reverse strand, counting down.
AGCCTTTAATTGCAATGCTAAAATAACATTGGTTTAGGATGACTCAGGAGCCAGTCTTCACCTAATTTATCATTATTTAGGAAAGAATTAAATTATATGACCATTGCTGCCATGGTCTGTTTTGCAGTAGTGAAGTCACATATTTTCACAGGTTTTTCCTCACTGGAGAGTAGTTAGACATCTTAAGTTGTGTTTCTCTATCAGTCTCTTCACCTTTATTTGTAGCTGCCAAATGTGTTTTTCCTAGGCTTCAACACTGAGACTTCTCCAGATGAGCCCTTCACTGGCTCTTTCCTGTGTCTCAATATCTGTAAACCCATTCATCCTTCCTTTTATTCTCATTCATCATTCTGGTTCTTCTGTGCAGTGTGAGCAATTCTTTTTTTGTATCTTTTTTTATTATTAATTACATTTTATTAACTCTGTATCCCAGGTGAATCTTACTCCCTCCCAATCCACCCTCCCTCCCTCGTCTACTCCCTGCCCCATTCCAAGTCCACTGATAGGGGAGGACCTCCTCCCCTTTCATCTGATCCTGGTTTATCAGGTCTCTTCAGGACTGGCTGCAAAGTACTCTGTGGCCTAGGAGGGCTGCTCCTCCCTTCCTGGGTGGGGAGGTCAAAGAGTCTGCCATTGAGTTCATGTCAAAAATAGTCCCTATTTACCTTAGTAAGGTACCCACTTGAATACTGAGATACCATGAGCTACAGGCAAGCAGAGGTTCTAGGTTATATCCAGCCATGGTCCTTGGTTGGAGAAACAGTCTCATCTAGGAGCCCTGTGCCCAGCTATATTTAGTCCTTGTGGAGCTCCTATCCTCTCCAGATCATATTAACTTCCCCTTCTTTCATATGATTCCCTGCCATCTGCTGAAGGTTTGGTTATGAGTCTCAGTTTCTGCTTTGATACACTGCTAGGTAGACTCTTTCAGGGGCCCTCTGTGGTAGGACTCTGTCCTGTTACTTGTTTTCTCC
>CM053767.1:43535900-43585534 GCA_028658305.1 Pachyuromys duprasi | reverse complement strand
GGATTGATCATCTTACCCTGGGTCCTCTTTTTTGTTTATCTTCTTTAGGTGTATAGATTTCAGTATGTTTATCATGTCTTATAGGTCTAAATAAGTGAGTATATACCATATGTGTCTTTCTCCTTCTGGGATACCTCACTCAGAATAATATTTTCTAGATCCCACCATTTGCCTGCAAATTTCTTGATTTCCTCATTTTTAATTGCTGAGTAGTATTCCATTGTATAAAAACACCAGAATTTCTGTATCCATTCCTCAGTTGATGGACATCTGGGTTGTTTCCAGGTTCTGGCTATTACAAATAAAGCTGCTACAAACATGGTTGAGCAAATGTCCTTGTTATGTACTTGAGCAACTTTTGGATATATGCCTAGGAGTGGTATAGCTAGATTTTGAGGAAGCAGTATTCCTAAAAAGCACCAGATTGATTTCCACAGTGGTTGTACAAGTTTACATTCCCACCAGGAATGGAGGAGGGTTCCCCTTTCTCTATAACCTCTCCAGCATGTGTTGTCGCCTGAGTTTTTGATTTTAGCCATTTTGATGGGTGTCAGGTGAAATTTCAGGGTCACTTTGATTTGCATCTCTCTGATGGCTAAGGATGTTGAGCATCTCCTTAAGTGTTTCTCTGCCATTCTCTATTCCTCTACAGAGAATTCTCTGTTTAGATCCATACCCATTTTTTAATTGGATTGCTTGATTTATTGCTTTTAAACTTCTTGAGTTCTTTATATATCCTGGATATCAGCCCTCTGTCAGATATAGGGTTGGTGAAGATCCTTTCCCAGTCTGAAGGCTGTCATTTTGTTCTGACAATAGTGTCTTTTGCTTTATAGAAGCTTTTCAGTTTCATGAGGTTCCATTTATTGATTGTTGATCTTAGAGCCTGTGCTGTTGGTGTTCTGTTCAGGAAGTTGTCTCCTGTGCCACTGAGTTCTAGGGTGAGCAATTCTTAAACTAGCATTTTACCCATTTTACATTTTTAATGAGCCACGTTGTCCTATGAGCCACACACAACCTTGACTCACATCCAAATGTTAAATGTTGATCACTTCTATGATGCGTTTGGACAAAGGGCATCTGAGTACTGAAATTGATACCTTTATGTGCTCTGCCTGAGGGTGGGTGAAAAGCTCAACTATAAGCTCACAGTTATTGCTCCTTCTCCATTATCCATTTCTAACACCAATACAGTGGATACTTGCTTAAGGTTTGAAGGAATTCTAAACATGCATTGAAATAACTGTCAGATAATGTCAGTGCACTGTGCAGCAGAATCGACTGTACAGTGTTCCTACTCTGTTGCAAAGGCAAGGCACGCTGCCACTTTGACTACCTGCCTAGTGCAGTTAATGTCAATGATTCCTCCCAGAGTCACACTGCACAAAGCCACTGCCTACAATGTGTCAATCTACAAATCAACCTTTACTCTGAAAATATGACATATTTCATTACTTTCCAGCAAAGATGAATGGAGGAGTGAGAAAGAGTTTACAGATGCAAATGAAGGTTAATTTAAGGACTCAAAGGTCCCAAAGTCCACAGGTACACCTTGAACTTTGAGCAAATCTCTGAGCATGTCTGAGGGATTATCTATATTGGGTTAATTGAGGTGTGAAGACCTAACCTAAACATAGGCCATGCCACTAATGGTCTCGATTGTGGAATGAATATAGGCAATGTCATGGATGGTCTCTATCATGGACTGAGCAAGAAAGAAAGCAACAGGCAGAGTGTGAGCTTTCCAGCTCTGCCTCTTTGCCGAGTATGTTAGGCTCTCAGGCATTCTGCTCCTACCATTTTCCACCATGAAAATTGTACTCTGCTATGACCTAAAGTGCATCCATCCTTCCTTAAATTGTTTTTGTTAGATTTTTGTTGTCACACCAAGTGACAAGTAACTAATATGCATACTGATATCTCATCTTTTCTGTGTTGTGTGGCCACAGAAGTATTGGAAGAAGGGCATCATAGACCCCATATGTATCCAGTGAAAGCCTGATTGTAGCCATAGAAAGCATGTGTGGTGAAATGACAGAGAATAGTGGATGGGAAGGAAATGTTAAGATGGAAGTACAGATAGTGGAGAGTCCAGGAAAAGTTGCACATATGAAGTTTCTCTGAAAAGGACAGCTACCCTTGACTTCGAACAAAACATTGCATTTACACAATGGAAAACTACTTAGCCAATAAAAACAAGGAAATCATGACATTTTCAGGGAAATGGATGGAACTAGAAAAGATCATCTAGTTCTTTGTGAGTGAGTAAGGTAGGGCATACCCAGAAAGACACACATGGTATATACTTGGTTATAAGCAGATTTTAGTCATATAGTACAGGGTAGACATACCACAGTGCATGGAACCCAAGAAAATAAGTCTGATGGGCATCTTAGGATTTATGTTGGCCCACTAGTGAGGAGAGTGGGGGATATCTCTTACAGGTACTATTGTTGCCTGTTTTTTTGATCATTTACCTGTGATGGGACTTTCCTATCAGGCCACAGGGAAGAAAGATGAACACAGTTCTCAGACGAATAAGTGAATTGAGTTGGGGTGTCTGAGTAAAGGGGCTCCCCTATTAGGGAGAGGGAATGAGGGAGGGAGCAAGGGTAGGACTGAAGAGAAAGGAGGGAGGGGCCTATGACTGAGATGTAAAGTGAATTAATTAAAAAATAAAAATAATAAAGATTTTAACAAAGAGAAAAGAAAAGAAAATATTCCAAGAGCAGAAGGCAAATCCTTTGGCATTTTCAGCCACCTGGACCCTGATGGATCCTCACCTTATTGTGTTTTTAGCATCTTCACTGCACACACACATGTTCACCTCAAGCAGTGAAAGTGCACTGCGTGCCCCCCTCCTTCACACACTAGCTGTGTCAGTGCTCTCTTAGACCCTCAAAAGACTTTCATCCTTTCCATCTCTTCAAGCTGTTTCTTTCGTGTGCATCTTCCCCGTCCAGCCCCAGGTCTCCTACCAAGGATTATTACTCACCTGCATGTCTCACAATAAGGGAAGACAGTGGGTCTCAGCTCTGTTGGGCTTCTGGTTTGAGAAGCCTTGTCCAGGACTGTTTCAGACCTTTGCCCAGGAAGCTTTGCTGCAGCACTTCCTGGGAACTAATGCCATCAGGAAATTCTGGTCAGATAAGACTGCTGTCTCCTTGATGTTTAGCAGACAGCAGAAAAGTATATAGCAGAGAGTTGTTACTGTGAAACTAGACTTTGGTGAGTTACCAAAGTACATCACTGAAGTGATTTCTCTGTTTTAAAAATGCTTGCTTTTCTCAAAAGGTCAACTAGCCCAAAGGTATGCTATAGTCCCGTACAGGAGCAACTCACACAGGAAATGGATTACCTTGATACCAGAACACCTAGTTCTCAGTACTTTGCAAAAAGTGACAATGCTTTCGAAAGAGGCTAGATACAGGAGAGATCTGTAAGCTAGTGTCAGCCAACTCTGCCTTCTCATTCAGGTCTTATTCATTACTCTACAGTTATGTGTTTGTACTAGAAGTATCTTTAATGAGAAAAGTCATCCAAGACTTAAAAGACAATCAAAGGCACTTTCAAATAGTCCCTGTTATGGTCTGAATGTTCATCTCCTTCCCCAAATTCATACTGTGCTGCCCAATGCTTAGTGTGATGTAAGAGGTGGGTGTTTGGGGAGGCAATATCTTGCTGGTAGACTCCTCATGACTGAAGACACTTTTATAGCTCATCTGACTGGCAGGAGACAGAAAGAAGTGGGGAAAATGAGGAGCCCCTCTAGCATGTTCTAGTTCTGTAGGTGCCTTGTTCTTGGACTTCCAGCTTCCTGAAATGAGAAAAATTAACTTCTGTAATTTAAGTTCTGTGTATGTGGAAACTATGCCTCTTCCTGTAGAATATTTACATTGAGAATATTATAATAGCATTATTAAGTTAAAGGTAAGACAAAATCAGAAAATAATATTAGTTAATTAAAGAAAGTTTTTTAAAGGCTCTCATGGTTTCAGTGGTTGAAGAATTAAGAAAAAAACTAAGTCTGAGTAGAGAAGTTTGGGGGAACAAATTATGAATGTAATAGTCCTCCCAGAATGGAGTCAGCTGCCTCCCTGGTTCTCACCCACCTGAGAGTGTGCCCATGGGCTGCTCATGTGGAAAGCTCACACTTCCCTGGCTTCCTTCACATCTTTGGTGCTTGTCCCCCAGACATGGCCTTATAATTTAGAGTGGCCTTTTTGTCTTAATATTGCTCCATAAATGTAAATTTATTTTTTAATTCAATCTTTAGGAGTTTCAAAATTCTCTGAAATTTGATATAACCAAACTTACTGAAAATAAAAGCAAACACACACACACACACACACACACACACACACACACACACACATATATATGTATACAGCCAATATTGTATATCCTTTTAAAGATTTACAAAATGGCCTATTATGCTAAATGAGTATATACTCATAAGGCTGCCAGAGAAGGATGACCAGGATCTGTTTTGTGGTCTGCTATGTGCACTCAATTTGAGTAAAGCACACACAGCCAACCAATATATTTTGAGTCATGCCTTTGTCTGGAAACACTGACCCTGATCCTGACCTGGATAATAATGATATAAGATAAACAACATTGCTCCACCTATGGTGACTAAACCATCACAGAAAGAAGCCACATGCTACCCACTGAGCAGAATTTAGATCTTGGAGTCAACAAGATCAGTGTTTGAACTCTGTATTTATCACATTCATGCCGAGTGGAACAAAGACATTTGTTTGTTCTTGGACTTAAATGTTCCCATCTTTATGATGAGAAAATAGGGAATATTGTTTTATCCCTGAATAGTATGAATGGCGAGTGTAAAAATAAGAATGCAGAATGCATCCTCACCCAAGAGATGATATGACAAGGAAGGAAGATGGTGCTCAAATGCTTCTCATTTGGGTAATTGTTTTAAGGGCCTAAGAGACCTGGCTACGCTCTAGGCTGCTCAACTTCAGAATATCTATCTTTAAATTTATATTACATACATAACCACTTCTGTATAAAAATTTCCCCTGCTCAGGATATTTACTAACCATTGGGCAACTTTAACAAACTTGGCATACTATTTTAAAACACTCAAAACCTTTGCACAAACATTTACAGGCCTAACCTGATGAGGACAGTGATGATGATAATAAGGCATGCGCAGAGAACCCTCCTGAGCAGCACACTCTCAACCGCCACACACTGTGAAGGGAAGGCAGGGCAGCAGCTGGCCCAGGAGACAAAGGGAAAGCACGAACAGGGTAGATACCAGCGGCTGCTCCTACCAGAATATATGGAAACACAGTAGAGGCCAAATGACTTGTGGTTGCACAATGATCTTTCCTTCACATTGTTTAGCAGCAAGCATTTACAGCTTTCTGCAAAAATGTGGCAACTGGTGAAAAGCAACATTTATTATTTTTGTTTATATTAGTAAGTCAAATTCCCCCAGGACTGCTATGGATGTGGAAGAGGTTTGGGACTGAATTAACAAAGCTATTTGGGTAACAGTTGAAATAAGATACAGGAGTTAAATAATGTGTCCATAAATCTTTATCTGCATCTACGAATTTTGCAATCTCTTAAGCAGCTTTCTTGGTACCTGGAGAAGAAAATTATTATTTTAATTTTAAAAGGCCAGTAGGTACAAGCATATACTGAGACTTTGAAATACACATTTTTTTTCCAAAGATGCTTAACCTATTTTGATTTAAAAAATGACAAACTTGCTTTTAATCCTGCTTATCTCATAATAAAGAACTGAAGAAAGGTAATAGTTTAAAAGTGCCCTTTAATGCATCCATCAGTTCAGCACATACATGGGACAGGGCTGGTAGAAGTTCCACAGCTGACTGCGTCTTAAACAACAGGGAAGATACGACAAGGAGCACAGACCTGAACTCTAACAGCCCTGAGATATGGATGGAAGTTACTCACAGGTTACAAGTTCTGAGAGCTTCTCAGAGAAACACCACATATGATTGTGCTTCGTTATGGGAAAACTAGGTCCCAGCTAATACAGAGAAATGAGAAGCATAGAGGAGGAAAAAAAAAACCTGTTTATATAACACGGACTAAATACTTCATAAGTAATGTGTGGTAAAGCAGTGCAAGAGATGAGCCAGACACATTGGGGTAGGATGGCTCCCTACCCCCTTCTGTTGCCTCTTCATTTGTTCTGGGAGGTGAGCGCCATCCACTACCAAGGCAACCCCAGTAGGAGAGGGTGCAAGCCAGACTACACTGACACATCTCATTTCCTCATTATCTGACACGTGCCAGGTACTAACAAAAGGTGGCTTCCCTCTCAACCCCGGATGAGGAATATATACATGTGTGTGTATGTATATGTATATGATATGTATGTGCATATGTGAACATACATACATATAAATGGTAGTGAGATACACCACAGCTACTTCACACTAAAGATCTCTTCCTGATAATCTCTATGACCTTGGATGTACATTTTATCCTGTCTCTCTTAGTTTGGGTTTTAGTACTGTGAAGAGATGCCACGACCACGGCAATCTTATAAAGAAGAAAAATTAACTGGGACTTGTTTACAGATGGTTTTTTTTCTGTTATCATCATGGTGGAAGCATGGCAGCGTGCAAGCAGACATGGTTCTGGAGAAGGAGCTGAGAGTTCTACATCTGGATCTGAAGGCAGCAAAGGAGACTGTGACATACTTCCTCCAAGGCCACACCTCATAATAATGCCAAGCCCTATGAGTCTATGGGGCCCAATTTCTTTCAAACCACCCCAGGATCTAACACACAGTATTTCAATCTAGACACTGATGCCCTTCCTAACATGGGGTACTAGGTGCCAGTGTAACCGCCATTGAGAAAAACGCACTGAAATGAAAATGGCATCCCATGAGGAGCTACTGTGGAGTTCACAGATAGCTAGGCAAAGGGAAGGTAATGGATTGGAGGCAGCTGTCTGGTTCTGCACAGGGTGGAGGAGGGATCAGCAGAAGAATGCAGGTTTGTGAGGTGATGGGTCTGTATGCAGAAGACTCTGGCATCTCAGAAGTCCTGAAAGAAAAGGACTTAGACTGGAGAGACCTTGGGGAGGCAGTGAAGGTCAGACTGAAACAGAGGCAAAGGAAGAGAGACAGGCAGTCTAAATTGTTTTCTCCCCTTTTGTGTCTTTATGTTTTAGTGGGAAAGAGAGACATTGAGTAGCCGATGGTTCATGGAGGAAATACAAAGGTTATTTACTAAATGGAATGCATTTTGCAAAGTACTGTTATCAAAGTCATAAGCTCTGTGACCTTAGACACGTACGTCATCCTGTCTAGGACAGTGCTGATGGGAATGAGGGAATGACACACAGTGTGCTATTACATTTACAAGGACTGCAAAGTTGGGATGTCACTATTCTACACATCAGGAAGGATGTGTAAGGGGGCAGACTGCCCAGGACAGCATGTGAACAGGCAGGGCTGGGGATGGGATTGGCTCAGCTGAGCTCCCAAGTGAAAATGCAGGCTATTGGAGCACATATCTACATGGAAAATAAGACTGTTCTCACCTCACATCTAAACAAAGCTAGAGTAGATGTGGGGTAGGTAGACAAGTCCCAGAATTTGGATTGAGGACAAAAATTCAGACTTTAGAAGTCAGATAGCCCAGTTTGATTTGTTGGCTGTGTATTTGTTTATTTTTTATATTTACACTGTACATATTAGAAAGAGCTTTGAGAATTGACCAGATATATGCATAGAACATTTTCCAGCTAGGGAAGAGACAGGGGAAGTTTCAGTAGAGAGAAAGTGCAGTAACTAGGTCCCGACACTTCAAGGACATGGAACTTGTTTAACTAGAATGTCTGAGTAGAATGAATGAAAAGGGAAGGAAGTTGAAAACTCTTGGATGATCTAGTTAAAGGCTTTGAAGCAGAGTGAGGGTTTATCCTTGCTTCTTTTCAGAGTGAATGCTACTCTGAGATCAAAGCCATAGGTGAAAAGCAAGGTTGACAGCAGTGTTGAGAATTGATTGGGGTAAGTTTTTGATGGAGACAGGGTGCATCAAAAGAGAGAGAGAGAGATGTCATTCCCTCCTGCTTGTAGGTAATTATAATAATGACCTATGTTAGTACTGTTAAAACTAAAGATTAATGTCCACTATTACAACAGCGCTATTTTTACATGAGGAAAAAAATCTCAACTTTTAAGTGAAAAGATTCATACTCACTCCAATGATGACAGTTCAGTTATTATGGGTATATTAGAGAAGAAATGCATATGTTATCATAGCAAAATCTATTGCTACATCTAAGTCAAGTTATCCAGGGTACATCTTATCCTACTGATGGCAAGTCAATAAGAGGATTATTAGATAAGTGATTAATCTACTTCATAAAATAGACTGGCTTATAATAATGACAAAATAATAATGATTACAGGTGCCAAATAATTTCTACTTGCATTCTAGATTGGCTGGCTTAACTGAAAAGCAAAGAAAAAACAATATGAAACCCCTAAAATCTACGTAATTAAACAACAGTGCATTAGACACTAACCATTAAGTGATTGGGAAGGAGTGTTCCTTCTTCAGTGGTTGAACTAATATAGATTTCTGCCCACAGATACCACACAAGGAGGAAAAAATAGTGTTTAATAATCACCATGGTTTAAAGTCATTTGAAAAAACAAACGTTGGAGCCATTCCTCAAGAGACTTTGCTGGCGTCCTAAGGACAGTTCTCTCCTCTTCCTACATGGACAGTGGTGTGCCAGCCACCCTTGCACTGAGTGCCAAGAGGAGGTTAGCCGCAGGGCTAGAGGGAGGGGCAGAAGGAGGCGGCGGCAGTGGTGGAGGGTTACCTTCAGACTCCTCGCTGACATCACTTCCTCTTTTATCACAATGAAAACCAAACCAATGTATTTGAAGATCAAAATAAAACTCTCCCTGGGATAAACTAGGAACAGGACAGGGTAGAAGGCAAGGTGTTCGTGTTCATCAACTCCTTCAAGATACACCTCTGACTCCAACGCCAGGCTCAAGGGCTTCCCCCTGAAATGCCCCACCCTCTTCACCTGTTCATCATCAGAACAGTCTCAGTGCCGCCTCCACGTGCCCCAGGACAGAAACATACTCCGCAACTACTGTTACTCGACTCGGACTTATCCGATCTTCTCTTAAGATCTTCATGCTGTTTATGGGACAGATCTACATATCTGCTGTGTGATAGCGCGTGACCCACTGTGTCTGTTTAAAAACTGAAAGAAATGTTGCTTGACAAACAGAATCAAAGTTCTTAGCAATTATCCCTAAAAGAGTTTGCTATCAGCTGAGGTGAGAAGAAGTGTTTCAAATATATTAAAACAGTGCTGATTGATATAAAAATAAATAAATTAATAAAAAAAACTCAAAAAAACAGTGTTATATAGCACATGTAACAAAGTACATTAACCCACTATCTATAATACATAGCTGATGTATTATATAATACATATAATCATATAAATTATATATAATATATAAAACTATATACAATTATAGTTAGTATGTAACATTTATACATCATTTATGTATCATCTATAATGGTGTGTTTACATATAAGAAATAGTGTAATTACATCGCTAGGAGCAGTGCAAACCTTGGTATCTCATTTAGTAAGAGTCACTGCGAGTTAACTCTATGGTTAGGTGCACACTAGCATTTTGACTATAACCTTAGTAATATATTTCTGCACATATTCAATTCTGTTTGAACTAGCTCATGTAATCCCAGCCCACTAAACTCTGCCTGGTGTAAATGCCATCTTTTTATTCAGGTGTCAAAAATCTTACACATTTAAGCAATACATTTTGGTTACTGAGTTGGTAGGTACAGATTTAAATTCAGACTCTAGAATATAATGTGGCTGTGTTATTTGGGGCAAGTTACTTAGTTAACCTTTAGGCAAAAGATTTCTTATTCTCTCAAAAGCCATGTTACAGCACCGAGCCATGCTCACTGTTAGGTGTCTGTGTTGTCATTTGCATGTACACTCACTGAGTTATTGATTTTTGCTTTCACTATAAGAATGCTAGCAGAGACACTCGACTCATTTATGCCTTTATTATTCCACGGGATTAATTCCTGATCATAGAGCAGTGACTGGAGTTCACCACTAGTAGCTACTTGCCCAAACGTGAAATGAGGGTGGGCTTCACATAGCAACATTGAAACCTCAAAGGAAGGGAACTATCTCAACAGTTAAAAGAACCCGTTTTACACCACAGAAATTTAAGATGATTAAGTACAGCTTTATTAGTCAAGTGGGTGGAGAAGCGGTGCTGAGATGAGAGTGTGAAATCAGACAGAGAAAGGATTTCCGACCCACAAGCTATCAAAGAAAAATAATTTTCAAAAATCCCCAGCTTTTAGTTTTTTTCTTTTCTGGGTGATTTTATTTAAAATTAATTTAGAGCTATGAAAAAAATTTAAGAATATTATTGTATGGCCCAGGCTTTGAAATGAAACAAAGTTAGGTTGGGCTCTTGACTTGCTATATATATCTTGAATCAATGATCAAGGAAAAATTTCTGTAACCTTTGTGGAGCCAGTGTTTTGATTTAAAGTTTCATATATTTGTACAAGTATTTTAGTGAAGAAACATTTCTGCTTCCACAAATCTTTTTTCCACTAATCTTTATTCTGTCTGCAGGAAAGACTGATATGTGACTCATTGTAGCTGTTAAAAAAAATGAAAGACAATTGCTTAGTAAATAGAGATAGGGTCTTTAGTGAGTAGCTGTCCCTAAGAGGGGTGGTTGTCACCTGAGGCAAATGTCTGTGACAACTGTAAGAACAACTGTGATGATTACAGACAGCATGTGCAAAGCTTAACTGCACTGCAGACTCGGTTCTCAACCTGAAGGATCACCTGCTATGGAAATTGCCCTTCCAATATAAGCAACTAGAAAATTAGAAAAACAACTATTTCCAGGCTATCTTTGTCTGATGTTGTGTTGTTATAAAGAAGGGCTGAGAGTGGGTAATTTGTCACCAACAGAAACACATTGGTTCACAATTCTAGAGCCTGGGAAGTCTAATACAATGTGCTTACACCAGTGAGGGGGTCCTGCTGTGTTACAAAATGGCAAAAGACATCATGTGACAGAAGGGTGAGTGAGAGGAAGGGAAAGAAGGAGAAAGGCTTGAACGCATTTTAAAAATATAATTTATTCTTTTTTACTTCATATGCACTGGTGTTTTGCCTGCATGTGTCTGTGTAAGGATGTCAGATCCTCTGGAACTAGAGTTATGTACAGCTGTAAGCTGTCATGTGGGTGCTTGGAATTGAACTCAGGTCCTGGAAGAGTAGCTAGTGCTCTTAACTGCTGGGCCACCTTTCCAGCCCCTGAACACATTTTTTTTTAAATACTAACCTAACCTGTGATATTTTTTTCAGTTGGGAAGGTGGAACCTTTGTGGCCTAATCAACTCTTATTTTATTAATTTTTATTTTTTATATTAATCACAGGTTATTTACTTTCTATCCCAGCCAGCCATAGCCCCCTCCCTCATTCCCTTTGAGTCCCACCCTCCCTCCCTCATCTCCTCCCTGCCCCTTTCCAAGTCCACTGATAGGGGAGGTCCTCCTCCCCTTCCATCTGACCCTAGCTTATCAGGTATCTTCAGGACTGGCTGCCATGACCTCCTCTGTGGCCTAGCAAGGCTGTTCCTCCCTCGGGGATGGAGAGGTAAAGGCCTAATTAACTCTTAATCATCCTTTTAACAATATGAGAAAGGCGAATAGAGTTCAATATGAGTTTGAGGAGGAGACAAACATTCAAGGCTTGGTCCTGGTGTTGGACCTCAGGTATAGTAGGAATGATACCAATGAGGGAGAAACACGCAAAAGTGCCTATTTGCACAAAGTGAGGCTATAATTGTAGGGAAGGGGTCATGCACAGAAGGAAGAAGTGTTAATGAACTGGAGAGATGTGAATCAAAGTCCAGGGAGGCTAGAACTCAAAGGGCTGAAGGCCTAATAGAAGTGAGCTGCAGGGAGGTCACATGGACACTTGCAAAGGAATTATCTAACTCACTATGTCAGGGGCTGACAATCCCCAAAGCTACCTGAGTGCCAGGGGAAGCCTCAGAAGGCAAGAAGCAACTGGTAGTCACTAGAAGACAAAGTCATCACAAAAGAGTTAATCTACCTGAATGGTTGTGGCTCTTTTGGAATTGCCAGCACAAGATAAGACTAAGGACCCAGATGATCCCAAGAAGCCAATTGCTTTACCAGGATATTTTGCAGCACAGTACTTAAAAACATAACATCTAAAATGTCTGGAGTACAGGAAATATTGACAAAGGGTGCAAAGGAACAGGCAGTTTGAATATAAGCAGAAGAGAAAACCATTATAAAAGACATGCAGATGTTGGAAAAATAAATGAAGAGGGAAGGATGGCAAGTTACTGTTACAGACATGTTGCCCAAGGTCAGAGGATAGCAGAAAAAGTGATTGCTCTGACAGTCATAGGTGTTGATGAACCCGAAATGGAGCATATAGAGAAGCAAAATATGAAATCTTATCTAAGCTTAAGGGATAGATATCTAAGCTTAAAGGAAAGAAAGATCAGTGGTTATCAGTAACAGCATTGGGGACTATTCATAATTGTGCTCATCGAGAGGAAATCAGTCAACGGACTCCTGGAGAAAATATCTAGAGGAGATCTGACATAGGAGAAATCAATTTCTCCAAGGCAATAACAAGGACAGTAAAACAAAGGCTGAGAATTTCTAGCAGTTAGGAGGTGGATAAAGGACAAGGAATCAGAGGGAAGCCATGGTGATCCTCACGCTGTAACCTAAGAAGGGAGACAACATACAAAATGGATTTTGCACAACTGGAAAAGCAATTTTTATGCATGTGGATGGTCAGCTTTGTGATGCCACCTTTTTGGGATGTGGGAGGAGACGCATGATAGTAAATGTACCACCCTGCTTTGGCATCATCAACAGTGCTTCTAGTTAATGCCCTTAATTATTTAGTCCCTTGGAGGAATGAAGAATAAAACACCTAAAAAAAGCATACTCTATGTTCTTGTACATGGTAGGCCTATGAGATACACAAAGAACTGCAACTCCAATAAAAGGTCAAGCAACACAGTGTGAAACACCCACAGGGATGTCAAATGTCTAAAAGCAAAGATCACCCTGAAGTGAAAAGCCGGAGATGCAAATGGTAGGTAAAGAGTATTTGCCTTTGGTACAATGGAAACAAAGCTGACTCTCCCCAGTCTCACAGGGAGCTCCACACACAGACTGTTGGGCTCACTTTTCTAAAACAGTGGTTCTTAACCTGTGGGTTGTGACCCTCATATCACATATTTACATCACAATTCATAATAGCAGCAAAATTATACATTTTAATTAAAAATTATGAAGTAATATAATTTTTTCTTCACAATTTATTCATTATATATCCTGATTGAAGCTCCCTCTCTCATCTCCCCCAGTATCACCCTCTCTTCCTCTTCCTCTTATCCCCTTCCCCTAGTCCACTGAAATGGGGAGTTCTCTACTATTGCCATCTGCCCAGAGCTTGTTAAGTCTCCTCAAGAGTGCTTGGATCCTCTTCCTTCTTGGCCTGGCAAGGTTGCATAATCAGGGGCAATAGATCAGACAGCAGTCAACTGAGTTCATGATAGAAGCAGTCCCTGATCCCGTTACTTGGAAACCCACATGGAGACTGAGCTGCCAATAAGCCACATCTGAGCAGGGGCTCTAGGTCCTCTCCATGCATGGTTCTCCCTTGGTGAATCAGTCTCTGTAGGACCTCTGGGCTCAGAACTTTTAGTTTTGTTAGTCTCCTTGTGGGGCTCCTGTTCCCTACATATCCCTCTAATCCTACCGCTGTCTTCCTACTTAAGACTCCTTGTGCTCTGCCCAAAGTTTGGCTCTGAATCTCAGCCTCTGCTTTGATCCCCTGTTGGGTGAATCCTTTCAGAGGACCCTCTATAGTAGACCCTCATCCTACCGATTCTGGTAATGAATGCTTTGGGGTCACTACCATATTAAAGGACAACTGTATTAGAGGGTTGCAGCATTAGGAAGGTTGACAACTACTGGCCTAAAACATTCCCGAGACGGTCAATTGGTTCTCCTGTCTCAGCTGCAGAGCCATAGCTCACAGAAGAGTGCATACAGACAATGCAGGAGCCAGGAGTGCTGGCTCACGCTTTCAAACAGAACTCTCAAGAGGCTGGGGAAGATAAAATTGTTGCATGTTCCATGGCAGCCAAAAGGAAGAAAGAAGAAAAGTAGGGAGAGAAATAAGAAAAATGAGGATGTGGTGGAGGGAGGGGAAAAAGGGCAAGAGGGAGAAAAAGGAAAAAAGCGAAAGAAAAAATTAAAAAGGAGGAGAGAGCACAGGAGCACTTAAAACATTAGTGCAAGCTCCATTACTAACAGGCACCCAAACCTCCAGACAATATGGCAGGAATACTATAAAATACTTGCTGCTGCCAATTGGATCCTCTGTGATAACGTTCTTACATACCTACTATGAATGGTTTTAATCCTTACGATCTTCCAGGCCTTGAAATAAGTGCTATCTAATAAAGAGAACCACATACAGACAGCCCTATTGCATTTTTGGGACATACATGTCACCAATGGTTTCAGGGTCTTGTGCAATAGTTTTGGAGAATGGCTGGCGTTGCATAGGATTTAAGCCTTTATGTGATTCCCTGGAAACAGTGTGGCAGAGTTAGCTCTTAGGACAAAGGCGTGGTTCTTGATGGTTTTGAACAATCTTCTGGATTTTGCTATGAGTCATTTCCTGAACCCCACCCTATCTATCACCTTTCTTTTAGGTCCCTGGTTAAAATTATAGTCTCCAAGAATAGGAAGAACCTCCTTTTTTTTTTTAACCTTACACTTTTTCACCCCGATGATTTAGGAGGGAAACTGAGAAACACATCATGTCAGGTGATCACTTGCAGAGGGACAACTCTTTCAATACCTACTGGGCCCAGAGTCATTTTCTTACAGCATCTGTCTTGGCAATAAAAACTGTGCTTGACTGCAGAGGTATGCAGTGCAGTACGGGGTAAGTAAACAAGCATGGCGAGTGAAGAACAAAGCAGAGAGTGTGAGCTGTGTGTGTGTGTGTGTGTGTGTGTGCGTGTGCGTGTGTGCACGCGCCTGCCTGAGCCTGCGCTTGTGTTTCTAGCTTCCTTTCAAAGGAGAACGGTGTTATTTTGCTTGGCTTCCTTGTCTTCTTTTACAAGCACGCAATGCCACTGGAGGAATAAGACAACTGTCATATCTACGAGAGTTGCCAAACAACCTCAAATCAGTCCAAAAGGAGCTCCCTCACCAGCTCTACGAAAGAAAGCAATTTAGTCCAGCACAGGCAGACAGATTGTGTCAGAAACACTGCCTGTTATGAAGCTGTGTTTCTCCAAACAAAACCCTACATGAGATAATTATTTAATTTAATTTTTTTTTGCAACAGGGTTTTATGTGGACTAATCTGGCCTCAGATTCACTATGGGGCTGAGACAGGATTTGGACTCTTGGTCCTCCTGTGTCCACCTCCCAACTGCTCAGATTTATAGGCATAGCTTTGAAGCTATATTATAAAACACTGTAAGAATATATGTGATACTGTGACTGCTGAGAACTGAGTGCAGTTCACATTTCTGGAAACTTTGACTCTTAAGCAACTTAGAAAATTATTCACCCAAGACATACGTTAATAGTGCTTAGTGAGGCTTAAAAGAATCTACAGCAACTAAGTCTAAAACTTTGAAACTTTATACCTAAACTTTCACTTCTTTATTTTTATATTAATTATAGTTTATGTGCTTTGTATCCCAGCTGTAGCCCCCTCCCTCATCTCCTTCCTGCCCCTCTCTAAGTCCACTGATAGGGGAGGTCCTCTTCCCCTTCCATCTGACCCTAGCTTATCAGGTCTCATCAGAACTGGCTGCAGTGTCCTCCTTTGTGGCCTAGCAAGGCTGCTCCTCCCTTGGGGCGGGGGGCATGTCAAAGAGCCAGCCACCGAGTTCATGTAAGAGACAGTCCCTGTTCCCCTTACTAGGATAACCCACTTGGAGACTGAGCTGCCATGGGCTACCTCCGAGCAGAGGTTCTAGGTGATATCCATGCATAGTCCTTAGCTGGAGAATCAGTCTCAGAAAAGACCCCTGTGCTCAGATATATTTTGTCCTTGTGGAGCTCCTGTCTTCTCCAGGTCTTACTAACTCCCCCTTTTTTCATATGATTCCCTGCACTCTGCTCAAGGTTTGATTATGAGTCTCAGTATCTGATCTGATACACTGCTAGATAGTCTTTTGGAGGCCCTGTATGGTAGGCTCCTGTCCTGTTACTTGTTTTCTCTTACTTCCAATGTCCATCCCATTTGTCTTTCTAAGTGAGGATTGTTCATCTTAGCCGAGGTCCTCCTTCTTGTTTAGCTTCCTTAGGTGTACAGATTTTAGTATGTTTATCCTATCTTATAGGTCCAGTGTCCACTTATAAGTGAGTATATACAGTGTGTGTCTTTCTGCTTCTGGGATACCTCACTCAGGATGATCTTTTCTCGATTCCACAGTCTGCCTGCAAATTTCATGATTTCCTTGTTTTTAATTGCTGAGTAGTATTCCATTATGTAAATGTACCATGATTTCTGTATCCATTCCTCTGTTGACGGACATCTGGGTTGTTTCCAGGTTCTACTTCATTTTTAATGGGTTTCTGTAAATCAGTTGTCACTGTCATGTTGAAATGTTTGACTGTAGCAGTTGTAAGAAGTAGCACCTTCAAGAGGTGCTTACATCATAGGACACCATCCTCATCAGTGAGTTTAGGGAATAGTCGTTGCGGTCAGTTATTGCAGGGAGGAGGTAAGCCAGTCATTTAAACAGGGCTTGAGCCTTTTTTTTTTTCTTTATCTGTCAATAATGAGGCAGCAAAAAGGCCCCTGTCAGCTGTTGCCACTCTGGCTTGTATTTCCCAGCCTCCAGAACCTTGAGATAAATAAGCTTCTATTGCTGGTCATTTATCTAGCCCAGGATATTCTGTTACAAAGGCAGAAAGTCAACAAAAACACTAAGTGATAGATACTCAGAAAGTTGTTGGCACCTTTCCCTCCTTTTAACCAGATCTTAAATCCAAACAGACAGCTGTTGGTTATTGTCAAGACAGGAATGCCAGTATTGCACTGTTATGGTTATCTTGCCATGCTGGTCATCATTATAGGTCAGTAGAGTCACAGCTGGACAGGACTATGGAGATTGCTTCCCTCCTTTAGCAGTTTACATAGTCTATGAATGCTAGATCACAGATACGGGGCTTTCAGGTTAGATTCAGCTCAAATCTTCTGAGTGATATGTCGAAAGTATGCACTGTCGTCAGCAATAGGCACTGAACTTCAACTTCTAATAGGAAACCAAGGGCAACAATGATAAGCTATATTGTTTTGCGAGTCACTTGGATGACTTTGACAAACAACAGGAACGGAATTTTCCATGCCTTTTTTTTTTTTAACTATGACTCTATGCCTCTTGTGAGGAGCATTTTCAGCCCAAGCAGCACAATTCCATTTAAGATACACAGAGACTTATAAGTGAGTATATACCATGTGTGTCTTTCTGCTTCTGGGATACCTCACTCGGGATGATCTTTTCTAGATCCTACCATTTGCCTGAAAATTTCATGATTTCCTTTTTTTAATTGCTGAGTAGTATTCCATTGTGTAGATGTACTACAATTTCTGTATCCAAAACTTATAAGTGGATATTATACAAATAATACAGGATAATCATACTAAAATCTGTACACCTAAGGAAGCTAATCAAGAAGGAGGATCCTGGACAAGATGTTCAACCCTTATTGAGAAAGACAAATGGGATGGACATCAGAAGAGGGAGAAAACAGCGAACAGGACAGGAGACTACCACAAAGTGCCTCTGAAAGACTCTACTCAGCAGGGTTTCAAAACATATGCTGAGACTCATAGCCAAACTTTGGGCAGAGTGCAGGGAATCTTATGAAAGAAGGGGGAGATGGAAAGATCTGGAGGGAACAGGAGCTCCACAAGGAGAGCCACAGAACCAAAATATCTGGGCACAGGGGTCTTTTCTGAGACTGATACTCCAAACAAGGACCATGCATGGAGATAACCTAGAACCCCTGCACAGATGTAGGCCATGGCAGCTTAGTGTCCAAGTGGGTTCCCTAGCAATGGGAACAGGGTCTGTCTCTAACATGAACTCAGTGGCTGGCTCTTTGATCACCTGTACCTGAGGGAGGAGAACAGCCTTCTCAGGCCACAGAGGAAGACAATGCAGCCAGTACTGGTGAGACCTGATAGACTAGAGACATATGGAAGGGGAGGAGGACCTTCCCTATCATGGACTGGGGGAGGGGCATCCAAGGAGGAGAGGAGGGTGGGAAGGGGAGGGGATGGAAAAGGGGTCTATAGCTGGGACGCAAAGTGAATAAATGTAATTAATATAAATGAAATAAAATTTTAAAAAGATACACAGAGATTCTTAAATATATTATCATAATTTTAAGTATAGATAAAATAATAAGATTCATTGAAGCTTTCTCAAACCATGCCTGGTACTAGAAACGGAACCAACAAGTGAGGTTGTTGATCTTAAGAGAGAACCGGTACTAGACAAGCATTATTCCTACGTATGTTTTAAACCTTATCCATGAACCCATACTTAAGTGTACCTCACCAAAGAAGCTTCTCTTTATAGAAAAGGGAGTCCATTGCAGAAAACCTAACAAGATATAATGAAGAGTTCAGCAGTTCCTATGGAGACCATCTCCAATGTATATTATCTATAATACTACTGCTGTACCTAAGACTCATGAAATGGTGATAGATGGGATGAAAAGATTATGAGAAGCAGAGGATCAGGAAGTCTGCTGTGAGATTATGTCTCCTAAAAGTAATAGGGAAGGGAAGTTACATACACTATACCTCAACAATATGGCTGCTTAAACATGCCTTGACTGATAATGTTGACAGACATGCTTACACACAAGAGAAATCTCAGAGGGTTCCACCCCCAGACAAAGATGCCCTAGGCACCTAATGACTGCTGTGAAAGGGAGAATTATTCTCTAATTAGCCTAAGTGGTTGTTCAATGAAAAGTGATCCTCCAAGAAATAATATATACTTGAGCAAGAAAAATGCATTCAGGGTGTTTACATATTTATGACTATATATACCCATATATACAAAACAATAATAATAAAAAGAGACTATCACTTTGAGAAGGAGTGAGGGGGCTCATGGAAGGGGTTAGAAGGACTTGGGAGAGGTTGGAAAAAGGAAAAGAAAGAAGTGATGCAACTATATTTTAATTAAAATGAATTAAGTACATAAAAAGAGAACACTTCCTCTGTGAGGTTAGTATGAGTTCACTCAAAACAGCACACCTGTTCACTCTTCTTGAATGGCTGTTCAACCTAATGTACTCTTCTTGCTATTCAACTGCTGTCCAAGTTGACCAAGTTGACTTCATTATTTTTATCATGCATTTTAAAATTGCAATAAATGAAATAAATGAGATAAGTTTGATTTAGATTCAATATGTATAAACTGCTTTTGACAACAATATCAGTGAAGGAGAAGCATGGGGACAGCTGAAACGTAAACAGATGACATTGCTGTAGAGAACATTTGGAATAAACTGTGGGGAAGCAGGAACAGGAAGAAGACAGGCTGTGTGTATAGGCCAGGCCTGTCCACCACCCCACCACCACTTCTGCTGTAAGCTTACCCTAGTCAGAATGGCAGTAACAGCGTCCAGAAGCAATCGTGTGTTATTTGGTCTGAAAACAGCATACCCCATGAGATAGATGATCACAAGACCCTTTCTATCCACAAAGAACATAAGATACCACACGTGGCCTGTCAGTTCGAGTTTTATAACTGATTTAAGCAATCTGACCGTGAGTTTAAGTATAGCCAAAAGGGACAATGCATACATTGACAAGCTATTGTGGGATATTTTAACAGCTCACAAGGCTCATTTGTAAAAATTGCAACAAATCAGAAAATCACAAAAGCAAGGGCAAAGGAAAGAGGCTGGCTGTGAAATAGATGGTGAAAGACAGAACACAGACTAAGGAGGAATATCATGGGAGCTGAAAGAAAAGTCCAGATAAAGGCCTCAGCGACACCATACTGGTCCAGATTCATTCAGCTCACACATACATGTGAACACACCCAGATGACAACCACACCCACCCCCCATACGCACATAGACACCAAGACACCCACGTGCCCACAAACCCACACTCTCACTGACTCACATATGTATACACCCAGACTCCCAGACCCTGGTGAGAGACAGAGACAGAGAGAGAGAGAGAGAGAGAGAGAGAGAGAGAGAGAGAGAGAGAGAGAGAGAGAGAGAGAGAGAGAGAGAGAGAGATGAGATAGAGAGAGACAGAGATTGATATTGGGAGAGAAGGAAGGAAGGTTAAGAGCTGAATCCTGCAATCAGACTTCTTGGATGGATATTCTGTCTCTGCGTGTACTAGAGGCTTGGTACTGTTCAAATATGTTAAGTTCATTGTACCTTTGTTTTGTCATCTAAAAATGGAGATATAGTTGCTCTGTAATAGTCTTGTTACGGAGAGAAATCACATAACATTCATGAAGACTTTGAACTAAGAGAAAAACACAGGAATGTGACTTTGAACTATGTGAACATTCAAACTCCCCCACCCACTTTCCCCATATATAGTAAGATAACAGTAGTGACATGAACAAGTCTATAGGAACCTTATATAAGTTAATATTTGTGTAGCATTGCTCATAGACTGAAACACAGCAAGCCATCTATAGACATTAAGTTACAAATTAGTGTTACTGTAGTAAGAGCCTGGCTTTAATAAGCACTAATGATGTGCTTAAAACTATCCTCTATATTTTTCATCATGAACACATTTTATCATAACAACAGTCTGTAAAGCAGATTTTTAAAATCATCTTCACTATAAAGAGTACAGGTGTGCATAGGAAAATAATTCTGATTTATACTCCTAGTCTGAAAAAAACTACAGGAAATAAATATAAAAATTAATTATGAAACAGGGCAATATTCCTAACTAATTTAGCTAACCCGCACTTTGGATTTTGTTCTCAGTTAATTCCTAATGTTGTGAGTGAATTGATCAAGATAATTTGCTACTTTGGCAGTTAGCACATAGCATGTGATTCTAGGAGATTTTCTTTATTAATTAAAGACATCAGAGACACCAAACATCCTGGGAGACAGCTACTTGTCTCATCAGCCTACACTACCCCCTTCTTTCTCGCTGAGTAATAAAATATTCAAGAGGGTGAAATGCCTACTCAAACTTTATTTCCCAGCTTTCTTTGTAGCAAACAATCATTAATTTATTTCTGGGTAATGAAATGCAAGGTTGGAGTTTGACATCTATTAAATATTTTGACTATCAGTTGGCAAACTCTTTATTTGCCCCATTAAATACTTTGGACCATGAGATTATTTTGAGATAACAGCTCAGTATATACTATGGCCCATGGGATTGAGAATAGGAGAGACCTGGCACCTCCTCATTCAGCTGCATATAATTTTTGAGTGACCCCACTACAAGAATACTACAGAGAAAAAATAGCCTCTTGTGGCATAAGTCAATGTAATTGTTCCTATTTCTAACAAAAGAATACATTTCATGCTAATATGGGTGACAGTATGAACTGGAAGTCAAAGGCAAACACGATACATCTGAATAAAAGAAGAATATAAGTAGTTATACATAATAAACACTGTAGATGTTATTATTTGATGAGGTGAAGCTAGACTGAGTCTTAAATATGTAATATGGCACCCAACTCATGAAGGAAGAAACAAGTACTTCTCTATCAACCTGGCATTGTTATCATGGTCAAAACTATAATTTAGTACAGAGTGAGTGGCGTATTGATTAAAGTATAGTCACATTATCTGGCTTGCTTAGGGAAATCTACATATTTTTCTCTATTCAATTTGCTTAAAAGTGCTTTATAGCTCTGAGGAGATTGGACGGCCATGACAATGAGGCTGATCATGTGGCCTTTCCTCTAAATGAAGGCCTTAACCTTTTTGCCATCCTTACTTTTGTTGGGGTTAACAAAGCGTGATGCAAGAGAACCTCAAAGGCAACCTTTAGAAAAGCACAGATCTCCAATAAATTAATATTCTCTCATCATGATAAAAACAACATAAAATATGCAAGATTGATTTTAATATGCATGATTTTACATCTTTCAAAAGGTTGGTGCGCTATCAAATGTAATAAGATAACAAGAAAGCACTTTGTAAGGGTGTTCAAAGTACTTTGCAGAGGTAATGAATTCTTATAACCTCCTTCTAAGAAAGAAAGGGAGAATTTATTTATCAAGACTTTATAGACTAGAGAAGGTGTCAAAATAAGAGTCTTAGAAGGTCATCTGGTCTACCCTTGTGATTTTTCAGAGCACTGTACTTTACATCTGAGGGAAGGGCACAGAGGTCCAGGACACTCACTCCCAGATAAACTGTGTGTAGAAGTTTTGCTGCTGCAGAACATGCGCAGTGGTCCACAGAGCTGGTTTCTTGCATCCTTAGCAGCTTGCATGTCCAAATGCTAGGAGCTAGATGGGTTTTGTCTCTTGGAGGAAGTTAAAATCAATGGCCTTACTGGGGCTGTCATTATTCACTGTAATATACCACATAGCAGAACTTCTCTGACACCTCAGCCATCACCAATCACCACACACTACCATCTACCCCTATCTGGGCGCACATAAGAGTAGTACTTACAGGTGTTATCAGTTCACTCTTCATAAGTAGGATAACATAACACACTATGCATTGGGTACTTCTCTGAACTCTAACCAGTCTGATCAGCTCATTTACACTACACAATAAACTTATTAGCATAATTTATCAGATGAAGAAACTGAGGCAAACTTAAAGAAATATACTTATTAAAGATGAGAACCATAAACAAGGATATTATGAAATTTGTAGGTAAATGGTGGGAACTGGAAAAGATCATCCTGAGTGAGTATCCCAGAAGTAGAAAGACACACACAGTATATACTCATTCATATAGACATATAATATAGGATAAATTTACTAAAACCTGTACACCTAAAGAAACTAATCAAGAGGGAGGACTCTGGCTAAAATGCTCAATTCCCAGCCAGAAAGGCAAAGCAGACGGACATCAGTAGAAGAAGAAAACAGGAATCAGGTTAGGAGCCTGCCACAGAGGGCCCTGAAAGGCTCTGCCCTGCAGAATATCAAAGCAGATACTGAGACTTATGGCCAACTGTTGGGTAGAGTGCATGGAATCTTATGAAAGATATGGGAAATAGTAAGATAGGGAAAGGACAGAAGCTCCACAAGGAGAGCAACAGAACTAAAAAATCTGAGCACAGGGGTCTTTCCTGAGACTGATACTCCAACCAAGTACCATGCATGGAGAAAACCTAGAACCCCTGCACAGATGTAGCCCATGGCAGTTCAGTGTCCAAGTGGGTTCCATAGTAATGGGAACAGGGACTGTCTCTGATACAGATTGATTGGCCTGCTCTTTGATCACCTCACCCTGATGGGGGAGCAGCCTTACTAGGCCACGGAGGAAGACAAGGCAGCCACTCCTGATGAGACCTGATAGACTAGGATCAGAAGGAAAGAGAGGAGGACCTCCCCTATCATCAGACTTGGGGAGGGGCATGCATGGAGAAGTGGGAGGGAATGTGGGATTGGGAGGGGAGGAGAAAGGGGCTTATGGGGGCATACAAAGTGAATAAAGTGTAATTAATAAAAAGTGTAATTTTTTAAAAAGCTGAGAACCAGATAAGTCAGCACTCAGACTCTAGCCTGTAATATTTCCAAAGACATAATATGGAAGATACCTCATTTGTCTTTGAGTTTCTTTTAGTCTGTGGTAATGACTGTCCCAGCTATACCTCCCCCAGATAAAGGTGGAATGTATATAGCTTTGTGTGTAAATGAATCCCTTATAATTGAATTTCAATTAACCTTTTTTGGTTTTTTCCTAACAGTTTTATAATATGCTGCACATAATTTTAATTTATTTCTATTTATGTAGTTTTCACTAAATTGGTTGATGAGGGCTTCTCTAATACCTCACGGTGGTCTATATTCCCACACATGCCCCATGCTGCTTCTTTGGCCTAAACCCAAACAACTCCTTAGCTTCCTCCAGAAGTCACTTAATATGATCTCTTCCAACTGGCCTCCTCTGTGGTACAGCATTCTTCTCTTCTCTTTGAATTCTATTTCTCATGGCATTCTCATAGCTTCTGAAAGCAATAGTTTATTTATGTTCCCTTCCTTCATTTCCTCTTAAATTCATGGATGATGGGATAATACTTATATTTTCACTTTGATTACAAGTTCCCATAGCACTCATTTATATCAGCTAATCTAAATGTTTGGTAAGTAAACAAATGCTACTGTGGCCTCCTACAAGATGCCACCAAATTGACCAAGGCAGGAAGTAAGCACTGTTAGGACATGGCCATGACAGTGCTCTCCTGTATTTGTATCACTGCTTGTAGAGTAACCTCAGCTATACACCCAACCACTGGTCAATTCACTGTGTTTAAGATGTCTTAAAATCTATTCTTCTCTTTTTCAATGAATAGCATCATCATATAACACAGACAGCCAAACTAGAACATGGAGCCACTCCTCACTATTTCCTTACCATTAGTCCCTGCAGCCTATCAATTGCCACATCTTGCTGATTCTGCCTTTACTATATGCACTTCTCTGGTCTTCTGTCTTTCCAGCTCCCTTGTCTAACTTGTCCTTTCCATGGCAAGTTACTCCCATTCTTTAAACCTCACACCCACAGCATCTCAAAGGTCCATGCTGTGTTGAAAGCTATTTTTGTTGCCTCTTTATTTCCTTTTATGCTTATTTGTTGGAGATAATACTGCCTTATTCTTTAAGATTCATTGCAACAATGATTTTTGTTTTTAAATCTCTAGCCATAATGATCCTAACTATATCAATTACATTCATGTTTTTTCCCCAACATAATGATTTTCCTAGTTGTCTGCATTTTCTCTTGAGTTCCATATAAACAAAGCCAGTATCTTTCAACTCATAACATCTGGGGCCAGCAGAGTGTTTATGTACTGAAGGTTATTTCAAAGATAACACAGTAGGGTTCATCCAGCAGGCATCCTTTCATTAGACCCAGTGATATTATAAATACAATGTATTTATAAATGCAAATGTAGAATGTGAGACAGGTTGGAACATTGTGGGCTTTAGCGTGTAGATCAGTGGAATTAACCCTGGAGTTGGTGAAGTGCATCTTATCATATGATCCCTTTATTCAAATAATTGCGTTGAACACATAAGTATGAGTACATAAATATGAATGAAAGAGATTTCCCTTTTAGGCAATTAGAGCAATAACTAGGTCACATACATAAAATAAAATAAGACAATAACATGGCATGAAAGAGAATAATAAGATAAAGCACCAAGATAATGCAGAGGGTACACTAATCTTTACTGGAAAAATCCAAGTATAAAGCTTATCACATCACACACACACACACACACACACACACACACACACACCAGCAGCAGCAGCAGCAGTAGCAGCAGCAAAAACTGTTTTCTCCACTGTTCTCTGTCTTCACTCATGACTTCTCCATTCATGTTACAACAGTCATTGCCTTGGTCCTTCTCGTATGTGTATGAAGAATCTTTGACTAGTGAATCACTGGCAGTATATGCTTTTTCAAGTAAGTAGTGTTTTAATTTGTGTTAAGCTTTACATAAGGCACCAGTCATCTATTCCAGCACACTTAAACTGTTGACAAATGAGTACCATAGTATAGCCATTATCTAAACAGGGATTTAGTTCAATTATCTGCAATCCCTCTGTATATCATCATTGTAAACTCTGACCCTAATCCAGCCTCTGGAAACCACTGATTTGCCTGAAAACTCTGTAGTTTTGCCTCTGTGGATGCACCATGGCTGTTCATAGTTTGACAGTGGAAGGATATTGAATTTTTCTTTTTAGATTATTGTGAATAAAACCATTTATTTCATACACATGTGCACATGTGTGCTCTCATACTTGTACATTTGTACACATACTTGTACAATGAGGACTACATTCTTTAAAAAAATGGATTGGTTATTTTGGTAACATAGGCTGAGGACCCTAAAATCATCCATCCATTCATTACTAGTCCCAAGTTTAAGGTTTGCCAATCAACCCCTTTTCATATACAAATTTGCAGATGATATAAGATTTGAATCAAAGTTCCTTCTTCTGCCCATGGATGTCCTAGTATCTTCTGAAGCTATCTGAACACATGATTATTGCAGCATTATTTATAACAGCCAACAAATGGAAATGACCATGTTTTCAAGCTGAATCAAGACAATATAGTATGCATAAACACATAGACAATAGAAGGAAATCACACCAACCAGAAAAAGATGGTGAACTTAGATGGCATCAACAAAAGGGCAAATACTACATGCTTCCACCTAAAGAAGATTCAAAGCCTCCAACCTCAGCAGATGTCATGATTGGTGGCGGTGCCTCAGGGCTGTGGGGAGAAAATGAGGTGATTTGCTTTCCAGAGAGTAGAGTGTTTCATTTACTCAAGATGGCTAAGGTTTTGATATGTGCTGATCAACACAATACCAATAACAACCTGGTACTGTGGTGCTGTCTGCTTTAAGATAGGTAAGGAGAATATATTTCATGTTAAATAATAACAATAACAACTTAAAAACCCACAAAGAATGCAGGAAATTTGAGAGATGGTGAATATATTTAGTGCTTTTCTGGTAAAAAAAAAAAGAGTAAATGTGCATATCTGCTGGAACATCAAAATGCATACATTAAGTATGATTGGATTTAGTATATCAATTTTATACTATAAAGTTACAATAAACAAATGCATTTTAATTTATAATGTACTGGTAGCCTCTAAATGTTCTCTTTCAAAGATAGTATATATTTGTGTGTTCCCAAATATAACCAAAAATGTAAAAACGGAAGTTATACAAAAAATAGAAAACAAAAATTATAATAAACAATGATAATTGGATTTCTTGCATGGCTTTCTAGGATTCATCTTAACAAAAAAACAGATGAACAGAGATCCAGACTGAATGGCTCACACTGGGTAAAACTGTAGGTGGCAGTGTCTAGAAAGGTTCCCAGGCACTGTAACACAACAGATGTAGACCAATCACATTGCATTGCTGGTTCAAGATGTTAATGAAGTGAGTAAAATTACTTAAGATCAGACCTATGAAGAAGATCAATAAAAGCCCAGTGGGTGAGCCAGCCATTAACCTACACACTGACTAGAATGCCAGACACCCACCTCCGCCTGTTAGCTACCACTGCTTCACTTGCTACTTTCCTCTCACTTTACAGGTTCCTTCTTTCTGCAAACTGATCTTTGCTCCAGCTGGCTCTCTACTTAAAGTGTCTTAACTGCCTTTTAACCTGGACACAACCAAGTAGAATTACAAGGTCCAACTGAGAACAATCATGTTTGACTTTCAAATATACAACAAAATATTCTGACCTACAAACTGCCTGAAAATATTTAGGCTAAAAATATTTGTTTGTGATGAGAAATAAAAATTAACTGGTTACTCTACAATGTTGCTTGCTTCATATGCCCACCTTCCCCCCATCTCTATTTTCTATGGTAATAAATTATTATATGAAAGAATGAGCACAAGCCATGAAGCAGAATAAAGGACAGTTACAGAAACTACCATAGAAAACAGTATTTGAAAGACAACTGCTATTTCATCTATTGAAGTGAGAATCAGCACAGACAAAATCAATCCAAAGTAGTTGACTATGAGTTTTTGGATTTATTACTAATTACTTGTCAGAATACTATTTTAATATAGTGTACTCTGAGTATATTGAGTACTGGGGTAGATGTCTATTTCTGGTTTCTCACTTTATCACAGTCAAATTTTATTAAGTAAACAGCAGTATAGTTGTTTAAAGATATATGTCCCACTTGACTGTTGACATCTGAGCAGTAGCATGCAAGTCAGCTGGAAATGCTTTCTGCTGTCCATGGGAAAAGTATTAGCCTACAGACCATAGGACTAGCGTGAACGCATTACACAGAACATGAGTTTTTGACTTTAAGTTCTGGCTTGATCACATTTCTATTATTTGTGGCACTCAGTTCTGCACATGAATATGCCCTCTGGCCACTGAACATTGAGAGATGCTAGGAAAGAGCCATATTTAGGCCCTTTCCCCATAAAATTCAGAGCTACCGCAGCTGAGAGAAGCTTTGAAGACAGACATAAGGCGCCAGCACATTGAACAATGGGAATAGAGCACTCACTCACGATCTTCTGGCCTTGGAACTTCATCGGGTATTCTGCACATAACTCCCATTGGCCATTTGCTTTAATCACCACTTAGAAGAATGGCCAGGTGAAATTGCTAATGAGGAAATTTTCTTGGGACTTCCCACAGTGAAGGTGTTTGTTTCATTGTAACATATTAAGGAATTTGCATTCCTCTGACAAGGTTACTAACAAGGTTCAACTCACCTTTGCTGTGTGGGCAGAAAAGCAGTCCCATTCTTTTCCAGCCTTGGCTCATGCTGCTGTAAAAAGTGAGCAGCCTAATAATGACATGGATGTTAGCAGTTACCACCAGCATTTAAAAGGACAGATGCATGGGTTCATTAAGAGTATATGTCCAGTAGGAATTCACCCACATGGTAATTTGGTAGTCTAGGAAAGTGTGTATTTCTCTAATTGAGGAACACCTCATTATAACCATGCTATACTTATTGTATGTTAGACTCAAAGTTGGGCCACTGTGCTTTGGGACATGACCAGAAAGGTTAAAGAATTCTGCAAAGAGCATACATATGGCCATGTAACAGTTATGAAACAGAAGACAATGGAACACACAGATCAACAATCTTAGCCATGATGACACTGAGCAATTTATTATTCGACTCAAACCCTTTCTATTTCAGAACCTGCTGTGTGATATGAATGAGCGCCTGCCAGGTGAAGCAGAAAGCATCCTAACTGATATAAACCCATCATTTATATTCCTCTTACTTTGGTGGGAAGTAAAATCTAGTTTCTTGTCATGTGCATTGTATATTTTATGATATGAAAACTTCCCTTCCTTTTGAATGTCATGAAGAAAAATTGAAAATGAGTGTTTAGTTGATATTCTTTTTATATTCCAAAAAGATTTGGAATCACACCACTTCTGTGTTGTCTAATTCCAAACATTTTTGGTTGTCTTTGACTTTATATTTCTATTGTTTCCTTGAGGGAAACACATAAAATCACATATTACCCAACATGGAGGAGGGAGGGGCACAGACACATGCCCCTTGTAAGGTATAAGTACCATCTTCGAGTGGATTCTTGGCCTAAGTAGTTCCTCTGGTCATCCCATACAGCTAACTCAATACAACAGAATGGCTTTTCACAGATGTATTTTCTTTTTCCTAAAACCAGGAATCTGTTTTCCATGTCAAGTTGTAATTAGCAAGTAAAGTAGAGGGAAGGGCATTTCTAAGGCCAAATTTAAAGCCATGCCCTTAAGGATTTAGTGATAACCAATGACCATGTATGATCACCTCTCATATTCTCATAATAACCTGAAGATTAGGGAGGCATTGTCTGGTTACATTGTCTAGG
The DNA here is from genome assembly GCA_028658305.1 of Pachyuromys duprasi. Taxonomy (NCBI): domain Eukaryota; kingdom Metazoa; phylum Chordata; class Mammalia; order Rodentia; family Muridae; genus Pachyuromys; species Pachyuromys duprasi. The sequence goes on along the minus strand of CM053767.1, from coordinate 43,555,799 downwards.
AAACTTTCAGTAAGAATGATTGCAGTGTATTTGTCCAGAAAGAGGTACCAATGATAAAATGAATAATAGTAACTAATGAATAAAAGAAAATCTCAAGCTGGAAAAATTGAGCTATGTATCTTAGGCAACACCAAGAGATTGGCAGAAACACTACATACATTGGTATGTACCAACCTAGATGACCATATGATGTCATGCCACAGTCAGATTCACTGAATGGTACTATTTCGCCAATCCTACCTCTTAATTTAATCCTGTTAGTCATCCAACAAAATATCTGTTGGAAAATAATCTTACTGAAAACAATTCATGTGCAAGTATGGAAGGTGATTAAACTGAGTGCACGCTCTACTTTGACTAACCAGCATTTGCTTTTTAAACAAAGGAATGTTATGAGTTGGTCTCTGGTGACTGTGTTCATTGAAGACAGATGATTACTGAATTCATTAACATTTGCATTTCCAAGACAATGAGCTTGAAAAGAAAAGGCTCTATAACTTGGGAAACATTCTAACATATTTTTATCTCTTTTAGTAGGCATTGTCTTCCTTAACTAGGGTTTCTCATCTGAACCACAGATCACAGTAATGGGTTTGAATCACTTTGCTTCTTCCTCTCAGTTCAGCAGAGGTGGGACATAATCATCACCATTCTGGATTCAATGGAGAGAAGTCACTTCACTAGTGGCAGTCCTAGGGATCAAGGCAAAATAGTTTCTCATAGAATCTCTCCCCTCCCCCCCCACACACTATGTTGAAGGAATGTATAAAGCAATACTCAGATTAGCATGGAACCAATGTCATGAGTGAATGTACCTACTCAGAGATGATCAAGGAGAATGTAAACTTGGCATTCTATAAACCATGGTGATGATTACATTAGCAAGAACTATATGTGAACATAATGTATGCTGTAACAAAAAGCACTTGATCCTAATGCGTTTTCTTTCCTAACACAGCAATGCCAGTTTCAGATGGACACATAAAGGACTACATAAAGAGCATAGCTTTCTCCTGCTTTGCGGCTAGTTGTGGTCATCTATATTGATTACATGATTCACCGCCATCAGAAAATACCTGATAAAAGGAAGCTGGAAGATAGCTCAGTAGTTAGAGCACCTGCTATTCTTGTAGAAGACCCAGGTTTGGTTCCCAGCACTGATGTGGTGCTTACAACAATGTATAACTCCAGTTCTAGGGGATCTGATGCCCTCTTCAGACCTCTGCATGCATCAGTTATGCAAGCGATGTACATATATGTGTGTGTACATATATGTATATATACATGTAGGCAAACCATTTATACATATAAAGTAAGTATACAAACCTAATGAATTTTATAAATTAAAAGAAAAATACCTGAAAAAAGAGACAAACATTCATTTTGGCTTACAGTTCAGAGGGATACCATCCAGAATGGCAAAGAAGGAAAACCAGTAGGATGCAGAAGCTACTGGGGATACTTCATCCACACTCACAAAGTAGATAAGGGATGCTGATACTCAACTCGTTGTCACATTTTATTTAGTGTTTCAGTTTGGCAATTAAGGTAAGTCTTTCTATCTCACCTAAAACATAATATGGACAACCCCTCAAAAGGTATTTTCAAGAGATTTGTCTTTCAGGTAGTTCTATATTCTTATAAGTTGATATCAATACAAACCGTCATACAGTCTGACTAGGTTACCTACAGTCTATAAGTAGAAACAATATCTGTGAGTATGGAGTCAGATCCATTGAAAGAAACAAGCAGCTCGTCTTTCTTTCCCCTTTCCTTTCCTGGAGCACAGGGCTGAAATTGTGTCACTATTAGCCACTCATTCTGGTGACAACAACTTAGGCATACAGCTGACTAGGAATGGAACGTCTTGGGGCTGACACATCAAGAGAGCACATCAGCTGTAAATGAACCCTGCAGATTGCTGAAAGTGAAACAAACTTCTTCCAGGATTAAGTCGATGACCTGTGACATTGATGTTTCCACAGCTTTTTCTTGCAAACTAACAAATATACATGGTCTACCATATTTAACCTTTAAAGTGGATCCTCCTCCCCAAAGGTCAGATGCTATAGGCCAGAACAGTAAGTTAGACATGCTATTATATATTCAAAACATAGAAAACAGCCTAGAATGTGAGGAGGCAGAACTTGGAAGGAGCATGGACCTATGAAGTAATGCATTGAGTCTACCTTGCCCTTCCATGTAAGTGGCACAGGACCCTGGGTAGTAGCAGAAATCTGAGGGACCAGTCGTTTAAGAAGTCAGAGAAGGTCTGAGATATGGTCTCATGTCCATCTACAATGAGTTCCATCCAGAAGATCAAATCACAAGTAAGTCTTCCAGCAGAATCCTGGTCAAAACCAAAACTGACAATTGACAGGGTGGTGGTGGTGGTCTTCCAGTCACTTAGGACCCAGGAGGGCCATCAAGCGCTACAATGCAGAAGATGAAGGCAGCAGAAGGGAAGGAAGGGCTTGGGGGAATGATCCTGGGAACTGGAACAATGAGATATTTAGGTCCCAAAACACACCCTGTAGATAGTTATTTCCTGTCTGAAGACATTATTCACTGCACACTACATCCATAGATGTTCCACACACTCCCCAGCATCCAGCATTTGATTGACACCACTTCCTGACATCTAAGTTCCTTCACTGGGTGACAGTCAACAAGAATTGAATGAACTCCCTTCTTGGTAACAGTTCCAACTCAGACAGGCCCCCGTGCCCACAGTGTGCTTCAGCCAGGGCAGAGGCAGATGGGTATCTTCAAAGCCCCGATGAATGGTGACAATGATGAGCACCCAGGGTAGTAAGTCAAGCATGAGCAAGTCTGTAATAGACATGTGTGTCCTTAGAAGATACTGTCAAAAATGTTTTAAAATATGTGGGTTCAGGGGGCTTTCCTGTCTGCTGTTTTTGCTCCTGATGTATTTGCTGCCTCAAGAGTGAGAGTGTAAACTGTTTCCTGAGGGCAGCATCTGCTCCCAACACAGGAAGCTTGCACCAGCCTCTGGCAGGATTCCTTTCAGGTGAAAAGAACATCAAAGCTGTGATTCTGAAACAGATACACTCCAGAAAACTGCAGACCAGGCATGGCTTTTGTGGTAGGTCCCACACTGGGGAGGAAAAGAAATCTAGCACCATTTTAATAGATCCTGCTTTTACAAGGGCTGATTAGCACCTCAATCATTCAAATGCTGCAAAGAAAGCTAAAGAGCGATGCCTCTGCCTGCCAGCTGTTTGCTAGGCAGATTGTGCCTGCTGTTTTCCTACGTGTTTAAGGAAGACACGTTTAAGTGATTCGGCTTCTCATGAGATTGTTGAAGTATAGCAGAAATATTCATATATTTCAAGAAAATGGTCTGGATTCCTTGAATCTCCCCCATCGTATGCACTGAGTGGAGTTATTGCCCATTCTCTATTCATGGTTGCTGAATACCATGAAAATACTCAAATGTCACCTGGAACTGTGAGCTAACTAACATCATTGAGTTTCTAATAAAAGTAAAGGAGGAGAAATAGACAAGGCTATGGATAGCCCCTGGTGAAAATCTATATGGAGCAAGGAAGGAGATGGCAAGTGGCCTCCTGAGGTTGCCATGGAGGAGAAGGAAAAGAGGTTGTCAGCAAGCATCAGCACTGCAGAAGGTTAGCAGATGACCTGAAATGTGTGTGGTCTCTTCCCTGATGCACAGGAAACAGGCATGCTATTACTGTGAGGTCTGAATCCCAGGGAATTCCAACTGCACCACAGGGCTACCTGGTTGGCTGAAAGTTTGTCTCAAAGCTTGGCTGCCATCAGATAACAGGTGCACCACCATTCCCTTGCTGCACTCCCAAGGGCATCTTCCTATAAAATGAAATTTCATGCTCAGCCAAACTTTAGAAGCATATGATTTAAACATATGCCAGTCTCTTTCTACACGTCAGCAGCTTCTCAATTCTCCGACCCCTATACTCCTCTGGAAACAACCCTGGTGGAAGCTTCGAAAGATTTGTTGCCAAGGAGTGCCTCAGTCTTCACCATGAAACCTTTCATGAGACAGTAGCGCAGCCTTGGGGGCTGAGTGATGATGTCTTACAGTGTGGTATTTTAATGTCTGGTATTATTTCTAGAATTAGACCAGAGTTTTCTTTTTGCAAATACATCTACCGAAAAAGTCACCATGGATCATGACCAACGAACACAGGCTGATCCAAGTCTTACCAAACCAATTAAGGCAAAAGAGAGCATGGGAAAATGTTACAAATATAGATACATCTTGAAATGTTATCAAGTAATTTGATTAACTTAGGAACAAATTTTTAGCCACAAACTGTGATAATTCACTTTTTTTCTGATATAAAAAGTGTAGGAAAAATGATAAACATTGCCCAAATTATGGTCATAATTAATTTACACTGAATATTTTACTAAAATACAAACAAAAACTTCAAGGGAATACTATTTTAATTATTATACAAAAGAGAATATTAGCATACTTTGTGTGTTCTTCAAACACACACACATGCTTAAACACACATACACACACACACACCACACCCATGGTCTATTAAATTAAGAGCATTTGAACAAGAAGAGCAACTGGGGGGTCCCTAAGAGGTGAGAGCCATTGTGTCAATGCACAGCTGGTGTCAGATAGTAGATCTAGGAAAGGCCAGTACAAGACAGTGAGGTAAAGCACCAGCCTTCCAAATGAAAGCACCCTGGGGTGGTGGTAGCTGGCTAGCTGAGCTCTGGTATATGTTCTTCTAGTTGGCCACACATGTGTCCATGACCTCCCAAATTCTATCTAATTCTCCACCCTGTCCACGTTTCCCTTATGGACTGGATGAAGTGCCATATTCTCTAACCTGCCATAGTGATTATCCTGCAGCAATCTCTCTACATCTGCCCAGAATGTTAGGACTTACCACCTAACCAGCCTGTTGTTTCCATATGTAAGCCCCATTTCCTGAACTGAGACCACTGAAACGGGCAAAGAACCAGGGCTGTGGTTCACAGTCCTTCCACGCCCACACTGTAGTGATATAATACAGTGTATGATAGCCTAGGATCTTCTAGGAGGAATGAAGCCTGCAGGGGGTGTGAGGTGAAAAGTTCTGAAAGAATAGCCATAGAACATGAGATTATCAGCCTGAGCTCTCCGCGCTGGCAAAGACAGTGCAGCCCTAAATTATTGGCTACAACTCAGCACCAGGTGATGGGATCTATAAGTGGATATGAACCAACATTTTACAGCAGAAACAGACTGGCCTAGGAAGCATAAGATTGAATCACACATATCAGATTGTGGAGAATTTCTGTTGAAACCTTCATGAGTGTGTATGTGCACAATCATATAAAAAATATCTACTTATCAGTGGGAAAAGGTTAGGGAAGTTTAAACCACATTGTCTTTTCACAGTATATTCTACTGAACACCAGTTATACTAGTATGATATACAGAGAAGAGTTTTCTAGCAATTGCTCCAGAGCTAGGAAACCAACAGTTCTCAAGCACATGCTCCATGCTGGAATTGGCAGAGCTTTGAGACTTCAAAACAGCCAGCCAGTGTTCAGGCCTAGAAGGTTATAGTGAGCGCACTCTATGGTCACAGTGAGCACACTCTAAGGTCATAGTGAGCATATTCTAAGGTCATAGTTCTTTCTAAGGTCAGAGTGGTCATATTCAAAGGTCATAGAAAGCACATTCTAAGTTCAGAGTGAGCATATTCTAAGGTCAGAGTAAGCATATTCTAACATAAAAGTAACTATATTGTAAGATAAAACCTAAGCACATTCTAAGTTTTTTCTCTTTCTAATTTCCTTCCTTCCTCTCTCTCTCTCTCTCTCTCTCTCTCTCTGTCTCTCTTTCTTTTTTTCTTTCTTTCCTTTTGGCCATAACAACCTCCAGAGGTGCAGGGTGAGGAGTTAGCATTTTGTACTACCCACTATAAAATATAAATAAGCTGATTTTGCTAACGAGATAACTAAGTTTCCATCTAAGCTGCCCTGCACAGTCCACCCCCATAAACATGATCTATCTGCATCAATCAAGAGACATAGTGGCAAGAACACTTGGCATACAAAATAAGAGAATGGCATAATTTGTGCTTCACCCAACAATGTAAATTCATTTGAATTCAGCCCATAAATCATCCAACCTAGGTTTCCCCAGGGAGTCAGGTAGAAGGAGATGCACTGTGACTAAATGCCTGCACACTAAGGAAATCATAGTCCCGTACAGTCTTGTGCTGCATAGACATATGAATGAAAGAAGTGAAGCAGAATGAGCCACACTCCCTCCCAAGGCTCAGAGATCATTGCAAAAGAGGGGAATAGAAAGAATACAAGCACCAGAGGATGTGGATGGTCACAAGGACAGTGTCTTCCCAACACAAGCAAATAAGCTGCACATATGAACTAACAGTGGTTACAAGACCATGCACAAAACCTGAGCCAGCCTAAGCCAGACAAAAATCTCAGCATGCAAATGGTAGTTGATCACAAAACCCCAACCCCTAGAGGAGGAGTTACTAGCAATCAGTTACTGCTGGGGGAAGGAGAAACAGTTTTCTCTAAGAATGTAGTCTCTAGTAAGGGGACCATACTCAACTGAAGACCACACATCCAAAAATATTTCAGTAATACAAACTGGTTTTGATGGGCATATACAAAAGAGGACACACAGCTGGGTTGGTAGGGAGGCAAGGTTTATCTGATAAGAGTTTAGGGAGGAGGGATGAAGATGATCAAAATATACTGCATTATGCTCTCAGAGGGCTATCTTTAAAAGAAACAATCATTAACAGAGAGAATAATAAAGACAATTAAATCAGAGATTAACCTACAAGGTTAAATAATTATAAACAGCTTTCAGTCAGAGTAGCAGGGAATATGGAGATAGACTGCAGGCAACCTCAGGACAACAGATACCTCCCAGATTCTTGGGGACAATGTGGCTTCTTTGAGATGGATGAAATGGAAGGAATGTTTGGGGAGAGTGAAGCTCAATCAGAACACTCCTCTAACACGAACCCACTGGTTTACCAGGATTACAAAACCATCTGCCCCACCTCAGAAAGCAGTACGCACAACTGCTGTCTCCTAGGCATGTTATGTCAAAGACCTTCTCTACTTAGAAGGAGATCCATGTGAGAGCACAGATGAAATGCAGTCAGTTTCTGTAGCATCGCACGCTTGATGCTTAGGAAAAAAATTCCTACAGAAGAAAGTGTAATACTGGCGTTCATTACAATATGTTTGGAAAACTTAAAACTTGATATTATTAGATAATGCAGTATTATAAAAGGAGGGTTACACTGATTTCAAAATGTTTTGCAACAAGATTTAAAAAACATTCAGGGTAGAAGACTGGGCCTCATGCATACTAGATAAGAACTCCGTCTCCGAGTCACATCTCTATCCTACCACTGATCTTCTAGACACTTCTGTTACCATGTCACACAGGTGGCTAAATAGCTTCACCTAAAATTTTTTAAAAATTAAATTTGGTTACTATTTACTTAGTATAAATACAGTCACATATTTATATAGTTATAATTTGCTTAGTATAAATTTAGTTAGTGTAAGTTAGTTATACTTAGCCAAATTTTGCTTTTATTCTTGCAAGCCATGGATATTACAGGTCTGAGGATAAAGTGATCTCTGTATTTTATCAAATGCCTACCTTTTTTTCATGATAACTTAAGCTTTTTTTCAATCTTTGCTTTAATATTAAATGCTTCTGTGATATTTTTCTTGACATTTTCTGTGAAAAGTCTATTTACTTCAGTTATTATCATAAGTCAATTTATAGCACAGGCTTAAATAACGTTTTTCAATCAATATCCATTAACATATTAAATTGACCTAATATACTTTAAGTCTCATTCAATAACTAAAATTTTAAAAAGAAATAACATTAAGAAGATTTTTAAAGCAAGGTGTGGTGGCACAAGCTTGTAATCCTAGAACTCAGGGAGGCAGATGCAGGCTCACATGTATGAATTTGAGGCCAGCCTGGTCTACAAAGCAAGTTTAGGACAGATGAGGCTACACAGAGAAACCCTGTCTCAAAAAAAAAAAGAAAAAAGAAAAAAGAAAAGAAAAGCAAAAGAAAGAAAAGCTATTCTATCTGAATGATGTATATGAATTATCATGTGTTTTAGAGTAATAAAGTCAGTTTCTGTCTCTGTGGATGCTGAACACCGTGTCCTAACACAATGGCTGCAAAAGCTGAATATGAACTGGGGACTCTTCATCACATAGATAGGACACTCGCCATGTGCAATGTAAAAGTCAGTTTTAACTCGGCAAGGCCACTGTGACTGCGTGCTGCTCACCGTCTGTGTGATACACACTCTCAGTGTGTTATACATGAAAGCCACTGTGACTGTGTACTACATCACACTTGGGTTAACTGTTAATGTAAGACCTCATGCTTGGCCATTTCCAACACTGTCCCCTGATGGAGGAGGAAACTCAGTGGCACTTCATGAAGCTTGCACTTAAGGAAGAGGAGTGCCCAAATCCCTTTATAAATGCTGTTAAAACTGGATGTGTCTATACGTGTGGGTAAATGGGAAGCCCTTCCAAGCCAACCTCCTTCATGTATGATAATTAGCTGGAGATATTAAACAATATCCCCAACCTTGGTTAATGTGCATTTTTTGTGGCACTTAAAAATTGCATAACTATTTTGAATAATAACATTTTAAATCTTAAAATTGATTATTTTAAGAATGTAAGAGGGAGCATGAAAGCAAGTTCATGAAAGAAGTTATTAAAAGACACGAAGTAAGATTCTGAAAATGTACAATATCTGAGGTGAAAGTTTTTCAGGTTTAGAACTGACAGAGGGATAGACCAGTGGCCTTCAAGGCTTTTATAAACAATTAGCTAAATGAAGCTCAGAGAAGCCACCGCAAGAAAACAGTTGACAGAGCCTCAGAAGACTAAGAGACAACAATTAACTGCCATATAGACACATTCTACCTACCACCACATATACACACATATATACACATATATGCAGACTCATACATGCATATACACACAGACACACCTATACACACATACACATATACATACAGACACACATATACACACAGACACATATATACACACATTCACACACTCATACACACATGTACACACATACACAGATACACACATACACACATAGACACACAAATACACATAGATACACATGCACACACATACACAAACACACACAAATACACATATACTCATACACACATATACATATATGCACATGTGTGTATTAAGAATTTTCTGCAGAAGATGAAATAGATAGTAAACATACACTTCAAGAAATGGAGTCAATATTTGCGTTCCAATAAGCACAGAGATGCTTAATGAACTTCAAGCACCAGAAATATGAAAATAACTATACAAAAGAGTGTAATAAAATTGCTTAATGTCAGTGAAACAGAGAAAATCTTCACAAGAGTCAGATATTAGAAGCACATATATGCAAAGGAACAAATTAAACACCATAGCTGTGTTTTTTATCAGCTTGAAGATTTAGAGGCAATATCTTTAAAATATTAAGAGAATGCTTTCAACTTTTAGAATGTTTTTCCTAGCTAAGGCACCTTAAGAAATACAAATAAATAAAGGCTTTTCGGATATATTAAAGTTGAAAGAATATGCAAGGCAAGAAAGTCCTTTAAGTAGAAAGAAAGAAAAATGTTGATATGAAAATCTGCATAAACACAAAGGAATCAAGAATGCAGGAAGTAATTAATTACTATACAGCAAACATAAGTAATTTAAAATTCCTTAAAAACACTCAAATCGAATGTATTCAATATTGTGGGATATAAAGTGTTTATAAAAATAAATATATGAGAAAAAACAGCACGAGGATTAAGGGAAAAGAAAGGGAAATACAGTGACTACGAGGTCCCCAGGTGATGTGTGCAGGCATGTATGAGGGTCCCAGGTTACATATACAGGCATATGTAAGGTTCCTAGGTAACCCGTGTTAGATTCCTAAGTTAGTCATGGCAGCGTATCTAAGATTTACAGGTTATATATTCAGGCATAAGGTTGCCAGTTTATGCAAGCAGGCACATTTAAGGTTAAGTACATTTCAATAGGAAAACATGCATGTATGTGTAATAGGGGCAAGAACATTATGGGGGTAACCAACTGCTTTTTGGTTGAATTTGAGCCCTGTTCCACAGGAGGAAACACATTTCCAGCACCGTAAATATGGCCAAGAATCCATGGTTGGGGAGCTCACAGGCCCACATGGGGAGCCTACTGCTATTAATTTGCTAAGTGCATACGGTATCAAACTGCACTATGAATTAGTATCTCTGTATCCATAGATTAGTGAAGCTCTCAGTCCTCTTCAGAGAAGCTACTTTGCACAATAGATGAAAAATTAATACAGGAACTCACTGGATTAAACTGGTCAAGCTGCAGAGAACAAGTGTTTATGGAGGGATGAGCTCAAGCCAGTCAACATTGCAGCATGGAGGGGTCGGGGCTGATTTAACCCATCACCAGTGGAGGAATTACTGTTGGCTGCTGGTTGCTGGAGGAAGGAGAGTCAGTGTGTTTACTTTAAGGTTGTGGCCACTGGTAGGTCAACTATGCTCCAGGGAATTGTTCCATACCCAGGAGTTTGTGAGCAGCACACATACTCAGTGGGTCATTTAAAGGAGAGGGAAGAGGGGGACACAACGTTGAGAGAGAGCATAAGGTCGGATCTGGGAGTAGTGAGGAGGGTGAATATGCTCAAACTATATCATGTGTATTATGATATTCTCTAAAAAAATCAATAAAGTTACAGTTTTGAAAATAGATGAAAAGCTTTAAATCTAGTAGGAAAATCGGGTTTATAGTAAGAAACGCTTCCTGGAGAGAAAACTCTAGTCCAGGTGGCTTCCGTGTCTTACCAGACTTTTGAGAAGAAAATGTTAGCGATTGTCCCACACTCCCCCAGGAAGCTGAGGAAAGGAGAGGGCAGCGCCTCCCAGCGTTCCAGGCTAGTGTCCCCCGACACAGACAGGATGAGAAAAAAATGGGCAAACTTTCCACAGGAATGTGATGGAAAATACCTTAGCAGAATGTTGACACACTGGTGGTGGTGACTGACGTCAAGAGTGATGCATCTTAACCATTTGAGGGAACGCTGATTTGACTTAACATTTGAAAATCGATAGAATATATAATTTACAATATAATATCTGATGTACAATATAAGTTGCCACATGTAGGCAGCTCCCTACTTATGATGGCTTGACTTAAAGTGTTTGCCTTCCTGGTGATAATACAGCAACACACCTCAGTTCAGGGTATTTGGAATTTGGTTTCTTCCTGAGCTAGCGAGACAATGTGAGCAGGAAACTGGGTGGTGGCTATAGCACTACAAGGGTCATGACAGACTGTGCTGGACTCTGAGCTATGTGGGAAAGCCTGGGGATTCGGTAAGTTATAGGGATTAATTTACTTTATTTATATTATCTTCAACTCATAACATGTTTCATCAATGGAATCTCACCACAAATATCCAAATGAAAGAGAACAGGTAACAGTAGTATCTCAAATGGTACCAAAGAAATCATTAACAGAACCAATGTGTGTTCCTAGTTTTCAGCTACTTTTAGCAAACTACGTATGAAGGAAATTGTATCAACTTTATTTTTAAAGCAATATCATGAGTCATTAAGAAAATATTAATTAAAATTATAAATGTAAATTAATCTACAGCGACAGAGCAACAAAAAGCTGAACAATGGAAGTGAATGTGGAAAATGGGATGATGGGATAGGGTCTACAGAATGCAAGAGGTACTTATGCTTCTAGTTACTCCTCATCAGACCCACATGCTTACAGATGCTAGAAAATAAGACAGTACATACCCAAAGCCTATGAGCGTATGTATGTGAGTTATACCTCAAAATGCATGGAAAACAATTATGATAGGATATAGTAAACATGCCAGTGACAAAAAGTGTTTTCCAAGTCAATGGGATAAATTACCAGAATATGATATGTGAAAGGATGAGAAATAAATGGGTGGAGAGAGAGAAAGGAATGGAGGAAGGGAGACAGAGATTAGACTGGGAATAAAATCTCTTTAAATAACTGGCAAGTTACTCTGAATACAAAACGTACAGGGATAAAGACAGAACAGAAATTAAGGAAATGTCCAACCAATAACTGGCCCAACCTGAGACTCACTCCATGGTAGAGGCCATCCCCTGACACTACTGTCTTCTGGGAGGCTCCATCCAGCAGATGCTGAAACTTGCAGCCAAACATGGGGTGGAGCTCCCAGGGTCCTATGGAAGTGTTGGGGGAAAGGTAGAAGGACCTGGAAGGGACAGGAACCTCACAAGAAGACTAACAGAGACAGCTAACTCAGACCCATGGGGGCTTACATAGACTGGGACATCAACTAAGGAGTATGCCTGGTCTGGACCTAGGCCCCCTGCACTTATGTGGCTGAGGGGTGGCTTGGTCCTCATATCGGTTGCATGGTGAATGGACGAGGTAAGGGGCTGTTTCTAACGTGGATTCTATTGCCTGCTTTTGGATTAGCTTCCCATGGCAGGGCTGCCTTGCCTGACCTCAGTGGATGAGGATATGCTCAGTCTTGGTGTACCTGGATGTGCTGGGGAGGGCTGTCACACGTAGAGGGGAGCTCTCCTTTTCTTGGGGAGAAGGAGAGGGAAACGGGGAAGGAGGGACAGGGGAGACTGGGAGGAGAGGAGGAAGGGGGCACTCTTGGGATGTAAGTAAATAAACTGAAATAAAATAAAATAAATAAAAATGTTGGCTATCCTGGAACAAGGAACCCTTAAGACAAATCTCTTTCCCAGATTAGACAACAGAAGACAGGCTGAAGAAGAGAATGCTCTGACAGAAGTCCCTACCACTGGCATCTCTGAACTCTAATTCAAGTCTGTGAATGTAGGCCATGCTCCAGCCTGGAGGAAGGTTCTAGAGCTCAAAATGGATACGGAGCACAGCCTAGGTAGCTCCAATTACCTCCTTATCAAAGTACATAGGCTGATCCATGAATACCAGCAGAGATGTTCCATGTGAGCAGTTAAGAGGTGTCTCAGACACAGTGTCCCAAAACATCCATATGGAAGATATAAAATGACAATGAACCAGGAGCTGGGATGCCCAGCAACACCCCGAGAAGGCCTTGAGTGCCACTCAGTTCCAGACCCAATGTTGGCAGAATCTTCTCTTTTCAAAGAGCATCAAGAATTCTCATAGGGTGGTTTTATTTAAAAACTCACTGACTAAGCATGTATGACAGAAGCATAATTTAGGACACATTATCTCCATAAGACTTTTCTACTCCAAATGCAGACAGCAATCACAAGAAACAAATATATGAACAATTTCCCTAATTCTGATCAACTTGCATTGAAAGAAATCCCATCAAAGATTGTGGTTTCTCTAAGATACTATGATCAGCTCATAATTTATCACTTCACCAAAAGTTTCTCGATGTGCTATGCATGTCTGAGCTTTGAAGACAATTATGCCAAAGCCTCTAAATTTCTGTGTATGTCATACTCATTCTTATGTACCAGAGGCTATCAATTTTGTGTCTGTATTATAGAGAAGAATCATGGGACCTTTTACCTAGTAAATTGTATCTATTTTTAAAAAGGAATACAGAAGATGCATTTTCTCTGTGCAGAGTACTATTATTAATCACTATTTCTCATCGATCAAATGCAGTATGAAAGCTGCCACAAAACCCTGTAGCAGGCTCCAGTGATTGTAGCTTCTAACCTGTATGACCCTGATGCTTCTTTCTCAGCAAAATGGCAGTCTTAAAATCCAAATGTACTAGGAAGCATGAAGTGGAAAAGAAATTATAACATATGCTATGATTACTATCTAGGGAAGAAAAGAATTAGAGAAAAGAGAGATTAGACAATTTCTTCCACAGGTGAGGGACAGTTTTTCAACAGTTTGCCTGGGAAAGGCTAGGAGATCATTTATTCATGTGAGTGAGTGTACATGTGCATGTGTGTGTGTGAGGTTTGTGTTTGTGTATGTGCATGTATTTGTGCGCCTGTGTCTGTTGTGTATGGTGTATATGTGTGCATATTGTGTGGCTGTTTTGTGCATGTGTGTCTGTGTGTGTGTTGAAGTTTATACATAAATGTATACATAGGCCAAGAGGTCAACATGACTACCAGCTCACTGACTGCACTAGGCTAATGATCTCCAGATATCTTCCTTCCTGCCTGTCTCTCACTCCCCACTATGGGAATTACAAGTGTGTACCACCCTGGCAGGCTGTTTTACATGGGTTCAGAGAACAAACATTTACCAATTGAGTTACATCCCCAGCCATAGATGATTCTAAGATTTAGAAGGTTTAAACATAAAAGTTATTTAGAAAAGATCAGAAAATACCTTCCTGTTCTGAGAGGCTCCATAAAGCAGTGTAATGCTTCTATAAACTGAATCCAGGCTAAAAGAACAGTAAGTGGAGGACATGGATGAAATCAAGGAAGCACCATGCACACACATATCTGCACTGATGCAACCATTCTCAACATCTCACTGTGTTCTCTGAATCCCCTATTGCACCCACTATGCAGAAGTAGACTCCATCTGCATGTTCTATGCAAAGATGGGCCTTGAATTCTAAGTGACCTCACCTCATTGCTTTAGAAAGCTTATGCCTGCTTGGTAGCATTTGAGAATGCACCCCTGTGAACTAAGATGACAAAGAGGACTGAGGTGATTTATGTGAAAGGGCACCTAAAGATGAATAGGTTGTGTGAGGTTGCAAAATGCTCCCATGTACTGATCAGATGAGACACTTTTGAGAATAGAGAGCTACTTGTTGAAATGCTAGGTCAAATCAAGTAGAAGTGCAATCCTTGTTATTTTATGATGGCCAAAGAACTTGCTAATTAGTATTTATCAAATTAGAGTTCTGAGCAGCCATTCTCTACATTTCTGATGCAGAGGTTGTGACTAGTACACATAGGCACAACCTCATTCTTTTATTAGTCTGAATGGTTATTAGACAACAAAATGGTGAAATTTAAGTGCCACCATTTGATACTTTAGAAAACAAAAAATATATGTATACAAAATAGAAATAATACATAAAATTGTACTTATAATTAAATATTAATGATGACACATAGCTCATCTGCTTGTAATTGGAGGGTAGAAAAAGCCTGGGAGGCAAGAGCCAGCTAGGCTAGCCAAAATACTGAGGGTCAAGTCCAGTGAGATCCTAGCTCAATATCCTCCTCTGGCATCTACCTGCCTACACAGAGGCACATACCTGCACACACCATCTTGACAACTAAAATAGAGTACTGAAATATAACATAAACAAGTATTTTGCATGAAATGCATCACTTCTCAAGGAATTACAGTATGGGTCAATGACTTGGAAAGTGCTCCTAAGCATAGCTTCACCCAACCAAAGTGGGTAGTTCCTAATGGTAGCATGTCCTTGTGTCTGGATAGAGTCAGGGAGGTTCTGAATTCCAGCCCAGCAACAGGCAGGTTTATGTGCTCATGGTCACTTGAGTAAAGACATCCAAAGCTACAGGAACATCTTGAGTTCATATAGACATTCATGAACTGGAAATCTCTGTTTTTTTGAAGACTCCGTTTTGTCATGTGATGTTTTGCTGCAAGCTGGGCATGTGGCTTGTGGGAGGGCATGTGATATTTTGCTGTGAGCTCTCTTGTGCAAGCGGTGATTTTGGCCAGCTGAGGACATCATGAGTAGACTCTGAGCAAAGGAGATATATAGAGGCCCACTCACAGGAAACATCACTTTTTGGATCAACATCGCTGCACTGATCTTCATTCTCTGCCACTTGACTGTGCATGGAAAGACATTCCAGAGAACTTCTCAGGCAATCCAACTGAGTCTTGTGGGTTTTGCTGGCTTGTCCCGATCTTCCTAATCCTGTTGCTTTTGGTGTTGGACTTCAGATTGGACTGCTGGTATCCTGATGACTGAGTTTGGTAATCTCTTAAAGACCCATCGACCCTAATTAGCATGAAGTAGATTAAAAGGTCTTACAGCCCTTTTCCCTAATAACCGCCTACCTAAGGTTGCAGGGGGTGGGTAGATGGAAGGGAGATAAAGGTGCTTGAGAACCCTAAATAAAGTAGGCTCGGTGAAAAACTAAGCCTACACATTCAAGCCTAATACCATCAACATGTATCAGTCTGTCCTAATCCTACATGTGAGTCAAAGTCATGGGACTTGTATAAATAAACATAGCAGACCAGGCCATGAATTGTTAAGAGCAAATGTCGTTTCCACTGCTACACATCATAGCACCATAAAAACTGATAACAGAGATGGTACTAAAAATGGATTCTCAAAATCTGCATACTATAAAAAAATAAGGTGGATTACATTGATAGACTTTTGTATATTGAGCCATCTCTTAATCCCTTAGATGAAGCCTACTTGATCATAGTGGATGACATCTTTGATGTGTTCTTAGATTCTGTTTGTTGCAAGTATTTCATGAGTATTTTTGAATCGATGTTCATAAGGGAAATTGGTCTGAAATTATCTTTCTTTGTTGAATCTGTATGATTTAGGTATCAGATGGACTGTGGCCATATAGAATGAGTTTGGTGATGTTGCTTATGTTTCTATTTTGTGGAATAGTTTGAGGAGTATTAGTATTAATTCTTCTTTGAAAGTCTAGTAGAATTCTGCAATAAAACCATCTTGCTCTGGGTTTGTTTAGTGGGTGGGGGTTTGGGTGACTTTTAATGACTGCTTTTAGTTCTGTAGGGGTTATAGAACTATTTAACTCGTTTTGCCTGATCTTGATTTAACTTTGGTAAGTAAAATCTATCAAGAAATTTATTCATTTCATTTAAATTTTCCAATTTTGTGGAGTACATGTTTTCAAAATAAGGCCAAATGATGCTTTAGTTGATCTCAGCATGTGTTGTTATGTCTGTCTTTTCATTTCTGATTTTGTTAACTGGGATAGTGTCTCTCTGTCTTTTAGTTAGTTTAGCTAAGGGTTTGTGTATCTTGTTGATTTTCTCAAAAAAGCAGCTCTTGGTTTGGTTGATTCTTTGTATTGTTCTCTGTTTCTACTTTACTGATTTCAGCCCGTAGTTGGAATATTTCCTGGCATCTACTCCATTTAGATGTGTTTGCTTCTTTTTATTCTAGAGCTTTTAGGTGTTCTATTAAGTCACTAGTGTGAGATATCTCCAATTTCTTTCTATCTTCCTATTTTCTGTTTAGCCTTGGCTGTTGTGGACTCGCTTTGTAGACCAAGCTGGCCTCAAACTCAAAGATATTCACCTGCCTCTGCCTCCCTGAGTACTGGGATTACAGGAATACACCACTGAACCTGGATCTCCAATTTTTTTATGAAGGTACATAGTACTATGAACTTTTCTCTTAGCACTGCTTTCATTGAGTGTGGGTATGATGTGCTCTTATTTTCATTGAATTCCAGAAAGTCTTTTACTATTTTACTTCTTCCCTGACCCAGAGATTTTTGAGTAGAGAGTTGTTCAGTTTCCATAAGTTTGTAAGCTTTCTGTTGTTTCTATAGTTCTTGAAGTCCAGCTTTAACCCATAGTGATCTGATAAGACAGAAGAAGTCATTTCAATTTTCTTGTATCTATTGAGGTTTGCTTTGTGGCCAACTATATGACCAATTTTGGAGAAGGTCAAAATGGCTCTGAGATTCCATCTTATACCCATCAGAATGTCAAAGATCAAAAACTCAAGTGACAGTACATGCTGGCCAGGATGAGGAGCAAAGGATACACTCATCCATTGCTGGTGGAAGTGTTAACCTGTACAACCACTGTGAAAACCAGTCTGGTGCATTCTCAGAAAATTGGAAAGAACACTACCTCAAGACCCAGCTATACCACTTCTGGGCATATAACCAAAAGATGCTCCACCATTCTGCAAGGACATTTGCTCAACTATGTTCATATTGGTTTTATTGATAATATCCAGGAATTGGAAACAACCTAGATGTACCTCTGGGAGTCCTATCAGGTTACAGGAGGTACGACTTCAGGCTCCTTAACGCCAGCTGCTAGAAATCTTAGCTAGGGTCACCGCACAGACTCCCAGTAGCCCTTGTTGTTAATAGCCAAGTAGTATTCCATTGTGTAAATGTACAAAGGCTTTTTTACCCATTCTTCAGTTGAGAGAAAAGAGAGGCTCCTGGGAGTCTTGCCTACAAGAAATGTAGGGATAAAGATGGAGTAGAGATTGAGGGAACAGCAAACCAATGACTGCCCCAACTTGAGACCCATCCCATGGAAGAGAGACAACCCTTGTCTCTATTAATGATACTCTGCTATGCTTTCAGGCAGGAGCTTAGCATAATTATCTTCTGAGAGCTTCATCCACCAGCTGAAGGAAACAGATACAGAGACCCATAGTCAAAAAATAGGCCGAGCTCAAGTGGAAGAGTGGGAGGAAGTATAGAAGGAATCAGAGGGGTTAAGGGCACCACAAGAAGACCGACACAGTCAACTAACCTGGATCCGTGGGTACTCACAGAGACTGAACAATCAGCCAAAAAGTATGCATGGACCTAGACCCCCTACACATATGCAGCAGATGTACAGTGGTCAACATATGGTCCCCTAACAATGGGAGAAGGAGCTCTCTCCACTGGATCCTGCCCCTGAATCCTTTTCCTATAGCTGAGCCACCTTGTCAGGCCCCAGTGGGAGAGGAGTGCTTAACCCTGCTTGAAGTGAGGTGCCAGGGTAGGCTGATACACCTTGGGGGCCTGCAGAGAGGGAGGAATGGGAGGAGGAGGCTGTAAAAGTGGAACTGGGAGGAGAGGGAGGAGGGGGCTAGGATCAGGCTGCAAAGTGATTAATTTTTTTTAAATTAAAAAAGAAAATAAGCACAAAATGGTCATTAAAAATACTTGTATCTCAAAGTCAAAGTTCTGTTTTCAGCTGCACATCCACTCTATACTCCTAAAGAAGCTAAACAATAAGGAAGGCCCTAGGGATGATGCTCAATCCTCATTTAGAAGGGCAAACGTGATAGCATCAGAAGCAGGAGAAGACAGGGAACAGGACAGAAGCCTACCACAGATGGCCTCTGACAGACTGTACTGATTGAGGTATTGAAACAGAGACTGATATTCATAACTAAACTTTGGGCAGAGTGCAGGAAATCTTATGAAAGAAGGGGGAGCCAGAAAGACCTGGAGGGGACAGGAGCTCCGAAAGGAGAGCAACAGAGAAAAAAAAAAACTGAGCCCTGGGGACCCTGAAGAGAATAATACCCAAACCAAGGACAATGCATGGAGAGGACCTAAAAGCCCCACTCAGATGTAGGCCATAGACTCAGTCTCCAAGTGGGGTCCCTAGTAAGGAAATCATGGGCTTTCTCTGGCCAGAACTCAGTGGCAGGCTCTCTGACCACCTCCCCTTGAGGTGGGGTGAGGCACAGCCTTGCCAGGCTACAGAGGAGGACAATGCAACCAGCCCTGATGATACCTGATAGGCTAGGGTCAAATAGAAAGGGAGGAGGACCTCCCCTATCAGTGGCCTAAGGAAGGGGCATAAGGGGAGAAGAGGGATTGGGAGGAGATGAGGGAGGGGGCCAAAACCGGGATACAAATTGAATAAATTATAATGATAATAAAATACTTGCATTTAATAAATATACCAAATATTCTGGAGTGATCTATGACTTCCCTAATATATTAGAACATAACTCAAGCTGATCAAATATGGGGTCAGCTAGAACTCATTGGCACAGGAGACTACTTCCTGAATAGAACACCAACAGCACAGGCTCTAAGATCAACAATCAATAAGTGGGACCTCATGAAGCTGAAAAGCTTCTGTAAAGCAAAGGACACTGTCATCCGAACGAAACGACAGCCA
>CM053767.1:43495372-43535400 GCA_028658305.1 Pachyuromys duprasi | reverse complement strand
AATGAGGGAGGAGGCTACGCCTGGGATGCAAAGTACCTAACCTGTGATTGATATAAAAATAAATAAACTAAAAAATATGGGGTCAGAGATGTAACAAAAGTAAAACATATGAATCATCACTTACATTTGAGAAAGTATATAGCACTGTCAGTGACTCAAATAAAATTCTACTACATCATCACCAGAATCAGAGTGACTGATGCTGTGGAATCATTGGGATGCTTGCAAAGTTCCTGCAAGTGCTGTGTAGTTCCTCCACTAGGCCCAGACATCTGGCTTGTGTTGTAACATTCAGTACAGTAACCCTTCAGTCCCCCGACTCCACCGGAGGTGCTAATTCGAGAGAGGTGAATAAACTGCTGCAGTGGTATTGACACAGGAAGTATCTGCAGCAGCTTTATCTGTGATAGAAAAATCTGGAAGCAGCCTTGGCATCCATCAGCAGAGATGGCAATAATACTTGGCCACAAAGAGGAAGGATGCTCCATGCATGAGACTCAAACACACAGTTTCACTGAATAAAAGAAGCCTTGCACCAAAACATACTGACTCCGTGGCTCTATTTATATAGCATGCTGTTGTGGCAAAACAACCTAAGGTGAGACTGTACTTCTCTGAGGATGTTTATTCTGCACTGGGCAGAGGGTAGTGGGCCAACAGGAAAGGACATGCATCGCTTTCCAGAAGGATAGTCCAAGTTTTCATCCTGGCAGGGGATGGGCTGCACAGATGTCTGCATTTGTCATTACTCACAGCCTCCCACTGTCTATAAAATGTGTCATGAAAGTGAATGATACAGTGCTGAGCTTTAGGTAATGATGTGCATGCCAAAGTATTTGTAGGCAAAGTATTATTGCATCTCCAACACATTTTAAGCTTAAAGTACATAAAAATAAAAATTATTCATTGAGCAGAGATGGATAGACAGTTTACATAAAATAACCAAGCAAACATTGTCTCCCAGTAGCCATGGAGAGTTGATTCATGGGTCCCCAGGATGTCAAGACCTGTAAATATACAAATCCCTTATGTAAAATGACATAGTATTTGAATACTATGTATATATAGCCTCCCATTTATGTCTTATTGAACCCATGTATAAGAGTCACTGACACATAGGGCCTACACAAGCAAAATGTGAACTGCAAAGCTCCAAATGATCCAAAAGTGATCCTTCACCAGCAACACATAGCCATTGGTGGAGAGATTTTATAGCTTCCCAATGGGGAAAGGGTAGATTGATGAGACATTACCCATAGTTTTCCCAAAGTGACTGTGTCCCAATTCCCCAATGTTCATGCTTCATCAACTTATCTTTCCCTACCTCACCTTCCCAAACGAAACACATACAACTCAGCTTATTCCAAAGCTCTGCTTTTAGACTGAAGAACACAGTGGTGAAGGGAACAGAGTATATACATGTATATACAAATGCAGATGAATAGGTGGTCTAAAAGAATGCACCTGAGCTTTCTAATAGGCAATTTATAGAATCTGTCCCATGTATAAGATAAAGGGTTGGGCATATCAGCTTTGATTCAAGGTCCCTGAGAAAACAGCCAACAAACAACATCTTTTGCTATGGTACTCATGAAATCATAGGACACATGAAGAACACTATGGATAAACAATTTAAAGAATTAATCCATCATCCTCAGATACCTTGTAATGTAGGCTCCAAGACTTCTAGACTACTGTCATCAACTGTGCACACAGACCTCTGTTGGGATGCCTGCAATTGTGTCTCAGCCCTGTGTTTTCCATGGATCCTTGGGGCTTGAGTTTTTTTTTTAAGCCACACACAAGGATATTCAAAGAGTAGCAGCCTCAAGCCAAATAAAATTTATGCCTTTGTGAGCTCTTATCACTTGGCAGGCACAAAGGAAGATCTAATGAACTAGTGGCTATTTAGTGATTGTAGCTCAAAGGGAATTAGAGATTTAATTGCATGAAGATATGAAAGATACTCATAGCCACAAAACAGTCAGTGTCTTGAATAAAGCAAACTTTGGCTTATTTACCAATTCTAGAATATAAACCCAAGATACATTATTTCAAAAAAAGTAGGTTTGGTATAGCTAAGATGCAGCACTTCCAATTGCATTGAGAATGCACACTCTATGCTCCTGGGAGGCAGCATGTGCGCCAAGCTCAGCAAAGGAAGCAATAGGATACTACCAGGGGATGGGATATGCTTAGACCTTGAGGCTACAGAATCGTCTTAATGAGGCAACCACCAGCCATGTACTTGTTGATTTTGCTCATTGCCTTATTTAATTATTCATTATCTAGCTCTGAATATTTGCATGAGATACAGGATGTACTTAGAGCAAGAACATTAATAACTTCTTTTCTTTTTCAGGTACAGGAACCAATTAAGAAAAAAATCATTTTTGAACTAATTCTGTTAGTTAAAGATCTGTTAAAAAATGAAAGGATATCTCTGAAGATAAAAAATGCTCAAAAGTTAGAAGCAATCTGCTTTTGCTATTAGTGAAATTCAAGGGCCATCACAGGAAGTAGCATTCAAATTACAGTATCAATCAGAGACTATTTTCCTTGGAATAGACAGAAAAAATATAATGTGTCTTCTTACAAGACAAATTTCTTTCCTTCTTTATATCTGTTTGATCATAAATGTTGACTTGAAAAATAGCCATATGAACTAATATGTCTTTCTACTAACAAGTGATAAAGCTTTATTTTGGGTAAAGATTTAGAAAATGCTACATAAATGTAAACTTGAGCATGACTATTAAAATACAAAGCAGTATATTTTACCTGCTCCATAACTAGTAATTAGAAGAACTATGATAGTAATTAAAAAAACTAAAATTTTTGGTTACGCTTTGGTTACACATATGCAGAACTTATTCAAATTTTAAAACCCAAGGGGAATTATGACACTTGCCAGGTAAACCCAGGCATTTCATACATCATTCAAAGCAACATTGTGGGAACAAAATGAGTGACAGAAAAATGGCAGAAGTCCGTCGATAGTAGTGATATTTCAGAGACAGAGAAGACCAGTAACTAATAAGAGCTTTGTCACTTTATCTCCTAGACATCACATCACCACTGCTCAAGCAGATCTCAAGCTGTACTACAGAGCAATAGTAATAAAAACTACATGGTACTGGCATAGAAACAGAATAGTGGATCAATGGAACCGAATAGAAGACCCAGAAATAAACCCACACACCTATGGATACTTGATTTTTGACAAAGAAGCCAAAACCATTCAATGGAAAAGAGACAGCATCTTCAACAAATGGTGCTGGTCCAACTGGATGTCTACATATAGAAAAATGAAAATAAATCCATATTTATCACCCTGCAAAAAACTGAAGCCCAGTGGATCAAAGACCTCAACATAAAACCAGACACACTAAACTGGTTAGAAGAAAAAGTGGGGAAGACCCTAGAACTCATTGGCAAAGGAGACAACTTCCTGAACAGAACACCAACAGCACAGTCTCTAAGAGAAACAATCAATAAATGGGACCTCATGAAACTGAAAAGCTTCTGTAAAGCAAAGAGCACATGTTACCAGAACAAAACAACAGCCTATAGACTGAGAAAGGATCTTCACCAACCCTATATCTGACAAAGGGCTGATATCCAAAATATATATTGAAAAGCAACAAATCAAGCAATCTGATTAAAAAATGGGGTACAGAGCTAAACAGAGAATTCTCAGTAGTGGAATACAGAATGGCAGAGAAGCACTTAAAGAAATGCTCAACTTAGCCATCAGAGAGATGCAAATCAAAACGACCCTGAGATTTCACCTGACACCCATCAGAATGGCTAAGATCAAAAACTCTAGTGACAATACATGCTGGAGAGGATGTGGAGAAAGGGGAACCCTCCTCCATTGCTGGTGGGAATGCAAACTTGTACAGCTACTTTCGAAATCAATCTGGTGCTTTCTCAGACAATTAGGAATAATGTTACCTCAAAATCTAGCTATACCACTCCTGGGCATATATCCAAAAGTTGCTCAAGTACACAACAAGGACATTTGTTCAACCATGTTCATAGCAGCTTTATTCATAATAGCCTGAGCCTGGAAACAACCCAGATGTCCCTCAGTTGAGGAATGGATACAGAAATTGTGGTACTTTTACACAATGGAATACTACTCAGCAATTAAAAAGGAGGAAATCATGAAATTCGCAGGCAAATGGTGGGACCTTGAAACTATCATCCTGAGTGAGGTATCCCAAAAGCAGAAAGACACTCATGGTATATACTCATTTATACAGACCTCTAACATAGGATAAACATACAGAATTCTATACATCTAGAGAAGACAAACAAGAAAGAGGACCTGGGGCAAGAGGACCAATCCTCTCTTAGAAAGACAAAGGGGATGGGCATTGGATGTAGGAGAAAACAAGCAACAGGACAGGAGCCTACCACAGAGGGCCTCTGAAAGACTACCTAGCAGTGTATCTAAGCAGATACTGAGACTCATAACCAAACCTTGGGCAGAGTGCAGGGAATCATACAAAAGAAGGGGGAGTTAATATAACCTAGAGAGGACAGGAGCTCCACAAGGACCAAATATATTTGGGCACAAGGGTCTTTTATGAGACTGTTTCTCCAACCAAGGACCTTAGAAACCCTGCTCAGATGTAGCTCATGGTAGCTCAGTATCCAAGTGGGTCCCTAGTAAGGGGAACAGAGACTATTCTAACATGAACTCAATGGCTGGCTCTTTGACCTTTCACCCCAGTGAGGGAAGAACAGCCCTGCTAGGCTACAGAGGAGGACTTTGCAGCCAGTCCTGAAGACACCTGATAAACCATGGTCAAATGAAAGGGGAGGAGGTCCTCCCCCATCAGTGGACTTGGAAAGGGGCAGGGAGGAGATGAGGGAAGGAAGGTGGGATGGGGAGGGAACGAGGGAGTGGGATACACCAGGGATACAAAGGTAATAAACTGTAACTAATATAATAAATAAATATTAAAAAAAGAAAAAAAGATGAGGGATTTCAAATTCACAAAATGATAGCTGCAAGGTAATATTTAAAAATTTTTAAGGTTTTTAGCAAAGAGCACATGTTAAACTTTAAAAAAATTATCATATATATATATATATATATATATATATATATATATATATATATATATATATATATATATATGACAAGACTTCTAAAATACTCAAGCACCTGACATAATGCCGGTGCAGTCTCTGATTGCTATTTCACTATTTCAGTCATGGTGTGGTTGCTTGGAAGGGGCTTCACTAGTGAATTCACATGTTGGCATAGCATAGTAAGGGTTATATTAATATTTAGATTTTAAGTCTCTGCAGGCAAAATTCTCGGTGGACATTAGGTTTTCAGGTGCTTTCTGACTTCGGTGACCCAGTTGCGCCATCTGCTTTCCCTCCTATATGAAGCGAGTCCCGTGACATCTTTACAAACTATTCCTTTAGTCCTCTATCCCATTTGGTAAACGGTTTCAAAGCCTCAGTGCGGTTATAACAGCTCCTTGGATGCCGAGAGACTCTGGGAAACAGCAGTCAGACAGCTGGGTAGGGCATACTGACAGCGCACTGTTGGACGTGATGCAGAGAAAGCAGCTCTCCCACAGAATGTCCCCAGAAGGATGACTTCGCATGAATGCCCTCCTCATTACAGACTGAGATTTCCCGTGATGCCTTTTCCAGGAGCTTCATCTTCTGCTGCCCAGGAGGCCAGCCCCTTTCTTCCCATAATAGCCCTTCCCAGGAACCTCTCAGGCTTTCCTTTCCTGTTCTCACTTTTTCGCTTCCTTCTGTGGCGACTGCAAAACAGGGATGAAAGATTTGGAATCCTCACTCTTTCATTAGTTATTTATTTCTCTCTGCTCTCGGGAAGAAGGTTTTGGAAAATGTGAGAGCAATTCACACATCAATGTTTCAGAGCCTGTGTCTAAATGGGGCTGCTAGGGAAAGCATCTTCCCGTAGGCGCTAATTAAAAAGCAATAAGTTCACTTCACTGGTGTTCTCCTTCCCAGCTCCCCCCGCTCCTTGCCAGACACACAATTTTTCACTCTAATTTGAACATTATGCCTCTCTGTCCAAAATACCCGGGACCAAAACAAACAAACAAACAAACAAACAAACACAACTCAGTAAAGGAAGGCAGAGTATAATATTAATGAG
This sequence comes from Pachyuromys duprasi, assembly GCA_028658305.1. Taxonomy (NCBI): domain Eukaryota; kingdom Metazoa; phylum Chordata; class Mammalia; order Rodentia; family Muridae; genus Pachyuromys; species Pachyuromys duprasi. Next base: position 43,529,240 of record CM053767.1, on the reverse strand, counting down.
CAATTTGGAAGCGGTATCTATTTTTTTTTCTTCAGTAAAACCTGCTTCTTTCCTGGAAAATGCTACAGGGGGAGCAGGTCACACACTCCTCAAACAACAGGGAAAAGGCTCTTGTCACAACAGACTGTTGGAAATAATGACAAACTAGTTTGGCCTCCACCTCCTCAGTCATTGTGAAGTGTTTTTAGATGCTGGCCACGATCGGTAGGAGATGGCTTTAGTCGTGCTACTGTGAAGATCATATTGGAGACCACTGCAGGAGCATTGGTGTGGTATACAGTCTGCAGGTGCTCTGGATAAATCACTCTAAGTAATAAATAAAGAACCGAAGTAATAGAAACCAGAGTGATTGGCATGGGCTTCATTTAAATCGAGGTTTATCGGGAAGTGACTATTCAATATGTTTAATGGAGAAGGTAAATAGAAACAGACATGGTAAGGCAGCACTGAGGATACACACAAAAATAACATTATTAATTCATCCATCCAACTCATAAATTATTGAGCATTCACTTTGAATGTGTGTCTGTTAGGAACAGAAGGACTCAAAGATGTATTAAACATGATTCTTATCAGTTTCTGGGGTCTACAACCCATGACATAGCAACGATGATACTGGTTAATAAACACAGGAGCCATGAATCCAGCTGAGGCATCTTCAAAGAGTCTGTGACAACGATGTGATATGGGAAAGCATAGTACTTAGGAAGAAAGTGGAACGAGGGGAGTGGTGAATCAGGCTAAGATGTATTAACTTGCTAGCAATTTTCAGAGCCAAATGCCCTGGGAGACAGCACTGCCCAACGGGAAACATCCCTGCTACGCTAACCCAAGCTAGCTGCTCTTAACTAAAGGCTACAATCTACTACTATCTGGTACTATTGGGGTTAAAGAGGGCATTGTAGAGGTTACAAACTTCCAGCATGGTTGAAATACTGCATTTCTTACACCCGTGGAAAAGCTTCCCTGTATGTCAGATTCTCAGGGAACTACATGCAGCTGAGAGCCCAGGAATCCAATGCAGGATTTAATGCATGTGCTGCCAACAGCAATGTACAAGATGACAGTAAGACTTCTTCCAGACCTGCCCTAACCCAGCCACTAATTCACATTATAACAGGACACATGTAAAGACAAATACTTGGTCCTTGAAGTCTCAGCAGAAAAGGAGCCTTGGGGCAGCTTTCCCAAGCACCCTGTCTAAAGTGCCATCATCCATTATTCTCTGCCCTAGTGTGCTGTTCCCATTATCGAAATGTGTAACTTTGCTATTCCGGCTTTACGCAGCATTTCCTTTCTTCCCATCTTGCTCACATGGTATGACTTTCTCACAATACAAGTCCCAGGAGGACATGAATTCACTGTATCTTTGCTAGCAGAATAAAGGAGAATCAATAAGCATGTGTTGAATCACTACTGAAAACGATGATGGTGATGATGGCTGTTACTTAGCTCTTTTTTGCTAGTGCTTTAAGCATGCTAAACACATTTCTCAATTTTTGCATTTCTGGGAAACCCACTTTACATATGCATATTGTTGTTTTCCCCAAATCATCTGCAAGGATGCTGACACACAGAGAAGCTAGTAAATTTACACAGGGGCACACTCAAGATTTTGCAAGTTTCCTGGAGCCCCAGTAGATGAGCTCTGGAGTGTGACCTGCAAATACACTGAGTTAGACAAGGAAGTCTCCCTAAGTATTTCATCTTTGCCCTGTGTAAATATCTAGGGGTACCCAAGGTCCAAAATCTCTCTGTCTCTCTGTCTCTGTCTCTCTCTGTCTGTCTCTGTCTCTGTCTCTGTCTCTCTCTCTCTCTCTCTCTGTTTCCATCTTTCTCTCCGTTTCCCTTTGCGTGCGTGCGTGTGCATGTGTGAAGTCATCCCCAGGTATTGTTCCTCAGAATCTGCTTATCTTGCTTTTTGAGACAGGGTCTTTCCTTTATACTTGTGACTCACAGATTCAGCTAGCTTGACTGGGCCGTGAATCCAGTGATCTACATATCTCTGCCCCTCCAGCACTTGGGTTACAAGTCCAGCAATTACGCCAGTTTCTACATGAGTTCAGAGAATCAAACTCAGGTTCTCCTGCTTCTGTGGAAAACCTTTCAATGTCTGCCTAGTCCCTTCTTCATTTTTTCCAGAGTCTCATTTAGTCCAGGCTGGCCTCTAACTCTAACTTAAGATGCAGCTGAACGTGATCTTGACCTCAGCCAGCAATAATGACCTTGACCTTACCTCTATCTCCAAAATACTGGAGAATTACATGTGTGTGTCATATGCTTGGCTTTAGTGCTAGACATGGAACCCTGATCTTCCTGAAGGCTAGACAAGCTCTGTGCCAACTGAGCCACAGCCCAGCTCTGGTCTCATCCTCTTTCCCAAAGCGACAAGTTTCTACGTCTGTAAAGTAATTCTTGGTCTGTTTTCAGAGGCAGGAATCCTCAAGAACAGAATGAAGTAGAGGCTTGGCAGTACAGAGATGCCTCAGGCAACATCTGCATGGACTCTAGCCCTGCAGAGTCTTTATTGGCAAAGTCTAGGATGAGCCTTGGCTGAACTTCAGTCCTCAGCACAGTTGTGGGACCTGAAGAGTAAGATGGGGAACTTCTTGGAATAGAGATCTCAGCCTTTCTGGGACTAGAGCAGAGGTCAACAGGGAGTGCCACAGGACTAGGGCAATGAAGTTCCATAGGAGCTGCAAGAGGAGGGTAAAAGACAGAGAGAGCTGGATGGACATACTTGGGCCTTCTCTTTTCTAATTATCTCCACCTACCATCCATCTTTGTCTTTTTGCTAGACTGCAGAACAGGACCACTGCTCAACCTCCTGAATTCTACTGCTAGGAGTCTCTCTTTGTTTAGCTCTTACCTCTTGTATCAGTTGCTTTCCTATTACTATGATAAAGCACAATGACCAAGGCAACTTGTAGAAGTTTATTTGGGCTTATGGTTCCAGAAGGTTAGTGTCCATGACAGCACAGCAGAGGCCAGAAGCACGGTAGCTGAGGCTCATATTTTAAACAGCAAGCACAAAGCAGAGAGAGAGAGAGAGAGAGAGAGAGAGAGAGAACCAGCAGTAGGTGAAGCTTTTTACTCTCAAAGCCAGCCCTCCAGTGACACAGTTTCTCTAATAAGGTTAAGCCCCCTAAACCTACACAAACAATGTTACCAATGGGGACCAAGTATTCAAATGACTATGGGAGGGAAATCATTTAAACCACTATACCCCTCCAGCCTCTAGAGTCTTAGAAAATTCACTCCAGACAACCAGTAATCTGACCCTATTCTAGGCATTGTCCCAAATCCAGAACTCCCCAATTCTGCACCCCATCACAGTAAAGCTATGACCCCATCAGCCTCTATAGCTGGCAACAGCACCCAGGAGAAGATCTGAAGCCCTCATGGTTCAGTCACATATGACACATTAACTTTAACCAAAGACCTGAAGTGACATCCTCACAAAGGCAAAAGAAAGCATTCCGAGTGCTGACCTTTTGGGTCAGCAGGCAGCAGACTGTGCTTGGCTTTTGGGGCTAGCTGTTTTGATGCAGTGTTTTTATTTTTTAATAAATAAAAAGAAAATCTGCTTAAATTGTTCTGACATGGCCCCAGGGAGAGCAAAGTCTACCAACACTGTTTCTTTGTTATGAAGCAATGAGGGGGTAAGAGTATTCCATTTTTTTTCTCCCTAAACCTTGCCTTGCTGGAAGCAGGAGCTAAGAAATGAGGTTGTAGCCCTCTTGGGGCAGGGGTAGGGGGATGAATTCCTTGGGTTCATGGTCTGGTGCTATCTAATTGTAAATCTGGACAGGTTAGCTTCCTTGTTTATAAAAGGGAAATACATTGTCCTTTGCAGTGTAACAGAGAGGAATGAATGTGATAATGGGCTCAGGGTGGCTGGCCAGAGTAAACGCTCAGTATGTGTTAGCTATTTTCATCATTAGCATGAGATGAACTGGATGCTTGGGAAGGAGATGTGCCTATAGATTTTTGTGTACACATTTCAAGCATCACCATACATTCTGCTTTATGCATAATCTTTAAAATTCCAAGTCGGTATTATGGGGAAGAGGGCAGTAAAAAATAAAATGTAATGAGCAATCATTGGGCAAATAAATTATGCTCACTTTTAAAAGTGCAGTTTCTACATGGTCTAAAGGTAAATTGCTGAGGTGATATGGTTTTCAAATACACTGGAGAATGGCGATAAGCAATATAAGTAACGATTTTCTTTCAGGATAAACAAGTGCAGAGAAACTGCCACCTTCATATTTACTATGCAGAGCTATTGGATACTTCATTCCTTTTCCATAAGCAAACAGAAATTAAATAACATTTACTCTCCTCCTGGAAGTCAGTCACCCAAATTCCCAAAGCTTGCTTCTTCCCTGCCCCCATATCCAGTGAGCAAGTGTCTTGCCTTTGGCTCTGAGTGCACACAGGAATAGACTTCATATTCTATTTCATTTAACCTGTGTCTCTCTTTCTATCTGCTGCCATGGTGGGGTTAAATGCGGTTCTTCTAGTAATTTGAAAGCTAGGCAGTTTAAAGACATCCTGGGGTCCTTGGGTTAGAAGGCTTTTAGCTCACCCTTTATCCAGATCACTGTCAGTGCTGGCTTCACACCAGACTAACTCATGCTATGTCCTTGTTCCAAGCCCCTTTCTTACTCTCCATGTCTGGTCAGGCATTCATCCTCTTGTCTTTTTCCCTTTTTTTTTCACACACAGACAGTTCTATTCATAGGAAACATAGCCCTACCCACTCTGGGCTTTACAAATAACTCTTCCACACAGAGACTCTGGATCTCTTATATGAATGTGGAAGCCATCCTAATACAATGGTGTCCTACAGGTCTAGCCCAGGCAAGCTGTTCCAGAGGTCACAGAGCAGAAAGACTGGGCTAAATTAAAATGCTTAGATCATAGAACATTAAAACAAATTAAAAAAAAACAACATAGTTTCAGAAACAAGAGAAACTAGATGGGGAAAGGAGAAGCAATTTAGGAGAGGATACAATCAAGATGGAGAAACCATACTACCTAAACCCTCAACCATGCCATGGCTCATGGCTCATTCTCCCTCTCCCACTCTTTGTGTGTGTCTTTCTGTCTGTCTTTGTGTGTGTCTCCATCTGTCTCTCTTTGTGTGTCTGTCTCTGTGTGTCTCTCTTTGTCTCTGTCTCTCTTTCTCCTTTCAGCTAAATGGCTGTCCTGGGTAGAAACACAAAGTCTGTCCAGTAAAGAAAATCAGTTCAGGTGGAATATGTTGTTATCTATCCACTGCAGCACAGGCACCGTTAACAGAAAGCAATGAGGGTGAAGAAGAGATTATGTAGCTCTTGAAACCAACACGTAGGGAAAAAGACTTCCATCAGGCCAAGTACCAATATAGACAGCTTTCTAGCATAGCTGGGCACAGTGGGTGGGCTTACTTTCACATCTGTCTGGATTTTGAATTGCACTTTGGAACCTGGCTCTGTCTCATAGGGCTTCCTGACAGCTGCTGTGTTCCTTCAACCCAAGCATTTAGATCCTCTCCAGCTTATACACAGGAGCCTCTGAGATAGTACCCAACCCTCTGGGGACATGTGAAAAGTGGTCTTTATAGACAGAAAGAATCTTTGTGATAAAAATCAGGGGAAGGGCAACATTATGTGTTGTGAATAACTGAATAGAAGTGTCCCAGATAGAACTTTCTGGAAGGGCTAAAGCTCTGTGTAGAAGACTGTTACATAAGGTACTAGGTAAAAACATTATTATGCTGTAAGTTGAAGATTCCTGTCCAAAGCAAATCAATCAGGAAAAGGAATCAATCATAGTGGGGCCATTTAGCTCATCACTAAGGTTGGCATTGCCCCTTACTGAGTTTGCGTGTATAGCAAGGAGAGCGTGCTCTCTCCTTCACATTGCATTCCAATTCTGTAAACGATGCTGAAGCAGCAAAGCCAGAATTAATATACTTCATTTTCCCTGCTGAATGATGTCCTCTTTGATCTACTTCTATTTTAGGCCACTCTGCACATTCCATGGCTGCAATTAATGTATGTGGGATGATGTCAAGTTTCATGGCGATGCAAGGGCTACAATAGCCTTGCCTACTTACACCACATAGCTAACTGCAGAATCCCATTGAGTCACCCAGAAGGGACATAAGGGACTGGCTTATTTGCATTTGGGTTTTGGCTTTCTTTGTCTTTCTTTTCTTTTCTTTTTTGGTTTTGATTTACAGAGTGCTTTATTTCTCTAAATTCCATGCATCAATTCATCTCTATAGAAAACACTAAAAGAAAGACTTTAATAAGTGAAGGTTAACTACATCCAAATAGACACAAAGAATAGACAATGCCAAAGAAGTCTAAACAAAACACAACAAAACAGTAGGGATTAATAAACATTGATAAATAATAATCCCAAATACATTAATGGTCTTCTAATAAAAAGACAGACTAGATTGGATTAAAACACAAGCTCCAGCTTTCTCTTGCCTTCAAGAAACACATCTCGCCACCAAGAATAGGCACTACCTTAGACAAAAGGATGGAAAAAAACATTGCAAGAAAATAAAATGGAGAAATATGCAGGTGTGGCTATTTTAATATGTGATAAAATAGGCGTAGAATGAAAACTAATCAGGAGATTAGGAAACTAGATACTCATCAAGGGAAAAATCAATCAAGAGCATACTACAATTCTAAACGTTTATGCTCTAAACACAAGGGCATCCAACTTAATAAAGTTAGTCAAGGCCACAGCAGTTATTTTTTAATGTATTTTTCCTTGTCTAAATTATGTTTTACTGACTGTGTTCTGTTAATTTTATTTTGTACTTAATGTTTTTCTCCTCTGGGGAATGCATTTTTAAATTTTATTTTAATTTTTATTAATTATACTTTATTCACTTTGTATCCCCCCATAAACCCCTCCCTCCTCCCCTCCTAATCCCACCTCCCCTCCCCCTTCTCCACACATGCCCCTCCCCAAGTCCACCGATAGGGGAGGTCTTCCTTTCCTTCCTTCTGATCCTAGTCTATCAGCTCTCATCAGGAGTGGCTGCATTGTCTTCCTCAGTTCATGTCAGAGGCAGTCCCTGTTCCCATTACTATGGAACCCACTTGGACACTGAATTGCCATGGGCTACATCTTCCCTTTTCAAGATGCTTTCTGGTGAGAAGGCAGTGTTTGTGCTGTCACAGATGTGACTGTGTGTCTGGGTTTAGTAAAGTATACCTACTAGAAATGGACACTGGGTGGCACAATGAGAGGAAGTCTTTGTTTGTATGGCATTCATTGCACAGGAGTGTTTGAAGGTATTTCTCCTTGCTGGGGCTTCTGTGAACCAAAAGCTACGGGAAAAAGTGACAGAGATACAAGGGCTGTCAGGACAATCAGCAAGTCCTTCCCAAGTAATATTTCCAATGTGTCTAAAGCATTGGAGCTATGAATACTCAGTTCCTTTTACTGTAGATCTGGAGTGAAGAGCCCCTCCCCCCCCAACAAGAGTAGTGAGCCAGTCAAGCTGGTAAAGGAGATCACCCCCAAACCATGACTATCTCATGGCCACAGAGAAATACCTACTTTCTCCCCACAGCATGAAATGGATGGTACAGGATCTATTCATCTTCTTCCAGTCAGCTAGTTTTCAAAACTTTAAAACAGGAGCACTACTTCAACTGCAACTCTCACCATAATTCTAGAATTAACAATACTGGGCATGTAGGCCAGTGTGTTATGTAACTACAGTCAAAGGACAGGCACGGTGGCATAAACCAAAAAAAGAGGATGTCAGTTAAGAGGCAAAGTGATATATATTAATTCTAGTTGACACCATACAGGTCTCACCAACAGATGAAAATATGTTTAGGCAAAGAAACTTTTCAACTCTATAAAGCTTGTTTCTTTATATCTCACTTGATAGAAAGAACAAAGGTGTATCTCTTAACAACACATCTCAGTAAAGATTTTATTGAGGCTAAGGAAGCAAAAGAAGGAAAAAAAACGGAGAAATTCTGGGAGGTGGCGACATTCCCATCCCATCTCAGATCACAAATGTCTTTGTGTTAGAGGCAGGGCATGTGTTTGTTTCTGAGCTTTGCAGTAAGTGTGGCAAAGGACAAACATGGAATTAAGAACATAAGTCACAGAAAACACTCCCTTTTATTGGTATTTCTAATACCAAGAAGTATTTGTTTTTCAAATGCAAACAAATGGATGCTGGATGTCTAGCATAGTTAGGTGTGGTGGGGAGAGCAGGGTGGCCACACCAGCGCCGAGTCTCTCACAGGCTCCACCAGGATATTGGTGGAATTAAACGCGTAGTGAAAATAATTGCGTGGAGGAAGTTAGGCAGAAAATGAAGAAAGGCAGTGATAAGGGAACAAAGAGAAAGAGGCTTAAGCTTAGGCTAATGTTGATAGTATATTATGAACAAATCAAGTAATCCAACCTGGTTCTTCTAAGGTTCAAATTAAGAATGACAATTACAGTTTCGGAAGGAGAGCTCTAGATACTGGGTTAGGAGCAGATTACCTAGTGGTCTGTTAGTTCCCATGTTACTCAGCATGTCTTTGTGTCCCTATGCAAGAGAACCGCACAGACACACTGAGTTCAGAGGTGGGAACTGAGAGGATGGAACTGAACATCTGCACTTTGAAGCTGAGAAGAGGCTCAAGAAGTTAAAGATCTCATCCTAAGGCCACATATCTAGGAAAATAACTTGGATATGTTATCATCAAAATGCTGGAAATACATTTTCAATTTTGATGATTGGTCAGATATGGGACATCTATTCTAGAATATGAAAAAATGAACTCAGTAGTCTATCTTCCTACATTACCATCATCTGTCCAGTCTTACTGATAACCGAGTTAGAAAAGAAGGCATTTTGTGCAAAATGTGTCATCTTTACATATTTTTTCCATCCAATTGTTTCTATCCTTGTTTCTATCTAAGCAGGATGTCTTAGCGATCTTACTTCCTGGATTTGTGATATGGTAATACTATTTGACTGCTGCAAATACACTGAGCTACAGTTCTTAAAGATAGAAGATGCTTAAAGTTCAGGTATTAGACTTAAAATCATAGTGTCATCTACCCAGTAAGAAATGGGGAACTGTAAAAGAAGTGCTGTATTCAGAGATATCACCCAGGCCCATCCTAACAAATACAATAGCAATACTGTTTTCCAAGCAAAAGGGTCTCAGGGAGTGGTGCTTGCTCTTATAGAGGAATTTTAATCCAGCAACCTGGCTACTCTGGCAAGGAAACACATCCAAAGACCTAGGTCTGTGTGATCCAGCTATAATACAGATACACCCTTACTATATACCTTTAATCCCTATGGCTGGAATTTAGTATACGTATTTAACCCCAAACAGTTATGTGAAATTGAGGGGCAGACAAGGTGACAAAATTAGAGAAAGATTTGACAGAATGAGTCAGAGATAGAATATCGCCAACTCTCATGAGAACATACAGGAAAGTGAGCCTACCTAAGAGCAGTGCAGACAGAGAGCAAGAAAGCTCATAGAGATATTACAGTAGAGTTCAGGAGTACAATACAATTTGGTGCAACTCAGTACAGTTCAATTGAGTGCAGTTAAGTCTGTGCAATTCTGTTCATGGAGTTCAGAGGCAGTTTTACCAAGCAGAGCAATTCAATGAGAAGCAGAGAGAAGCCAGTTTGAATCAGTCAACTTAGACAGGAGTTTTGAGCCAGAACAGCTGAGGTAAACCAGCCGGCCAGAGTTCAGAAAGAACTAGAAAGGGTGAGTTGATTCAGCAGTAAGTCTTGGAGGCTGAAAACATTTTTGGCCTAAGTCAGCAGATGGAGGCTGGAAGCTGAAGCCTTCAAGATCAGGGCTTGCAGAATATTAGACTGTATGGAGACTAGAAAGCTTTCAGGCCTAGGCTTAGGGATAGATATAAATACCCTGGGTTCAGCCCAAGCCATGTACTTGTAAAGCTTGGGTGCAGCTCTCTTCTTATCCCCTTTTCTGAGGAAATAAAAGCACCATTTACAGCTCTAGTTCCATTAACACTACAGCCTCTTTGAAGACTGAAGGGGCTTGCAAGGAGTACGAAAGGATTTCCTCTTCTCACCGAAACACATGGTTAAATCTTGAAAAGATAAATATGGTGGTATTTTGCTGTTTTCGTGTATCTCAACTTGAACATCAAGAGTCAGACTTTCCAAATTTGAGCACTGTTGTGTCACAAGGTTACTGACCTCATGCTTTGTGCCTTTACAGAAGAGATCAACATTCATATCAACGGAAAAATGGAACACTGAGAAAATCAACAGCTTTCTCTGCAGCAGGGCTCCCAAACACCTGTCGGCTTTGCAGCCCAGTCTCTCCTCTTAATGTACCAAGTCTCTAATGCTTGGGACACTGCTTGTAATGCATCTTCTGTGCTGGAAGCTCTTCTCTTATCTCTGTCATTCTGTAAGGTTTGGAACATTTTCCAGAGTCTGGTAGGCCATGGAAGGGCATCACCAAATGCTTCCTAGTCCTTGAAACTGATATGCCAAAGCTGATCCCTGCCTCATTCAAGTGAGTTTCTTTGTGTCAGTCGTGACCCCTATAAACTGGTTGTTTGTAATGTGTCTGGGCGATACTTGTGTGTGCTTCATCTCTCTATTCCTACACTGCTCTATCATAGTCTTTGCCTGAACAGGTCCTGGCCCCAGGAGGCATGGGCGGGCCATGGCTTTAGGAGGTGGCTCAGAGAATTCATATGTCTTGACATGCCTGGAGGAGAAGTTCCAGTACTCTCCTCCTGGGAAGTCCAGGGAAGCTGGCCAGAGAAGGATTCTTGCTACTTGAATTCTACTTTTTCTCAGATGTGACGAGTCTCCAATTCTATTAGGAACCTATTTGGGCAAATGTGCCTTGTATCTCTGGGCACATGGGATTGCAGGGAAGTTAGAGCTTTTGTGATGGTAAATTGCAATAATCATTCCTAATGAAAACTTAAACAAATTTAACTCAAAATGTATTTGTCTTAATTTATAGCATAATATTAAATATTATTGTATCACTTGAAATATGCAAAAGTCAAAGCCCAGTGAAAACTATATTTCACCCATGTTTACTATTATTTATGTTATTTTTGACAATTTCTTCAACATATTTAAAACACTAACATGGGTGGTTTTCTGTCAATTTGAAAAAAGAATTACTAAAGAAAAGATTTTTATAAATTCAAAAGCATTGGTCTAATATACATCTGCTTTCATGGTGAAATAGCATTTTTATAATCAGAAGTTCCCAAGCAGATGAGATATTATACCTAGACACACTGTGCTGCACATGGCTTTTGAATGCTGACAACCATGGAGTGTTCACTCACCAAAGATATCAAGCAGCCTAGGAGGGTGGCCCTTATTCAGACGTGAAGCCATGAGGAGCAGAGAGCTCATAAGATTCATTTGATGACGTGGACTTCTGCCACAAAACCCAGGCTGCAGTCAAACAGGGCACTCCAGGCTGGTTCAGTTCTGCCAAGATCATCTTCTGTTCTGGCAACACTGAAGTACCACTCAGTGGATGCTGAATGGGAGAAAGGTCCTTACAAGACAGTAGACTTCTGAGTTCCCCGTGTGTAAAGCCTTTCCCCAGATCACTGTGGACCCAGCTCAGTGGGGAAGTGCATGCTTGAAAATCCAGCCCATTTCCTGCTTCAGCATGGAGCAGGAATGACTTTGATGAAAGCCTCTTTGTCTTACAGGAGTCAAAGATATATAGCTCCAAAATCCTTACTCATAAACATTAGTGTTTGGAAGCTCAATATGGGAAAATGCAATGAATTGTCAAGCCAACAACCCTGGTTAGTGCCAGACAGACCCTGTCACTGATGGCTATGTTGCCAAGGCAATGCCTCATTTCTAACCATTGGAATAATTAACCATCAACCTTTGCTAAAGTTGGATTCACTGCACTACAGCCCCCACCATAGCCTCAATTTTTGTAGTGGCCAAGACACTAAGCTCTTTCCTCTTCCTATTCTTTTATCTCCTTAAGTGTTTAGAATTAATAAAACATAGTCAGATCTATGTCTATCTCTCTCTATATATCTGTATATCTATACATCTATATCAAACAGTATTTGCTAATCTCGTAAACCCCAACAGTTTTCCATGATGTTGAAGTTTTCTGAGCTTTGTTTCTGTGGCATAATTAACACAGTAGCCACTGCTCAAAGAGTCTTTGGAACCTGTGACCTGTGGCTGAGGAATTGAAGGGTTCCTTTTTTTTTCTTTTTTTAGTTTTAACTTATTAAAATCTTAGGAGCCATATGTGGTTATTAGCTACCATCCTGTGCAGCTGAGCTATGCAGCAAGTTGTACTAATTAGTGCATGCCCCAAGACCTTCTACTTTACTCTTCCAATCAGTCAAACCTAATCTAAGTCATTCAACAACAAAAAGGACTGGTTGAAAACATTAGCTTCACCCTGAAAAGCAATGAATGGACTGGCTACATCTCATCCATGTTCAGTTCTCTGGAATCCCCTGCTTTGAGCTTGCCCCACTTTTCTGCCCTTCCTTCTTCCATCCTGATCCTCACAGCTTCCTACGTGCTGTGAAGAGTCAGAATTTGAAGCAGGGCTTACCTATAAATCATTGTCTCCTAAATGAAGTATTTATATCAAAACCCTTCTACATAAATTTATAATAATAAAAAAACAACAACACTGTCCATCTAGGTCTGATCTTACTAGGCTTAGTAAAATCTCATTCAATAAAGGTGAAATTAGTTTTGTTGTGAAATCTGTATTGAGCTATGCTTTTGAACATATAATTTGGCATTTTCCTCTATTAGTGATATTAATATATACTTCAATTAAACAATATTTTCCAATGTTATAGTGTTTTCTGATCTTATACAAAATTTCCAGGAACAACATAATGTGCAGTCATTTGAGAACAAGTGCTCACTAAGTTTTGAGTTGTACTGGATAATTTAAAAATGTTTCCCAGTAAGTAACACACTGGTATCAAATATAGAATGAAATATCAAGTCCAATTCATCTTCAGTCACTTCTTGAAAATTACAGTTTTCTAAGTTAAAGAAATAAAACTTCATGGCTGAACATACTACTTTAAAGTAAAATTAATATGAATCACCATTAAGAGTTCTCTTTGTTGCCTAATCAAACAATAGAAAGGTGCAGCACTCATGTTAGGACAGCCCAGTGTTCTCCATGTCCTTTATGACAAGATACTTGAACAGCCTTTTATCTCCAGGAAAGACAATTGCATATAACTTGGTCTAAAGGACACCAGCTCTGTGTTATCAGGGGTCCAACAATTCAGCTCATTTTTAGCTTTTATTATCTCCATACTCTGAGATGGAATTTAATAGATGGTTGGAACAGCTATAACATGACATTAAGCAAAGAACATGTCAGTGGCATCCATGGCCCCAGCTAAGAATGAAGCTCCAAAACATAAATCAAAGGAAACAGAAGAACATCTGATGGCAGTGATCCTGTATTACCTGAAATATTCTAAATGCCTCAGGGAGCCTAAGAAGTGTGGCACGCTAAAGATAATGATGCACCTTTAGGAGCCCTTACTCTGTCTGAGAACATCATATAGTTTTCTCTGGTAATAGAATGGCCACTGTGATGCCCATCTTTCCAAATTCACATGATTAGAATATCAATAAAGATGTTGAGACTAAAAATATGTTTTAACCCTTAAAGGTTCTACAGACTTAGCTTAAATAACATAATAAACCATTTCAAGTTTCAACTGAAGCACTAAATGCAATAGGTATTAACAACCTAAAGAAGTCTGAATTCTATATGCAAATCACAAATCCAGAAAATGGTATATCATTTGGAATAGACTTGAATTTTTAGAGCAGTTTTAATATCACATAAAAACTAGCAAAATGTTCAGAGAATTCCCTTACACAGCCTTCCAGGAATGTGGTGTAGGTTCTAAAATTCTAACGAACCGGTTTGCATACAGGTTGCCTTACCAGAGATGGCTTAGAGAAAAGGCATGAGGAGTCCTGGAGGAGAGTTTTGCTCTGTGAGTATCTACATCCCACAATAAGACACCCACTGTGTTTTAAATCAAGTGGGAAAAACATATTAGAACGACTGATAGGGCACAATACAGATGTTATAGGGTGCACTGTGCATGATCCGTGAGCTCAGGTCTGGTGTGAGTCAGATCCTGGAAGCTCTGAGAGGTATGTTACCGATTACGATGAGCACGCTGGGTTCAGCCTGTGTTCCCAAAGTTTTTAAGACATATGGATGCTCGCCATAAAAAATGTGGAATAGCTACACCAAGATCATGTTCCATTCTGTCCAAGATGTCCTTGAAAGCTCAGGGGCAACAGAGAGAGTTGTGGTGTAGGACAGGGAAAGCTCAGGGGTGGAAGAGGAGCTCCATCAGCTAAGCAGTGGAAGTGAGATTCTGTCACAAGGCTGGCCAGCAAGCCCATGTGACCAAACACTCTTCTATCAGGTCTGGGGATTTAGATTGGATGATTATGAAAACCATTTCTGATTGAAGAGTATGGATAAGCTAAGCAGTGACCATCAAGCCTTCAACTCTTAATGGAGTATACACATCATACATGCATACCAAGTGTTGTGTGCTTTATAAGGCACAGAAATAGGCGATTCCCATACTTTTGGAACTGAAAGTTGTGGTGAATATATACAGGGACACCCAAGGGATAAGGTCTGTTTTAGGTCATACTCTAGTTATCTAATGAGCTTGTATCTCATTTTAACTGAGTGTATTTATGCACAGTTTATCTGCTTACAGCAACAGCATACAATTTATACAGGTTACATGACACTTGGTTTCTCTGACCTTCACCAAAACTACTCACATTTTTAGCCTATCATGGGAATGGGAGATGTTGTCTGTCTCTAAATTGATGATGCCAGTTTTCAATTCGGGCCATGTCTGATTATTTTAATTGCAGGTCACTTCATAGGCAATAGGTCAGTACATAGTTATTAGAATGGCTTTCTAGATGAATGTGAAATTCTTCCTGCCAACTGATGATTTATAGTGCACAAAAATCAAGAGTGATTCTGACCCTAGCCAGAAATATAATTATTTGATACTGTCTAGGAGAACCCTTTAGTTCAAGCACACCAATACATGATGGTAGGATGTTAATGATATTAGGAGATGTGTGTGGCCTTTGCTGATGGGCTAATATCAAAGGCTGTGATTTCATTGGTATGTCACATTAAAACAGACAAACTTGGCTGGCTATTCACTTGAAAATGCCTAATCTGTGACCAGTCCTCCTTTCCACAATTTCATTTGCCTAAGTGCATGAGCCTTTCTCACTGCACTGAAGGAGATCCCACGTTTCACCTCTCATCTTTCTGAATCTTGATCCTGCCTCAGGAAGTGTAGTCAGATAAAACTGACTCTTCAGGAAGAGGCTGCAGAGCAGTCTCAATTCTCCCCCTGCCCTGGTAAGAAAACTCATGTAACCCAATGCAGGTGCTTTCCACAACGACCTAAGTTCCAGTTCCCTGGAATTAATTCTCAGTTTGGTTTCCTTCTCACTGTGTGACCCAAGTAAAGTCAATTAACCTCTCCATTTCCCATCTGGCTTTAATGATACATTTATGCAGGTAGTTTGATATTCCCAGGCGGAAAAGGCATGCATTCATGAGTACAAAGGCTTCAGTAAAATAATGTGCACAGATATCAGGCCTGCTCTGAATGCCCTGCCTAGCTCCAGAATAGCATTTTCAATGTGACTCCCTTGTCTCCCTCGGTTTGTTAGTGTGGGGCAATATGCTTGACTTTTTTTTTTAAACAAAACATTGACAAAAAAATCTACTATGGCCTGAGACAAGATTGCTAAATTCTGTGTCTGTTCCCCTGTGAGGTTTTGAAGTAATTTACTTCTTAAGCAAAGAACAAATAAATTAACTCACTGTACTAAAGATCTATTTTTTTTATTTCCCCAATTCTTGATAAAGCTTCTAAGTGGTAAAATGGATAATATATCAGTTTCATTCTGTAAAGGAGCAGGCAGTCATAACTGTGTGTAGAAAGAACCACTGAAAAGTGTAGCATTTCATACACCAAAACAATTTCAAGTCTGGCCAAATTGCCAGAGTAATGATGTTAATACAAGCTGGGTGTGTTGGCATACACCTTTAATCCCAGCACTCAGGGAGGCAGAGGCAGGCAGATCTCTGTGAGTTCGAGGTCAGCATGCTCTACAAAGCAAGTCCAGGACAGACAAGGCTACACTGAGAAACCCTGTCTCAAAAAAGATGTTAATACAAATATGAAATATGAAAGCAAAATTTCTACTCACTGTGAATGTGATCTAAAACAATTATGCATTCACAAACATGGCTGCCACTGGTCACTGCTACCCAGAACATCTTCTCTCCTTATTTTAGACTTGATACCATAATACACGAAGATGGACCATGAAGGACAGTAACATAACAATGGTCCAGTTGGTGCTTGGGAGGACAATACTAACCTTACAGGGTCATGCCTGGTGTAGTTCTCTTAACGCCATCAGACAGCATTTGAGCCAGTAAGCAAAGCAATACAGCTTTTACAAAGTAAATGCAACTGCAATTAAAATTCATTCTCTGGAGGTTTTTCTTCAGAAAACCTTGTCTGTTCCTTTACACTTTAGACATACCTGTAGGTTGTGATCTGTCAAAACATTCTAGGTAGTTCAATAAATATTTACATGATAAGTGTTTTAAATGTATCCTACTGTACAAGAAATAAATTTTTATATAACCCAACTAATTTCCAATTAAATACATTAATAACTACATGTCACTGCTAACTGACAGATTATATATAACTTTTAATATCTTCTAACTCAAAAGCAAATAGCACAGATATTAGGTCCCTCACTGTGACAGTGATTGGCATATATGAAATTTAGGGGGGAAAATGAACTGCTTAAATATAGCAACTGACAGACACAGGTAAGACACCGAGTTCAGGCTCTGGTTTATTGGCAGACAATAAGTCATAGCCACAAAACTGATCATTTATAATATAGAAGGCCATGTAGTTGAGAAACAATGCAATAATGAACTTAACTCACACATATGAATTTATATTTTTCAGAATTAATTCTTTACCTTCCATGCTTACAGTTTAGAGAATTTCAGCTAGTAACATGGGTCAGGAGCAGAGATGGATAGCAAAGCAAGAACTGTGAGTAGCAGCCTAGAGGTTCTGCCCTGGCCTCTCAAGAGGTCCCTTAGTCTTTGTTTTGGGATTATAAAGCTGTGCTGGGACATGTGCTTCTACAAGAATGGTGTTCTTTTACTCTTTCCTTTTCCTAGAGTTGCGAAAGTAAACTTATACAAAAGCCTAGAAGGCGGAAGAGGAGGAGAAGGAGGAGGAGGAGGAGGAGACAGCAGTTCTTATGTCTGAAAGGTCTCATAAACACAAAACCAAAAACAAACAAAAACCTGTAATGGCAATTGCCACTGGAGTCTAAATGAAAAGAATTAGTCAGATTAAATACTTAATGAATTAGGAATATTGACATCATTTCTGCAGGATTGGATTAACTGAAATCACTTCAAATAATAGTAAGACACAAGAATTTTTAGTTGTAAAATACAGGCGTGTGACAAAGCTGTCTGTGTAAGGATTTAGACAACAGAGGGGAAAAGGGCAATTTATAACAATTGCCTACAGCTCAGCTAGTAACATTTCACTAATTTCTTAAATTTGTTTTAATTTATAACTCATATTACTTATTAAAAAGACATTTGTATATTTTACATTTCTTCTCTTATAAATTCTGTTAAATGCTCCTTCTGATATTATTACAACAAAAGAGACAGAATTTCTTTTTAGTGTGCAGCATCTTCCACAATTTTCTACTTTTCTTTTTTCTGAGGATGAGTTGCTTTGGCTCATAGTAACCCAGGGTTCTCAGAAACAGTCTTTCATCTATTATATTACAAATATCACTATGGCTCCAAGGATGGGGATGATTCTTCTTAATCATGGTGTTAGCATCACACCCTAGGGAGGGTCCCAGGTTATCTTTAAACCTCTCTCCCATCAAAGCAACACATATATATTCTGATCTATCTCTGTCATCAGTCTCACCGTATTTTGGTCTGAATCACCTATGTACCTTCCTCTAAGACCAACTGCAGGCCCTCCCCTCTTTCAGGGTCATGATCAACATGCAAATATCCCAGCTATGAGGGCAGTGCTGTCCTAGAAATACTGTCTCTGGACAAAGTAGAGGGCATTGAATTCAACTTTCAAAATTAAAAACCATTAGCATAGCTATATTCCATTCAATACAGTGGATATACCTATACTAAAAGTTATTCATAGCTTCTCTAGTTTCAAATGTTAAGTTCGCCTCCTGTGTTCAACAGTTGGTGCCAGAGTAACACTGTACTCTTTCATAGTCTGAGTGTTGAATGTGGCTGCAGCTTTGCCCCACCCCATGCTCCAGAATTGGGTGAGGTTTCTGCTTGCCCATCCTTCCTTCTTCCCTGCCCTGTGCCCTCTGTCCCCTCTATGGTCTTCTTACTTCTGTCTTTCCCAAGAGAAACTCATGTAGACATTGGGCAATATACTGAGAGTCATTAAAACAAGCCTAAGTGTCCTGAAAACTCCAGACGCCCAGCACATAACCAATTATACCCATTATGGTGTGTGACCTGTGACTATTTGTAGAACCTGAGTCTTTTGGGGTGCTGGGAATCACCCAAGTCTGATTTTTCAAATAGCCACTTAACCTAATATAATAATGTGTTCACAAGCTACTTGATTCTTTTATATATATAAAATGTGTAATATATGCCATGAGCTGTGACCTCTGAGCTCCTTAGATTTCCTGGGCCACTATATACTGTTTTCTCTGTCTTCCCTCAAGATGTCGCCAAATAGAACTGATCAGCACCATGGAGAGCACCGTGAGCAGGCTGAGCTGCAGGGAAAGGCAGAAGGCTGCTGAAATGGTGGGAAAGCTCAGGCAGAAAAAAAAAATGTAGGGCAAGAGGTAAAGGGGAGCCCAGCCCAGCCTCAGCCTCCACTCTGCAAACACTTGAGCTGCCTGTGTTCACTGGCTTAGATGCTGCAGCTACCGTGAGATGAATTCACGCAGAGAGATCTTCTACGTAGTCCTCCCAGCAAGCATTGAGCAAAATGGAATGCAGGCATTTCACACTCCGGGGCACACAATGGGCCCCAGAGAGACTTCTGGAAGAATGCAGTAGTGTGTAGCCCCTTTGCTATACTCAAGAGCTTCAGAAATGCCTGACAGTCAACATGAAAAGAGAATTGCATACTTGGGCAATAACATCTGATGATGAAACTAGAAAGAAAGTAAACTTAGATATGACCCAAGACTGTAATCCATTACAAAGATATGTGTAGCTTCCCAGGCAAGTAGACTCCTGACCAACAATTAATCTGTAGCAAATATTAAGTTTAAGAATGATTATACATTTAAACTATATTTCTTAATAAATTTCCTCACATAAATTTTGCCTAATCTATAAACCAATTTTAAACAAAATCCATCATGCCAGGCACTTTACATCTTTTTCTATTTATTGCACCATTTCTCATCAGAAACCTTTTAGCTTTAATGCTATTCCAAAGCAGACTATCTCATTAGGGTGGCAAAGATAAAGTTCTTTTTGAGATAAAGTAATTATAGTGATTGTGGGGGAAATACCATCCAAACTTCCTGGCTGCCGTAATCTCCTGGCTTCTGATTAACTTTAAGACTAACAAACTGAGTGCAAACAAAAAGATGCTAGTGTTGGATAATGCTGGCAACCCAGAGTGGGCACTGGGCAGATTTTCCATTTGAAGCTTTAATCAGAAACTAAGGTTTGAGCGGGTTTTGCTCTCAGGCAAATATTCCAAGGCAACATGTGCACGCACGTACACTCTCTCAGCTCATGGCTGCATCTGCTCCATCCTCCAAGGATTAGTGAAGACAATGACTTGACTCTGTAAATACATTTTGTATATCTGAAGCTTATTTCCAATGAGGTGGGTCAGTTTCTTTCCATCTCCTAGAATGTGGGTAGTGCTGAGTGACACTGGAAGCAGATCTGGTACTTCACCCTCAGAGAAAAGAGGGCCCATTAGGAGTAATGACATACAGCCTGCAGGGAGTCTAGGAGGTCCCTCAGAACAAGAGTGCTCTCTTATCAGCAGCTACTCTAACTAAAGTCACCAGTCCAGGAAAAATGTTAAAGGTCATAATGTCCCTGGGAATGCTTTGGTTGACATGAGCAGGTCCTAGGGAAATCTTTGGAACAGTGGCATGAGTCATTTTAAATTACCCATTTAACTGCTCAAAAGTACAATCAGAGACAATAGTGACACGCAGAGCACCCCTGCTGTGCAACCCCTGTCTCATTCTTGTACAGCCCCAAGTGGGTAATCTTTGAAGCAGTAGTTGAAATATTGAATGCCTGCCATGCTTTTTCAATCAGCTGTATTCACTGTTTTCCAGCAAGTACTCACATTTCTAAAGGATACCTCCATCTAGTTGAAACCCTGGTCAAGGTCACTGTGAAATGAAAAGGATATTTTGATTTGGAAATGGTAGAGAACCTGGTGTGTGAGTTGATTCTCAACTCACTTGCAAGGTCATGTTAAAACCTCAGACTCCAATTTCCCCTCAGGAAAGAAATGGCTAATGTCCATCTTCCTTGCCAGTTTATTAGGGACAGCATATCTAATGTGAAGTGTAGCTTAAACTAAGCTTTCATGTGTAAATGTCTCCCCAGTGTATGGAGCATTGGGGAGATATCAAAATTAGTAATGGGTCTCTAATAACAACAGAATATGTTGAGATGACCACAAAGGCATGCTGCAGGCACACAGCTCTTTGTAGTCAGAGTTCTCTAGACAGGAGGAAGGAATTGTATGCTCAAAAGTAACTCAGGTGGCTAAGATGATTCAACTTTTTTCTCCTTCAAAAAAACCCTTTGCATATATTCTTCTGTGAACCACACACCAATTTATTGTAATTAGTCACCTACCTATGATCCCATATTCTCTTATTGTCACGAACAGAAAACATTGTATAAACTGATGATTTTTTTTATAAAGAGTTGGAAAAAAACCCTAATAATTGACTACGGTTTCTGTAGAAATCCTTCCCCCCCCCCCCCCGTAAGACGCAGGTCCTGCAGCATCAGTGTCCCAGTGACGCTCACAGGCTAAGCAGCAGATCTACTGTCGTCCACTGACTGTGTGCCTTCACTATGTGACCTGTCATTTCAGTCACGGAGTTGAAGCAAACCATCTCCTCTGTTTCAGAGCAGGCACGCTTACATCTGAAATATGGGTGAGGAAGAACCATCTTTAAATTCTGCTGTCTCCATTTTCTTAAGTCCTTAAGAATATTTTCCATGTATGTTTTAAGTGATATTTAGTATGCAGAAAGTGGTTAAATAACAGACTACTGATTGCTGGATTTTCTCAGTAAAGCAATTTATCCTAGGAAAGGCTTGGGCTGTGAACAAAGCACAGAAGACTTTTCACTCCTTGTTCCAGTGCTTGATAACAGTGTGATGTTGGGGTCTCACTTAACGTCATGAAACCTCTTTGTTAGACAAACTACTCTGTAAACATGTTATGGAAATCAGAGAAAATTACACATATAGAAACCAAGTAATGAAACTAGCAAACTGTTGCAAACACATCATAATCAATAAGGCTAACAGAATTTCAATATGGCAGATAGGTTTCAAAAGGGTGTGGATCTTGAAGCCAATGTATGAAAAAAAATAGTTCAAAATTGGATGCAACTTTCAATATTACCTGCTTTGTCCTGGAGACAGCATGTGAAAAGAGGCAGAGTGAAAACTCTGGACTAACGCCATCACTCCTGAGAATGGTCCTGGAGAACAGAGTGCTGGGATCTCATCTTAGAGTGCCACTCAAAGCTACAATCCCAGCTGCCTTAGCACCAATGAGGTAGAGAGAGCTTCTGCTTTCCTGAAAGCATCTACTAACGCTTGGGTTTTCATACCAACTCACAAATAAACATGAACACATGTAGGTAAGTCCATCTTTGAATGATGACAGAATAATGATGATAAAGGGTTGGCACTTTTAGATGGGTTTTGAATATAGTTTTAAGAATCCTTTATGCTGACACAGTCTCCCTACAACCAAAGATACATAATGTCATATCAGTAAATGGCTGTCTCCAAGTTGACAAATATAGTATACAGAGAACTGGCATTCTGGCTTCTCTAGGGGCATTCTGGGTCTGAGGCTGTTTTTCAACCAGACATCATACTGCCTGTCTGACTCTTACTGGCTGCTTTTTACATGCAGGCCCTGGTCAACGTCTAGCATCAACATACCATGTGGTACCTACCATGGACACATTGAGACAAGCTGCAGGGTTTTGCTATTGTTTACGTCAGGAGGGGGGTATTTTTGTTATCTGCTAGCCCCACACAGAGCACATTTTCAAAGGACAAATTTCACCTAAAAGTACATATTTATGATTCTCTTGATTAAAAACAAAACAGAATATTCAGCCACAACGAATCTCGTCCCATAGCTTGCTAACTCTCAGGCTGGCCTCTCTACGGATCCGCCCTCCCATGCCACCTCAGATCTAACACATTTTATCACCTGTCTAATTTCTGTGTGTCTGTGTGTGTTCCTTTGCATATTGATATCTATATGGCAAAAAGATCAAACTATTCTAACGAAACAGCCTGGGTTCAAACTCCCAGCTCCTAAGCTCTGGTTTTCATGGATCCCTTTAAGACTCAGCTTCCTCAAATAAAAAGAAATGGGATTACTAACACCATTTAACCTAGGGTGTTGGTATGAAATAAATGATGCAATGCATGAGAAGACTTAAACTGCTACTGGGCTTGCATTAAGACACACCAGGAAGTGAGGACCACCACTGGGAGCCACCGGGATGAGTACAAATAAAGAGGAGCAGGTAGAAGAAACACTTCTGTTGGACCCACACAGCTAGCTCCTAGGCAGGAGGCCTGTTCAGTGAGAACTCTGGAGAAGAATCTGCAGCAATTGCTTCAGATGAAATGACACAGCTTTTTAGCGGATTTCATTACTTGGGTAAACTACTGCCTCCCAGGTGAAACTGAATCCCAATCTGAGGCATTAAGTCCACACTTTCTCCTTTATTTTCTATTTTTCAAGGTCTTAAACAAATTCTCCATATTCTCATTGACTGGGACTCGCCCTGTCTTCCCATCACCGGCATACAGAACTCAGAATGGACCCTATCACTGGGGTCTCTATCTGGTACCTGGGGTATTCAGCCACAGGTGAGCATGTATCTATCTTGATCTTGGTGTTTTTATGCCCATGCTTGCACAGCCGTGAAGAGCAGACATCCCAAATGCTACTGCCCAGTGCCACATCCGTACCACAGTCTGCTCTGCTTCATCCAGCACAGCCCCAGGAACAGACCTGACTCAGGTAGTAAGGGAATAAAGAAGACACAAAACACAGAGACACATGGGCACACAGACAAGCTAAGATCAGGTGGACTGAGCTCTCTGATGGAGAAACTGCAGGAGTTCAGACACTCAGTATATTTAATATATACAATGGAGCAGCTAACATGGAGGTAATTACATACGGATAAACAAGAAGGCGTGGTTTTGGTACACAGCTGAATCAAGGGAACAGGTTTACTTAATCAGTAGGAGCTGTCTCTTTAGGGGAACGGACTTCAGGATATAAATGTCTAGGAAAAATAAAACAGTGATAGACATTTTCTGTACAAACTATCAACATCTGTACATGGACCAGAGAGAGGTTTACTATTCCTCTGAGCCTTATCCAATGGGTGGGAAATATTTGCTATTTCCTATTGGGCAGAGGCTACAATCCTTGACATGGCCAGCTCATGTCATCAGCACACATTCAGGCAGGACTTCACACACTCAGGCCTTCCTCCACCTCCCATAGTCTGCCACTGAGGCATTGTGGAACCTATGCAACAGTTGTCCTTGTGTTTTATAGCAAGGCTTGGCAAGCATTTTCTCCCAATACATACTTCAGGCTCTACAGGTCATCCTGCCTGTGTCCATGGACACAGCCACAGATGTCAGATACAGAGGAGGTAGCCTGGGTCCCACCAAACTTTATTGATGAACAGTGGATTCTAAGTGTCAGAGAATGATCATGGCCACACAGTGACATTAATCTTTTTATGATTTGAAGTCATGAGAACATTTGTAGGCTGGGTGGTAGGGTGGCAAGCAGAAGGCCATGGGAAAGCATGCATTGGGGCCACTGTTCTTAGTATAAAGGCCAAGGCTCTACAACTTACTGCCCTGATCTTACAGTTAGTAGTAGGAAATTGTAGCTGGATTGATCAACCTCAGCGCACTGTTCATACCTGAGCCCTCTAGTGTGTTCTGTCATGAACATGATGCCACCACCTAAGTCCTAATGTGGCACATCTCCAGTTCTCAAAGATGTTCTTCCGTAGTCTCTTCCAGCACAGTGTGAGCCCACTACTTCTGCAAATAGGCTCAACCCAGCTTTTCTGCAGGTCTGAACTGATAAAAAAACAAAACAAAAAACAAAAGGCAGACAGTGTGTGTGTGTATTGTGGGTATGGGCATGGCTGTGACCAGCTAAACATACAGAGCAGAGAGAAGCCCAGTGGGAAGGCTACATTTGATGTGAAATTTGGATGTCATCAGCAATCACAGCCAGCCCTGGCACCACAGAAACATGTTTATTAATCTGGCTGAGAACAGTCCCTATAAGCACACTCTCCTGCTTCCTTACCTGGGCCAAGGTGAGGGTTGCTTGTTTGCAGGTGCCACACTGAACACGGAGCTTCCCCGGCTGGATCCTGTGGCAGGGCCCTTTGCAGTAGACGTAAAAGCTGTTGTAGGTGGGCTTAACTGCCGGGAGAAAGCGGAGAAAGTACCCAGTCAGTGCAGTCCAGACTGAGCCAAGACAACCCTCTGTAAAAGCACGCTAGAGGTAGGCCGCACAGCTAACTCTGCAGAAGGATTTTGTGAAATTAGAACAATGAACGTTTCAAGGAGGAGATAACCATTTAGAAAACTTAGTTTTATGTTGAAAAGGGTTAAAGTCTCCTTTTCTTGCCAACAGCCCTGTGTCTTACTCATCAAAGTAAACAGTCTGTCGCCAAGCGCTGGGCCAGAGTATTTGCAGCTCTGGGAAATTAAACGCCTTCCTCTCTGCTGAAGACAGACGAGGACAGGAAACTCCAAGACTCTGGAAAATGAGGAGGCTGCTGCCCCTGAATCCTATTTCATGCTTCTGCACACAGCAGTGAAGACTCAAGATCTTTTCCTCTCAGAATCACATCTGCACAGCCAAGCCAGCCTTTCCCTCATGATATGAGTAATCGGGCCACAGTCTCTGGGTTTCTAGGAAACACTTGCCAAAACCCCTAACATATAAAGTTAGAGTCCTAAATCCCGTGGAGCTTAACAGATCCTGCAACCTGCGCAAAAGTGCAAGCTTTGCATTTTGTTAACAGTCTCTCTAGTGGACAATTGCCATTCAAACAGAGTATTCTTAATTGAAAACATCGAACATTAAAAAAATCAATCCAATCAAATCATTTCTCTCAAGTGTCAATATGCTCAAAGTGCCACTCCTTAGACAAAGGAAACCTTTTATGGAAATCTGATGCATTTGTGTCTGAAAAGAACTGACTAGAAGCTCTTAGGGTACAATGAGTGCCTTCTAAATTTTGTTTCCCAACTTAATATTTTTTGATCATTATCTAATTGTTGCTGGGGGTGGGACAGAAAATTGCCATGATGCAAACATTTGTTTGTATTTTTTGATCATATTGTAAGAAGCATCTAGAATGAATAAGCATTTCTTATGATCATGAATGAAATTTTTGGCCACTGAGATGCATACAGTTGACTAAACGCAGTACAGAGACAATGAGCAAACAGCAGAAGCCCCTGCCATTTATTCACTCAGCTTTGCTAACTCTGTAGCTGATGGAACTTTGTACAATAAAATAAGGAACATTCTGATACATTTGCAATGTATTTTATAATGGCTGTTCCTCAGCAATGAATTCTTAGCTGTCAGTGTGAAAGGACAGATAGACTATAAATACATGTTTGTATGGATGCTAAGTATCCATTTTGACACCTCTCTGTAGCTTTAGAGCCTTAGGTGGGCAAGATATCCATGTTATGAATATTGCACTGTAATCAGCAAATATAATTATTGCATGAAATATATGTAGGTCATAATTGAAACACAGAGCCATGAGTCAATGTTACAGTAATGTTTGTAACATAATAAATGATTGTCAATGTTACAGTAATGTTTGTAACATAATAAATGATTGTCTGTTAAAAGATCACAGGAACAGTGACAGCTCTAACCTGTGTTAATAACCTTATTTCCTCACTATTAAAACTTATCATCAATGGGGAAAACATTGAGTTCTCCAATTTTCATAACTGCCTGTGAAGCTTAAACAATAAAAATAGAGGAAGAATGGGTGAAAGAAAAGCAAAATTTTTCCAAAAGGGAGTCGGGGCATCAGTCAGGTGCATTGTGGGTACAGGAAATCACCAATTACTCAATATTAGAAGACATTTGGGGAATTGGAGACTCCTAATTCCTGTATAGCAACAGCAGTGTCTGTGGTATCATCTCAGCTAATGATGCATCAGGAGGCACCCTTGTACCTCTGCCTGCTCAACCTTCACTAAGTCCTTGAGAAGCCAGTCACAAAATACTGCATGCCACATCAGTGCCCTGGAAGCCCAATGGGATGACATGCAATTCATTATACCTTGCTACCCAGACCCAGCCGGTTAATAGCCAGTCTAAGGGAGATCAAGGGCAGGGCAGTCCAGACCGAAGGACATTTCAAGCTGTTGCCTTCATTTAGCCAAGCAGCTGGGGTTTCAGGTGAATCATGAGAGCCCCTTTCAGAGTGGCTTCCCTACCTTTCTGGCAGTGTGACACACTTTACAGAGGGTAGGCTTCCCTTTTCCTGCTATGGTCTGGAGTACAGTAGGCAGGGATGACAGCAAATACTCCACAGCTTTGTCATCAGGGTTCCCTGCAGCTAGAACTCTGTTACAGAGTCATTACTCCAGAGACAACAGCAGCGTGCCTCTGAGAAAGGCCTCAAAAGCCTTCAGCAGGGACCCAGCACCTCTAGCCACTAAGGTTCATCTCTCATCTCCACCTCATTTGGGACCTTAAATATCTTTTGCTCTCCTAATCTCTAGGTCAACTGAAGTGGCTTATGTTTATAACACATCCCTCTTTTTATACAATAACCTGAGGCCTGCAGAAATTTTAAACTGCATATAAATCAGATCCCTTTTAAGTTTACCAACTGTGGTCATTTGGGTGGGCACCCTTTATGTATCTGTACCATAGATAGATATACATTTCTCACATACACACCTCTGACTGTACCTTACATAATTAAGTTGCAGGCAGTAAGCATCTCCATCCTTAAATCCTTCAGCATTCTGACAGTAAGGGCTTTTAAAACTCAAAGCCACAGACGTTTTAAAATAATTTGGCTATTTTAGCTTCTCTAACCGTAGACGGATAACTGAATGTTCACCATGATTTACGCAACACTGCAGAAGTTTGAAAGCTGTTAAGGTAGAATGTTGGGGGTTTCTTGCTGTTGGTCAAGCCCCTGGGAGTGACATCTCAGAATTCTGTGGGTCCACATGAGGCCAGATGAAACAGAGCACATTCTGAACTCAACCTGACTGTTGATGCTTTCTTTTTTTTTATGGTCATAATGTTTTATTACAACAGTAGAAGCCCTAACTAAGACACCTTGCTATATATAACATGACTTTGTAATAGTGATGCTTTCTTTTTTTAATGCATTTTGTGAAACTCCATTTCTCAGGAAGGACATTTTTAGAAAAACTTAGGAGTCACCTAATGTGTAGGGGTTAACCTACAGTAAACTAAACTGCCTTCTACACTTAAGATTTCTAAGATGTTCTTAGACTATAGAGTAGTGGGCATGCTCTTTCTTTCTGTTTTAAGATTTCTGTTCCTGAAGAGTCTTAAACATCTATCCTCACCTTATAAGGTCTCCAATACAACCCAAACTCTTATTCAACAAAATTTACCCTGAGGATGCGAAGAGTTTCTTGGCTTATTTACAGAGCATGGGGTACCCCAAAGCAGATGAACTGAAAAGACTTCACCCAGTGTAGTGATGGCTTTTCTATAAGTATATAGATGGTGCCCCCTTCACAGTTAACCTCCTCAAGGCTGTATATGCAGCTACCTCTAGATGAACACAGCAGGCCATGTGCATTTTGGCAGAAATACATACAAGAGGCTGGAAAGAGTGGTTGGAAACTCCAGCAAGGGTCCACTGACCCTCACAACACCCTCTTCTGTGAGAAAATGTCAGCAGTAGACAAATGCAATAATGACAGATTTTTACAAGGAGCCACAACGAATGTGATGAAAACAGAGGGTGTTTTTCCCACAGACTACATTTTTAACACCTCATGCCAAGTCATCTACAAGGTGACATAGGCATTCCATCATATACCATGAAGATTAGCTCATTTTTCAATGGTTTTACAAATAGAACACACTGCTTTCATTGAGTTTTTCCTTCTACCTCAATAGAAAAGTTAAAGCCATGGTGGGTGAGCCAAGGGCCCTTTGAAATGGTAAATCCTTTTGACAATTGGCTTCTACCATTCCTTTGCATTATAATTCTATCATTTTTTAATAGTTTTCCTCGTCTACTTTTGTCTCAGCAATATAACCATGGACCAAATTTTCTCTTTACTTTTATGTTTGGTTTTGTTTTTGCTGAAAAATGCCAAAATCCTTAATAATATTCACAAGTTATAAAGCCCATATTTTGAAAATTATGTACTGAATTTGAAGGAGAGCAAGGGAGGATGTATGGGAGGGCTTAGAGGTAGGAAAGAGAAGGAAGAAGTGACAAAATCTCAAAAGTAAAACAAAAAAGTCTATTATTTGCTTTGGTATTTATAAATCAGCATAATCCTTATGGTTGTTATTTTAATGTAGTTTAGAGAACAGGCCTAAAACTTAAAGAATCATTTTAATAAAACAGATATTTATCCCACATGAGCACACTAAAATATTGTATAAAACATTAAATGGAACTCTGCTGCCCTGGAGGCCTTCCTATGTCTGCCTCATCTGACACATGTGCAAATGATTTGTGGCCAGCAGCTATGTGTGGCTATGGAGAATTGAAAACTTGGTAAGGGGCTGCTCTTTTTGGTTTTGTTATCTTTAAAAGAAACTTCATTTCAAAAGCCACAGGTGGGTAGCAGCTGGCAGCACAGAAGATGATAAAAGCACGGGTGTGTCTAGCCTATTCTCACCCCCTCTCCAGGGACACACAGAGACAATACAAAGGAAAGAGACTCTACCATCACACCAAGAAGTCCGACCAGTCATCTTAGCTGCTAATATGAAAACACAGTTGGAAGGAGAGAAAGAGAAAAGAAATGTTGGGATTGGGGGCATTGGATGAAGGAGAGAGATGGGTGCATCCTGGCTACTTAGAGCTAGAGGGACAGCAGGCTGCTCTTTCATGCTATGCTCCGACTTCAATACCACGTGGACTCAGACTTGACATGTGCTTCCACAGCAGTCTTGTCTTTCTGCTGACCATCTTCACCTTTGCAATCTGACACTCAATGTCCAATTCACCCTCAATGAAAATTCTTGCAAGAATTCTTTCTTTTGTGTTTCATAAACACACTCTGCCTAAAGAGCACAGAAGCACTGGGCCTTTCGCCTCTGAATAACCATCTTGTTCCCACATCATAGACCCAGTTTAGGTGTCACAGCATGGGACATCCTTCTCTGTCCAGCTTCTCCCACATCCCCTGGCCTGGCAGTGGGCAGCTCCGGATTCTTCTCTCTTGCCCACTTCTTACTGCAGACTTATGGTTGTTTCTTAAATCAATACCATCTGCAGAAACAGTACCATTTATCAGCTATTCTCTGCAAGCTCCCTCCGCTTATCACATCCTTTGATCACATAGAGAGTAGGTTCGATCCTAGTCAACCCCAGCCAGTCTCTTTCAGAATGTACCAACCGAAAGACTTTGTTTTTTTTCTTCTTGCCATTTTTTTTCTTTTTTAACAATTTATTCAGTTTGTATCCTGATTATAGCCCCTCCCACATCTCCACTTGGTCCCACCTTCCCTTTCTTTCCCCATCATACCTCTCCCCTAGTCTGCTGAAAAGGGGGAGTCCTCCTCTCCTACTACCTGACCCTAACTTATCAAATCTCCTCAGGACTGCCTGGATCATCTTCTTTTTGGCCTGGTAAAGCCACCCTGCCTTACAAGCAGGCAACCAAGTTCATGTCAGAGACTGCCCCTGTGCCCCTTAATAGGGTATTCATTTGGAGACTGAGCTGTCTATGGGCTACATTTGAGCAGGGGTTATAGGTCCTTTCTATGAATGGTTCTTGGTTGATCCATCACTCTCTGCAGGTCCCCCTGGGCCCAGATAATTTTGCCTTTGTTGGTCTCCTTGTGGAGTTCCTGTCCCCTCTGAGTCCTATCTCCCCCTCCCCCTTTCGCCCTTCTTTGATAAGACTCCATGCACCCTTCCCTAAGTTTGGCTGTAAGTCTCTGCTTTGATCCCTTTCTGGGTGGGGTCTTTCAGAGGACATCCTCCTTAGTATGCTTAAATATTGTTTAGCTTCTTTAGGTCTGTAGATTTTAGTTTATCCTATATAATGTGGCTAATATCTGCTTATAAGTGAGTGTAAACCATGTGTGTCTTTCTGCTTCTGGGTTACCTCACTCAGGATGATCTTTCCTAGCACATTTGCTCAATTATGTTCATAGCAGCTTTATTTGTAATAGCCAAAGTCTGGAAACAACCTAGATGTCCCTCAACTGGAGAATGGATACAGATATTGTGGTACATTTACACAATGGAATACTACTCAGCTATTAAAAACAAGGAAATCATGAAATTTGCAGGCAAATGCATGAAAGACATTCTTAAGCGGTGACAGGGATCCAGGTACAAATAACTGCAGAGGGTCAGGGATCTTCTTCCTCATCATCTGCTAGAAGTCCTGATGGTGTATGACTGGGTGGTAGTCCTTTAGTAAAGGCTTGAGCACAGATTCTGAGCATATGTCTCATAAGCCAAGCACTAAAACTACATAACATTATCAAAAGCAGCACTATCACTGAAGTCTAGCATAAATCTCTTTATGTAACACGCGGAAAGAATTATTTTTCCCTATACTGACTGAAAGCTATTTGACAGCTCCAGTCTGAACAACACACATAGAATGTGCATTTAACATGCGGTTCCATATTAAATCCAGACAGTAGTAGCTTCTCGAGTTACCCACTCTGCATAGTGTCTCAACTGGAAATCATCAGAGGATGTAGAATCCACCCATTTCAATCACATGTAAATCAGAGTGAGAAACTGCTCATCTTGGCAGGTCAAACACAGAAGCTTCATCATTTTACTTGGACACCTTCCCTCTAGAGAACCATAGATAACACTCTCTGGAAGTCTGTTCCGTCAAAAGATAAAAGATGCTATTTTTCCACCTCCCTTACCTCGTGGTCCTGTGAGGTGACTGTCTGTCTCCCTGTCCTGCCACTCTATCCCTCCTTCCAGTCCTCTGTAGATTCATGGCACTTTCTGTATGTACCACTATCCCTAGGCTCATACTACTTCACATTCGGTGTATTTTTGTCCCATTCTTCCTAAGGATGTAACTGCCCTGTGTGTATTATTTCATTCCATTTTATATGGTCTAAAAGCTAAGAAAAGTGCCTTGAACTTTGTTAAAAATATGTATCTGTTGGGTCAGTAAATTTTCCCATATTTTCAAGTGCTATAAAAGTTGTAGGTTTGGCAGTGTGAGGGCAAACAGTAACATAAAACATGCTGCTGTAATTACCCAGTGCTTAGAATGTCTCCCTGCCAGACAAACTCTGTAGACTAACTCATCACAATCTTCCAAATGTTTGAATATAATTCTTGAAAGCAACAACAATGACACCAATAGCGTTGTAGAACTGAGTTACATCATGAACAAAAAAAGAAAATAGTAATTATTGAAATGTTAAAAAGGAGTTAGTATGATTTAATGTTAATGATCAAAATCTGAGCCAAGTGGGTTGGCATATACTCATTATCTCAGCTCTTGTGTGGAGGCAGAGGGTCAGAAATTCAAGACCAGCTTCAACTATCTCCCTTTTCCCCTATAAGAGTTAAATTCTGAAGTTTAACCCTAGATGAGATTCTACTAAGGAAGACAGTAGGATGTCAACACTTTCCATTTCAACCCATCTCCACTAAGTTATTTAAGCCAACTGAATCCAACCACACCATCTCATGCTTTTAATAAGCCCTATTTTTAATTCCTGCGGAGTAACCAAGGTGATGCTGTATTACAAACAACTTCCAATTATGTAACCAGCCATCCGACACACGTGCTCCTAAAATAGGTTTAGCAATCTCTAAGGAGATTCTACCCTTAAAATGTTATAACTTTATTCTCAAGTATTTCGGCTTGGGTTTTTTTTAATTAAGGCATCTGTACAATAATTTCATCTGGTGAGGCAAAACCTGCTGATTAAATGTAATGCCTTCGCTTGATTTCTTTTTGGTTGTTGTTGCCAATTTATTTTTTCATTATTCATTTTGAAAGTAATAAAGAGATCTCCCACGCCAAGATAAAACTGTAGAGTGAAGCATAATTTGAGGATTATGTTCATGTAAATAAGGCACAATGCCAAGGAGAGTGCATTTTAGTTGCTTGTTCTTCCTACAAATGGGCAAGGGGTGAGTGTCAACAAAGTCATCTAGCACAGAGGCTGTTGGGATTCATGGTTAGATTAAATTCTTCACAATGCAGATGACTATATACACAGTTCTTAAAGGAAACATCTAAAGTCCCAGATGTGTCTATCTAGACTTACAGAGCTGGTAACTCTGAGTCAGAACAGCTACATTAAATCTGAGCTACATCTTACCACTGTGAGCCAGTCTCCTAGCCATCTTGTGTTCCAAGAGGATAACAGCTCCAGCGTACAATCTGTGGTAAAGAACTTAAAAGTAACAATACAGGTGAAGCACAGACTTTGTCTGACACAGAGGGAGGTCCTTGTCCGTTGCCTGTTCTTATTTACTGCACTATACATTAGAACAAGTCACCCCTACACCCGAGGAAACCTTTTCCCTGGTTTTATAATTTGTATATAATATTTATATCTTTAGCCAACTCTAAGATTTAGAAAGAGCTGATATATAATTCTTTATTAGTTACTTTTATTACATCTTCATGCCTAACCAAATCCTTTATAGTTCAGTAGTAGTGGTATGGAACACAAATCTTGTGCCAACCCTTAAACTTATTTACAGCTTACAGGAATCATTTTTCTTTATGATGTGAGGGTTGTGTTAGGCAAACACACTTAAAACAATGAGTACATATAAAATAATGACCATTGTATTGTGGTATTAAAATGGAACTGAGGAGGATTGAACATAGGTTTTAAAATCCCATTTTAATGGCCAACTTCCAAATTAATGATTATCCTTTGAAAGCGGGTACAATCACCATAGCTTCATAACTGAAAAAGAAAGCTCCTGGGATGCCAAGAGCTACCCACAGGGCAACAGCACAGGTTTGAATACTACAAATTCTAATTACAAAGAACTCATTTTCCCCATGACCAGATGATAATAACTTTGAATCAGGGAAGGTTTTAGTTAGCTACTGTGGGGAATGACTCTACAACTATTAAAAATTGATCTTTAGCACTGGTTAGCAGATACACATTAAGGTTAGCAATCACAAAAACCAGCTCAGCT
>CM053767.1:43423830-43495272 GCA_028658305.1 Pachyuromys duprasi | reverse complement strand
TCCCTCCTCCCCGCCCCCTCCAAGTCCACCAACAGGGGAGGACCTCCTCCCCTTCCATCCAACCCCAGCTCATCCTGTCTCCTCAGGGCTGGCTGCAATGTCCTCCCCTGGGATCTAGCCAGTCTGTCACTCCCCGGCTTGTATGGGGGAGGGTCAAAGAGTCAGCCATCAAGATCATGACTGAAACAGTCCCTGTTTCTCTCATTAGGGTCTTCAGTCCGACAACGAGCTATCATGGGCCCCATCTGAGCGGGGGTTCCAGGCCACATCCACACATGGTCCTTGGTTGTAGAAATCGTCTCTTACAAGACCCCTGTGCCCTGCTCAGTTTGGTCTTCGTGGAGCTCTTGTTCTCCCCAAGTCTCACCAACCTCTCCCAGATCTATCATTACTTCTAGTCCTCTAGCACTGGAATTTAAAACAGGGGTATGCAGGGACAGAAGTTACCAGGGAGGGAGACTGAGCCTTGTTCTTAAGGATTGGATGCACATCCTTCCAAATGGCTATTGACCCAACAAATCGCAATCCATGACAGGACTTCAGAGTCAACAGGTTTTATTTCGCTTACTTTTACAAAAGTGATCCTTTTCTTGATACTTGAGATTTATCAAAATTAATTCATTTAAATCTCCTATTGTACATGTTCTGAGTTTTAGAGAAAGAAACTCATTAAGTAATTGAGCGATCAAATGGGCCTTAATGAGAGACTGCAGCAGACAAGGTGTGAGCTTTCAAACTCCACCAAATTTCATCTGATCTCATCTACAACAGACAAAATACTTTGTTTTGCATAAATATTTTAATATAATATATCCTACTTTACTAGTGTCATTAACGAGGCCTTTTAAGTTTCTGATGCTCTAAGTATCTTATTCCCTGTGCTAAATGATAAGACAAGACGTGTAATATTAATAAAGGTTATCTTTCCCAGTATTGATTTTGGAAGCCTTTGATATGTTAAGATGTAACTATCTGCTAAAACATAAGAATTTTATTTTTTGCTTAGTGACACAGTGGTTAATTATGAAAGTGTGGTGATGCATGGTGTTGAGAAAAACAGGAAGTGGTTTGTGTTAGGGTTCAGAGAAAGCCACATAAACCACTCAGACAACCATCTCAGTCAAATATGGATGGTTTCTTTATTTACCACATACCTCAAGACTGATCACGATCAGGGATGCAGCCCAGACTTGGGAGCTGAATGGCTAAATGTCCTTCAGAGTCAGCTTATAAAGGCAAAAACCTCAGTTATCTCATACAGGAGCACGATCAGTGGAACAGGGTGGCCGGCTTGTCTGATTATTTTGCTAACTAGACAAGCATTTCCAACTAACCTTGAAAGTGTGCCTGGCAGCTGGGGCCAGCTGTGATTATTGTTGGGGAATTTCCAGGAATAAGGCCTCAGAGTTTCTCATTGAACATAAACATAGTTTATGGTCAACCTAACCTTGCACAGAGATTCTTTTACATCCGCAACAAGTTGAGATGACGGGTAGGCCTGGAATGGCTAGTTATGATAAAGGAGCAGGTCTCAACAATTTGTTTTCAGGGTAAAGCCAATGACATTGTGAATGATACATGCTTCTAAAGGTAAATTACAGGATCATGGTCTCTAGGAAGGGGGTCCTCACTCCAAAGGCCTCTTGGTTTCTAGAGGAAGATGTGGCTATATATCACAGTTGGCTCAGGAGTCCCTGCTCTCTTGATCTAAACACGTGCCCCTCTATGGTCTCTTCAGGTTGAATGTTTGTAGCACAGGGAACAACCCCACCTCTGTACTTCAAAAAGATCTGCCCCATTCTTTTTTGGTTTGTTTTGTGTTCGGTTTTTGTTTTCCAGCATTTCATAGGCAGGGCTTATGCTATCAGTGTTGTTTCTGATCTGATCACTGCCACCACTCAGAAGGGTTGAATAAATATTGCTCTCACCTATGAATAACATCACTGAGAAACTGGGGATGTTCAGCAAGCTCCCTGGGACCCAGACCCCTGAGAGCTCAGGAAGGCACTTTCTTAGGCTGCCTACAGTTCCACCTATGCTTCCTCAGAGAAGACACAGAGTCCTTTGGCATTCGGTGGTTTTAAGTTCTTTTTCAGTTGCATTGTCGGCAATGTTTGAATCTTAGGAATCCTGGGTCCTTTATCAGCAGGATTCTGATCATGACAGACAGCCAAGAAGCTACAGGATGTTGTGTGCCTCCTCTCCGTAGCAGCCTTCATTCAGCTCTTATTCTCCTGACTTTCAAGATAATTCTCTCATCTCCTTCTCAGAAGCCTGGGTCCTGATTTTTTTTCAATAGCCACCAAGGCCTGATGGGAGCTCTTCTCCTTTTATCCTGCTCTCCTATTAAGACAAGATCCACATTGCAAAAATAATTATCTTCTGGAATCTTATTGCATCACTGCTTTTAAAAACTCCTTTATTTCCCTGGAGCTTAGTGTTCCTGCTAAAGGGGGGGGGTGGTGATATGACATTAAGGACTCTAGAGCTCTTAGCGTAGATGAATGCCTAAGAGAGGAATCTTCTCTCTTTCTCTGTGTGTGTGTGTGTGTGTGTGTGTGTGTGTGTGTGTGTGAGAGAGAGAGAGAGAGAGAGAGAGAGAAGACAATTTGTGGGATTTGGTAGTTTCTCTTTGTCCACCACATTTGACAGTTCCAGGGTTCAAACTCATGCGGTTAAACTCAGTAGCAATCACCTTTGACCAGTAAGCAATTTGACCAGTCCAATTCTGTCTCTTTTAAAAGATACACATACACACTATATCTTACTGTGGGATAGATCTCTATTAATTAAAAAACTGAATTGTATACCATTATTAAAACTAATGTTCCTAATAACTAGGAATATATTGTTTATTTGGGTGTTTAAAACAATCAGACACAAAAATGCCTTTCATTGCTGAATTCCTTAACGTGGCTATTTGTGTCTACTTGGTTTCTAAAGGTAATGACAAATGCCCACTCTTGTACCAACACAAAACAGAAAGCAAAACACTACCTTTCTCCACTGCATGCATTCACAGGCCTCCATAATTACCTTCTTTCTGGGAAAAACATGGCCCCTCTCCTTATCCCCAAGCCCTGCTCATCACTAACGTCTCCTAAAGTGTTGGGTGTTGCTTCATTATTGAAAAGCCATGTCCTTAACTTCTACCCCATATTAGGCGGAACCGGTGAACCCCACTGAGGCTGCTCCACATCTGGTTCTTTTGGCAGGTGTTTGTCATTACATTGACAGTGTTTCCTGCATTGTATGCTTGTTTCCTTGAGGAACTGCAATCTCCTCAGAAAATGGAGTCTAAGTCTTCCACCTCTATATCTCATTTCTAAGCAAATAATTACAAAATCAGTATTGCCTAGTCTACTGACTGATTCTGAAGCAGAATGCTAAAGACACTTTGTAAATGAACAAAAGCGACTTGTTGGGTCTGTGCATTTCCACCAAGTCTTTCTTAGGGCTGTTAAATTCCTGGCGCATTCCCTGAGCTGACCATCCATGTTAGGAAATGTTCCTGCCTTGAATGCTTAAATATATTTATTTTCATCAACATTTGTTCCTGGCCAGTAAACTCACCTCACCATGCCAAACTACATCTGCATGGTGATAGCAAACAAACAAACGAACAGACAAACAATCACATTAACACCTATGTTTGCTCAGCTAATCATATGCCAGATAGATCTGAGAAAAGCATGTGGGAAGAGTTGACCGATTTTAGTGTTTTTATCCTACTGTGATAACTAACAGTTTGTTTAGATCCATAAAGATATATTTTTCGGTTTTTAAAAAATGATTTTCTGTGTGTGTGTTTTACCTACACGTATGCCTACACACCATGTGCCTGCCTGGTGCCCCTGTAGGTCAGTGAGATTCCCTAGAAATCGAGTCATGGAGAGTTGTTAGCCACTGTACAGGTACTGGGTCCTGGACCATCATCTCTGAAAGAGAGGCAGGTGCTCTGAACTGCTCAGCCATCTTTTCAGGCCTACAAAACTGTTTGTAGAGCAACATCAGACCCGCCTGCTACTGTTAAAATAAAAATGCAAGACTCATTTTCCAAAACAGATGCTGACATCAGGAAACAGCTTATTTTCTCTGCTCTTTGAAAAGTAGGTAGATAGACATTTTCACCTGTTGCTTGATGCATGTAATTATTTCAACAGCTGTGAGACGGCACAAATTTGGTATCACTCCTGCTTTTGTGAACTTTCCTTGTTCCTTCTTGTCTGGACAGGTGCTGATGGCTCACTTGCCTCAGGCCATCTAGAACCTATCAGTCCTTGAAACTGCTTTTCGACACTTTCCTCAAGTAAATCATTGATTGATTGCATCATGTTCCTTTCATGTCTTCTCAAGGCCATTCCGGGGCAAGGAGAATTCACTTGCTTAATAAATTCAGCTACCTTGCTGCATGAAACATACTTCCCTGTGCCCACTCTCTGCTACTCCTCTCTTGTTCAAGCTAAACTGTGCCTTCATAAAACATACCTGTTCCTATCAGAATATTAACATGAAACTTGGGAAGAAGCTTTAAAAATGTAGGCATCCAGTCTACATTTTTATGAAAAACTGACCTTCATGGGCAAGTGTCCTGTAAACACGGGCTTTCTAGGCCAGTGCTGTGCAAAGCTCCAGAGTGTGCTGTCTGATATGGCAGCTGCTGGCCACATCTGGCTATCAAGAACCTAAACCATACCTTGTATAAATAAGGAATGAATTTTAATGCATTTAGTTGATTTAAATATAAATATCCCGCTGACCAGTGTTTATCTGAGTTTGTAAAACAGTAGTATAAGGGAATAGATTCATTAATGTTGACTATAAGGCCCAGACTTCGTGAAGTTTTAAGTATGTAGATATTTGTTACATATATGTAAAAATAATTTTTGCCCAGTAAAATAGACATTAACGAAATACATGATCTGATGGACATTTCATTATTGACAAATATCAAATTTGTCAGATACTCCCTGAATTGTTCATAAGATTTTTATCCCTCATTAGTGGCTTAAATGCAACATTTTACATGTGTTTACTTTATATGTTGCTCTGAGAGGTTTTTTTTTATGTTTGTGGTTTGTTCTGTAACATATGCTTGTTTTGAAGGAGGGAGGAGACCAATAAAGGTCTTTCAGTAAGTATATGATAATTTCTCCCCTTTCTCTATGTTCTTCCTGCCTGCTGACAGCATCTACAGCATCGCATAGCTCCTGTTTCTACATGGCTCAATCCCACCACTCCCATCTTAGGACATCCTTTGGAGAAGTCTTAATTGATTCTTCTTTCAAATGCAATCTGATTAGGTTTTAGTTACATTTTCTCAGGTTTCTAAACCCCTTATATCATATATATATATATATATGTATATACACATACATATACAGATATATACATATGTATATATATACATATATGTATATGCCAATTAATAACAGTGGTCAATATTTATGGGAAGAGATAGACAAACAACTAGTTTTTAAATGAACAATGCAGTATGAGAAAGTCTTTTTGCTTGCAAATGATGAAATCACAACAAACTGACCTTAAAATAACTTAGTCCCTGTGACAATATAATGAGGAATGTTTTGCTAGGCCCATTAAAATGACAAGCAGTTGGATAATTATTTTTACAGTGTCAGGATTCTAAAGCTTAAAGTTTCCCAGCTTCTGTTATTTGGCAATGCTAAATGAATGTTGTCAAAAGATTAAATAAAAATTGGTTATAAATCTTCATTTAGCCACATCATGTAGGGAAGGTTACATTATAATAGGCATGCTTCTATCATCATTAAGAAAACAGAGAGTCTTATTTTAATAGTATTAAGACTATTGAAATTATTGTTTATTTTACATAATTGCCTTTGGAACTGAGCCTTCGATGGTCAATCCTGAGAGTACAGTCAAAGCTGACGACAATGGAAAGCAGGGAAAGCAAGTTCTGGTCTACCAGAGACGCTGGGTCTCCCTGACCTACTGTGGCCACCTTGCAGTAACCCATCATGCATGAAGGCTACTTTACTTTTCCAACTACATTTTCCTAACTGATTAAAGGTTCTGATTTCAGAAAATAGCCCATTTTCAACCCAGTTTGCCTGACTTTTTCAGGCAGTGACCTGTGGTTTGATCACCTGTCTAAACCATCTGGTGGCTCATTATAATCCTACAAATGGTCTCTCAAAAGCCCCATCATGCCTTTTTAACAGCAGCAGCAACACAGCCAGGGAGGGCTGATGAGTGGCTACTCCCTGACACAGCTAGTTCCTGCTGAACCAAAGACCAAAGTTGAACCCCAGTAATTTTTAATGTCAGCAAAAACTTACTGTGAGATGAAACTCTTCTTTCGGTTTGTATATGAATATCAGAAAGAAGGCTTTGGGATTTTAGACCAGGACTTTAGAAAATCCTCAATGATTTTTAAAATCACATTAAATGTGGCTTGCAATAGTGATTGTGGCATGAACTTATGCCATGTGAAGCCTGCAGGAGATTCAGTTCTATGGTAGGACCTGATAGCTATAAACACTTAAATATTAAGAATGTATACATATGCATAGAGTATAAGTTAATGAGTATACCTCCACATACTACATTTGTTTAAGAATCATTGTTTATATCAGAAGCAGAACAAATATGAGTTATTAAAATTAAATGTGATTATTTTTCTAAAAATAAACTTACTAATGGTGTTTCTTAAAATTGTAATTGTTCATAAAAGTCTCTCAGATAATGAACTATTCAGATGTTTTTGTCTTTCATTTATTTTTTTTACCTAGTATAGGAATGATTTAATTTAGCTTTTTTTCTGAGTTTTTTTGAGTTTATTTCATTTAAAATTTACAAAGTATTACATTTATAATAGTAAAGGTAATTTTAAAAGCAACACCACTTTCCAAATATACTCAGAAACAAATAAAATTCTATCAGCTATCTCTCTCTCTATCTGCCTACCTACATACCAAACACCTGTTTTCCTTTTCAGAAAGGTACATACATGTAGCCAAAAAAGAGTTATTAAATGAAAGAAGAGCAGGATAAAACATTAAAGTACAAAGCAGAGGTGGGCAAACCCGAGACTAGTAGTGTTCAAAGAAGCCCAGAGGGGGCTACAGGTAGAAAAGGTAGAAGGGGAAATCAGGGGAAATCAGAAGCCACACTCATCAAATGCAGAGAATCTCCTGGAGGAACCTCTAAAGGGACAGGGCAGGCAAGAGAGATATCCTGTTCTCCTCTGGCTTGTTTCCCTTGCTCTTCTTTTGAAATGAGTCATAGAATGTGTATACGTCTAGATAGCACCTACCATCCTGTACCATTGGCTAGCTACCCATTCTCCCCTCAGCATTCATATCATGAGCAAAGAGGGAATGGTGCTCCGACTCACCCAATGCCCCATTTAGGTGTTCTTTCCTCGTCACATCAGAGGCACTGATGATAGGCTTGCTCCTGCTGGCCCTGTTTCTTTTCAAAGGCTCTAATGCACAGATAACACACAATCTGCCTGTGTCTTCCCAGAATGTTTATTCATGAAGTGGGTGACTGTGGAATTGTTCCCCCTCTTTGTTCTGCTTGCTCCCAGTGACTAGCTCTGTATCTAACACTTGCTGCTTATTGAAGGAATGGAATTGTCAGCAAAATGAAATAGACTTCATCATCATAGTGTCTATCACTTTGCATCTGTGTCATTTCTCTGACAGTAACATGGTTGATGAATAGAATTTGTTGAACTACAGAGAACAATAAGATACTGTTCTTGAAGCTCTGGCCTTGACTGCTATCTGAATGCAAAGCCATCAAAGTTAAGTGAAAATGCCTTATATAGTATCAAAATGATTTCAATCACATTGGAGTGTCCATGGCCAGTACTTCAAATAACTGTTCTCAAACTGTCAGTTAAATATCTTAGTCTCACAGACCAAAATTTTTCAAAGGTTATGATTGATTGCCTAGAGATGTTTTATTATTGATATAAGATGACTTTAATATATGAAGTCTAAATACCAATAGCAGCAAATATGGCTACCCTTTGCTGAGGTTACTTGATATGGCCTATCTCTAATGTTCACTACAGAGATGGTACCAGATATGGTCCTGTCACCATCATATGGACTTCCTTATCAAACACTTCCAGGCCTTCCCAGAGTGAAGGGGAGAAGGAAACAGAGCATCCTGGGCCTTTGAAGTCATGGCCTGTCATGTTTGAAAGTCTTTAAGAGGGCCACATGTCAAGGTATCATGAGAACCTCCGGAGCTCAGAGACGCTCTATCTGGTCAACAGCCACCAAGAAAATGGGGACCTCAGCCTTTTAACAGAAGAAGTGAATTCTGCCAACAATTGGGTAGAGTGGGAAGAGAATCCCAACCTTCAGAAGGGAGCACAGCTTAGAAGCTGCATGAACTGCAGCGTTGTAAGCCCTGAGCACAGAACCCAGGTGACTCATGCCCAGGCTCCTCATCTACACATACCAAGATTACAAATGCGTGTTGTTGGAAGCCACCAAATCTTTGGTGATTCGTTGTATAGCAAACATAATTATTATAGGTGAGTTATTTTCTTAATCTCAATTAGTTTTAGTTTTGATAGAAGTGAATCATACAGGAATTACAGGAAAATTCAGCATAGAGCTCAGCATGTTTGTTTCTTTCACTATAAACTGAAGAAAGGGAATAATAAGATAGGAGATAAGGACCCAGTCAGCTAATGGTAATAACAGTAGTGCACATTACAGGACATGCAATCTGCTACAACACTGAGATACGCCTGTAAACAAAACAAACAGGGAAGTGAATAGGGGTTCAGCTTCCCATACGTATAGGTTGAGTAACATGCCAATTTACCATCAAGCCTGACAGCATCTATACACTTACATGTTTATGTTCTCTCTCTCTCTCTCTCCCTCTCTCTCTTTTCTCTCTCTCTCTCTCTCTCTCTCTCTCTCTCTCTCTCTCTCTCTCACACACACACACACACACACATACATACATGAAAGTACTGGAAAAGGCAAATTGTTCTTTCATTTAAACATTTTTATATAATATTTGTTTGTATGGTATATGCATATGCTCTTCACAGCACTCTGGATGAAGGGAGCTATTTCCTGTCCAACTTAGAGTAAACCGTGTTCCCCAGTGGTTGTACCTTGGGGTAGCTGTAAGTAGGGCCTTGGCTATGAGGAAGATTATTGTGATCCATTTTTAAGCAGAGTGATGAAAACATCTCTGATGTGACTTGGATCCTTGACACTTTACAAAGTGCATGATGGATGTTGTTTTATAACCATAAATTTAATTCTGGGGAGGCTGAAGCAGGAGGATTTAGGATTCCAGGAGCATGTGAGCTACTTAAAAGGCATCTAGCTAAAAATACCAGCAACCAGGAAATAAAACCACATAATCAACAACAACAAGCCAATAAAAAACAAAACAGCAACAAACCCCCAACATGTTCTATTTTGCAAAGCAGCCTCATGGGAGTGAAGCCAGAGAGACCAGAGATGAGGTTGCTCTCTCCCTGTGAACCCTGAGTAGCATCTCCTCACCCCTGCACACCCCAGAGAGCCTACCTCAGTGCCCTACACAGAGCAAATGCCTAATAAGCATGCACCAACCAAGAACTAAAGTAACTAGATCGATCTCAAATACTAAACTTGACAGTATTAGTACCCAGTGTGTCTTCCTAGAAAGCACTTACAGCAGAGTTCAATGGAGAAGGCCAGCTGGAACTTGCCTGGGAAGTAGTTATTAGCTAATTTGAAAATGAGCTACTGCCTATGGTAAGTGATTGAAGCCAATATGATCTCAAAATCTGGCCAATGAAAAGATACTGCTTTACATAAAGAAATAATCTGAAGAGTATTTAGAGTTGACAGGCAGTAAATTAAACAATCTTAATTTTACAGTTCACGTCATCAGTCAAAGATATCTGTATCTGCACATATAGTTAGATATACATATGTTTATATAAGCTTGTTTGTGTATGTTATATGTATATATACTATAAGGCATATATTTAGTTTTAGAAACTCCTCTTCTTTCCTCCACTGATCCCCTTTAACTTTTGACTTGAAAGCCAGTGCTTATAATACCTGG
Source organism: Pachyuromys duprasi (assembly GCA_028658305.1). Lineage (NCBI taxonomy): Eukaryota > Metazoa > Chordata > Mammalia > Rodentia > Muridae > Pachyuromys > Pachyuromys duprasi. The sequence goes on along the minus strand of CM053767.1, from coordinate 43,485,189 downwards.
TTCCTGCCTTGGCTCCTCACACAAACACTACCATGCTTGGTGACTGCCAAATGGTATAATCTTCTATTTGCCCTTTGTGCCCAAGTTTTATAGGTCACAGAGTAATATCTTATTGATCAAATGACTGAAATGCCATAATGATTTCCCCAAACTTGGAAGCAATAGGCTTTGGAAACAGATGACTTGACACAGTTAATCTGGTGCACAGAACAAAATGGCGTGCTGTTTGGTGACAATGGACTAGGATGGCTGCAAGGAGGCGGCTGAAAGGAAGCTCTCTACACTCACCTTGCAGGTCTCAGGTGGAGGTGTGGCTTGGCTGTGAACAGCTGCTAAGCTTTACATTAGTGGTTGCTAAGGTTCTTCCTCACAACCATTCCAAGAATAAAACCGCTACTGGGCAGGAGACTTTCCATCTTGTTCATTAGTGTGGTGGCTTGAGTAAGCATGGCCCCATATGCTAACACATTTTAAAACTTGGACCCCAGTTGGCAGAACAATTTGGGAAGAACTGGAAGGTATGGCTTTGTTTGAGGAGATGTGCCACTGGAGTGAGGTTGGGGAATTTTCAGATGCAAAAGACACATGGCATTCACAGGGTGCCCTCTCTCTCTGCCAATCAGTGAATCGGGATGTGAGTTCTCAGCTTCTAGCTGGGCTTTTGTTTGCATTTATTGGGTTCTTTTTCCTACCTTCCTACACCACACCTATCTCTTCTAATTATCCCAAAACTAGGTAGGAGAGAAAGGTTAGAGGGAAAAGGCAGCATCAATATCGTTAGACAACTCCCTGATGATTAGTGGTGTAAAGGTTCTAGGGGCAAATTTGATCTTCGTTGTCAAGATATCTCCAAACAGCAATGAGCAATCTAGCAATCAGCAACAAATGGCAAGCAGCAAGCAGCAACAGGAGCAGCAATAGGGGCAGCAGCAGCCACTGCAGGCCCTCTCAGGGCTCTCACATTTATACCCTCTCAAGAGTCTCCAAAACTCCAAACAAACAGCTGAGCTAGCAAAATCATGCTTCTCCCAGAGCATGAGACAAATCACAGTTAACTGCTGAGGCAGCTCTATATCTGAAGCAGCCCTGTATCTCACACCTGGGATTAAAACAAAACATATTCACACCATAATGAATAAAAAAATCAAAATTGTCACTACACAACTGTTCCCTGTTACCATGTCATTGTTCTGCCATCACGGACTCTACGTGGTTGAAACTGTAAGCCCCAAACGAAATGCTTTCTTTATTTCTTTAATCAGTTGCTTTAATTTGCTCTGTTCTCACACAGCAGTAGGAGAGTAAGCAAGAAAATTACTGTATTCCACAGCTTTATCTTTAGTGAGCAGTGAGTGAGCTCTCTGTCCTTAATACTGTAGCAACTGATCTTCCAAGGCTATCATGCAGACAATATTCAATTATGTATTTAGGCAGCAAAATAACACATATACACCAGGAAGGGCATCATGGTAAGATAGCATATCTCAACATTGGAAAGATGAAAACTATTACTTCCTTATAACAGTGTCCAGGATTTGGAATTAGTCATTTCTTCTTTAGGCATATAGAACTCTCAACATAAAAGTAAAACTGTACATACAGCCCACTGCCATGATGTTGGCCTGTGACTCAGATCTAGCTGTGATAGATAGGGTCAGTTTTAACCTTCATAATTTCATAATGTTACAATTTCACACATCTAAAGAAATGTTTAACGTCATTGGAATACTACATCAAATTTTAAAAAGTATCAGTGCAATGGGCCGTGCTGCTAGTAGCCTTTAGAAACATCCCAGACAGTGGCTATGAGCTTCCACTCTGCTGTGTGATGATGAGCACTTTTCCACCCAGTCAGAGACACATGCTTGCTCAACCTCAGACAAGTGTGAGTGGAAGTCAAAGATAAAACCACCACTTGGTACACATAGGACATCTTCATGACAGATGTCCTTGAGGTGAAGAAATGGGCTGAAACTTGAGCCCTAACCCTTCTGAAGGGTGACATTGGGCAAAAGGTCATGGTATAGTACCTGGATATGAAAATCCATGTCAGTCAGGGCCTGGGCTTCTTAGGAAATCAAGAGACCTCATCTTGTTAGACATTCTCTTGCAGGGACTAGCAAATCCACCACCTCGGCACGGCCTAGAGGCTGCATGGAGAGCAGCGTGCCACAGAGTCTCATGTTCTTTCTGAGTCTGGTTCTCTGTCGCTTTAGTTTAAGTGGCCATGTAAACTACCATGCCCTCCCTGTCTGACAGGATAGGTGATATCTCACACATTATGTGTTACTTAATATGCAGTCATGAAGATGTGAACAATCACCCTCCTTGTTTTAACTTCTCTCCATGTGGTACACACATGGAAAGACCCTGGCTTTTCCTAAGATAGTTACATTCCAGTGCTGACTCTGTCACCTATGATTTGTGGTAAGCTGACTCAGCTTTACTAAGCATCGGTCTCTTCATCTTATAGGACAGCTCATGGCCTTGGCCTTGAGGCAACTAAAAAGGATCTGTACAAATGTGTCTCCCTAGATCCATATGCATGAATTAATATTAAATACAGAGATGCACATACAATTCATAACTATGCTTAAAAGGTGTATGCTGAGGAAAAAGTAAACACCTGTACACCCACACAGAAAACCTCCAAACATGCACACACACACACACACATTCACATATACACACATGCATGCACACATACATGCACCACAGACACACACACACATATACACATGCCCATGCACATAGATATACACACACAAATACACACCATGGGAAGCACTGGTCCCTAAGGGACTCTGTTGCACAGAAGTTGTGGAAGTACAAGAAGTAAAAGAATAAAGTAAAACCAGGAAACTGGGAACATTTGAAAAAAAATTTGGTGAGGACCATCCAGAGAAAGATGCAGGAGGATGTGGGAACAAGTGACCTTTGCTTAGCAATACTTGGTTTTTCTATAGGTATACCTGTACATATATCTTGTTTTCATACATGCCATTAGTTACATAGCTGGTATGATTTCTCTAATAAAATTAAACATTTGATAATTTTTATCTTTTCATCTGTGCTCTTTAGCTGTTAACTGTTTTGTCCATTTTTACCTAAGAAACATTTTGAAAATATGAGGTTGCATCTCCTTAATGTAGTAAAGCAAACCACGGTATTTTTTCTGTTTATATTATGTAGTATAAGATTCGTTACCCTTAGTCCTCTAACTCTCCCTACATCTATTAGTGCCTAATTCCTGAAAACTATGGTTTTTCAAAACCCCCAAACACATGCAATTATAGTTTTAATGTAAGAGACTCTGTAAATGATCAATAAATCTAAAACCCACAAACATTTCAGTTTTGGTTTAGAAATATGTGTGTGAGCCCCATGTTATGAAATTGTAGCATTGATTTTTCACTTTGTACTTGACCTCTACATGAAAGCATAAAGGACTCATGTCTGATTTTATATCAATTCATCTTATTCTCTTCACCTTGCTCTTTACCTTGGAAGACATGGTAGGAAAAATATTGGATTTTGGTGTAGTTAGCTTTAACTGCCAACTTGATGCAGTCTAGAGTAACCTGAGGAGGATATGCCAACCAACACTGTCTAGATCACATTGGCCTGTGTCCTATTTTAACTGTTGTACGAGGGTCCAGCCTACTGTGGGTAGTTCCATTTCCTTGGCAGGTAGTCATAGGCTACATAACAAGGCTAGTTAATCATGAATGAGCAAAGGAAAAGCAAGCTACATTCCTACATCGTTCCCGCCTTTATTCCCTTTCCCAGCTTCCCTCAATGTTGGAAGTGAAGATGAAATAAGTAACCTGGAAGTGGAAGATGAAATAAGCCTTTTCTACCCTAAGCTGCTTTCTGTCAGAATGTTTTTTCATAGTCACAGAATCCAACTACAACTTCTACCATTCTTATCCCCTAAATTATATACAGAGTCAAAGTTATGTGAGTTATTTATTCACCAGTGGTGGAAGTTCCCTTACCATGCTAGTGTTCACATAGAGAATATCAAGAGCCCATCCTAAACATAAAGAGCTAAGATTATGGTTCTCTATAGAAATCTGGTGCATGGACCCAAACACTCCCTTTTCCCCTGGAATTGAGAAAGAAGCAGGACAGAGATGATTTCTCACTTTGTACTTGACTTGAAACAGGGAGGGGCTGGGGAGATGGCTCAATGCTTAAGAGCACTGGCTATTCTCTCTTTTAGAGGTTCTGAGTTCAAGTCCCAGCAACTACACATGTCTCACAACCATCTATGATAAGGCCTGGTGCCCTCTTCTGGTGTTCAGGAATACATGTAGACCCAGCACTTAGGAACAGTGTCAGTCAGATCCTGGTGAGTTTGAGGCCAGCTTGGTCTAAATAATGAGTTCCAGGAGTACTAGGGCTATGTAGGGAAATCCTAACTCAAAAAAGAAACAAACAAACAAAAGCAGGCAGCTCGCTTAGGTATGATGGCACACACCTATAGTCCCAGCAATTCAGAAGATTATGACAATGAAATTTGAATTCAGAAATCAAAGGCCATCATTGTCAACACAGAAAGAGACTGAGTGAAAGTAAAAATCATGACGGCAACAACAACAAGTTGTTTGCATTCAAAAATAAAACACACAGTCAGTTGACTTTGGTGTCCTGTTGTGAATATTATCCTACAGTGTGGCTGGACATGCACAGCCCCACATGTCGATGTGCACAGAACCCTCTAAGCTCAAGCTCTGAGAACCTCAGCATGGGGACCACTGAGAACTGGGCATGAAATGATTGCAGAATAAGATGGACTGAAACATATGACGGAACAGACAACTCTCATCTTTATTTTTATTTAAGCTGGTATGTTTTAGGTGGGCATATTTCAACTGAAATATAAAATCCACAAAAATCACTACATTCAGATCCACTTGTCTGTAAAAAAAAATCATCATAAGAACTGCGAATTGATGAATAAAACATTTCCTTGGAAGGAGAAGTATAAAGGAAAGCATTGCATTTAAAATCCAAAGCAAGCATGGGTCCTATTGCTTATTACTGACCATGTAGAAAGTTAGACAGAGACTAAAGACAGAGATCAGACACTTTCAAAATTAATGAGTATTGGACAACTGGACAACATCACCACAGAATTTACTGCCTTTTGGACAGGTGTGGATTCTCATTTAAGGATTTTGCACCTGAGATTGTGAATCATTAAAATGGAAGAACAGACATTCATGGGAAAGGTATCTAATCCACTGACCTCGCAACTTTACTGAAATATAGCTAACTGGTCTGAAATTTATGTCTGATAAGTATGTAAACTGATTGAAGTTATAAATATCTTCAAAGGACCATCCAAAGATCATTAGAACCTCTTTTATTAATGAGAACAAAACAGGAAAATTATCTCATGTTTGGGAAAATCCAATATTGCACTTTTCATCCTAACTTAGACACTTGAGCCAAAGTAGACCTTGCATACTGCATTCTAAGCAGGTGCTCTAACAGGGAGTTCTGTCCCCAGCCTTTCTTTCCTCTTTTTTTTTAATAGTCTTGGTATAGTGCCTAGACCATCCTTGAACCCACTGTGTAGCCTACACAGGCTTCCAACTAGAATCATCTTATTTCATCCTCCTGAACCGTTGAGATTATAGGCCTGGCTTAGGATTTCCATATCATATCATCAGAGCTATAGTTCTTTTTATTTTTATTTTATGAGTGTTTTGCCTGCATATCTGTGTACCATGAGTATGTAGTGCCCATTAGCGGTAAGAAAAGGGTTTTGTATCCCTTCGAACTGAAATTATCGATAGTTGTAAGCTACCATTTGGGTGCTGGGAACCAAATATAGGTCCTCTGCAAGAACAGCAAGTGCTCTTAACCAAGAAGCTATCCCTCCACCCTAGTTTACATTTTTTAAAAATTCATTTAGATTTTACTTCTGGGTGTGGTTACCATGTAGAGACCCTCAAGAAATGTAAGCCCAACAGTGAGTTTCCACTGTCACCATACAGATCCTTTGTGGCTCTGTAAACTAGATCCTCATCTGGCCTCTGTGCTCTGGGAAGTCCAGTCCTTGGTGCCTTTTCTCTTGCTACGTACTCTCACTGCTTAGGTTATCTTCTGCAATTCTCAGATATACTGTTTATTGTTCTCATCGTTGTTACAAAGCACCTGACAAAAGCTACTTAACAAACAGTTTCCTTCTGCTCACAATTTGAAAGTCCCATCCAGTCCATTGAGGCCTGGAAGTCATGGTGGCAAGAACACGTGGCAGCTTGTCAAACCGTATCCACAATCAGGAAGCAAAATGGGATGGCTGTGGTTCAGCTCACTTTCTCCTTCTTAGGTCAATCTGCAACCCCAACATACGTGTAACTACACCTCATTAGGGTGGGTCTTCCCACCTTAATTATCCCAGTCTAGAAATCCCTCACAGAGATGCCCAGAGACTTCTCTCCACAGTGATTCTAGGTCCTTTCAAGTTAATAATCAGCATTAATGAGCCCCAAAGAGTTAGTAGCCAAACTCATTCTATGCTAAATTGTATTTCCAGTATTATCGTTTGGTTAGTTGATTTTGGTTCTGAGATAGGGTCTCACTGTGCAGCCCAGGCTGGTCTAGACCTCATTATGTAGCTACCTTAACTAAACAGTGGGATGGCAGCCCTCCATCAATACAGAAAGCTATAGTTTAAGCTTTAACCTCCATATTTGTACAGAAAATCATCCTAGTCATCTGCATTGTCATCCATAAGTTAATATGTCTGTCTTAGTTAGTGTTTCTATTGCTGCAAGGTACACCATGACCAAAAGGGTTTATTCACTTTATGTTTCTATATTGCTGTTCACCATTGAAGGAAGTCAGGAACTCAAACAGGGCAGAATCCTGGAATCAGGAGCTGATGCAGAGGCCATGGAGGGATGCTTCTTACTGGCTTGCTTCCCATGGCTTACACAGCCTGCTTGCTTATTGAACCCATCAACCACCTGATGGATGGTACTACCCACAATAAGCTGGGCCTTCCCCCATTTATCATTAGTTGTGAAAATCCTGGATCTCCTGGAGGCATTTCCTCAAAGGAGGCTCCTTCTTCTCTAATGGCTCTAGCTTGTGTCAAGTTGACACACAAAGTCAGTCAGTACAATGTACAAATGACAATTCTTGATTATTGTCAATGAAAGCTGCTCATGCCTAGCTGTTTCCATCTCAATGAAGCAACCCCATCCACAACCAAGTGCTCAAGATAAATACTTGTGAGTGAGTCATCTTTAACTCCCCATTTCTGTAAACACTCACTGTGATTTCTCTGTCAAGAATATTGCCAGTCATAATCCTGTCCACCACCTCCAAACAGACACAAGCTTAGTCAAAGACATCATTGTCATTTATGTGGACCTCAGAACTGTTCCCTCCACTTCTATTTCTGTCCTTCCAAGCCCTGTCTCCATTGGAGGCCAGAGCAGTGTTTGAGAAACAAGTCAGATCCTGTCCCTGCTATGTTTGGTGCTCTCTCATGACTCTTCTCACTCTACTACAGAGCCCTGCCCTGTCTCCCATCCTGATCTGGCCGTACAACCTCCGTACCCCGACTTGGCACTTTCAATCTACAGTGGCATTTGCTGTTCTTGCTACCTTTCTGTTACACCTTTCAACATTCTGTGCTGGAGACCCCCAATTTACCAGGACACATTGCAGTACAACTGTCTTTCTTGAAACAGTTCACCTTTTACACAAATTGTCAATATGTAATTGTCTCTTTGATTTGTTGCGTGTTTGTTTGGGGTTTTTGTTTGTTTGTTTTGCTGTTGTTGGCTGTGTTTTCAGATTCAATACTACTCAAAGTGTATGAAAAATTAACATAGCTACATGTTGATAGGTCATCTTTCCTAATTTGATGTCAGCTCCACATAGGCTGGAATTCTGTTTGTACCATTACATCCACCCTCTCTGCTACAGAGCCGGCACTTAGTAAGTAGTCCTTAAATGAAAGAAACATAAATGAATGCACTGTTATTTTTAAATCCTGTCTTAGTAGATGATTCCTAGAAACTATTTTTGTAAATGTAAAGTGAAATGCTGATTAACTTTGGACAGGTGGGTTTAAGTTTTAATCACGCAGTCACTACATTAATAGAAATATATAAATATATGCATATATAGTATATGTGTTTATACACAGCTTCCTCCAGCAGTCAGTTATTATACTACTGGCATTTTTTTTTGTTGGGCAGCAATGAATATTTGAATTAAATATGGGTGTGTCCATCTGTTGCACATGAACCAAGAAGTAGGTTGACAACAGCACATTTTAATAGAACTGGATATGTAAAGGCGAATTTGCTATCAGGAAGCCATCTCCTGAGCCAGAAACATCTGCTGAGACAAGAAGCATGCCCTATTTGAAACAAATACTTATAACATCTTCCTACACAGCATATGACGGCTCATTGATTTTAGCACTCTTTAGACTCCACAAGAGCCCCGGAGGATGGATGAAAGCCATGAAGAACTGCCAGCAGCCAGCTAGCCTTGAAGTTTGGTGAAATCCAGGGAATGAGCCAAGAAGAAGGCAGCTGGCTGATAACCAACCTCCCAATTTGATCCAGCTATAGTTAGCAATCATTATTATCGTTATTAATCGTTATTAAGACTGTATAGTCAGAACAATGTATCCCCCTAGGACTGGTCTACTGACTTCAACATTAATTTGTTCATATTCTAACATAGTAGAGTATCAATAGCTTGAAGATAATCTACATAACTATTGACAACAGAGAAGGGTCCCACAAATCTAATAATAGCCTGAAGAGATAACACTCTAGCTTTTTTATTACACAGTGAAATGCACCTACAGAAACCCTTCTGCTAATTCACTGCTCCCATCTTGCACCAGGCAAACTAATTCACAATGAATAAGGTTTCCTTGGCTCTTTGAAGCAATGCTTTATAAAAATTCTAGGCATGCCCATCTGAAAATAACTTAAAAATCTCTATTGTAGCTTTTTGGCTTTCTTCCCATTTCATAAAAATATTTGAGTAAATTCAGACACCTGTCTATCCAGTGTGTTGTAAATCCATAGATTGACCATTTCTGCACTACAATAATGCTATGGATGTTAGAGTAATTTTCTACACAGTTTATCAGCTTTCTCAGTAGAGATTCATTCCTTAGGAATCATCAGAGATGTAATAAATTCCCTTCCTGTCTCCATCTTTCCCTTTTCCACTTTTTTTTATCCACCCTATTCTCTCTCCTGATGCCAGCTCAGTTAGTTGCAAAGAAAATATGGTAGAGCTATATGAAAATATTCCCTGACATAGAAGCCTACTCTTCCAGTGTCTTCCACACAGGCCGCCAATCCAAACTAAGATGTTAATGCTGCTGATTGATTGTGGAAAACACATATTTTAAAGGTAACAATCTATTCATTTCTCTTGTGTCTTAGAATATATTAACATTTGACCCAAAAACATTTAGGAATAATTCTGTCCTTAATAGACAAACATACTCTTTAGTGAGAAGGAGTCCATAAAGAAGGAATTTGGCAGTACTACTCTACTCTACTCTAACTCCTCCAAGTCTGTGGATGGGGAACTGACAGACATGTGCCTGGATTTACACAAATGATGAGATCTTCTTTAGTCATGAAATTCTGAAGCAGACAGCTGCTTTATTCAGGGTCCACACCCAAGTTATTGATATCAATGTGTAGATCATTTGGGAAGAAAACAGCGCAGAATAGACTAGTTTTCGGGAAGTTACTGTGAGTGGCAATCCCACACAGCCAACAGATACTAAGCATGATGAGGAGTTGGTGTTAGGAGATTAAGACATTACCTGATGGTTCATAAATGACAGAACCTAATTTAATCACTTCTACCACTGTTCCAAGTGATTAAACACACACCAGACACAGGAAGATTGGGGTAGGGGTGAGCTCTGCACTTACGTTCAGAGATGACAGGAAATGGGAAGGTGTTCCTAAAAGCAAACTTCACAGTGTTCTCTGCCCTTGTTGCACTGTGCAGGGTATGATGAGAAGAGCCCTGTGTGCACAGGCACAGAGCATCACACCTATCACCAAAATCTCTGTAAAGATGAATGTTTTCCTTGACTGCTTTTGCGTCTCTTTATATTTTGGACAAGACAAATTCATGTCCCTGGAAAAGCACTTGCAGAAGAGCAGGGAGTGACTGTTCATCCCAGACTGACAGAGAAGCCTGCAGTGGCTGTGAGAGGGTCCTCATGCACTTAGCTGGCCTGACATTTGGAGCTCTCTGCATTAGTGGGCTTCTTTCTTGACCGTGACTTGGAGGAATCTGGCTGTCTCTATTGCCTTTCTGAGGCTGTACGCATGTCCAGGTGTAGTTTCAGCAGTGCCTGTGGATTCTGCTTGGACTGCTTTCTTGGGGAAAGTGAAAGTGAGTGACTGCACCAGTGACAGAGGCTCACACTCACAAGGAAGACGGGCTCCCATCTTCCTTGCTAAATATAGTCTGATTGTATAGCCACTGAGGTGTCAGGACAAGTGACCCCTCCTTAGGATTGGCAGGTGAATTGCTTTTCCCAGAGCAGTATTTCAGTATGAGACCATCAACTGGCCTCAAAGATGAGATTGGGCCAGTCACCTCAAACATTTTAAAACTAGCAAAGGCTTCGTGTGATTTTCTCTTCTCTCTGCTGAGACTTTATTGGGGTCTCCAGATCACAATGCTTTTATCGGGTTTGTCAGTGATCAGGGACTGCCTTAATCAAGCTAAGAAAAATAGCTCACCGAACCCAGTTGTGTACTCACAGAACCCAGGCCCTGTTCAAAGCTGCTATCTGCACAAATTGCCATGCATTAGCTACAGTCGGAGGAGAATATTAGTCAATTCAGATGGTAAAATATATAAGAAAGCTCATTGACAGAGGGATCAATGTCCGAGCTTGTATTTGAAACCTACACATGGGTTAAAAAATGTCACCATAAGTAATAAATAACTGAGTGCAGAGAGGAATGTGCAGCAATACAGAATCATGCTTTCTTTCCTATACAAAAATACCTCAAGCATAAAAACAGGAGCCTCCCTCAGAAAATAATAATACAGCAATAAAACAACTTCCTGCCACAGGGAGAGCTGTGACAGCCTCCGGTGAACTTCAAAATTCCATGCATCTTATTTCATGTGAGGCATTTGATACATAGTTCAGTGTCCATGAACATGGTTACTGACATTGCATAACATTTGTATATAAACTTACTTTTAATGAAAGACCGCATTTATTCTTAGAATTTTTTCTTGTTGAATAATTGTTCCTGGAAAATGTAAAGAAACATCTATGTCTCTTCAGCCATCTTGGTTCCTTACAGGAGTGTAGGTGACTAGAAGACAGTATATGACTGAGGTAGCCCACTTCAGTTAACTGTTTATCCAGTATGCTGTTGCAGAGAGGGCCGAGGCCTTGTGAGGGTATTCTGAAGGTTTTCCAAGCCTCATTAGCCCCCTAGATCTCCTCCTACCGTCCGCTACAGAATGTTAAAGCTTGATCTTGTGGGGTCACTATAGCTGCCTGCTTCAACATCCACAGTCATGTGTGACCTTGAGAAAGAAGTTACATGACATTTTCAGGAATGTATTTGGCAGCCAATATACCAAAGTGAAACTTACCCATGACTTCAGTGTCAGGTCAGGGGTATGAACTGGATGTATAATATATTTTTTGCACACTATTTTAAAATAAACAAGCCCCAGATAAAAACTAATAGCCCATATGGGCTTGATTTAACAAGTTATGCAATGGAAAATCAAATACCACATGAACTCAATCTTTATAAGAAAGAGAATGTATTCTCTATTTCAAGTACAAAAACTGTCAATTTAAAGAATTAAATATTATAGATTTTTCTCAACTCATGACAGCTGTTATAAGAAATACATTTGTTTATTATTCATTATAGCATTTGTCGATTAAATATTAGATGGCCAGATATCTGTAAAATGCTGAACCAAACTTTTCCATGGCTGTATAAAATGAACTAAGTTACAAATGTAGATATGCAACTTTTGACAGGATCTACAGAACAAGAGGGAAAAAAAGGAAGATAAATAGACCTTGCTTAGGCCATGGGATGGAGGCAGAGACTATGTAGGTGAGAGGTTGAGAATAGCTGAGAAGGCTCTGGGCTTAAATAGAGATGTACTTGGTATCTTGCAAGGGCTGACACTGCCCCATGCTCAGTGTGGCTGGACCACTCAGTGAGGGTAGGGCCTGGAATGGGACCAGAAGCAAATAGAAGGCAGGTTTTGGCGAGCCTAATTGGCCAGGCTTGAGATTTCAAATTTTGATCCAGTTGAATAGAGTGGAGAGGTTGAAAGGATGAACTCAATGGGCCCATGCAAAGGATTTACCAGGAGAGAGAGAACATATTAATATAAATGTCAGGAGCTATGTGAACCACAGACCACCTCTTTCTGAACCATCACAAACAGGTCTAGAGGTCCCAACCACCAAGATGAGCCACGAATATTTTCATCCATAAATAGAACCTTGGACCATTGACACCTTGCTCTTTCCCACTGTTGTCTCATGGCTCTCTGGGAAATGTATTCAGCAGTTACATTTTTACAGTGCTGTATATTCACAATAAAACTTCATGCAAAGCTGCATGAAAGTGGGTTGTGTGTAATTTTGTGGTACAAAAGGAAATGGGTGAATTTGTAGCTTAAAGGAAATCTATCATTTGACTAAGATTTAGGGTATGCAAAAGGCAAAGCCACTTCCAGTTACTGCCCTGCAGGATGCTCTTCCTCCTTCTTCCTAAATTTTAATTCGACAATTTATGAGGAACAAAGCAATGATGCTATTCATGAAAACAATGTGAAACACTTAAAACAAGCTGGAAATGCAAACGCAGAATCTCAAATACTGAGGTTTCTGTGGTGAGGGTGAATGCATTTATACCTTCTCACAGGAACTTTATTCATCTTCAAAATGTCCACCATGAAGAGTAGGGTGGGGATCTGAACATGTTCCCTGTTCTGTAATTATGAGATTGCCCATTTTTCTTCTTTAAGCCAGCTAATATTTGTATCTGGTGGCAATGTTTGTCAGAAAGCCAGTGTGGCTTACAACATTAACCAGAGACTCCCAATTCCCAACCAATGGCATGTGTTCTGCCTGTGTTCACTGACTGGCAACCGGAAATGATCAACCCTTCCTCCTTTCTTTTTCACCATGACCCATAGCCACTGGCCACCCTCGGGCCATGCAGCAGCCAGTCATTTCAGGTAGGGCTGATTCACCAGAAGGCACCCTCTTGTCTGTAGCATCATAATGGATCATCCTTTCATCCCACAGCCTCACACTGAGTTCTCCTCTCTCAAAAAGAAACTCTTTTGTGTGGGATTCTTTGAATACTAGCACACCTAGGGTCAAAGTGTCCTACCTATTACAGAAACTACCCTTGTTATCACCTAAACTACCACTAGTCCCAGAACAAAGCTTTCTAAAACCTCCCTGTAACTCAGTGGGGTTTGCTGGTTTGCTTATTTATTTATGAGGCAAGGTCTCACTGTGTAGCCCAGGTTGGCCTCCAACTCTCCTCCATCCCTGCCTCATCTGCCCAAATTCAGGGTTGTATGTACATGATGCTGAGCCTGGCAAGGCTTTATTTCTTTATTATTATTATTATTATTACAATTTATTCATTATATATCCCAATTTAAGCCTCCTCCTACCACTCCTTCTATTCCTACTCTCCCTCCCTCTTCCTCCTATCTTCTTCCCCTAGTCCACCTAAAGGGGGAGTTCTCCACCATTAACATCATTCCTGAGTGAGGTAACCCAGAAACAGAAAGACAGGCATGGTATACACTCACTTATAAGCGAATATTAGCAAGGCTTTATTTCTACTGCCGTTGTTTGCAGGGATGCTTTCTCAGTGGTTGGAATCACATTGGTTGTTGTTCCCTAGCCTCTCCCTGCTTTTCCTCCCTGACGATAGACTGGCTCAGTATGGAATAAAAACATGATTATTAGCAAACACAGAGAACTTCTAATTATTAAAGATGACAGAAACAATAGAATAAGAGCCACTGCATAAGACTATTAGTGTGGACACAAACAGCAAATAGCAGCACAGCCTAAGCAGAAAGGGGCGACAATCTGTAGCATCAGTTCGTGCTCTTTTGTTCCTCTTGCTGAAGTGTGTCTTTGTGGTATCTCGGGTGGTATGCTAAACGCTGGCAATGCATCACTGCTCTCCTGAACAACACTGTATCAGCAATGTGCACGGCCTATCAGTAATAAAGGCAGATGAGAGACTACAGAAATGTGCATGCTTCTTCATTGTTGTTGTTGTTTTTCCGTAACTGTCACATGTCACAGTTAGAAGGCGGTGAAGAACAGGCTCCTTGCTGTGTGTCATTCTCAGTCAGCTTCAAGCAATAGAGGGGCAATAAAGGCCCTTTATAGGAAACTCCCAATGGTGACCAGTATAGAATTCTGGGTAGAGACCTAACCTTGCAGCTAACCAGGTTAATCACTTGGTCAAAAGACCATCCCTAGAAAGGCAGGTTCACCCTAAGCTGCTCTAAGGATCCAGATAAAATAATTAGTTCTTTAATGACACGTGTTTTCTGTCCTGGAATCCCTGCCCCTAGCCCAGCAGCTTACCCAGGTCCAAACACACAGCTCCAGAAGACTGCCAGTGCATCTGAATTGCTCTTCCTCTTTTCTAAGCCTTCTGTTCTCAGCACTTTGTTTCTCCAACAGCTTGCACTTCCTTGCACTTTATCTAAAGCTACTGTCCCTGCCATGTGGTTGATTGCCCATCATATATTCAACCTCAGTGCCAGTCTAAATGCTGCAACTTTTTTCCTTCTCTCCTGGCAACTGCTAAAACTTAGAGCTAGCCTTCCCTAGGACCTCTTCTTCTTTTAAACTCTGATAAAATATTCCTCAAGTTTCCACTTAACCCATTCTTAATTTTTTTATTTTTTCATTTTTATTTTATATTAATCACAGGTTATGTACTTTGTATCACAGCTGTAGCCCCCTCCTGCATTCCCTCCCTATCCCCCCTTTCCCTCCCTCATCTCCTCTCTGCACCTTTCCAAGTCCACTGATAAGGGAGAATCTCCTCCCCTTCTATCTAACTCTAGCTTTTCAGGTCTCTTTGGGACTGGCTGCAATGTCCTCTTCTGTGGCCTAGCAAGACTGCTCCTCCCTCAGGGGACAGGAAGGTGGAAAAGCCAGCCATTGAGTTCATGTCCAAAATAGTATACCCACTTGGGTATTGAGCTACCATTTGCTACATACAAGCAGGGGTTCTAGGTTATAACCATACATGGTCCTTGGTTGGAGAGACAGTCTCATAAAAGACCCCTGTGCCCTGATATATTTGGTTCTTGTGGAGCTCCTGACCTCTCCAGGTCATAAAGCAAATGGACACAGAAAACAAGCTGGGGTAGCGATCCTAGTATCTAATAAAATAGATTTTTGACCAAAACTAATCAAAAAAGATGAGGAGGGGCACTTCCTTCTCATCAAAGGAAAATTCCAACAGGAGAACATCTCAATTTTGAACATCTATGCCACAAATACAAGACCAGCTACATTTGTAAATAAAACATTAATAAAGCTGAAATCTCACATAGATCCCAAAACCTTAATAGTGGGAGACTTCAACACTCCACTCTCACCAAGAGACAGATCATCCAGTCAGAAGCAAAATAGGGAAACAAGGGCACTCACAGAGACCCTAAATCAAATGGATATAATAGATGTCTACAGAACTTTTCATCCAAAATTGAAAGAGTACACCTTCTTTTCAGCACCACATGGAACCTTCTCCAACCTAGACCATATAGTTGGTCACAAAGCAAACCTCAGCAGATACAAGAAGATTGAAATAATCCCTTGTATCCTATCTGACCATCATGGTCTAAAGTTGGACCTCAACATCAACAGAAACAGCAAAAAGCCTGCACATACATGGAAACTGAACAACTTGCTACTCGATGACAGCTTGGTGAGGGAAGAAATTAAGAAAGAAATTAAAGACTTCCTAGAATTCAATGAAAATGAAAACACAATATACCCAAACCTATGGGACACAATGAAGGCAGTGCTAAGATGAAATTTCATAGCACTAAGTGCCTTCAAGAAGAAATTTGAAACATCTCATACAAGCAACTTGATGGCCCAACTGAAAGCCCTAGAAAAAAAAGGAAGCAGATACACCAAAGAGGAGCAGATGGCTGGAAAATAATCAAACTCAGGGCTGAAATCAATCAATTAGAAACAAATAAAACTATTCAAAGAATCAATGAAACCAAGAGATGGTTCTTTGAGAAAATCAACAAAATAGATAAGCCCTTAGCCAAACTAACAAAAAGACAGAGAGAAACAATCCAAATCAACAAAATCAGAAATGAAAAGGGGGACATAACTACAGACACTAAGGAAATCCAAACAATCATTAGGTCTTACTACCAAAACCTATATGCCACAAATTTGAAAATCTAAATGAAATGGACAATTTTCTTGATAGATTCCATCTACCCAAATTAAGTCAAGATCAGGTAGAAAGATTGAATAGGCCTATATCCCCCAAGGAGATAGAAGCAGTCATCAACAGTCTCCCTTCCAAAAAAAGCCCAGGACCAGATAGATTCAATGCAGTATTCTACAAGACCTTCAAAGAAGTGCTAACTCCAATTCTCTCTAAACTACTCCACAAAATAGAAACAGTAGGAACATTACCAAACTCATTCTATGAAGCCACAGTCACCTTGATACCTAAACCACACAAAGACCCAACAAAAAAAGAGAACTTCAGACCTATTTCTCTTATGAACATTGATGCAAAAATACTCAATAAAATACTTGCAAACTGAATCCAAGAACACGTAAAAGATATCATCCACCATGACCAAGTAGGCTTCATCCCAGGCATGCAGAGGTGGTTCAATATATGGAAATCCATCATTGTGATCCACCATATAAATTTTTTTTGTTAATGAGATTAAGAAAGGATCCTTATTTACCTTGTAAATCTGCTGACCATAAAGCGATATGGAACATCTTAAGCTCAAATGATGCCTCAAAAACTATAAATGCTAATCATATTTCAATATCAAACATTTAATGCAAATGAAGTGAAGCCTTTAACCCTCCTAATTTCATACTGGCAGGCAATGAAGAGCAAGTGGTTTCAACCCAAGCCTATAGGATCCCATTAGCTCTGGTAAAGACCCACATGTCTTACTGTCCAGGCTGGGAGAGACTGTTATGCTATAGAAGAGACAAAAAAATGAAAAAAAATATCTGAATTTGGTCTCCTATTTGGCAGAGAGAATAAGTTTGTAAACAAATTTAAGTGTCCTCACTTTCACATAGTCACACACAGTCTGTGTAAGCTTGCACACTATGTATCTATAAACTACATAGATACATAGTTGGCAAAGAACAAGCCCTAACTCTGACCAGGCTCTATACCAAGCAGTTTCTATCCTTGATCTGCATAATAAAAACTTAAGGAAGCAATTATTACTTCCAACTTACAGATAAGGAAGAAAGACTCAGAAATCAGTGACCTTCTAGGAAGCTACTCTATATGACCAGGACCCAACACTTGATAGTCCAAGGCCATGTTTCTGACTACTTTGCCCTCTCAGTTTTTACTTAGTATATTCTCCTGGTTTTCTGGTTGTTTGGGAAAACAAAACGAAACAAAACCAGGATGTGTGTAAAGAAAAAATTATAATAAATTTATCAACATCCTGTTTAAGCTGGGCAAGAACAGCATTTAAATAATCATGTCTTTGTCCTTTCCAAAATACTGACAAATGACCCCAAGAGACAGGGTTCTGTGTCCAAGGCTGATATACCAGGTCGTGGCCACATGCATTCAGGAAAATGATTGTGACATCCTGGTCACCACTATAAGAAGGCTCCTGGGATACGCAGAATTGCTAACTACTATGGCACATGGGATAAAGACACACAGGATTACAACTATTAACAAAGAAACCTCCCAAACACCCTGAGCATGTATGGTTAAAGACCAGGAAAATGTTAACATTTAACATTTTTGTGTTTTTGTTTGTTTGTATCCCAACTGTAGCCCCCTTCCTCATCTCCTCCCAGCCCACCCACCCTCTTTCTTCTCCCCCTATGCCTCTTCCCTTGCCAGGCTACAGAGGAAGATGATGCAGCCAGCTCTGATGAGACCTGATAGGCTAAGGTCAGATAGAAGGGGAGGAGGTCCTTCCTATCAGTGGGCTGAGAACTCTTAAAAAAATCAAGAAATACCAAATAAATATCTTAATGATTCACTTAAGGCTTTAGAAAATCATGGATAGATAATAACCATTTTTTTAAAAAAAATGTTCAATATAATTTGCCATTAGGGTAAGGTAAATTAAAACTACTTTGTGGTTACACATCTCTCTAGTAAGAAGACCGAATTGAATTCAGAAATAGCTGAAGAGTCAAAATTTGACTTTGTGGTATACCCATGGGTACTCAGGATGATCCATATCTCTTCAGGGCCAGGGGTAGAACTAGAAACATAGCAAGATCTATTGGAGCTTTGGGAGCTCTATATTTCCAGACATTTTGGGAGAAGTGGCGGACCCAGGGTGGGAACTAGATCTGACTATGGAAAAGGTTCATGGGCATGTAGAGAGTTCTACAACTCACAGTAAAAGTTTCAGAAACAACCAGGAAGTCTGACCTAATAAAGGGCAATATCTGACCCTCATAGGCAGACTAATTTAAATTGGAATGCCCATAGAAGGCAAAAACTAGGAAGTGAATAGGTGTGAAGAGATTCCAAGAGCAGAGAGATAGAACACTGGTGGTATCAGGAAATTAATAGTACAGCTTGAGATCAGGGATGGAGCTACCTCCAGAAGATCTTTTATTGTACAGGATTGTTTTAGCTATTCTGTTTTTGTTGTTGTTGTTTTTCCATATGAAATTGAGAAGACACATATGATATATACTCACTTATAAGTGTATATTAGTCATATAATATAGGACAAACATACTAAAATCTATAGTCCTAAAGAAGCTAAAGAACAAGTAGGACCCTAGGGAATAGGCTAAAACCTCACTCAGAAGGACAAACAGGATAGACACTGGATGTAGAAGAAGACAAGGAACAGGACAGGAGCCTTCCACAGGTGACCTCTGATAGACTACCCACCAAGGTATCAAAGGAGATACTGAGACTCATAGCCAAACTTTGGGCAGAGTGCAGGAAACCTTAAGGATGAAGATGGAGATATAAAGACCTGGAGGGAATAGGAACTCCATAAGGAGACCAACAGACCTAACACAAACAAAAAACAAAACACACACACAAACAAACAAATAAACAAAAAACCTGGGCCCAGGATGTCCTACAGAGATTAATACTCCAACCAAGGACCATGCATGGAGAGGACCTAGACTTCCTGTTCAAAGGAAGTCCTTAGGCTGCTCAGTTTCAAAGTGGGTGTCCTAGTAGTGGGTACAGGGGCAGTCTCTGACATGAACTCAATGGCTGGCTCTTTGTTCGCCTTTCCCTTGGAGGTGCAGCCTTGCCAGTCCACAGAGGAAGATGATGCACCCAGCCCTGATGAGACCTGATGGGCTAGGGTCAGATAAAAGGGGAGGAGGTCCTCCCCTATCAGGTCACTAGGGAAAGGGCATAGGGGGGAAAGAGTGAGGGTGTGTGGGACCAGGAAGAGAGGAGTGAGGGGGTTACAGTGGGGATACAAAATGAATAAACTTAATAAATAAAATAAAATTTAAAAATCTGAAGCCTTGCTGTATACAAAAGACAAACAGGCTGAGAAAGAAATTAGGGAGACAACACCCTTCACAATAGCCACAAATAACATAAAGTATGGTGTGACTCTAATAAAGCAAGAGAAACACCTATATGAAAAAAACGTCAAGTATCAGAAGAAAGAAACTGAAGAAGATATCAGAAGATGGAAAGATCTCCCATCCTCACGGATCAGTAGGAATAACATAGTAAAAATGGCTATTCTACCAAAAGCAATCTACAAGTCCCAACAAAATACCAACATTTAACACTTTAAGTAACAGCTAAATATATTTAGTCTGGAAAGTAAGCTATACAGTAAACTCATTGCCATCACCAAAAAAAAAAAAAGAAAAGAAAGAAAATAAGTGAAAAGTCACCACAGTCTCCTCACCATGAGGGAATGCTAGCTTGAGGTCAGTACACTCAAATGTTATGTTTTCTTTTGATATTTCATCTATATTTTTATGACTTCAATTTGCTTCTATTTTATCATCTTTAATGGGCTCTTTTAAATCTCTTCAACTACTTTGTAAAATATTAGAGAATATCTAAAATATACATTTATACTATAAATTTTAATTATAGCTGCTTATTGTTATGTACAAGTAAGCATGTTTATGATGTATTTTTGTGCTTATCATACAAGACTGCTAGAAGAATGTTTTCTTTATGTTTCTTTAGAGTACTATCATTTCTGCCTTTCGCTCTGATAAAGAGGAAGCCTGGCAAAGCTGGGAATCAAGAACAGTGCCGGTCACTGTGTACTAGGCAGAGCTCTGAGCACGCCTACTCCAATCACACAGGCCTGCAGCTCCTTATGAGGCCTAAGTATCCCCTTCCCTAAGCCTGACAACTTGTCGGAAGAGGGGAGAACCCAGCTCCTGGGGGTTAGACGATCCAAGGAAGTGCCAGGGCACAAGCACAGCCTCTGTTCTCATTCCACGGAGCTCAGGTTACAGTTCTCAACAGTGTAAGGCTGTGAGTGAACAGCCAGAGGATGGAGGCTCTCAGTTGAAGTTGGCATTCTTAGCTGCCTAGGGCTCTATTACATTTAATATCTAGATCCAATCACTAGTCTCTACAACATAGCTATGCTAAGACAATAAAGTTATAAACAAAATTAAGCAAACCACAGACCTTTTAGACATTAGTTCAAAATGTTTTGGCAATATCTTTCTGAACCACATTGTTGGAACTATTTCCCTAAAACCAGCCTTGTGAGATCCTAGAGCCAGACCGGAGAATTTGTCTGTGTACTGGTAAAACTTTACAGTAACATTTACATTTTCAAATTAGACTATTATTCTTGTTAGTCTACTTTCTGCAGAGGGTTGAACATTATTTTATATTAAAAACCAGTGAGTTTTGTGTCTGTTAACCAGAGGGTGGCCTCCCAGAAGTTCTGAGCCAAAAAAAAAAAAAAAAAAAAAGGAGCTGTGCACACAAACAGTAAGTTTTAAAAGCATAAGACCTGTGCTTTCTCAGATTCTCAAGTTGGAAATAATGGTTGTGTATGCATCTTATCAAACCCTTCGTTTAGTATGTGTGAACGCTGTGCAAGCACCATCTAGAAGCTCCACAGCGGCACCATCTCTTCCCAGCCTATGCCCTATCTGGAGGTGGGCAACAATGTTCTAGCTTTTCAGAGGACTTGCAACACTTGGAAAAACTTTAGCAGCATCAATGAAAAACTGCTGTGCATCTTGTGTGCAGCCATTGTAAGACTCTCTGCCTTAAACCATGATTGCTTCATATCAAAAATGTTAATGCCATAATAGAAATGTATCTCATTATGCAAAACAAATTCCTATAGAATCTCGAGCTCTGATGGCGGTCATCTTGAGATTCGGTGGCTGATGACATCAGGACATTCTTCAGTACAGATACAATAGGTTTGCCTCAATTTAATGGTGACATTGTTTTTGAGATTCCCTTCCCTGAGGATCAATGTGTAACCTGTCCTCATGAATCGCCAATGACAAATCAAGAACTTTCAACAGAAGTTTACTCTGGAGAACCAATGAGTCAGCTGCTTACACAGCATGGGCGAGAAACACCAAGCATGAGCATGGGTGACCACACAGCAGCCATACTGGAAATTCTTCAGCCGCCATGGATAATGGCTTCCCCCACAGCCTCAAAGATGGCTCCTTCAGATGCTCCCTCAGCCTGTATACTCTAACACCTCTTGAGGCCATAGCCATGTGCAACAGGGGCTGAACTGCATATGGATGGCTGGGAGGAGCGTCCATAACGTCGGATGAGGCTCTAATGACCCTCCCACCCCCTCTTTCTCTGAGGGAGTACTGACAATCTAAGGCTGCTCCTGTTGGTCTCCCTCAAGGGGATGCAGCTGACTTGTGTGACAGTGATGGTGTCTGATACGCTTCTAGTTTCAGGAAATAGAATTCTTCTCAGAGAAAACTAGGGAGAAGCTGAATCTGTTGAAGCCTTCGCTGTGCCTATAGAATCCTTTTATAACACATTCCTTGGAAACCTTTGTTTCTCCTTTCTCTTCCCTCCATCTCTTTCTTCTTTCCATGGTCTATTTAATCCAGACCAGCCTGGAATTCACATTCCTTCAACTGCATTTTCTCAAGTGCTGGGATTACATCTGGCTCTAAATTAACTAGCCTCAAAAGGAATTTTTAAAAGGAGATAATAACATACAAAGGAAGAAAAAATATTATTCACAATCTATAAACTACCACCACATTTTGAATTGAGTTTCCTTCTCCTGCTAGTCAAAATAAAATATAAACTCTCTACACAGCAATACACACCTTAGGTAGGCCTCATCATTTCATCACTGATGTGTAGCTTCTCATTTTTAAGTACAGAATCCAGGAAATAAGAGTACCCTCTGTCCTTGCCATGATAATTCCATTTTCCACAGTATTATGGATAGTTAGTTCACAGCTATGGTCGCTGTTGTCATCAGATCTTGAAAAATCTAAGCCATCTATAGACAGAGGTGACGGTGACGCACAGACACCTTCCCTCACCTGTACCATGCATTCAGCTTTCAGAGAAACAGCCCCACCCCAAACACACCAGGGGATAGCAATCAACTTTAATTTACATCAAGCAGCCTTCGAAACAATAAGTAATTAGACATGTTCACGAGAGATAATTATATCAAGTGATGATGACTATTCCCGAGAGCACTGCAGGCTCCATTAGAATGCAACATTCTTCAGCAAATTGTACAGACTTGGAGCTGTGAGGGAAGCCACACTTCTCAGCGGAGCTAAAAGCCTATGATACCATTGGGGTCCTCAGCATGGCAATGACTGCAATAAATTACCAGCGTGGGCTCTGTTTTCTGAGATGGGCTCAATTCATCATGTTATTGAAAAGGTTCCATTATGCTAATGTCTTTCAAAATCACATTCTGCTGTTACTGGAAGGTCATAAGGGGACATAAATTTTTATATTCAGAACCAAGAAGTTGTACAGCAGTCACAGATTCCAAGGGTTAATAAGAAACCATCAAAGTAGAGCCAAGGACTTGGCAATGACAATCCTCTGCATGTTCATGTAGCTAACCAAAGGAGAAAAGGAGAGCATGGTTCTGAGTTTAATACTTTAAAAAGTAATCTTAAGTACAGGGGCCTGAGAACTTGGCTTCAGGTACAGGAGTTATCTTCTGAGAAAGAATTTCCTCTACTGAAATTTTAATTTACCTATCAACTAAAAGTAGGAATACTGTTAAATACTGTATATGTGTATTTAAGAGGCTATTGTGTGTAGTGTGCAGGCTGTGAGAATCAAGTGCCATCTTCAAATGTTCTCAAAATAATTTTTCTAAAGGTCTAAGTGTTCAGATTAATATACCTACTTCTTTGTAACCTCACTGGGTCTATAAGAGTTCTGACTAGTCACAAATTGCACACTTCAGAATTCTCAGGAGAAAAAGAAAACAATGTGATAATTACTCAATGCAAATATGATATTATTCCCTAGACAAGTGTTTTTTTTTCTATCTCTCTAGGAATTATTGATTTCCTCCAATCACTGAGGGCTTCGAACATAATCCATAAATATAAGGTATCATCAATCTATCAATAATTTGTAGTTATGGGCAACAACTGTCAAACAGCCAAGTTAAAACACATTACACCCAAACAGCTCCCACTGGACCAATTACTGTAAATCAAAGCAACACTGAGGGAAATGGTTGCTCTTTAGAAATGTCTGCCTGGTGTAAATTTGGCATCCAATATTCTACTGCAGCATGGAGGCAGGGTGTGGACTCTCCTGGCTGCTCTGGCCTTCTGCTGAGTAAGCTTCCATGGCTGAGTGGGCCACAGGGTTATTGTTTTCCAGTGAAAGTGGTCTTTAAATCCATGAGTGCCAGCACTCTGGAACAGGGGATGAGGAAGCAGCCAGCTAGTTTAGAATGATAAAATAGGAATGAACATATTCAATATTATACTGTGTTAAGCTCAATGGAGTTACATAACTGGTTCTTTCCTGGTCTGGAACTACTGTGATGGAGAAGTAGTTTTAGAAATAGGCCTAAAATCAAGACAAAATCTTGAACAAAAAAGGGCTGGGGGTGTACTGTCTCTTTCCTTGAGCAATTCAAATCAGAAGGCTCCTTATTGACTTCTCCAAACAGCAACTCTCTTCCCACTAATGTGCACTTTCTGTCAGATGATATACCCACTCCCATCACATGTCAAGGCCATTAAAGTGAGACAGCCCTTTCCTTGAGACCATGAAATAACTATTTTATAAAAGGAGAAAGATTAGTTGAAAGTTCAGCTAGAAAGACCATCTTTGCACCAGGGAATATAATATAGACACTGATTTTACAGGGTATGTGAAGTAGAAAAAGGTACTCATGAATCTATGAAACCGGGTATTAATGAAAGTGAAATTTGGAGGCTGAAGAGATAGTTCAGAGGTTAAGAGCATTGGCTGCTCTTCCAGAGGACCCAGGTTCAATTCCCAGCATCCACATGGCTATAACTCTAGTTCTATAGGATATGACACTCTTATAAATGCAGGAAAAATATCAGTGCACATAAAATAAGATTTTAAAAAAATGGAAGTTTGAGGCCAAAACACATGGGGCAAATTTTAGCCTCAATACTGCTTAGCATGATACTTTGAAAATGACAGTCATTTCTCTCCATTTTGGAGTGAAATTATGATTGTATTTTAATGAAAATTACATATAATATATATGTTTCATAAATTGTTAAGAATGAGGTACATGATATTCTACCATGGAAAAAACTAACCTGTGAAGTGAATTTTGGATGGCAGTTAGTAGGAGGAACATTCTTCATAAAATTTTATAAAATGAACAAGGCTTCTTTCAAGTATGAGAAAAATATGTGCCACTTAGAAATCAGGCTACAAAGGTCATAGATAGTCATAGAGGTCATGGGTGGTCCTTTCCTGAAAAGCAGATCCATTGTCTGAGACATTTTTCAACTCTGTAGGGAAGCACTAAGAGTCTTTCCAGTAGGAAAACCATGCATTTCTCTGTAGTAGAACACAGAAGTCTATTTGTCATGGCTTATTTCCCTGTAAGAACAAAATCTGCATCCAGCCCAGAAATTTCACCTTAACATCCTACTATTATCATTTATTATGATTATTATTTATTTTTATTATTATTTATCAGTCTATCAACAAACCTACTTCACAACTCTCCATTCCCATAGGAGGTGATGATTTGAGTAAAAATGTAGCCTCTAGTTCATTCCTGTTGCATGAAAATCACAGGTTAACCTTGAGACAAGAACCATGCTGTAACAGTGGATCCTGTTGTCCTGAACTAATAAATAAACCTGGAGGATCCAAGTAAATCCACTGCCGTGTAGGACACCTAATGGAGTTAGGCCAAGCCTTTCCTTTTCTCTGTTTCTAAAGTAAACTGTGGTCAGACAGAACGTGAGCTCTGCCATGGTGGTCCTCCATGTTCTTTCTCCAATGACTGTGTAGTTGGTGTCTTACATTCACACATAACTGTTTATTCCCATTTGATGATCCTGGGGTAGTGGAAAGATGGTCTAATGATCCAATCGCTTAAGATATCAGAAAATGGATGGCAACAGCTCTTTTCTTGGTTGCCTAAGAAATAACAGAATACATATTTAAATCATTTCTTTATTGTCTATATGACATTGGGTCAATTAAAGTGTTAATATTTACTAGAAAAGAAAACAGCTGTTTTGCATTTGAAATGCTTTTTAAAATTAAACTATATTTGCTACCCATCTGTGACTGCAGTTGTATGACTGAAGCTGTAATCTTCCTTCATGGCCATGTGACCATGCAGTTGCAATCATAAAACAGCTTTGCTTCCTGTGATATGCTTCACTTTCTAGCACACATATGTGTGTTTGTGTGAATATGTACAAAATATATATACACATGTACATAAACTAACATATCTATATTTAAATATTATAACAAAATATATTAATCTTGAATTAACTAGAATTATAATTATGGTAGTTTTCTAAAAGTAAATGTGTTTTGTAGCTGTTACACTCCATATAATTTAATTTTATACTTTAAAATATTGATTAACATTAAATTATTCTATTTAATAACCAACCTCTAGATAGCCAAATATATTTTATTGGTGTTTAATACAAAAGCACTGATAAACTTAATTTTTGGTACATATATTTTGGGGTTCTTTAGTCCCATTTACTGTAAAATGTGTATATTTTAGGTCATGTTAATAAATTGTTTTAGTTTTGCTACTTAAATTGTGGCTACAGAAGACTGTGTTATGTATATTCATAAACTTGGCTCATCTGCTAAAGGCTTGTGTAGAACAAACAACTCTGCGTTACCAACTCGGTTTCTCTGTAACATTGAATGCTGTGCTAGAAGCTTCTAAATTAAAAACCATGACCTTCTGTGTAGAACTACAGGACAAGCATCCCTTTCTCTCCTCTCTCAGGGAAACGCAGCATCTTCCGCCTCAGATATCGTTTGCTCTAGAAGATGAGAGCACACATGGATGGAATTTGAGAGAGTGCAGCGAGCTACTGAAAGATTGAGAAGTAGAAAGTGGCTCCGCTTTGTTTACGACATCAGGTTTTGAAAAGAAGCCACAAAGTGTGTCAAAACTATGGCAATTGCTCTTAGGTGTAAGATAATTTAAGTGACAAATAGAGGATGTCATGAATCTATATCATCAAATTATACTAACTCAAAAGAAGAGTTGGTTCTTTTACCTGCTACAGTGACAAAGTTCCTAGTGAGACACAGCCGGAAGATTTTTTCCAATATTGCCAGGGAGTAGATTTATCAGTCTACCAGAATAATCTCTGTTTTACATAGACTGGATCGCATGCTTTGATAAATAAAAATATATAATTTAGTAAGAGAAGTGCGTCTCACTTGTAAGTGACCTGAACTCCCTGTGACTGCAGCACTGTGTCAACACTCACTGTTAGGCATTTTATGGTCACTCTGATTACACAGATGCCCCAATGTTATCATCCATCACTGATGGTTTCGTTACAACTAAATGAGCAGGCCTACTTGGTCAACTACTTGGATTTTTTCTTTGCAAAAATTGTTTACAAAATGAAGGTAAAAACAAAGTAAAAATTTCAAATATACTTTACAGTTAAAACTGTGCTAAAGTTTACTATTGGGTGTCCAAAAAGCCAGGCCTGTTTGTGGACTTCTTTATTTTAATTTCTTTTAATTACCAGAAGACCTTTACAAATGACTGTGAAAGAAGAAATGCTCAGCCTTCCCTCCGTTCAGTTTGTAACAAACCTTTTTCTAAGTGGAGGCTTTGTGGGAAGGCCACAGGAGCACGTGGGAGTCCTTGCTGTCTCCTACTGCCTAGGAAAACACTGGGGAACCCCTAGCCAGCTAAGTGTTGAGTTGTAAAGAGAGAGCTCACAGAATTCATTCTGATGTTTAGTCATCACAATAATTAATCTTGCATTTACTTACTTTTTTATTTTGGGGAGGCTGTTTCCTGCTTCCACTGTATAAATCCTGGGCTTGGGTGTATGTCTTCATCACAGAAGGGCCATGCCTGGGGCTCTTGGAGAACAAGGTCACTATTGGAACTGCTGATACATTTTTGGCTGCTGGCTTTGGGGCTGATATTGGCTAGCATTTCTAGACCATGCCAGTGTTGTGGATCAGATTTCTATGATTTATTGGAGCTGGGAAATAAATTCCTCCATGAAAGCAGCAGTACTAGTCCCAGATTCAGTAAATCAGCAATGAGATAAGAAGAAGTTAGCTAATAGGGGGACCTAGTAGAGGTCATTGTCACTGAATGTTACTGGTGGGATTTCAGTGTCCCAGTTTCTTTAGGTAAATTAAGAGCTTTTCCTTTTTTGATCACCTGTAATCATCTTCATTTTAGAAGAGCATGCTTCTGTGAACTGAATAAAAACAGTAACAAAAATCATAGCTGATTTCTCCTCACCCTCAGAATTCAGAAATTAGCACTTTTATTTAATCTCCTTACTTTTCATAACAACATAGTCACATACATATGTTAAATGGGGTGTGGTATCATTTTAGCTGAATATGCTGGAACAAAGTGATCTTGTAATAAAGCACATACATAATGCACTGTACTGGGGAATAAGTCTCATTTCACCACAAATAAAGGACTTCTTAGTATGTGATAATGATTGGCTTTTCATGAATCATTAATACCAATGCCTAGCAACCCACTCTTAACAATAGAAATGGTCATAAACTCTAGTCAAAGATATTCTTGGGAATCCACCATATGTATAAATACTGTTTGAAAAGTATGGCAGAGAAGGTGTTTTGGTATTGCTTTTCCAGAATTGATAAAGAAGAGCAAGTAAAGGCACTTCCCCCACCCCCCAAACACACACACAAGATACCACCTTTGTAGCTCAAAGTGTCCAGGAACTTACATAACTTATACAGGTTAGTTTGGCCTTTAGTTTGTGACCTCCTGCTTCAGCTTCCTATGTGAAGGCTTTTAAAAGTCAACTTGGATTCCTTAATAATATGTTAGCAGAAGCAATGTATCATACTAAATTCATGGCTCTAGATTTACAAAACAAGTTTCAGAAGGCTAAGCTAGCTAGATTACAGTGTCTAGTTTGGCTAGATTGCTGTATCTCTGTAATTAAGTCACTTGACTTAATGGAAAAAGCCTTTTGTGTGTGATTTTTTAAATGAACAAAAGAAAATTCCTTTCAGATAACTCTTCAGAGTCTCAAATATCGGAATAGCCTGGAAGGATAAGTGACTGGTACTCCTTGAGGATATTTAACATGTCCTTGCCATTCCATAAATTTAATGTCTTACCATCAGATTTTGTTTGGTGGAAATATACATAATCCCAGTGGGGAGTTCATCACCCTAATTCAGCAATCTTAATTTTATTTGTTTCTATCCATTCTATCCCTGTCTTTTCTCTGTCTTTTCTTCATGTTTGTACCTCTCTCTAACTCATTCTCTCTCTCTCACTCTCTCTCTCCACTCTCTATGTCTATCTCTCACAGAGAACTGTAGTTCAGTCTTTGAAATTTGTAACCAGTATAGAAAACAGTACAGTGAATAACCATCAACCACATTCAACAACATATCATATTGTTTGGGATCCTTAGATGTCACATAACATTGGCTAGGTCTCTTTTAGTATATATTTACCTAATCATTTTTGTTAATGTGCTCATCCATGTATAACTCTTGTCAGAATGTATTAATGCTTGAGTACTTGATTTTTCTAGTTTTAGAGTCATTCCCAAGTTATTATATAGAGTTTAAAATTATTCTATATAGAGACATGTACCATAAGTACTAGGTGAATCACTCGAGTTCTACAACTGCTGCCACAGACAGTCACATCCTCCCCTCCATCCTCCTCTCTTTTGGACTAGCCTGATACCAGTCTGATCCTCACCACAGATTCTGAAGCCTGTCCAACTGTGTAGAGACCCAGGTTAGCTATTTTTGCTACCCTCCAGATCCCTCACCATTCCGGTAGCTCAAGCCCTATGGCTGACTTTCAGGGACCTCCATCCTACTTCCAAAATAATCTCCCTCCTTTGGAGACTTACCATATTCCAGCTCACTCCTTACCACAGATGCCTTATCCCAGAGACCCAGGGATCTGCCAGTTTCCTGAATAGAACCCTAAAGCTGCCCCTCTGGCCTTTAGTCAAGGACTAGTCCACATGTTCAAGGGAAAAATTTCTGAGCTTATTACCAAGCTACTGAAAGTACCAAGACTATACTTAACAAGCAGAAGACCTGGGATAAAGACTAAAGTCCAAAGTACCAGACAACATGAAAAACAGCCCCCCCCCCGATTATTGATAATACTTCTGCTGAAAGAAGAAAGATGAACTGAACAAACAAAACATAACAAAATAAAAAACAAAAAATCTCAACACAGAAATTAACAAAAAAAACTTAAAAGAAAGTCCTGAATGACCCACAACTGTCAACCTCAACTGTTATACCCAGCAAAAGTATCTATTTAAATTTATACCAAGCAAAAGTATCTATTTAAAACTGAAGGTTAAATAAAAACACATTAAAGACATTTATGACTAATAAGCCATCTCTACAGAGAAAATCACAATAAATACTTAGATCTGAAGACTTCTCTTCAACATACTCAAGAGGTTGTAAGTAACAAATAAATTATGTCAGGAAAGGTAATCAAAAGATCTCTGAAAATATGCATCAGAAAACCAACAAAACAACAGGAATTTCTACATATTTTTTGATACTAACTCAGAGTATCAGCATTCTCAGTTCCCTAATAAGAGAAACAGACTAACAGACTAGATTAAAAACAAGATCCACCTATTTCCTGCTTCAAAAAAAAAAAAAGTCTCACCATCAATGAAAGATACAACTTTAGAGTAAAACCTTAGAAAACAGCATTTCAAGGAAATGGAAAAAAAGAAACAAGCATGTATATCGAGTCTAATATCTGACATACAAAACTTCCAACTCAAGCAGTCAGAAGAAATAAAATGGATACTTCATACTCATTAAGCCTAAGCAGTTATACAGAAAACACAGTTATTCATTTAAATAAAAGAAAAATTTTAGATATAAACCCCTGATACCAATAGAGTCATAGTCAGTGATTTCAATTCCTTACTCTCATCAATAGGTCATCTAGGAAAAAAAAATCAAAACAGAGAAATTCTAGAATTAAAAAAAAATCAAATAGACTAAAATGTATGTACAGAACCCAAACACTAAAACTACTCTTTTATTTACCAGATTGTGTAACTTTCTCCAAAATTGACCACACATTTATTAAAAAAAAAAAAAAAGACACAACATAGCAAAATCTATGGGACACAATAAAGGCAGTCTTATGAGAACATTTAAAATTATGAGATCTCAATTAACAACTTAATGATACAGATGAAAGCCTGAATAAACAAGCCAAAAACATACACAGAAAATTATAACCAAAATCAGGGCTGAAATTATTGAAAAAACAAACAATCAAAAAACCCAACAACACAAAGATTCAAGTACTAGGTGGAAGGAAAAGAAATGTAACTCAAAGGGAAAGTTAAGTCAATGCTTATTGCTTTACTTTTAGTGGGCATACTTTTTCAGTGAACTTTTAGTGCTCATTATTTTTCTGTACTTTACATTTTAGCAAAATTATAAATTTTTATACTTTAATAAAGTCTATTTTTACTTTTTATCCCATATGTAACCTATCAAACTTTTATTATCATAGGTGTCTATTTGCTTTGTCATGAGTCTTTGAAAATCTCCACAAATGCCCAAGATCCATCATGTACATCTCAGGACTGGACTCTCCCAATCAGAATTCCTGATACCTCCTAGGGGGAAATAGTATTAAGAGACTACAATATTTGTGGGCCTAAAATGACTTGGAGTATAATCTTAGAGAATTTATCTTAGCTTTTCATGAACCTGACATGGAAAAACTGATCAGGCTAGAAAAGCCAACTATAGGAAGTCCTTACACTGGCTGATGTTCAGAACCAGCTGGGCAACGTTCCAAATCCAAGGTCTCTAGCCTCATCTCAGGCCTTTTGAAAAGTAGACTCTAAGATGAGTCCAAGTTATGCAGAAAGGTGTAGGGAATGTGACACTACACTACATGATCCTATTATAAGGACTATTAACTAGATAATCTGTTTCTTCAGTTTTCTATGTATATATGCATACTAGTTTGTACATATAATTATCTGTTTAAAACTAGAATCATAAACAAATATTATGATGCTGTCATCTTTCTCTGCTCTTGGATCTTATTTTCCAACAGCCTCTTCAAGTGCTATATGCTATCCTATTTGACTTCTCCATTTATTTATCCACAATATTTTTCAAGTTTTTATGTTATTTTTCATTTAAAATTTTTTATTAGTTATTATAAAAAAATTCATGTGATAGTGGTGGTAGAGGTGTGTGTATATAAGTGTGTGTATGTAAGTATGAGTATAGGTGAGCATATGTGATGTCAAAAGATGATTTGGGGGTATTGGGGTATTAGCCACAAATTTTTCCACCATGAGTTTGGGGTATCAAACTCAGATCATTAGGATTGTACGTAAAGCGCTTGTATTCACTGAGCTGTCTCCTGGCCCTTCCACCATTATTACTGTTGTTGTTGACAAAGACACATGATGCAACCCAGAATGTTCTCAAACCTACTTCATTCTTTACAGTCTTAGGTGGTAGCTATGTATAACCATGCCCTATTGGCTTCAGTTTTTGTGAATATGACAATAATACGGTGGTTGTATTCCTGGAAAATCCTTTGTGTGCATCATTAATGGTGTCTATTACAAGAAAAATCTAAGGAACTCAGTGACCAACTCAAAAGCAGATATTGAATTTCCTCTTGTGAGAGCCCAGAATTGTAGACTAATTCTCTATACCTTTGAAGTGTAGAAAAGTGCAGGGCACATGAAAATGAAGTGAGTGTTCAAGGATCAGGGAAGTACTGAGAGTTTTTTTAAGAGTCATAAATTTCCGCAACCATTCTGTTAGTCTATGTCTTTTTATTGGAGAGTTGAGTCCATCGATGTTGATAGATAATAGTGACCAATGACTGTTAGCTTGGTGTAGGACTGGAGGGCCTAGTGAGGGAAGCAGGGACTGTTTCAGTCTTGAACTTGATGGCTGACTCTTTGACCCTCCCCCATACAAGCCGGGGAGTGACAGACTGGCTGGATCCCAGGGGAGGACATTGCAGCCAGCCCTGAGGAGACAGGATGAGCTGGGGTTGGATGGAAGGGGAGGAGATCCTCCCCCGTTGGTGGACTTGGAGTGGGCGGGGAGGAGATGAGGGAGGGTTGGGGAGGGTGGGAGGGAGTGGGGGGCTACGCATGGGATGCAAAGTACCTAACCTGTGATTGATAACAAAAAATAAAAAATAAAAAAAAAGATTAAAAAAAAAAGAAAAAAGAAAAAAAAAGAGTCATAAATTTAACGTCAATTTGTAGGTCAAATAAGAAACATAATTTTAAGACATGCTGTTTATAAAGGTAGCACCACATGACAACATTTAACAGAAAATTTGAGAAGATGCTACACAAATTTTGTGCATTTATTTATGAGATGGAGAGTTGAGAAATGACTTCTAATTATTTGACTAAAGAATTTTTAACTCAGGTTACCTTCTAATGTTGACTAAAATGTTAAGACATCTGTTTGTCTTGGACAAGAGAACTGGAAGCTGTATTAATACTGAAAGTTCCACAATTTATTACACAGCTATTAATCATCGACTATGTGTTAAGCCACAGACTGCTCAGACATCCCAGAAGAAGGCGCTATCTCCACTTCAAGGATCGCGTTCTTGACAAGGCTTATAGAACCTCCTTGTGCAACTCTGGTGTTCAGGGTCCTATCATGTAAAGTAAACATGAACACCCAAAATCAGGTAAAAGAGAAATCCCTCTTTTCACAGAATCATAAATAATTATTTGCCATAGAATCCAGAAGGAAAGGAGACTAACTGAAATAATTAGTAAGAGAAAAACAAAACAAAACAAGCAAACAAAATAAACAACAGATAACCTGTCTGAAATTTACTAGATTGGTCTGTTACCAAATGAGGCCAAACAGCAGCAGTCTGTCCAATCTGTGTTTCTAGCACTCAGTAGGTGATCCAACTATGGTGTATGTACAGTTGCCCTGAATGGCATTAAGTTCTAAGCAGTGAAATGTTTTACCGAGATAAGATGTTCCCTCTTGGCTTGAAGAGAAAAGCTCAAATGAGCTAATGCTAAAGTAGCTCTACTATCAGTATTTGTGAAAGCATATACTTGGTCAAGTATAAAATCTCCCCAATGTGCGTAGAGGCAAGTCCTGTACAGACAATTTGAAGTGTCATTTCACTGTGTGCAGGGGATTTGTGTTCCACTCTTGACTCACATTTTCCCAAGGCTGCATTCATTTGTTAATCATGAAATATCACCAAAAGTTCAGTGATGCCACTCTGGAAGAGTTAATGCAATAAATGAGTATCGAATGATTCAATTAATGTTTAGAGTAGTGGCTTCACAGCCCTCTGTCTTCATCGTCAAAAGGCTTATTTCAGCATAGGGAGTCTTTACAACAAGAAACAAGCCATAACCTCTCAGGCACTATCAGGCATCACAAACTTACAGCTTTACATCTTTCGGTGACAAAGAAGATATTGCATGGAAAAATAGCAGAGATCTGTGAAGACTGGCATCTCAAACTTAACTGGGCCTGCCCTGATGTCTTTCACGATTTAGTGAAAATTTTTAACATTGAATAGCCCTACAGTGGGCAGGTGCATGCACATATACTTTTAAAGCCATTTAAGGATGGATCCTTTTAGATTGCTGGGAAGATTATTGTAATGGATTCATGTAGTCTTCCAAAAAGGAGGCACCATTTCTTAATTCACAAGGTATTCAGTTTTGAATATATTGTTTCATATGTGTCAGGGAGCTTTTCTGTGCAGGCTTGTATGTGGGGTTTGTTTGTCTGCTTAGGCGCTTTCAGGAACTGCCTCTATTATGATAGCATTGGAGCCCCTGGAACTGGACTCAGAGACCATGTTTTGCCATTGTGTCAGTGCAGAGGACTGAACGTGAGTCCCCTGTAAGAATGGGAACTTCTCTTCACCTCTGAGCCATCTCTAGTCTCTTGTTTCCTTATCACGAGAAGCAGAAAACATTGTGTTAGCTGGCATGGTGACACATGCCTGTATTCCCAGCACTCGGGGAGGCAAAGGCAGGTGGAGCTCATAAGTTCAAGGCCAGCCTGGTCTACAAAGCAGATCCACGACAGCCAGGGCTATAGAGAAAAACCCTGTCTCAAACAACAACAACAAATTGTGAGTCCAGGAATGGGTTTCTAGTTTAATCAGGCTCAGTAAAGACAGAACATCAAATGTATAGAGCTGGAGTACAGTAACAGTATACCTAATACGAAAGGCCCCATGTGAGAGCCAGTCTTCAAGGATCTGGACCATAGAGGACCTCTGAAAGACTCTACCCAGCAGGGTATCAAAGCAGATGCTGAGACCTACAGCCAAACTTTTTGCAGAGTGCAGGAAATCTTAGGAAAGTAGGGGGTGATAGAGAGACCTGGAGGGAACAGGAGCTCCACAAGGAGAGCAATAGAACCAAAAAATCTGGGCACAGGGGTCTCTTCTGAGGCTGATACTCCAAGCAAGGACCATGCATGGAGATAACCTAGAACTCTAGCACAGAAGCAGACCAAGGCAGCTCAGTGTCCAAGAGGGTTCCCCAATAATAGGAACTGGGACTGTCTCTGACATGAACTCATGGGCTGGCTCTTTGATTGCCTCCCCCTGAGGCGGGAGCAGCCTTACCAATCCACAGAAGAAGACAAAGAAGTCAGTCCTGATGAGACCTGATAGGCTAGGGTCAGATGGAAGGGGAGGAGGACCTCTCCTATCATTGAACTCGGGGAGGGGCATAGGAGAAGAAGAGGGAGGAAGGGTGGGATTGGGAGGAGATGGAGAAGAGGGCCACAGCTGGGATACGAAGTGAATAAACTGTAATTAATAAAAAGAAAAGGAAAAAAGAAGAAAAAAGAGTTTTAAGATCTTACTGAAATCAGAACTTCATTCAGAAATGTAATGATCATTAATGTATAGAGAGGGTTTCAAAAACCCTAAAACATTCTGCCTCCTGACAGAACAATTTAATATTTTATAAGAAAATAAACATTTTCTTATAAATGATGGCCATTACACATTATATTTATAAAAGAAAGATGGGCATTACACTAATATATCATTCCATTACATAAGTAGAAGACAAATTCCTGAGTTAGACAAGAAAAGTTTGGAGCCTACAGGTTACACTAAATAATTGAAGAAGAATAGAATAGAATAACACTAGAAATTTCACAGTCTCGGTGTCAGTGTTCGTTCAGGATGAACTTAGAAAGTTTTGAAATAATTTATCATAGGCAGTAAATATCTACTCTTAGCTTGTATTTTTTTCTCTTCCTTCTAACCACATCATGAAAATGGAATCCAGCAGCCCGCCTGTGTTTTTGGCACACTTGGCATTAATTAGGACACTCAGCAGACTCCCAAGATGAATTCACCAGCTGTAAATATTCCTTCTGGGCTCCCATTCTTGTCAAATGCAAATCGGAACATCTTGGCACGTGTATAGTGTCCTCTGAAAGATTTCACAAAAGTGAAAATGCAAATGACTTACTTCCCTGGTCATTAAGGGCTGCAGGAGCTCAATGTCCCTGCCATCTTAGCTGAGGTTTCTCATTAACAGAGCACATAGTCAAACTGGGGCTCAGCTAGTCCAGAGGGCAATGCTTCCTTTTTCCTTTTAATTACAATATGACTTTTCTAAAGCAGCTTTGGAAGAATCAAAGCCTGTCCAGGCTCCCAGCAAGCACCACAGCCCACTCCACAGGCCAGCACTGATGACTACCTACCCTTTCCTTCACTGCAATTTCTACTGTTCTGTTCTATAATAACCAATCACAGAAAGCCAAATGGCACCAGAAGAGCTAACCCTCCGTAACAGGCCAGCACAGAAGCTTGTGTGGATGAACTCCATGTATCTGTCCTGGTTTTGATAGAAAGCTCATTCACCCTCCAGCAATCAGGCTCTCCACACCACATCATTTCTTTCCACACCACATCTCTCTTTACACAAGTGTTTAAGAAAGAAAACTTGGGGTGGGCAGGAATACTTACATAAACATCAGAAGAAGAGGAGGATAGATGGACTAAAAGTTACAGCTGTCAGTATTGGTCACTATGACTATGGTATTCAGAGCTGGTCCACACAGCGGAAAGACAACACTATCAATCTCTTGGACCATGAATGTATCCAGTGAGTTCAGCCACTGCACAGGGTGGGACCCAATTCTTCCTTGCATCACCTGAGTCCACACAGGATACTATATATCAAAGGTTGGGCTTTGAATGGTAAGGTCATACATCAAACCCAAAGAAACAAGGCCAACCTTAGCTGTCCATCTCAGACAATTCTTTCACTAAGTCCCCTTAGTACCTTGGCTGTGTCCCATTTTATTCTGATTGATACTGAACACACACACACATGTTATGATGTGATGTTTTGACTCATGTACATATTGAGAAGTGATCAGCCTGGGGCAATAATTATATCTACTACATTATAGTTCGACCATTTCTTTGTGATCAAAGCAATCAAAAAAAATTCCCCTCTGTTCTGAGACCTGCACTGCATTATTAAATGCAGTCATCCTGCTGTGTCAGACAAACTTTCAAACTAAGGGATGACAGCCACTGGCCAACCTTCCCTTCTCCCCTTCCACTCTCCTGTCTGTTAACTGCTACTCCGTTCCAACTGTAGTGAAAGCAATGCATTTCCTCCATTTCACACATACACATGCATCTTTTAAATGGAAAATAGAAAAAAAAACCTGACAGAATTGAAACCAGAAAACAAAATAGCTTTACACCCTCTTTTATAACTCCTCTACTCCTTTACCCATGTCTCAGCTTCCCTCATCAGTTAATATTACCCTCTCTTGAACTCCTTTCTAAATCTTACATTTTACTCACACTGAGACTTGTTTAGATATATCCCTGCACTCATTATAGGTTGTGGTCTATCTGAGAACAAACTAGTAGTTCTTGTTTTGGTTTTTGTTTTTCTGAGTTTGGGTAACCTCGATTAATTGTATACTTTCCAGGTTCCTGTTTCCCTGAGAAATTCCTGACTTCAAGTTTCCTTACAGATGGGTAACATTCCATCTTGTATATTTACCACATTTTCATTATCCATTCATCTGCTGATAGACTTCCAGGCTGCTTTCATTTCTTGCTATAATAAATAGATCAGCAATAAACATACATGCATATAACATATATATTTGGTGAGATATGGAATTTCCTGTGTATATGCCCAGGAGTGGTATATCTAGGTCATAGTGTAGTTCTCTTTTTTATTTTTATTTTTTTTGAGGAACCTCCAAACTGCTTTCCATAATGGCAGTCTTGATTTACTCTCCCACCAGAAGTGAGTTAGGGTTACTCATTCTCCATATCCTTTCCAACACTGTCAGATTTGGCTGGCATGAGGTAGAAGCTCACAGTATTAATTTACATTTCTTGATCACTGGGAATGTGGTATCTGTTAAATATATGGTTATTGGTCATTTGTGATTCTTCTTTTGAAGACTATCAGTAGTGTCATTCATGCATTGGCAGTTTTATTTCCTTGATGCTTAGCTCTTGCAGCTCTTTGTAAATTCTATATATTAGCCCCTTGCCTGGCATAGAGCTAGGGAAGATATCCTCTATCCTGTGGGTGATTTGCTCCTCTGGTGGTTGCCTTTTCTGTGCAGTCCCTTCTGTTGATAGCTGGGGTTGTTCCCAGG
Source organism: Pachyuromys duprasi (assembly GCA_028658305.1). Taxonomy (NCBI): domain Eukaryota; kingdom Metazoa; phylum Chordata; class Mammalia; order Rodentia; family Muridae; genus Pachyuromys; species Pachyuromys duprasi. The sequence goes on along the minus strand of CM053767.1, from coordinate 43,446,529 downwards.
CTAGTAATGTTTTCTCCAGAATACTCTTGCCTACCCTGAAGTCTTGAGGAGTATTCCTTATGTTCCCTCTAGAAATTTTAGCATTTCAAGTTTTAAATAAAGGCCTTTGATCCACTTTAAGTTGATATTTGTTCAAGATGAAAGACAGAGGTCCAATTTCATTTTCCTGCAAGTGGGTATCCAGGATTTTTTCGGAACTGTTTGTTTTATGGGTTATCTTCTTATCTCCTTAATCACTAATTGGGCATCCATAGCTTTGTCTGTTTATTTCTGGGTCATCTATTCTCCTCATTGATCTAACTGCTTCGATGCTAATACCAGGCTTTATCACTGTGGTTCTGTAGTGTAATTGAGGTCAGGTATTATGATTCCTGTAGCCATGTTTGTACTCCTTAGGATAGTTTGGGCTGTTCACATTATTTTGTGGTTCCAATGGAATTCTTGAGTTGCTTCTTTCTAGATCTGCATCAGAGTATCGATGGATATTGCGCTGAATGTGTAGGTTCAGTTTGGTAGAATAGCCACTTTATGATATTAATTTTGCCGCTATAAAATCATGGAAAATCTTTCCACCATCTAGTCTTCTTTTTTTTCATGGTGGATAAGTAAATTGGACTATCTGGGTATTGAATTACCAAGAACCATTCTTGTGTTATAAAAGAACCCAAAATGTATTAATCCTTTGATATAGTGATTGTGAAGTTGGATTTTGTTTTTTAAGTTTTACCAACTATCAGTACAACAGTAATTACACACAACTGGTCATTGAAGACATTTGTCACAATGTCCCACTTAGAAAAAAAACAATTAAAAATTTTTTTTAGGAAAGGGGTTTTATAACCTAAAAAATTTCCCTTTTATCTTCTATTTAAACCTATACTAAATAAATCTATTATGTTATTTAATATGAAAGCTATGTTTCTAGTCATAAAGTATGTTTTATAATGAATTGTAATCTCTCTAGAAAACTGGTTCCTCTTACTATCCCGTTTTTGTCATTAGGTTTATTATATATTACATAGCTAAATTTTTCAAAAGATGAGAGAGCTGTGTGTGATGATACATGCCTATAATCCCAGGAAGTCTAACCAGGAGAACTACATATTTGAAGACAGTCTGGCTTATACAGTGACAATCCATCTCAAAAACAACAATAGCAAGGAAGGAAGGAAGGAGAATCATAAAAAACTACATTAAAAAAAGGGGCAGATAGAGCATTTCCTTTATGTCTTTGACAGAGCCCTTGGCTGGCTGGTCCTCTCCAACTCTCCTTTCAGGATATTTCAGCTACCCCAGGCACACTGTAGCCTGTTATCCATATGCAATTATTTACTAACTTTTTCTTGCAAAATGTAAAAAATAAGAGTTGAAGAGTTGCAAGGGTCACATTTAGCACGTGAAAACAAGACATTTTTGACAGCTTGACAAATAGCCATCACCATCCATGTGCCAGGCAGTGGAGGTGCAAAATGTACTTGACCTACTTGCATTTGATGAGTGAACCCTCAGAAGGGCAAACAGAAATGTTACAAGTAATTACATGACAGTGCACAGAGGAGACTAGAAAGAGCAAAGGGTGAAAGACTCTGTTTTTAGAAGCCTGTGTAGGCTCCTTGGGAAAGAACACAGTGCTGTTTTCCTTCCTGTCTCTTGTGGCCCCCCCAAATGTTAGTCAAGCAATGCCTTCAACACTCCCCACAACCATTTTACATTTTTACTTCTATTCTGAAAAAAATATACTCTAGGAGGGATTTCTGTGATGAAAGAAAAATTAAATCCATGGCTGAATATGTTTTTAATAATCTAATGAGATATCAGCTCTAACTTGCTCTACCATGACTGCCAAAGTTTTATCATTTCATAGAAGGTTCATGCAAGAATATCTCCTTAAAACTGTCCAAAAAACACCAAAAAATTCACACCTCCTGAGTTAAAGTCATTAGCATGCAAAACACACATTTAAAGTACTTGATATTTGATTTGGGAATAAAATGAAAATTAAATCCAAAGCCTACCACTTTATTTCATTAGCAGGCCTCCGTGACTGATTTGTATTTGGCAGGTATGAGCTAATTTGTGGTCCCAGAATCATTTTCATTTTGCACTACATCTGGGACTGGCAAAAGGATTATTGATAAGAAGAGTCCCCTAATAGCTGTGTTGAATCCATAGTGTGGGTCCAGAGTACGAGTCTGCAACTACCATTCTTTTCAATTTCTTTTGCATTTGTCTCTCTCTATAAGTATCTCCTATTTTTATGTTTATAAGTTGAAGTTCCAGCAGGACTAGACAGCTGTAGTGCAACAGATCTCATGTTGTATTCTACACGTGATCTTGCAGCTGTTGGGCTGCATGTGCAAAGCCAGTGTCCCAGCTGCTCTTGTGGAGGAGTTCATGAAGTCTCACCCCTGGCTAAGGAGCTCTTGGCAACTAATGATGATGATGGGAGGAAGGGTAGGTTTCTACAGAGACAGATGCCTGGAAGTTGCCCCATGCTTTATGAGATGGTCCTACATCCATGCACACAAAGGCAGGACTAAGGAGACTAAGTGGGTTTTGTAACTAAAAAGAAGAACATAAAATTGGGAGGGAAACGTGGTTGGGGAGACAGGGGAGGAGTTGTAGGGCTGGGAATTGGAAGTGTAGTTCATCAAAATAGAAATTCCTGTATAAAATTCTCAAACCATAAAAATTAGCTTATAAAGAGAGGTCTCTACCCAACCTGTAGAGAAATAGTAAGATAATTTTTCATACAAATTTACTTCTTTTTTAAGTATGTTGTAGTAGTGAGACTTGTAAATGCTAAGCAAAATTAACAAATGCTTTAATTTTTAAGATTTATTTATATTTCCACTTCCCCCCTTTTGTGTGTGTCTCCTTCTACTAGATGGATCCTAGAGACCCAAGTCATCATGCTTGGGACCAAGCACCTTTACCCAATGAGCATCCGCAAGTTAAGGATTTAATATTTAAAATAAAAAATTAATGAGAAAATGGAAAACCATATGATATAAAGATGATCTTTCAAATTTACCTATTTGACTGCAATTAGCAATAGCCTTGACTTTTACAAGGCGGCAAATATAAGATTATGCCTACTTTATAAGTCAAATGATTAGATGGAATAGAATAGTTACTTCTTCCCTCTGACTCTTGAACAGAAGCTATGGGAGTACACAGTCCTTGGCCAGGACTTCTTAGTTGCTGAAATAGCATCATGTTGTCTCTGTACTTATAGTGAACACATGTGAACTGCCTGTGTTAAGGGGCTAATAGCAATTCTAGAGGATAATGCAAAGAAAGAGAGCTTGGCATGGAGGTAGATGTCCCACACACATAAGTCTGCATGGTTTTATTCACGGCAATTCTAGATGCCGTGGCACTGAGCATTTCCATGATTGGCAAACCAGTAAGTCATGTTGCTTTTGCCCTGGTCTCCTTCTGTTCTCTCCATGGAGCCAGGGTGAGCCTCCCTGAGCCAGACCATGTTCTCCATTCCTTTAGGACCTTCAAGTGGCTCCCTTCTCTTGAAGGTAAATCCCAGGACGAGGGGGCCCTGCGACACCTTGTTCCACTTAGCCACACTTTCTTCCCTAACCTTGTATTGTCTGTTTGCCTTCTAATCCTTGCTCTGCCTCAGGTTCATGGACCTTTTGGTGGCCTCTGCCTGAGCTGGGAGAAATGATGCACCCTCTTCATGCTCACCACAAATGTGAGCATATCTAAGAGGAACCCAAGAACCCATTTTTTTCTGCTAGATATTCGACAGGACACACTCTTGCTAGTGACTTATCCTTGTTTATTACCATCTTAGAATGAGCTCCATGTGGGGAGGCTTTCTTCCACTTATTTTCCTGCTTTATTCCAGTGTCCAGACCTGTGCCTGGCACAGGATCTAGCGTCTTATGTGTTTACATGATTAGCTGCATGGCAACGTTGGAGGTGACTCCTTTTCCAGGTCCTGTTGCTTTATTTTATTGTCAGGAGGTAACGGATGGTCTCTCATTCAGGAAACACAAACAACATGTAAATTTAATTCATACAGAAAAAACTCCAAGGCCAAAAATAGTTCACTATATGTTCACATTCCAAGTTTGTAAAATGATATATTGTATTCACTAAGCATATTTTGAACAATACTATTTTTTTTTTACTGTCTAGGGCAGTGCTACTCAATTTAGTTCCTGGCCTGTAATATTAGCACTACCTGGGGCCTGTCAGAGTACACTTTCTAGTCTCTGCTCCAGGCTTACGGGTGTGGGGGCCGGGGCTTAGCATTCTGGGTTTTCATAAGCCTGCAAGTAACACTTGGGAGCTCAAGCTAAGAAATCACTACTCCCATGGCTCACTACAGTCCTTTGAGTTCTTATCATCCTTAATGTCCTAGACCACAAAGTACCATAAATGTAAAATACAAACAGAGAGAGTGTCCCCCAAAGAAACGGGTTTATGTGAAGAGACAGAGAAGTGCATTGTGGGATCTGCAGGCTGTGAAGGATCATAGAAGCATTCCAAGACACTGATTATGAGAGAAGTCTAAAGGTAAAATGGAATCTGTGAGCTGTTTCCAAACAAACATCATGGCTCAGGGTATCGTGAGGCATGTCCAGTGTGACACCATTGGAGGAAAAAGTCTGTGTTACGCAGTGTTCTGGGAAGGTGCCGTTTCTGAGTCATAGTAGGCATGGTGGAGTTCCTGATATAACCCTGTTACAGAGACATGTGACAAAGGTGCGTGGAGGGAGGTTGCATGGGCTTTTAAAATGTGTTTATTTTAGAGCTGTGTGGATAGGGTCTTCTCAGTCAAGATTTGTCTCCACTGTTCTTTGGGTCCCATGTGACTTCTTGGAAACATTGACAAGTTCCATGGTACAAATGTAAGTCGCTTTATGTAAATCAGTATAAGACTGCTCTGATTTAATAGATACCTCCTCCTTCCTACAAATACCTGAAAGGCACACATTTTTGTAATAAAGAGTTAGCTTTTCTTTCTATTTCTGGAAGAGAGAAGAAAACAAAGCAACACTTGCTCTTCACTCTGGTCCACACGCACACAGTGTCACTGTAAAAGCAAGGCAGAACTTTGGTGTCTCGGCCTTCATTTTGCATTTGTCTCTTTACCACTTTACAATGGTGGATCTGATCCCTACTCAACTCTGCATGCAGACCCCATCCTCACATGAGGATTATCTGGGTCAATCTTCTATCCTCTTCAAGGCTGAAGACAAAGTGAGAGTAATGAAGAGACACAACCAGCGCATTAGTCAACTGCTGAATCTTCCCATGCTGTGATCAAGACCAAGAGAAGAGAAACATTCTCCTGGTGTTCTAGAAACAACACTCCTCTCCAACTAAGCAGGAGCTATTATCTCATGACAGAAATAGAGCTGGTCCTGGAATGGTAAGACTTTTCCAGGATCTCACAGAACCAGCCCTGAAAACCCAGCCACAGGGTGAGCAAGGCTGGTTAACATGCATACACTTGCTCCTGCTTCAGTTCCTCCTCTATTCAAACCTGAAGCTCATCAGAACCCTGAAGTCAGGTTGGAGGATGCTGCTTCCCCTGTTTTCACATCATAGCCATAGTAACCAAGTCCCTTTCTTGATCTTCAACATGGCCTTCTTGTTTTGGATTCTGAATTAAAAAGTCAGTCCCTACCCCAACCCCCACCTGGTTATCCTTTCATTTTCAGATGAAACTGGAGTTAAACCTAGGTGGTAAGATAGTAAACTCAGAAGTAATAGTAAACTGAATAAAGTATCTAAGTATGAACACACATACTAAATACTGCTCTTATTCTTGTTGAGAAAATGAGTTAGAAAGGTTGAGTTTAGCTTATAAAATGTAAATTCTTCCGCAGGACTTGCAAACTGAGAGCAGACAAGCTCATGCTGGCCTAGGAGGCTGTTTTCATCCTGTCCTTGAGCCAGGTGCGTGTGCGTGTGCGTGTGCGTGTTGCATTGTGAGCTCACGGCACTACTCCGTGAGCTACGACTCCACTATTCCTATTCTCTCACTTCTCTTGGGTGCCATCTAGGTTGTTGTTCTCATCTTGCCAACCTGGGCTCCTTTGAATTTTAGGACCTCTTCGTCCTGGGTGTTCTCTCCTTTATGAGATGAGTTCACATTAATTTGTCATGGGGAGGATCAGAACACCTAATTTATGGGGCGACCCATTCTTCTATGTAACTACAGCTGTGAACTGTGTTGTTTGTTCTTTTTTTTTAAAGTCCTTTTACTACAGGATCATTCATGGTCTTAAAAATCAACTAAACAATATTTGTTAATTTTAACAAGAGAAATGTGCTATTATTTTAAGCTTCTGCCTTTCTGGCCTCAGCATCTCTTGTGCTGAGAAAGCCATCCTAGTCCAGGCCTATCTGCGTCTTTGTAGAAGAATTAAACTACTTTTGAGAATCTTGTTGGTTTTTATCTGTATACACAGCCAAAATCATTAATTATTCATATTAGATAACAAAGGCCTAAGGAAATATATTAATATCATCAATGTAACAAAATGATGACTGTCTGCAAGGGTTTGACTCTCTGTACCCCCTCTAAACCTAATCACAAATATAGTATTTTAGATGTGGGACCCTCGGAACCTTAGGAGTGGGATTAATTTCATAAAAAAATGAATTCATGATTGATCACTATAGTCAAACAAGAGAATATTTCACCTGGAATATAGGAGCCCAGATAATATGGACCTCAAAATATATTTCTGGCATGAGGATTACTTTGAGCTACTATTTAAAGAGACAGCGGCCCATTATTTTTCTATTTTTAGGCTTTGAATCCCTTCTGCAATGTGAAGGTATGGTCTTCCTCTCCTCTCTGAAAGGTACCAACGACATGCCTTCTACAGAGAGCCAGGCTCTTCCAGACTTGCAGCCCCTAGGGGCTTCATCTTGGATGGCCAGTCCCCAGAGCCATGAGCAATACTTCATGTGCTAGACATGACCAGTCTTGAGCGCTCCACACTAGGTAAGTTTGCTGAGGCAACTGCACTTATTTACCAAGGAAAATGCTTGAAATGGGAAGGGAGGCACATTTCACACCAGTGGCTATAACAACATCATGAACCATGGACAGAAGAGGAATCAGAAATAACTTTGCCTTTTAAACCTTTGCTGTATCATTGAAAATACAGTCAAGGAAAATATATTTAAGAGAATAAGAAATTTAAAAAGGGTAAAGTGTGAGACAGGCATGTATGCTTCTAGTTAGAATGCTAATACCGCTTCTCACGTTGTTACCACCCTGGCTCCTTAAAGGAGAAATAGCTCACTTAGTGTTCATATCCCTCTCATCATCGACATCCCTTATGTGCACTCTCTTATGGCCTGTTTTATTGTACTTACTGTTGCACATTCTCCTCCCCACTGTCTACAATTGTATGTTGGGCTGTTCCCTGTGGTGACTTAAGAGATTCTAGCCCCAAACATATCATGAACCAAGTATGTACAGAGTGAGGTCATCTCTCTGGAGAGTCACTTAACAAACAAAACTTTTCAGGTGTCTTGAGCAGAGTCACTACAGCTACCTGGACCTCCGGATGCTCCTGAATCACATCTGCTGTCCGTGTCCAGAATGACTGCCAGCCCCACGGAGTCTGCTGGCAGGATGTGGCTACTGAGGTCCACCCGTGTCAAGCTCCTAGGCTCCCGTTTGGAGCCCCCTGAGACGCTGTGGGGTTTGTCCCCTCCAGATGCATTTCTTTCATCACTTTTTGTCTGTGGTCTCTGCACTATGTGAACGATGCTCTGCTGCTCCAGATCACAACTCTGTGTGGGGGCCAGGCAAAAACACAAGAAGAAAGACAGCATTACATGCAGGTGGAATTCAAGTTCTAGAGCATGTGAAAATAGGTTAAAAACTGCTTAGGTTCAATTCCAACTAGCAGCAATAGCATTGAATAGAAGGCAAGGTGTGTTTGGTTGACTTCAGAATACTTACTCTGCCAATGGGGGCCACAGAACTGCATGTGACAGGTAGGCAGCATGGAACTGAGGCTAGAAGTAGACATTTGAGAGGAAGTGGAACATACAAACAGAAAACTACAGAAATATCAAAAGATGACGAAACTTAGTAGGAAGACAGGTCCTAGTGCATTCATAAGTACCCTGCAAGTAATACTCATTTAAGACTGAATCAACTCTCAAGTGCCTTGTCCTTAACTCATTTAATGTAAACACAGGTAGCCCATTTCTTCTTTATAAAAGCACTCAGGGTTATTACCAATTACAAGGTATTTCTCCACAGAATCATAATGACTGTGCTTATGGTAGACTGTATCCTACCCTTCCTGTCCTTGCTGCCACTAGTAAGCATGCTGTAGCCCCAATGAGGAAGCTAGTATGAAGGGCTTGTTTGCCCTTCTACCCATCTGTGATTAAGGTCAGTAAACATTTACAATATAGCCTAGGCCCCAAATGACACACACAGTATATACTCACTTACAAGCGAATATTAGCCATACAGTACAGGGTAACAATACTACAATGCACAAACCAAAAGAAGCTAAGTAACAAGCAGTACCCAAGGGAGGGTGCTTGAATTTCACTCAGAAGGGAAAATAAAATAGGCAGCAGAAGTAGTTGAAAAGACAGAACAAAATAGGAGAGGGAGTAAGGAAGGAAATGTTGGAGGAAAAAAAAGTAGAGAGGAGATATGAGGAGGGGGTGGTAGAGGGCTTGCAGAGAGGAGAGAAACTAAGGGAGGGCTCAGTTCTGAGACAGGTTGGAGACACCTACAACAGGGTAGGCTCCAAGGAGGATCTGGGGTGACTCAAGCTGAGACTCCTAGTAGCAGGGGTCACAGAGACTGAAGAGGCCACCCTCTAACTAGACAGGACTCCTAGTGGAGGGAGGGGGAACACCAACCCACCCACAAAAACTTTGACCCACATTTTACTCTGCCTACAAGATGTGCAGGGATAAACTTAGAGCAGAGATGGAGGGAATGTCCAACCAAACCCTGGCCCAACCTGAGTTCCACCCCAAGGGAGACAGAGAACTCCTGACACTAACAAGGACACTCTTCCCTGCTTGCAGATGGGAGCCTAACATAGCTGTCTTCTGAGAGGCTACACCCAGCAAAGGAGTGAAACAGATGTTGAGACTCACAGCTAAAGATTGGGCGGAGCACAGGGAGCCTTGTGGAAGAGTTGGGGGAAGGATAGAAGGACCCAGAGTGGACAAGAGCTTTACAAGAAGACCAATAGGGTCAGCTAACCCAGGCCCAGGAGGTCTGTGGAGACAGAAGTGCCAATCAAGGACCATGCATGGTCCTGAGCTAGGGCCCCTAAAAATATATACTCAACAGGCAACTTGGTCTTCTATAGGTCCCCTACAGGGGAGCAGAGGCTGTTTCTGACATGGACTCTGTGGCATGCTTTTCAATTACTTCCCCCTGGTGGGGCTGCTTTGCCAGGCCATTGTGGAAGAGGATGTACTCAGTCCTGGCATGACTTGAAGTGTTGGCGTGGGTTAGTTGGGTGGGCAGCTTTCCTGGGGGATAGCGGAGGAGGGAGGGAGGAAGAGGGTGTGTATGGTTTATAGAAAAAAAATATCTGTGCGCCTATTTTTTCTTTATGAACAGGAGTCATAAAATCTAGAATAAAACTTAAGAGTAGGATGTTTGCTAAGGCAAGACCTAGAGAATCCTGGGTCAGGTCCTTGTTTAAAATAATTAATAGACAGAAACAGCATTATTCTGCCTTTTCTAACAGAGTTAGGGTCTGGCTCCCTCCCTAATACCAATATCTGTGTTCACTGGCTCTGTCATTGTGGGAATGATCAATATGTATCTGAATACAATGCAACCACATAAAAGATACAGTGCAGTCTTCCTTCTCCAGTGTCTTCTTCAAGCAATCTATTTACCGTCACTATCAAAACCCTTTGAGAACTGGAACCTCTGTCACTCACTTCACTGCTAAGCACACTGCAGCTTTGCGTTTGCTTCCTCCAGTCAGAGGTCTCTCAAATCTCAGCATTCTACCTTGTTGCCCTTTTCCTGTTCTGGCCTCCTTAACACTGACAGGCTCGCTCTGCTCTTAGTTCTGCTCTTAGTCTCCCCACAATGGCTCCTACTCAGAGTCACTACCTGCCACCTTTCTTGTTATCCTCTGAACCCAAGGCCTCCCCTATCAAAGCCCCATAGTTCTATCAAACACTGCTTGCCCACTTCCACAGCATAGCAGGACACCCAGTGCTGACTTCCATTCTATGCTATTGATCAGGCTTCAGTCACGACACAGTGCTGTCCTCCCCGCCTTGTTACATCCAGCAAGTGTCCAGAGTGATTGATTAGGCCCCAGAAATACCCTTCTCATCTTCTTTGTCCTCATATCCCCATTGCTGCTTCCTCATATTAGGCCTTCATTATTACAATGATTTGGTAATTATTCCCTACACATCCACTTTCTGCCCGTTCCAGGTTAATACATAGAAGAATCTTTGGTGTTTGCATCATACAATCACATGGCTAGTATGTTTATTCAGTTCTCTTTTCTAGATTTCTGCCAAGTGTTTTTGATTTACTTTACTTGTACAGGGGGACCATCCACAGCCGTTTCATGGCTGTGGATACATAGGTACCCACAATGCTCCTTCCTCACCTACATTTTATGTTCAGCCATGTGAATAGTCCTGAACTACTGATTTTATTAGATATGATGGAACTAGGGATTGAAAATGGGTTAGCCTGGCTACTTAGGTCCTACAACAGTATTTCTAGAAGCTTTCACTCCTTCAGCTCGGGAGCCCGAACTGCACATGCCATGTAGCCGAATCCCAGCCACAGAAGGGGCAAGTACTGTCCCAAGTACAGCTGAAGATACCTTCAGGTGAAGCTAGCCTAGGCCCCTGATGATGTGAAGATATGAGAACACAGAACTGTGGCAACTGGTCCTGTGATTCTGTGTTTGCTTTTCAGAAATAAAAGCAGATGGCAACCCACTGTCCATTCCTATTGGAGAAGAAGACATACCATCATGCTTCACCTTGGAATGTGCTCTTACGTGAAATCTAGGAGCCATACAACCTGTAGCCAGTGTCCTGATAAACTAACTACTAAGACCTGAGCACAATAAAGCACAGATATGTGAGAATGGCGCCTCGCAAAGAGGAGCAGAGTGGGAGGAGCCTCAGCACAGCCATGTCCCACACAGCCTTCTTCTCCAGGAGACACAGGGATTCACTCAGGCTTGTCGTGTTCTTCATGCTCAGAATTGAAGTCCCAGAAAACAGTGGTACCTTTCTTATCTGAGTCCCCAAACTCTTTGTCTGCCAGGGTCTACTGATCACAGTGTTGACAGCTTTGTGTGTGTGTGTCTGTGGGTCTGTGTGTGTACTGTATTGTGTACGTGGTGTGTATATATGTGTGTATGTGTGTGTACTGTATTATGTGCATGAAATGTCTATGTATGTGTGTCTAAGTGTGATTATGTGAGTGTGTATTGTGTTATGTGTGTGTTGTGTGTACATGTTTGTGTCTATGTCTGTGTGTGTGCATATGTTGTGTGTTTGTGTGTGATGTGGTATGTGTATCGTATCGTGTGTATGATATGTTGTGTGTATTGTGTTGAGGTGTGTGTATTGTGTTCTGTGTGTGATGTGTATGTGTATGTGTGTGTATGTCTACATCTCTGTGTGTGTGCTGTGATTTGTGAATGTGTGTGATACGATGTATAGTGAGTGTATGGTATTATGTGTGTTATATGTTGTGTACATGTGTATTGTGTTGGTGGATTTGTGTGGTGCTGTGTGCGTGATATGTTGTGTATGTATTGTGTTGGTGTGTATGTGTGTGTGTGATGCAATCCAAAGGTAATTTAGAAATGTTTATAGTGGCAACTGGTCACAATTACATATGTATTATCTAAAGTCTCACACAGCGTTTTGAACTTCAGGATATGGGTTTGACTGAAGGAAAGAATATTGAACAGATGAGTAAATGGATGAATAGATAAAGAGTCCTGAGCCCTGTCCCTACGGTACTTCATGGAAAGCTGGTAGATGTGGAAGGAAGAACAGCATGGAAAAACCCTGTGGAATAAATATAATATATTTGTGTCCCATGTATTTATTAGATTCTGTGTGAAGGGGCAGCTTCCTCCTGTGCTTTAGTTCTCATGTTGATAATAATGTCATCAGCATCAAAGACTGTTCTGAAGACTTGGAGAAATATAAAGAACCCAATACCCATCATGCATCAGTTTTGAAGACAGAAGGCTGTGGCCCCTGACTTGTATATGAATGTGGCCTCAGAATTATACTTAGTTGTTCCACTTTTATGATCTTGACAGAAAGCATACAAAGAAAGCAGAGTATGCAGAATGTATAAATGTGAAAATTCTGGCCAAATCTCAGCTTTCTATGAGCCAAAAATTATTTTTAAAAAATTCCTCTCTGTGCAAGATTCCCTGGGATGCAAGAAGAACCTGGGCATATTTTCTGGGGCAAATCAGAGAGATAAGTGACCCTCTTCTCTCCTGTCCAGACTTCCCTGACATCCAGAAGGGTTTGCACAGGGATTTCAATAGTTACAGTGGTATTTACAGAACATATTTCCATGTCTCTATCCATGGTTCTGAGAGCTGTAATTGCTTAATTCCTTAACTTTTTCACAGAAAACACTGTTGATCTAGAGGTCCCTTTGCCAGATGGCATGCTTGCATGTCATGCCAGCACAGCCCAGAGCCATGCTAATAGCCAATTCCATGGACAATAAGCTGAATAAAGTTCAGCTGTGTGGACATTCCAAAGCCCCAGTAATATGTAGTTCACACAGTATTCAAAACTCTCTCTGATTTCAGGGCTAGAGATTTTAGTTGGGAAAAAACACAAGTGCACTGATCCAATATCACTGTTAAGTCCCTCAGAATAAAAACAATCTTTCCCCCAAACACACTGACATTCTTGGAAGAAAAGCAAAACAATAAGCAGAAAAAAATAAATTCATTTCTTATTTTGTTTATAATAACTTTTGTCACAGGAAGTAAGGCAGTGCCATGATTGTTTTGTAAGCAAAACAATTAGGTATTCATCTAGCTGGGTGGGGTCTTATACTTCCATCAGGGCTGTAGACCTCTTGGGGACTGAGAGATCCATTAGTGTCTCATGCTCCCTCCAACAGGACATTTGGTACAGTGTGAATGACTTTGGAAAAGAGGGCAGAAAGATTGTAGGAGGCAGAGATCAAGGAGTTTGTTGTGAGATTGCATGTCCTAGGAATTACAGGAGCTACACCCATAAATTCTTACTAACATGACTGCCTAAACACAAGCTGAACAAGAACACCAACAATAGACATGCTAATGTGGCAGGGGAATGTTCACAAGGACTCAACCCTACTCCAAAAAATTCAGGCAGCAAAGGAATGCTGATGGTGAGAGAAATAGTCTTCACCCAGGGAAGACCACACCAGTTGGTAATCCAATCCTAAATAGTCATCACTGAAAATGTACATATGGTAACATATAGACAGAAAATATTCTACTTATGTATTTTGGAGTATTTATGTGTGTGTATGTATGGATCTATGTATGTTCACACACACACACACACATATATATATACATGTTAATAAAAATAGGCTATTAGTTTTAAAAAAGAGCAAGGAGGTACATATAAAGGGGACTGGAGGGATATAATCTAGTCAAAAACAATGCTATTAATGAGTTAGAACTGTGCTTGGGACATACACAGCTAATTGCACATCACTTATTGTGGCCACTGCTGTCCTTCTCCTAGTTTCTACTGTGTGGAAGATAAAGGAGCCATGAAGAAGTTTCAAATGGGCCTGGGTCACCCAGTCTTCAGTGTGAAAGGAGGGTAGCTACAGTTTTGTTCAGCTGATTCTCAAGCTGAGTGGAGACATGGGTGGGGTAGAGAGAGCTATAGGGAAAGTGGGTATAGAAATTTCAGCAGGGCCAGCATCGGTAGGAAAAGAACACAATTCATGGTATGCATAATTCTAGAAAAGGCAGTTCTCAGGCAGGGACAACCGACCTGAGTTCAATCTGCAGGCTTTGAGGCACATAGTTGCAATCTCAATATTGGGGATGCAGAAACTGGCTCATGTCTTACTTAACCTAGCTTACTTGGTTAGTTCCAGGCCAAGAAGATATCATGTCTCCAAAAAAAGTAACAAGTGCCTGAGGGAAGACATCTGACGTTGACCCCTGACCTCCAAAGAGGCTGGGAACATGCTGAGGCCGTGAACGTAGGTTTGGGCTACAACTGTTCCAAATTCTTTTACCAGCAAGACCTTCTTTATGTAAATGTTATCAGTCAATTCTATCTTCTGGAAAAGTTCTTTTATTTTCCTTTAAAAAACTTTTTAAATGTGTATGTGTGGGTATAAGTGCATGTGAGAGAGAATTGCCTGTGTGAGTTGTGTCAGTGCTTGAGCCTGAGTGTGCAAGTGGAAACCTGGGGGGAGTGTTGGCGCCTCATCCATCCTCCTCCACCTTGCTCTTTTTTGGTATGGTCTGTCCATGCACATGCAGCTTACGTTTTTTCGGCTGGCTGGAAGTCAGCAAGCCCTGATGATGTTTACATTTTGGTTCCCTGCAGTACTGGGGTTATAGATATCCCCAGAAATGTGTGGGTGCTGAGATCTGAACTCAGGTCCACGCTCTTTACTGCTGGATCATCTCTGTGGCTTCTCTTTCTGATATTATGTCTGTGGAAGCTTCGGTGAGGATCTGTTCCTGAGTCTCAGTTTTAGTGCTAGCTGAACTTGTTGTCCATTCTGTAAAGCACATAGCTATTCTCATAGACAGTTCAGTGGCAAGACATACTCCAGAGGGCTTCCACTTAACACTCCTGAGCAGGAAATGAAAAGGCCAGATCTGTAAGCCCCTGTTGTCTGCCCTGCAGCCTGCCAAGCCAGTAGATATTCCGGCTATACTCTGTGCCCCATGGCTCCCAACAAAAGCAACCAGCTAGAGCAGAAGCTCCCAACAGCTTTGCTTTTATGGGCTCACCCATCAGTCCAGACTGTGGTTCTTTCTAGGTTAATGTCTGTGATCTGTGACTTAGGTCAGGCTACCTTCAGCCTCTTCTGTGCTACCCAGTATTAGCTCCCTGTGGGTCTGTTAACTCTATCTCATCATACAAAGTGTTTCAGAGTATTTTAGTGTAAATCTATCACACTCTCTATTATGTGCCTTTGGCCTCTAAAGTCAGACCATCTCTGATTTTTCTAGAAAAGCAGTATGATTAGTCAGAAGTTTACAGTTACTCTAAACATTTTTGCAGTATTATTTTAATTGTTTTTTATTAATTAATTTATTTTTGTATCAATCACAGGTTAGGTACTTTGCACCCCAAGCGTAGCCCCCTCCCTCATTCCCTCCCATCCTCCCCCTCCCTCATCTCCTCCCCGCCCCCTCCAAGTCCACCAACGGGGGAGGACCTCCTCCCCTTCCATCCAACCCCAGCTCATCCTGTCTCCTCAGGGCTGGCTGCAATGTTACTCTAAACATTTTTATCTGATAATTTATTAGTCCATATTGTTATCCCATTTTAATTTTAAACATTACTTTTCAATTAAAGAGTTCCTTCTTAGGTAATTTTGAAGGAATATTCTTAATTAATTTTTTAGTTATTAAAATGTATTCATAAGTATCCCAGTTGTAGCCCACTCCCTCATCCATTCCCAACTCCACTCTCCCTCTTCTCCTCCCATGCCCCTCCCCTACTCCACTGATAGGGGAGGTCCTCCTCCCCTTCCATCTGACCCTAGCCTATCAGGTCTCATCAGGACTGGCTGCATTGTCTTCCTCTGTGGCCTGGCAAGGCTGCTTTCCCTTGAGGGGGAGGTGATCAAAGAGCCAGCCACTGAGTTCATGTCAGAAACAGCCCCTATTCCCCTTACTAGGATACCCACTTGAAGACTGAGCTGCTATAGGTTACATTTGTACAGGGGTTCTGGGTTATCTCCATGAATGGTCCTTTGTTGGAGTATCAGTCTCAGAAAAGAGCCATTTGCCCAGATATTTTTATTCTGTTGCTCTCCTTGTGGAGTTCTTATTCCCTCCAGGTTTTTCTATCTCCCCTTCTTTTATAAGATTCCCCATACTCTGCCCAAAGTTTGGCTATGAGTCTCAGCATCTGCTTTAATACCCTGCTGGGTGGAGTCTTTCAGAGGCCCTCTGTGGTAGGATCCTGTCTGTTCCCTGTTATCTCCATCTTCCAATGTCTATCCCATCCTTTCTGAAAGAGGATTAAGCATCTTACCTAGGGTGCTCCTTCTTGCATAGCTTCTTTTGGAATACAGCTTTTAGTATGATTATCCTATATTATATGCCTAATATTCACTTATAAGTGAGCATAAAGTATGTGTGTCTTTCTCCTTCTGGGATACCTCACTCAGGATGATCTTTTCTAGTTCCCACCTTTGCCTGCAAATTTTATGATTTCTTTGTTTTTAATAGCTGAGTAGTATTCCATTGTGTAAATGCACCACGATTTCTCTATTCATTCCTCTGTTGAGGGATATCTGGGTTGTTTCCAGGTTCTGGCTATTATGAATAAAGCTGCTATAAACATGGCTGAGTAAATGTCCTTGTTGTATACTCGAGCATATTTTGGATATATGCCTAGGAGTGGTGTAGCTGAATCTTGAGGTAGTACTACTCCTAATTGTCTGAGAAAGCACCATTCTATTTTCCAAAGTGGTTGAACAAGTTCACATTCCCACCAGAAATGGAGGAGGGTTCCCCTTTCTCCACATCCTCTCCAGCATGTGATGTCACTTGAGTTTTTGACCTTAGCCATTCTGATAGGCATAAGGTGAAATCTTAGGGTCATTTTGATTTGCATTTCCCTGATGACTAAGGACATTGAACATTTAACTGTTTCTCTGCCATTCTGTATTCTTCTACAGAGAATTCACTGTTTAGCTCTGTACCCCATTTTTTTAATTGGATTGCTTGATTTATTGCTTTTTAACTTCTTGAGTTCTTTATATATTCTGGATATTAGCCCTCTGTCAGATATAGGGTTTCCAGTCTGCAGGCTGTTGTTTTGTTCTGACGACAGTGTCCTTTGCTTTACAGAAGCTTTTCAGTTTCATGAGGTCCCATTTATTGATTGTTGATCTTAGAGCCTGTGCTGTTGGTGTTCTTTTCAGGAAGTTGTCTCCTGTGCTGATGAGTTCAAGGCTCTTCCCCACTTTTTCTTCTAACAGGTTTAGTGTGTCTGGTTTTATGTTGAGGTCTTTGATCCACTTGGACTTTAGTTTTGTCCAGGGTAATAAATATGGATCTATTTGCATTTTGCTACAGGTAGATATCCAGTTAGACCAGCACCATTTGTTGAAGATGTTATCCTTTTTCCATTGTATGGTTTTGGCATCTTTGTCAAAAACCAGATGTCCATAAGTGTGTGGGCTTATTTCTGGATCTTTTATTAGATTCCATTGATCCACCAGTCTTTTTCTATGCCAGTACCATGCAGTTTTTATTACTGTTGCTCTATAATACAGCTTGAGATCAGAGATGGAGATACCTCCAGAAGATATTTAAAGGAATATTTTTATAACATCTTCCCTTTTTGACTCAAAGAAAATTCTGCATGATTATTCCCTTTGCTTTTTCTGAAAATAACTTCTAGCAGATGTTTTTGTAAGCCCACCAGAGGTTTTAATAATGTATTTGGATGCTAAAGAAAGATAAAATGGCAGTTATTTAGGATGTCACTTATGGGTATTTTTTAATGGATAAGAATCATTTTTATTTTGTTCCTGGGTAAAAGTAACATGTGCCTAGAGATCTTCAGAGGCAGGCAGAGTAACCACAAAGGATTTGTTCCCAGTGGCTCTGTGGTCTTTAACCCTGGACTCCCTCCATAGCACTCAGTGAACACTAAATACCAATTTATATTAATTGGATGAGAGAAAAAAAACTCTCTCTTCAACTTTTTCTTCATTTTTTTAACAGACTTGCAAAAAGGATTCTTTGTGATTTATGCTTTGAATTATTTCCTGTTTCTCATGGCTGGCTTTATTATAATCAAAGAAATTACACTATATAAAGATACTGAAAGGGTCCCTCTCTGGTTGCCAAAGGCAGGGTAACACAATTACTGGGAAAGGTCCATTATCCCCACACTAATTACCAGAGCAGGTCTGAGCCTTGTCACCCAGGTCTCCCCCTATTGCAGACCTGGACCTTTTTTTCTGATGCTCATTAAGAACTAAAACAGAAGGAGTTCAACAGGGTAGGGAAGGACGACACATCGATTTTGCTTCATGCGAGCTGCAGAGTAAATGAAATATGTGAGGAGAGTGAGAACTGTTAAATAAATAATATTTGGGATTGACCCACTCCTAACCACAAAGGATATCGATAATCAAACCTATACCCATTAACCATGTTATGACTATGTTTTCTTCAGTTAAATATTTTAGTTGATATTCTTAATGTGTTTAGATTCAATCCATCCCCCATTCCTTCCCCTCTAACTCCTCTGTACTCACTCCTACATTTCCCTCCCTGTGCTCGCTCATTCTCTGTCTCTGTCTCTGTCTCTGTCTCTGTCTCTGTCTCTCTCTCTCTCTCTCTCTCTTTCTCTCTCTCTCTCTCAAATTTAATACCCACTGAATCTATTTAGTGCTGTGTGTCTATGCACAGGTACAGAATCACTTCTTGGAGCATGGGTACCCTCTCAGGGCCTAGATCTCTGAAGAAAGTGACTCTCCTTCTCCAGAGTAGCCATCTATTGTCAATGGATAGGGAATGGGACTTCATGGGCCTCTCCCCCATCCAGGCTGGAATTTTGGATGACTTCTCCCACTGACCTAGATCAAATGTTTCTAAAATCCAAATGAAAAAAAAAACCCAATTATTTAGAAAATCCCGGGAGTGCAGACAGTGAGGGTATCTAGCTCTGGAAGACACTGAACCTAACACAAGGCCCTGTGTCCCTCCTTCATGAACAAACTCAACTCACAAAACCCAAAACCAAATCAGAAGGTGTGTGCTTAAGTGTTTCTAAATATGCATGTAGAATAAGGCTTCTAGAAGCACCTATGGCTATATTATATACCTCGAACTTAGTGAGATCTAAAACTGGCTCCAAATCAGGATGCTACAAAATGCAGTCAGCCTCCATATCGATATCCATAGATTCAATCAACCATGGATTAAAATATTGGGGAAAAGGCAATTTTACCTACACCACACATGCACACATGCTTCTATCATCATTCCCTAAACAGTACAGCAAACACTCACATACCATGT
Source organism: Pachyuromys duprasi (assembly GCA_028658305.1). NCBI lineage: Eukaryota > Metazoa > Chordata > Mammalia > Rodentia > Muridae > Pachyuromys > Pachyuromys duprasi. The sequence goes on along the minus strand of CM053767.1, from coordinate 43,427,267 downwards.
ACACTGCACTGTCAGTGACAAGCAACCAAGGAAAGACTGAAAATAGAGGAGGATGTGTGCAGATATGCATGAATCCCATTCGGTCTCTGAGGAACTGAGCACCCACTGACTTGGTAGCTGCAGGACTCCTAGAAGCAATCCACCATAGAAACTGAAAGAGAGCTGTGTGAGTACATTTGTAGTGCGGCAGGCTTGTAAAAAGCTTCTAGCTAAAATACACTTCAGCAAAAACAGGTGAGAAATTACAAGATCTAGGATGAAGTTGCAAACTCTTTAAAATTGAGATTAAAGTGTTAATATACCATATAAAGAAATAAAAGACAACATTCAAAATATACATATGGTTATTAAAATGCATAAAGATGATGAACTTTGTTCTAATGAGACAAACACACTAGTCCTGTTCTCCTTTGCTCCAACCAGAGTGGTGGCGTTTCAGAAGCTTGGCAGCATTCTCTGTTATGATGCTGTCCCAGGCAACCTGCACTCTGATGGGAGGACCAGGGAGCAGCAGGTGCACTCCACTGCCATACATTTCTGTCCTAGGGATTTGTTCGCATGACCACCACTTCTAGAGTCACCAAAGGGCATGTAAACAGTGATTGGATGTGAGAACCTTACAATGGAAGAACACCAGGAAAACATGGATGTCCATCCTCAAGATAGATCAAATCTGTGTTTAGAGAGGGGAGAACTTTACTAACTTGTACCCTTAATATGAAGAGCAAAGGAGGCTGTAGATAGGCTGTAGTTGTTTGTCAAGAGACATAAACAGTGTAAAATAACAAACAGGTAAAACAGCTCACCTTGGGAAGGGGGAGAGAACAAAGTGAGGTAATAGAAGTAAGGTATATGCTTTTGTACGTGTGTATACATATATACTCATATGTGCATCATATCTGTATAGCTAAAAGCATAGTTTAAATTTTGAACCATGCAACTTTTTATTTAATCAAGAAATTAGCGAAATAAAAAGGAAGGAGCATAAAGATTTAAATTTAATATTATCAGAAGTAAACACCTTAACAACACATATTGATAATATGTATGTGTAAGTCAAATTATTTAAAATAAGTTCTAAATATAGTGTTATCCCTTCTCTTTTGTATAAGAAAAGGGGCTGAAAGGAAATGCTGTCTTTTATGAAGAAATTCTGTTATTTGTAGTGTTATAGGTGTAGGAATTCTGAACCTCTGTTTACATATGTTAAGACAGAAAAAAATTATTTAACACTGATATTTTTAGAAGGCAGGTTTCTCACCATACAAAAGGGAATGGAAACCGTACAAAACAGCTTTGTGGTGTTGGATTTCAAACTGAAGTATATCATGTACTTATGAAAAAATTTAAAAACAACACCTCTCATTAGGAAAACTTCCAAGCAATCCTCAGTACTAGGATAATGATTCCCACACACTTACTCATCAGGCTCCCCAATACAAACTCAGTCTCACTTCTCTTTTCTTTATGCCACTACAGGCTTCCTATTCTATCTTGAAGCAAATTCATAGATCATTATGCTTATTATTAATAATAATTGTTATTAACAAAAGAATATATATGTGTGTGTCCAGAAAGGTGGACTGTAAGACAGAGATAGAATACCAAAATAACATGAAGATATTACCAGGTTTTAATATCATTAATATCTATCAATAAATGCAGTAGGGTTTTAAGTCTATTTAAATCAAGATCCAGACAGAAGTCACATCTTATGACCATATGAAATATATTTTATGGTCTTGTCTTTCTTGATCACCCTTTTAAATTTTTTAAAAAGTTATGATACCAGGTTATATAAGACATTTTCATTCAAGAATGTAATGCATTTTGAGCATATTCCCTTACATCTCTCTTTTGTTTTAATTTTTTATGAGGACATGATTCACCTACCATGAATTTCTCCATTTCAAAGCCTATAATTCATCAGTTTTAGTATATTCGCAAGGGTTATACAGCCACAATTGTTATTTCTGACCATTTCTCATATTGCTTTTAATTTGCAAGTTCTGTTTCCATCTCTTTCTTTGTCTTTGCAATTAGTTTTTGAAGACCACTGGTTTAATCGTCTTGAAGAGATTTTGATAGTGTGAATGTGTCTTGCTGTATCAAGTAGCGTATGTTTAAGGAGTTTCTCCACTGATTTTTTGACATTTCTTGGTGAGAACTATAGAATGGCTGAGATTTAGGGCAGACATGTTTGAGGGGATAGCCTGGGGCTGCTTGATCAGTCATCTGTTGTGGTAGCATTTGGCTGCCTCTTGGTATCTCATTTTGTGGGAGTCCAAATGATGCCAGCTAGCAAGAGGGATCTTTTTCCCATCAGTTGAAGAAATAAAAGGACAAAGGAAATGTTCTGGCAAGTGTTACAGACTTCTGGGGAAGAAGTCCCACAGAGCAGGGAGGAGAGTACAGGCTGAAGAGCTTTCAGTTTGTACAGAGCTTCAATATCCCTAGACCTGTGACTTTCTTCATGTACTTATGAAAAAATTTAAAAACAACACCTCTCATTAGGAAAACTTCCAAGCAATCCTCAGTACTAGGATAATGATTCCCACACACTTACTCATCAGGCTCCCCAATACAAACTCAGTCTCACTTCTCTTTTCTTTATGCCACTACAGGCTTCCTATTCTATCTTGAAGCAAATTCATAGATCATTATGCTCTATTGATTGTAAGATGCTCATGTGGCCGTCCTGGTACTTGCATTGGGACCCTTGTTTCTGTCCAGGAGAACTGAAATAGCTGCTGGTTGGCTGGGGACTGTCACCTATCAGAATGGACCCCAGACCTCTATTTTTGGAACTGTAATACATGAGAAAGAGAAACTCAATGGAGAAAGGGACAGTGGAGGCAGAGAAGTGTGTGTGTGGAGTCTCATCTCCTGCTCCTTTTTCCCCCTTTCCCCAGGGCCCAGGGCCTCAGGGTCACCAGTTCTACATGAAAAACACACTAGTTTCTAGGTGGTAAAATAATGACCTTATTACAACTTTGGCATTTCTTCTTCAATCTTTGTGAAATACTTCACTAAAGATAACGCTTCCCTCAACTATAATTACTTGTATAAGGAACACATTTTATATAGAAAGCTACAATAACTCTCACTTTCTCCGACTATCACTGATGTAAAGAAGTTGACTTTGAACAATGAAAAGTGTGTGTTAAAAGCTTATTTAAAAACTGTACATGAGGAATAGGTCCAAGATGGCTGCCACTAGAGGACACTGTGTCTGAGAAGTAGGACAACAGAAATAACGCAGCGACCAGGAGACTGAACTCTGGGACCTAAAACGCCAGCACCCGTGATTGCCAGGTGAGCAGAACTCCCACGGTGAGAAAATCAAGTGGGAAAACCCTAGGGACACCCAGTTATTCCCCGCAAAAACCTCCGGGTGACCAGCGGCGCACAGCTCTGATCGGAACGAGCAGCCACTG
>CM053767.1:43393077-43423330 GCA_028658305.1 Pachyuromys duprasi | reverse complement strand
GGGAGATGAGGGAGGGAGTGGGAGGGTGGGAGGGAATGAGGGAGGAGGCTATGCCTGGGATGCAAAGTACCTAACCTGTGATTGATATAAAAATAAATAAATTAATAAAAAAAACTGTACATGTACACCCACTGCATTTATTGTTTCTATTGGTGGATAGCTTTAGCCAACAGGATGTCTCAGAATGGGCTCTTAGGGCTGGGTATAAGAGTAGCAGCCTTTCAAAGTTTCTCTGATGCCTTACATGACAAGAAATTCTAGTTTAGGTGGATATTAAGACATTCAATTTTTAATTTTTTTTGCATTTACTTGCTTGATGTGTCTGTGTTTGTATGTGTGTGTGTATGTATATATACCAGTGTACCCTGCAGCATACATGTGGAGGTTAGAGGACAACCCTCAGTGGCCAGTTCTCTCTTTTTGCCATGTGGTTCCTGGGGTTGAATTTGGGTCTTCACTCTATTAAGATAATCCTTGGCAGCAAGCATCTTTACGCTCTGCCTGGCCCCAACTTTCTTGATTTAAATGGCGTCAAAAGTTGTCCTGGTAAAAGTGGTACTCAAAGACCATTAGCTAGGGGAAAGAGGTACACAATACTCCTGTGTTCATCAGTATTTGCCCCTTGTCAACAGAGTATAAACACACGCTTAACCTAATTTCTCAGCTTCACATGCAATTATAGAGTACTGCATGTTCCCTTCCCACTTCTGTCCCAGTGCTCACTTCTCTTGATACAAATCTTAAAATCCCGTAACTGAAATGACAACAGAGGCTCACCTGTAGCCTTCCTCATACACACAGAAGCTTCAGAATAGTCACACTGAGTTGACGGCTAAAATTTATGTACGTTTTTCTTGCCTGAGCTTTTTGATTTTACGCTTTTGTTCTAGGGTACACTGCGGGGTGGGGGAGGGGGACTTTACACAAACAGCCCCAAAGGACAATAGAGTGGAACAACTGACTGGAGATTTCAATTCGAGCTCTGGCTCCACAGCTACCGTTGAACTAAAACAGCATTCTCAAGTATGAGATGGCGTTGCGACTGTGCAGGGGGGCACCCTCTCTCTGAATCACACTGAAAGTCCTGAGGGAAACAGGGGAAGAAGGCCTGGGAGGAAAGAGGAGAGGAGGGAGAGACGTGGGAAAGGAGATACTGGGGCAGATGGGGAGAAAGAAAATAATAAAGCGGGCAGTAAGTGTTGAGGAATCTTAGTAATGTCATAACAGGTATCAGTACATATATTCATCCAGACATATAAAGAGTGATCTAAACATGCTTACACTCAACCTTGTAGAGGCTGAATCCCTTAACATACACGGTGGAGTAGTCATCTTCATGCTTCAATACAGACAGTGACTATTAAAACCAAGGGTTATAGTTATCACAAAAAGACAGAGGAGAGAAAGGGTTTATGTATTGCACACCTAACCTTTCAGGAATGAAGCACTTTTTTTTTACACACTTTTTAAAATATATATTACTTCCATCGTGAAAAAGGCATATTGACTTTTGAAAACCAGAAACTTTTATACATGTATGGCTCATTACTGGAGTACAGGAAGAAATGGAGACAATTTCTGATACAGTTGGATTTGGATTTGGCAACTCACAAAGACTTTGAGAAGAACACTAATGTGAACAGATTCTGCAGAACTGTACTTGCCAGACGTGAAAGCCAGCTGATGCTGCCCAACAGTCTGACAATGCCTGCATGGGCTTGCTGCAAGAATAACCATGGCAAACGTGGAATTGGTGCATGTCCTTTCTTGGTGTGGTGGCAACAGAAACAAGCTTCTTATGCTTTCACAGAAAAGATAGTTTTCATCACAAACCCCAAACATATCCTGCCTTTGTGAAAAGAGATAGTATAATAACCAATTATCATCCTCCCACACATAGCCTGGAGCAATGAGAAGTACAAACAGCAGGAGAAAGCACAGCCGTGGTGATCCCGGTTAAACAGGTATCCAAGAAAATGTGCATGTAGTTGTCAGGTAATGGGATTCAATTGACACATTTTAAAAGATATTTGGTGGAATTTAGCAGTATCTAGATGCATGACAATAAATAGCCACCTAAATGTTTAAAAATGTATGGATATGAGGTCCTTGAAGCAACAGTCAACAATATGGAGAACATCTTAACATTCACTAATACCCAGCTGGCTGTCATAAGTCACTCAGTCAGTTAATAAGCATTTGTTTATACTCCAAATGTATTCATATAAAAATATGCCAATGTGCTCATTAAATACAAACAGTTGCCCAATACTGAGAGTTACTAGCCTAATTATCTATGTAGTGTGTGTATGTGTGTGTATACATACCTACATAATTATAGCATGGGAATGCCAAATTGTAATTAGCTCTCATGAATGGGATTAAATGAAGAAAGGAATGTCCAGGTTTTATTTAATGTTCCCAAAAATTAGAAACCTATTAAGTATGTTTCTTGAACACTTTTAAAAGGACACATGAGAAAATACTTGTTGTAAAACATTCAATTAATCTCTAAAGTTTTTTTTTTTTCAAGACTGAAAATAACTCCAGATGCAGTGTGGGATGGTTTTCTGCTTTCCTGTCAATATCCAGTTGATAATGCTGTTTGTCTCCTCTGTTTTGTCACTGTTGCCTACAACTTCCCCTAGCTGTACCCCACTGAATACAACCTTATTTTACACAGTTTGTACAGTTCAGAGCCACTGAGTCAATCACCTTTCTGTCTGAGAAACACACACACACACACACACTCACACACACTCATATTTAATCATTTCTATTCTCTTTCTGCCAAAAGAGACCTTTATTTGGTTCAGTACCTGTCTATTTTTGCAGTGGTAAAGATGTTGAAGCTGTTTTTTCACAATCTACAGGGGGTGATAACGGGTGTGGTGTGTATGTATATGTGTATTTGTGTGTTTGTGTGTGAGAGAGAGTGTGTATGTGTATGTATTCAGGTATCCTTGTAGAATTCTTTGTGAACACTCCAGGAAAATTGTGACCCCTAAGACTAGAAGAGAGAATTAAGGAAATGGTGGGAACTAAAATTCTGAAATTTAATCTTCTCCTTCTCATTGGGTGGTTAGGGCTCAAATACAGTGCCACATGGAAAAAGAGAAAGAAAGAAAGAAAGAAAGAAAGAAAGAAAGAAAGAAAGAAAGAAAGAAAGAAAGAAAGAAAGAAAGAAAGAAAGAATCAGAGAGTCACCAAGATAGTAAATTCTACTTCAATTTGTTATGGTAAAGAAGCAGATAAATACCAATGCCACTTAGCATGTTAAATTCTATTTTCACTATCTTAAAAATGGTTATGTTGCAGCTGCCTGATCACAAATCCAGCCTGCATTTACCTGAACAATATTCTTTTGAAAAAAAATATAGTTTAAAAGTGTTTTTAGTTTAAAAACATGTTTGTTAATGTATGTGTTTGTTTCTGTGTAGGGCCAGGAGAGGGTATTGGATCCCCTAGAGCTGGGGTTCCAGGTGGTTGTAAGGTAACTCATGTGGGTTCTGGGAATGAAAATAGGGTTCTTTATAGGACCAATAATTGCTCTTAACCATTGAGCCATCCTTCCAGCACCTAAAAAATATACCCAAATGTTCAAATTAAACAGACTATATGCACATAATATTATTCCAAAATATAATAAAAATTAGCCAAAATGAATATAATGAAATCACTAAATTAAATCCTAGACCTATATGAGCGAGGCAAATGGATACCCTATTCTAAATGTAAAGAGAGAAAAATAGGTTCAGCCAGAGACCCACTTATTTAAGTACAATTGAAGAGACAGGGAATGGTTGGGTGCATTTATTTATTGTACATTTTACCTTATATCCTGAATTTCTAATTTTACCAACTCTCCTTAAATATCAATTCCATTGTTGTTCCAGACATTCAAAATGTGGACAACTTTCAATGGATAATCTTATTTCTAGATTTTTTAAAAAGAGAAAACAAGCTTGGGCAGTGCTTGGTATCTCTGTGAAGACCCTCAGAGTAGAGATGCTACTGCTGTACATCTAGTAGACCAGTAGTCCAACAGTTTATCAGTCACCATAGACGGCTTCATTTGTTGCTTCCACGTGTTGCTCATAATGGGATATTTCTGGTTTCTATATGCCTAAATTCAAATGTTGAAAGTTCTATCCTAAGAGAGAAAGGCAATCAATAGTCTTACTCAGCTTTAAAGTCTATGAATCTAAGAACAGCCAGCCCAACATGGTATTGCCAATGGTACCACAGTGATACTTTCATCTGCAGGTAACCACCAGCTGTCTACTTGGACTTAAAGCACACTGAACAGGAGGAAATACATGCCTGATACTATAAACCTATCCAACCACCCATAGGTGGTGAGGTTCTAGACTCTAGAGGAATGCTGAATACGGCTTTTTTCCTGAACAGGTATAACCTGTAGCTCTATGCTAAGTCCTTACTCTTGAAGAATGTAGCTCCCAATAATCAAAACACTCCTTTTTGCAGAAGCTGGAGACTATTACAGAAATTAATAATACAAAATTTTTTACAAGACAAAGATAACTAATGTAGTAGCTATGCTTCACTGATACTTTTGCAATACAACCCCATCCCTAAGGCTCAGGGAACATCATGAGAGAGAAAGTGGAAAGAATTCTAGACCTGGCAGGAAAGCCACACCCATGAAATCTCTACAATATGGCTAAACAAGACCTGGCTAATGACAATAACAGTTGATATGCTAAGGGGGATGAGGGAAATCTTACAAGATACTCATTTATAAACTCTGGGATTCAGGAAAAACAGTAAACAAGCAAATAACATTGCTCTTGGTGTGAACAGTCATGTGAAGTCTGCAATACTTCCCTAAACTTTAAGCTAATTTTTATTCCATCTAGAATTCTGAAGGGAGATCACTCAATTCCACATTAGGAGCTCCAGTCTTGTCAATCTTACCAATATTTAATGTATACTTGTTGGTGGAATAGGCAACAACTTTCAAAGGTGATTCTATATATTCTAGTTATATTTTATGATCATAAAAACCTACACTAAAAAATTAGGGCTTTAGTGTAGATTACTACCACCTCATCAAAAATCTATTCTTACTCGGCACTCAAGACTATATTTTCTAGCTTCTTTGGCATGGAGGGTTAATATACACTGATCTGCTCTTGTCCATGGATCTAAGGTGGAAGAGATATGTGCTAGTTGTAGGCCAATAAATATTTACTGATGTTATAATGGAACACAGACAGGCATAAAAAGGGACAAACATATGATGAATGGCCAAACAATGCATGCACAAACATATGACATATGAATGGCCAAAGCAGACACATATAAAGAAAAATGTAGCTATAAGTTGGGACCTCAGATCCTCTGGTTTGGACCACATAACCAAAGCTACGAAAGCTCAGTGCAATAAAGCCCAATGATATATCACCAGGTGCCTGGAAGGATAGTAATATTTCTAGAGACTTCTGTGTGTAACCGAAGGATAAGATGAACACTGGATACTAAGGCTACATGACTGGGCCAGAAGAGTAATCTTCTTTTTAAATAAGGGTTTACATTTGCAGATTTTCATACTAGGAAACAGGTTGATTTTTGTTGTTGTTGTTGTTGTTGTTTGTTTGTTTTGTTTTTTTTCACACCATCTCCCAATTAGTTCTGTTCTTTAGGATTATGCAAACTTTATTTGTTTTTACTTCTGGGTGTGTCTTCACATTCATCTTTGAGATTCTTATTGTGTGTTTGTCATCTTCATAACATGTATAGTTTCAACATTTTGAATTCACCATCACACAATCTTAAACCCACTGACACAACAAATATCATAGTAAGTCCAGTAAAATTCATCACTTGTAATTTGGCACAGTGGGGTGCTTCTGTAATCCCAGGACTTAAGAGGCTGAGGCAGGAGCATTAAGAGTTCCATGCAGCCTGGCTACATAGTGAAGCTGTGTCCAAGAAGACAAAACAGCAACAACACAAAAGTAGCATCTGGGATTTAAAACTCTAGTAATCTTTATTCTCTTTCTCATAAAACACTACCACCAACAACAAAAACGAAACAAAACAAAAACAAAAACTGATTCTTCTGAAAATAAAAAGGAACTTGCTGTAAGTAGCCTGATGAGGGTTTCTATGGCAACATCCAACTCTTCCTTTAAAATAACTGATAAGATTCTCATTACGACAGAGAGTTCTTGGCAGCAGTAAGTGTAGTTCTGCATCTTTAAATCTCTCTCAGTGATAGACTTATAAGCTGGTCATGCTCTTTACCTACCATCTTTGACCTTTTTGTTTTTTATTTATTTTTATTTTATGAGCATGAATGTTTCACCTGTGCGTGTGTGTGGCACAAATATGCATTATCTGTGCAGGCTGAAAGAGGCCAAAGGATCTCCTGGAGCTGGAGTACAGACCATTGTGAGTGCCGTGAGTGTGAGGGGAACTGAACGTGGGGCTTCCGCAGGAGCAGCCCATTCTCTTAACTCATCTTTGATTTTTAATTTCCCAGTGAGTTCTTTAGATAAGCATTATGAGTGCAAAAACTTAGACTCAAAGAGATGCATCCTTACCCAAAGGAAAGTAACTGCATTTCAAAGCAGGTTTCTCTTGTTCTATAATCAGTTTTAGGTTTTGTTTTTTGTTTGTTTGGTTGGTTGGTTGGTTGGCTGGTTGGTTGGTTGGTTGGTTGGCTGGTTGGTTGGTTGATTTGGGTTTGTATTTTCGTGACAGGGTTTCTCTGTGTAATAGCTTTGATTATCCTGGAATCCACTTTGGAGACCAGACTGGCCTCAAACTCACATTGATCTGCCTCTGCTTCCCAAGTGCTGGGATTAAAGGCATCTGCTGCCATGCCTGGCTCTGAAATTCGCCTTCAGTGTTCCTCTGTCTGAATACACTGAGTGAGTCATGACACTAGAGCTGAGGAGTTTAAATGTTGCTTCCAGCTATAATCAAAGTAGTTATAAAAGTAGAATTTAGATTCACTGAAGACACATTTTCTAGTTCTAGACTCTCCCAGAACACACAGACACAAAATGCTGTATAGTAGAGATCACAGCCAACTAAATGGAGAAGCCAAAATTATAGCTCTTATATTTATGAATACAAAGATATTTCTTAAATTAAAATTAAAAAACACTATATTCAAAGTGTCTTCCTTTCCCTATACTGCATCAAATTTGTTTAAACTCTGCCTTAATACTCCGAGATGAAAAGAGAAGACATCCATAACATGAAAATAACAGCTGTAAGATCCCTTCAATGAAGGCATTGGCAATGTTTCATAATCATCACAATGAAGGTCAGGATGACTTTGAAGACAGATAGAAAACCAGTATCGTCTATTTGAGTATTATATACTCACACCTAAAGCTTTGGGTTGAGATACAATTGTTAGAATGAAGGGTTTTTAATTTGGAGCTGGTGGGATGATATTCTGTATTTACAGCAGAGTCCACGTGCTGGGCTGGTCCCCACTTGCTGAGACAGGCATATGAATCATGTGGGAATCCAGAGAGGACAGAAATAGGAAGGGCCATTACCACCCATGATGGTAGGGCATGATAAGTTTATGGTGACCTCTGGATACTGCTGTGCCGTGTAAGGTGAGCAGGAAGGCCATAATCATTCTTCTAGAAACCCCTTTCTCTCTTACACTCTCAGCTCTATTTCCTATCTTGCCAATACCAGTCACAGCAAGAATTGCCCTAAAAAGACCCGTAGTGATGTAGTGATTTCCTTGATAATTACAACAGATCAACAGATCAGCAGGCTGGATGTAAAGAGACTAAGGGAAAGTGGCTGCATGGTGATCAATCGCAATGCTTTTTCCTTCCTTCTACCTACACACTATAAACACACACCACATGCACAGGCATACACACACACACACACACACACACACACACACAGGCATACCCATACAGATACCATACATACACCACACACACACACACACAAATACAGGATACCCATACAGACACCACACACACACTATACACTCACACACACATGCACCCACACCACACCACACACACTGCACATGCTCACACAAACACAAGTGCCCACACTACACACACACACAAAGTCACCCACACACCACACACACTAAGAAACTGACACACAACGCACACATACTCATACACACATGCACACACACTCATGCACATACATGCTCTCTCTCTCTCTCTCTCTCTCCCTCTCTCTCTTGCACATATGCACACACACACACACACACACACACACATACACACACACCATGTAATTCCCTCAGACCTCTTGGGATAGCTAAGGGTATCTCTAGAAAACAATCATGACCTACACATTTCTATATGCTTAATCTCTTGTTTAAAAGACAGGTAGGGAAGGCTTGTTTCGTCAAAGATGAAAGCAGTTTTTGAAAGTTAGCCTGACAGAGGAATTCCCTGTAAAAAAGATAAAAGATCCTGCTTTAAGGACTCCTTTTCATTCTTGCCCCAAGACCGCTTGCCTTTCATGTTTTCCCAAGGTCACTCCATTTCTCATTACAGAATGGTAAGGGAAAAAGGATTGGCTTAGGGATTCGGTAAGGACATAAAAAGTCCTGATGATAAACAAGATGTTCTGATACTGAGCCAGCTTGATGACTCATTTCATGAGTGAGCAGTCCCTTTCATAGGAAATTCATTCTATCTTTCCAGTTATTTTCTCATGTGCCAACTGACCCACCTTTCAAAGACATTCAGCTGCTCTACAGAGAGATCCCTCATATGACCCTGTCTATTGTCTTTATTCCTGTTCCTTTCATGCCTTGCAGCTCTCCACTTGAAAAGGCCTCTGGGCAGAGGCTTATTGCTGCAGAGAGAGTGGAGCCAACAAAAGATTCCAGAGGATCAAACAGAGGATCAAGCAATTGTCCTTCAGATTCCCAAGAAAAGCAAAGATGCGGGGAACCCAGAGCTGCAATGACAGCAGATACAGAATTTTCTCCATTGGAAGAATACAGGATGATCAGAGATGCACGTGGAAAGGCGAGGTTGGTCATCTTTGCGGGGTGGGGGGAGGCCGTGGGAAGATGTGGATTCCAAGTCTAGACCTTGGACTATGTGAGAAGCAACCCTAGTGCCTTGCATGTGTCCTTTCCCATAAGTCTCTATGATAGGGATGGAGAGTAAGAGAACACATAGATATTTTTGGTTGAGAGAACACATAGTTAATGTTTGGATAAGAAAACCTGTAGCAATTAATGCACTGATTCTTTCTTACCAGAAAGGCTTTTTGGAGGGACCACCACTAGAATACTTGATATCCAAAACCAGGTAGCAGGCATAGGTGGTCAAGAAGGATATCAGTGTTGTAGATTGTCCCATGGCACATGCACACGCACTGGGGGACAGGAAAGACAAGAGGATCTGATGCAAAACCAAGGAGAGAGGCAATGTTCGGAGAGTATGAACAGCTCCAGGGAGTGCTGGCTGCCAGAGATGCTCCTGAGCTTCAGCTGCAGACATCAAAGGGGGGAGGACTGGTGTCTTGGGATCAGATTTGCCAGACTTCACTTCAGTGAAGATTCTAAGAAATTGGCCAAGCAATATACATATTTTAGAAATCTTTCTAACTTAAGGGCCAAAGCAGAAACTAAAAAGAAAAGAAAATTCACATTAAAATTGTCTAAGTGGAGTGAGAGGAAGAATTCCCTGAACATCTTCAGCCATCCAAGGATGACTGCAATTAGGTAGAAAGCACTACCTCCTATCTCATGCTGGGAGACTCAGTCTAGGATTCTTGTGCGTTTTTTAAAAAGACTAAATCTGAACAGTAAGACTCATCTTTAGATTTTTGAAGCACAGTACCCAATTGTACTTCCAACGGGGAAGAGATTAATTGCCAAGGGGCTTAGGGTTAACTACTAGGATGTTTAACTAGAAAAGCCTCATTGAAATTAGTCCTTGAGATTTTATGGAAGTTTCATAGCCACAGCTTGATTGAGTTGCAATAGGTATGGTTTAGGTGCTAATGGTGATCTGCTTTCTGATGTTTTCTTTGGGCATCTTAGTTTTCACAAAGCAGCCAGTGATTCTGCAAAGAATATAGGTGAGCCATAAAAAAGTTGAGTTCATAACAACTGTGCTGAAGACATAACCTGTGAAGCATCTTCTACAGCATGTCACATACCCTATATTAAGGCATGTTCAGTTCTAAATGCTGCCATGTATGTTTAGGTCAGTGGTACAACAGCCATATGGGTCCATGGGGACCAACACTGTGTTAGCAGTCTCATTGGCTTCTGTTTTACCTTTTGCTGACTCATCTGTTTCTGTCTCTCTAGCTCTGTGTTCCAGAAGCCCAACATTTTGGGACTGTGCCAACTGGGTTCCTTCTCCTCTGATGTACAACTGGGTTCAAAGGAATGAATTGGTAGAAGATTCTTGTATATGAAAAGACCCAGAGAAACACACAGAAGGAAACTGGACCTCCCTCTATACCATTTCATCCTGTAAGTGATTCTGGAAAGGCCAGTCCTTGCTAGTGCCCTCCAGCTGGCCTGTCTCTCTGGTTAGCTTCTGGAAAGCTGCAAAGCACACTATAAGCTTTGGCACTCATCTTGGCTCAAAAGGAGAGACAAAGTCACTAAGAGCTCTAAGTCTGAAGCAATTGGCAAGTCTTAGGACAGTGGTTTTGAGTCAGTAATAGAAGGTGAGATACACCAAAACGTTTAGTGGCTTGAATTAACACAGTTCCTCACCAATATAGGTAAATTTCTACTCAGTTAGAGCTAACTTAATATATTTTGTGAAAATAGCTATTGTGCATACATATATAACGTATACAAATCAATGCACGCATCAAGTGATCCAGGCATATCTGTTTACTTGCACTTTCTGGTACACCTTCATGTATAGGTTTGGATTCAGATGACCACAGTGGGATCTAGGCCACACTAAAGGAAATCCTCTACTTGCTATACTTTCTGCCTAGCAAAAGGTGTTCAAAAGCCTTTTGTAAGAAGTAAATAAGTAAATTTCCAAGTTGCGTACTATAATTTTAGGTATAGCCAGGCCAAGCCCCAGTATATATTTCCTTGGGAAGAAAAAGAAAAAAAATAAATCCAGCATAAATATTTCTATGCCAAAAACTCAAAGTTCTCCTTTAACTTTGTTTACAAGACACGTAGGAGAAATACTCATGAAGTTCTTCTCCATATTTAGTGCTGAAAAACACTCATGTTTGCTTTCCATCCTCTGCCAGTCCTCTTCTCAGCAATATATCTTCAAGCAACAATATATTTAACTTGTATATTGGTGTGCTGGGGACACAGCAGCATGCAGCCGATGATTTATGAAGCTATCTGCTCTAATAATACGATGGTGTTATACACATGCAATGGCTTTCATTGACTTTGGAACGCAAACATGATAGGAATGCCTACTACATTCAGAATGTGTTGTCCCTTAAAAAACAATTTCTTAGCACAGTGGCTTTTCTCCTTTTGAAGAGGAGAAAATATTTCTATTCTATCAGAGCCCATCCCACATCCCAAAGACGATGCGAAAGCTGCTATATATTTAGAGAGTGACAGACAAAAGGGTTTTATGGCTATCTCTCCCAATGCTTGATGCCGATTAAATATTTTTAGACCTCACCTATCTCTTTCTATCTCTCAGAGGCTACAGCTGTTGGACAACTCCCATTACCCTTGATGGAAGCATAAAGATGCCATTTGACAATCTGTGTGGTTGTGTCTTTCTATGGCTAAGGCACTGGATTTCTTGGAATGTTTGCCAGAAATTTCTCAGGTTTTCCATGTTTGTCTTAAACAAAGACAACACAACATCAAGTAACTCCTCAGCTATACATTTACAGTCAGCCAGGAAATGATGCTGAAGTCAAGAGTGGGGGGAGGCTCAGGGGACCGCAGACTAATGAACAGACAGGACACGGACTGGGACAAAAGACCAAATTTGTCCTATGTCCTGGAAAGCCAAGTCAATGTACACAGGAAAGCTTGGGTTCCCTCAACTTCACCTCAGGCGAAGTTTATGTTGCTACAGACAGAATTTGAACACTTCTAATGGCCTTATCTTCCACCCACATGCTAACATACTAAAGCAAGTGTCCAGACTCACCAGACAGGCATAGCAATAGCGATGAAGCACATAGAGAGGTCAGAGATGTCTGTTGCCTACATGAGCAGGCCTCCTGCTTTTGATGCCTGATAGTAACATATGAATCTACCTTACCGCTTAAGGAAAGCATTTCACTATTCACACTGATGGATGCAAGTACACTAAGCCTCTAATAGCCACAGAGGTGTCCAGCATCACCTCTGCTTTAGGATCTAGGCTTTGATGAGCTTAAGAGGCTTGCTAAAGTCAGACTGCTCACTGAGGATGCAAGCTTAGATCCAAGTCCACCGAATTCCCTTATGTACACAAAGCATCATGATATATGGTCATCATTTAAGAGATTTATTTTTATTGTTATTTAGTTTGTGTCTATCTGTGTGGGCATGTGCACACGTGTGTGGGTACCCATGGAATTCAGTGGCATTGCATCTCCTGGAACTGGCGTTACAGGGAGTTGTAAACCACCTAATGTGGGTGTTGGAACAAAACACAAGTCTTCTGTGAGAGCAGTGTACAATCCTTCTCACTAGCCATCTCTCCATCCCTGGCCTCTGTATATTATACCTAGGTTGCTCTTCTCTCCCATTGGCTCTTTTTAGATGCATTGCCGTAGGAACGGTATTTGAGCTAGGGACAAGGACACCCCTGCATCCTGATGCCTTGGACAATAACCATGAATTACAATAGCCACACATTTTCTCAGGGTCTGGGCCCCAAGCATATAGTCTGAAGGATAGCTTCTCCTCAGTTTCAAGATGGCTACCATCTCATTGTATTCTGTCCTGGGGTGTCTTCTTCTTCTTCTTCAAAGGGCTAGAGCAGCCTTGTGATCTCATGTGAGTTGCCTTCTTAACTGTCCAGAGTTCAAACTTAGTCCTACTGCATGTTAGTTCTTCAACAAATGAGTTTTTCAGACACAATCCAGTCTCTGAGTGGCTTCAAAGCTACCTGCCTTGAAAGGTTTTTTTTTTTTTTTCAAAGCTTCCACTTTCTTCTGTTCTATGATTATGTCTGCCACAGCAGTGCAACTGGCCTGAGCTCTTGCACCACAGTCATTCAATTGTTCCCATGCACCTAAGAACAATTCTATTTCTGATCACTGCTGGCTGAGATGCAGTTTTTCCAAAACCAACTTGCTAATGTCATGGTAAAGATGTTATATTTTGATTTCTCCTGTCTTCCCTTCAATCGATACCTTAAGTTAGTCTGAACTAACTTCCTGCTTATTGTTATCTTCATTCTGTATATCAATCTATCTTCATTCTGTATATCAATCAGCATGTCTTACTACTCTCAATTGAGAATGGACATCTAGTCTATGCCTTTCATACATTCCATCTGAAATGTGATTCTCCTTGATGGCCTGGAGATACTCACACCTGGATGGATATAGCAATCCTCCAAATAGTGTTTGTATACTTTGTTGTGGTAGATAGAATGTGATCTGGGAGGAATTTAAATGAGTTAGGTAGATTCTCTGTCACAGGCATTCAGTATGAAGGGAGCTATATGGCAGGGATGCAGATAGAATCTGCAGGCCCAGAGAAGCTTAGATGATGTTCTTAAGCTCCTGATGAGATACTGTGGAATGATTTCAGCTTCCTGAGACTGTAAACAAAGAGCACAGTGATCTGCAAGTCATGAATATTGAGAGATCATAAAAGATCTTGTTTAGGACTCTAGACTCATGGAAGCTTGCAACAAAGCAAAAAGAAATTTATATTATTTGATTGTCCCTCTATAGCATCTATAAGTTACAGATCAATATTCCTGCTCAGGAAGTTCATGACGAATTCACTAAAAACTTGCCCTAGTACTTTCACAGTCTCAATTATCAACTTAATTAGATCTGGAATCGACTAGCAGACATGTCTGTGGGATGGCAGGGTCTGTGCAGTGATTTAAATGAGAATGGCACCCATAGGCCTATATATTTGAATATTTGGTTCTTGGTTGGTGGACTGTTTAGAAAGGATCATGAAGTGTGGCCTTGTTGGAGAAGGAAAGGTATGTCACTGGGGGTGACACACCAGTCTTGCTCTCTGCCTGCTGCCTATGGAGCAGAACATAAGCTCTCAGCGACTGTTTCAGCAGCATGCTTGCCTGCCTGCCACCGTGTTCACTATCATGATGATCAGGGACTAACCCTCTGAAACTGTAAGCAAGCCCATAATTCAATGCCTTCCTTTTTCGTTGCCTTCAACAAGGTGTCTCTTCATAGCAACAGAGCAGTAATTAAGATGGTTTGTGAGGACATTCCAAGAGGGGTTGACTAATAGGGGAAAGCCTTCCCAAAAGAGGGCAACCATCATGCAGCATCCCAGATATGAGGCCAAAGAAAACGCAATGCTGTCTGCCTTCCTGCCTTGTATCTTATACTATTTGTCCCATTGCTGCTGCTGTTACTATCACGCTTTGCTGCCATTAGAGCTTAGTGCCTTCAGCCTTCCCACATGCACTAAAGACCAGTGGCTCTCCAGGAATCCACCAAGCCTTCCATGGCAGACTTGGGCCACTGAAGCAGGCAGCTATCTGGGCTGGGCAGCTACAGAGTTTTCATCTTCTAAAGCATGCACATAGCTATTGTTTTAGACTTTCCAACCCTTATTATGTAATAAATCTCTCTCTCTCTCTCTCTACATATATATATATATATATATATATGCACACACACATATATATATGTATATACATAATTCTACTTAATAGTTTCCCCTTTTACCAATTTCACTGAACACAGCCATCCCTTGTAAGATGGTAAGCTCCTATCAGTATGTGCAGCCCCACCACCACCACATACACACATACATATGTATGTACACTTCCTAGAGAAGAAAAGTAAATGGCTTTGGGAAACATAACCAGTTCTGCAAACCAAACAAACAAAATTTGCACATAAAAGAGGTATTTAAACTTCACCTGTTCTGCAAATAGTAAAATAATAATAATAATACCCTAAATGTACAATTTCAATAAAACATTCACAGAGTATCTAATACCACTAGTACCTTCTATACTGACCTCTACCACTCTACCTAAATACTTTTCTCCCTCTAATCAGTTCATATCAAATTGCTGTAATTTATACAAGTGTTCAAGGGACTTTGATTTTAGCACCACTCAAGAGAGTAACTCTACCACAACCCCAACCCCACAGTGGAAAACTCTGACTGCAGACAGTAAGGTTGGCTCAGTGTCACATGTTTCTCTGCTGAAAATGACTTTTTAACACTTCTCTTCATCCTTCATTCTCATCCCCAATCTGGCCTTCTTCTAAGACCAAGGATCTACAATGGATGTCGTGACATTCAGCAGACTGTTGAGTTAGTAAAATTTGAAAACACTGTAGTATAATACAACTGTAAAAGCTGCAGAAGATCCTGATGGATAATATGAATGAATGGATACTGTTCCTAATCATTCTCTATTTTCTATTAAACAAATATAGGGAATTTTTAAAGAATGAATGAAACTATATTTGTTTAAGGAAATGCAAAAAATAAGAAGACTAACTAGCTTTACAAAGACAAACTCAATCAGGAAGACCCAGAAACAATGTGTTTACTGAACACTACTGAGAAGTCAGTGGAGCAGAAGGCAACCAGACAAGACGAGTAAGGAATGATGCTTTCCAAAAGTAATTACTATATCACATAAAGGAATTCAACAAAGATGGGGCAATGAGAAAGACTTTTAACATTGACTTCAATTCACAGAAAGAAACAAGTGAATTTAGCTACATTTAAATGGACGCCATTAAGTCACTGAAGGGAGTAAAAGAGTCACTCACATTATCTATGTAGTGATGAGTGTCAATCCAGTTTCTATGGTACCTTAATCTGCTTCTAAATTTGGGAGAGTCCTCAGTCATTAAGTGACTTAAGGTGCTCTCTTTCTTTGTTTCACTCTCACATTGTTTTGCTAGGACTTGACCATTATGGACTTTTTCCTCTTGATTTTTACTCATGTTGTTTCTTTAAGGTCCTACTACAGGGATAGAGATTTTACTACACTGAGCTTTTCTCTCTTGTTTCCCACCAGTACTTGTGTGGTCTGCAAATGTCACCTTTATTTTAACCTGAATTTACAGCTAGAAAACAAAACAAAACAAAAACCTCACTGCACACATGTATGAGTGAACGTGCAAATGTGTGCACACACATTTATTTGGAATCTCAAATTCTCCAGATAACTCAATCTTGGTGCTTTGTTCAACTATATATCTACATTTCTCTTCTGATGATGTCCATGGGCTTTCCAAAGAAGAGGGAAGACAAGACAGTTGTAAAGAGCCCAGAAGCAGCCATCGCTGGCAATGGTGCCTTGATCTCTTTCGGCAGTGGAGTACTACACACAGGCACACCCACTTGGCTTTGTCAGGACAAGGAAGGTTAATGTGGTGATGTGTCTGCAGAGATGACTGTCAGGCTGCTGTTTTCTCTTAAATTCCCAACATTGCCTTGGGGATTTCCATTCTTGGTTTTATACTGTACTCTCACGCCTCTGCTCAATTGCCAGATATTTCCACTTCTTACCAGAGCAGAGCACGAATCTCATACAACTTTCTGTTAATTTTTAAGTGTTTAGAACCTAGGTTTCCAAGCCCAAGGGCTTTTGCATTAAAGAAAGGATAAGAACTTTTATAATGATTTTTTTTAGACAAATATGGTTTTCTTTTCCTAACAAGGCTTTGTGCAATCAGTATTGTCTGTTTTGAGACTCTTATATGATAATTATTATTGTTGTTGTTATTGCCTTCTAATGTATCTTGTCATTTCATTTGATTGACAAATCAGTGTTATTTTGGTGCACTTTCAATTATTAATTTTTTTAAACTTACACAGTTTGTTAGCTTCATTAAGTATTTTAAAACCCAAAATGTCAAATTATATTTTATATGTGCTTTTATTTCTGTGCCTTTACATATTAATATCACATGCTTTTCTTGCTTTGATATGTTATAAGGAAAATATTTTACAAGTTAAATTCCAATGAACAAAAACTTCTAAGGTATCATTAAATAAGTTGTATATTTCTATTATTCCTGAATATGTTTTTAAAAAAAACTTAGTGAGTTTCCTTCTTTAAAATATTAAATAAACAAATATTCTTATAGTATGGCCTTGCTCAGTGAAACAAGGAAACAAGGAGAAAGGTATTCTCAAGCAGGCTGTTCTAAGGAGGCCTGCTTTGCATGACTGCAGAATCCATCATAGGCAGTCTTGGCCCTCAGG
Organism: Pachyuromys duprasi; assembly: GCA_028658305.1. Lineage (NCBI taxonomy): Eukaryota > Metazoa > Chordata > Mammalia > Rodentia > Muridae > Pachyuromys > Pachyuromys duprasi. The sequence continues at coordinate 43,405,992 of CM053767.1, read as the reverse complement.
TGTCCTGGCTCCCTGGCTTAGGATGAATGACAGCTAAAGGAGGCTGCAACAGAGACCTTGCTCCTCCATGGGAAGGTCAGGATACTGATGGTTCAGGATTGGATGTGCTGACCCCTAGAGGGCAATTTTCCATAAATGTAATTACTTTCCTATATCTAAGTCTCTCTTCAATGTTCAGTCGGGAATAGTTTCATTAAATGTTATTCTTTCCACACCATAAATTAATCCCCATACTGTATATCCCCTGTGAATCTCAAAAGGAAGTTGTGAAGATTAATCATTTAATTTGTGTAAACTGTTGAAACTGTTTTCTCTTACTCCCCAAGAATCCCGGCATATGGCCGGCTGCACACAATAGATGTGTTTTCACAAATTAATTTACTGGACAACTACTATGTGTTTGGAAAAATGTTTGGCTGTGTTGGGACAGAGAATAATTATAAGGCAGTTTTTTAACTCCAAGAAACAAAATTCAGAAGATGCGGATTTAAATAGGTCATGTCCCCAAATGCCTACAAATTCAGGAAGATAATAATAATAATAATGAGGAGGAGGAGGAGGAGGGGAGAAGGAAGAAGACGAGGAAGAGAAGAAGAAAAAGAAGAAAAAGAAAGAAAAGAAAACCAGCGTCAGCTGTACGAGAGACACCACTGGAACAGACACTCCTGTACATAGACCCCCTGTACCTCAGCTCCAGCCACCTGCTGCCTCCAGCAGAGAGGGCAGAAGGGCCAGATGTGTTACCTCACTCAGGTAAAGCTGCAGTCATAAATCCAGGTAAATACAAATTTTTAAATGGTTTGAAATGTTGGCACTCAGTTAAAGATGATTATTTTTTTTTTATTTTTGAAACTATAATAGGTCAATTGAAACACATCTATAGGTCACCTGCAGCTGTAAAACCACAACTTCGGGATGGAAACAGGAAAACCACCTAGATTTAATCAAACACAAAATCATATACTGCAAGTAAGAGATGCATGTAATGGAAATTAACCCTGGGCATGGGCACAAGAAATGCTCAGATGAAGGAAGACCTGAATTGTATCTTAAGGAAAATATTAAATCATGCAGTATAGAAAAAAAAAACCCTGCAGACACATCATGGCTTATTGGGTTATTGTATGGAAATATTCTAAGTAAAAGAGACTCAACCTTAATGTAAAAATCTGGAAGGCCCTGCAAACAGTGAAGAAAGCAATGAACAATTTTCAAATAGATGGCACTGAGAACTATAGCCACAGTCATGCCCTCGATATTCTCCATCAATAGGAATGACATGTGGTTTTGAACATGGAACCCCCTGCTGTCTTCCACTTCTAAGATAGAGAATGTAGTTACTATTAATGCATCATGGAATTGAGATGGCTCTGCAGATATAGCCATGTCCCTAACATTTGTTTCTGGATATTGTGAAATGTTTGTTAAGCTGATAATTATGTGAAGGCGACATTTAAGAATTAAAGTGCCTTTGCAAACTCCCTTCTCCTGGAAGTGCCTGGCCCATGCTACAACTTTCTGATCATAAAGAAGCAGATGTGTGTGTGTGCAGGCAGGCATACGGACTGTCCTCAGTCACTGCCACCAGAAGCCAAGGCACCATCAACCAGCTCTGCTCTTTGTAGCTGTGCAGGGTCAGGATGCATCGTTCAAACCCACTTTTAATTCCTGACCAATGATGATGCAGCCACTGTGAAGTAAAACAATAGTTGTGCCCCTATGCTAAGAAAGAAGAGTCAAAAGTTGAAGCGGGGAAGCTCTTTGTGGGGAGAGAGAAATTGGAGCAACACTGGTTGGAACAAAAGATTGATGAAGAGGTTTTTCGTGCTTGCAGGGAAAAGGCTGGGGAAACAATTGATGTCAGGAAGCTTTAGATAAGATAACTCAAAATTTTCATTTTAAAACTTATTGCTTGTAGTGAAATTGATCAGTATCTCCCACATGATGAGGTCATGAAAGGAGAAATGGATGCAGGAAAATTCATTATGCCTGCTCTGTTCTTTCTATTTTGATATTAGTCTATTTTCCCCCTCTATAAATGATCCTATGGCATGCCTCCCCCCCTTCTGCCAGTTTTTTGGTAATATAATTTTCTTGTCATCTTTTATAAAATACCAGGGTACCCATCTTTTGTCAGGGGAGGTAATGAAAACTGCTTCCTTTAGAAGAAAACACAAGCTCAAGTCAGCTAAGCCATGAGGAGGGTACCTCAGACCTCCATGGGACTGTTATCAAATTATGTTGTCTGATGCCAGGGCAGGCCCCTCTCCTTGGACTCCTCTACTCATGGGAAGAACTGAACTATGCTGCTAATTAATACTGAAGTTTGCTCAGTTATATGATAATATGCTAGAGAGTTTTCCTTTATTTGCCTATTTTATTCAGTGGGTATTTTAATAAAATCACTAATTTCACTTCACTGAAACCAAGAAATTAAACATGAAAAATACCAGAACTGATAAAATTAGTCAGAAATCTTGAAAGGCCACTGATGTCAGAGGCAGGATCAGATGACAATCTCCATCCCTACAATATCACCAACCATGACATGAAGGGCAATGACAATGCCCTTCCTCACAGGCTGCAGCAAACAAAATGTGCATATCCAGAAAGCACTCTCATGAGGTCACAGTCCCTGCAGGAGTTGTTCTGTCTCAGACATTCTGTCAAACACATGTTTTCTCATATGCTACACACCAGCCGAAATATTTACACCAATCCTGAACAAACTCTAGAGAATACCCTTTACATATATTTTGAGGTTTAAAAACAGTTACAGTTATTATCAAAATCCTTTGAGGCAAATAGAGATTATTAGGAAATAAGAGCAGAGGTCCCAGCAAACCATGTACAAATGTGCTGCTAGCACCCAACCACACCCAGAAGCATGGCGACTCTGCTCCTGAGGCACGCACAGGCATCAATATTCTTAAAGTACTGTTAGACTTTGTTAAATCACTATTAATGCTAACGAGGTACTGCAAGCACTTCTGATGTTTGCTTTTCCTGTAAACAAGGGGATGGGCAGTGTCTGACAACTGTTAGACTTTTCCTTAGTGCCCTACCGATCCTGAGCAAAGACATGTTAGGACTAGCTGTTCTGAACACTCCATAAATGCTTTGGAGAAACTGTTCAACAACTGCATATTCTTGCTCTCAAAGAGCAACTTCACTTCCTGATGGTGTGATCCACCATCTCCTGTACACCTTGCCCCCCAAAGAAACCTCACTCAGGATACTCCCACCATTTGCCAGTAAATTTCATGATTTCCTTGTTTTTGATTGCTGAGTAGTATTCCATTGTATAAATGTTCTTCAATTTCTGTATCCATTCCTCTGTTGAGGGACTTCTGCATTGTTTCCAGGTTCTGGCTATTATGAATAAAGCTGCTATGAACATGGTTGAGCAAATGTCCTTGTTGTGTACTTGTGCATATTTTGGATATATGCCTAAGAGTCGTATAGCTCAAGATTGAAAGAACAATTCTCAATTTCATATGGAAAAATAACTTAAAAAACCATAATTGCTAAACAAAAAAATCCTGTACAACAACAGATCGTCTGGAGGAATCTCCATCCCTGATCTTAAGGTGTACTACAGAGCAATAGTAATAAAAACTGCATGGTACTAGAACAGAAACAGAATGGTGGATCAATGGAATCAAATAGAAGATCCAGAAATAAACACACACACGTATGGGTACTTGATTCTTTACAAAGAAGCCAAAACCATTCAATGGAAAAAAGAAAACATCTTCAACAAATGGTACAGTCTAACTGGATGTCTACATGTAGAAAATGCACATAGATCCATATTTATCACCATGCATAAAACTAAAGTCCAAGTGGATCAAAGACCTCAACATAAAACTAGACACACTAAATCTGTTAGAAGAAAAAATGGGGAAAAGCCTTGAACTCATTGGCACAGGAGACAACTTCCTGAACAGAACACCAACAGCACAGGCTCTAAGATCAACAATCAATAAATGGGACCTCATGAAACTGAAAAGCTCCTTTAAAGCAAAGGACACTGTAATCAGAACAAAACGACAGCCTATAGACTGGGAAAGGATCTTCACCAACCCTACATCTAACAGAGGGCTAATATCCAGAATATATAAAGAACTCAAGAAGTTAAACAGCAATAAATCAAGCAATCCAATATGTTCAAGTATACAACAAGGACATTTGTTCAACCATGTTCATAGCAGCTTTATTCATAATAGCCAGAACCTGGAAACAACCCAGATGTTCCTCAATGGAAGAATGGATACAGAAATTGTGGTACATTTACACAGTGGAGTACTACTCAGCAATTAAAAACAAGGAAATCATGAAATTTACAGGCACAAACTCACTTATAAATGGATACTATACCTATAATACAGGATAAACATACAAAAATCTGTATACCTAAAGAAGCTAAGCATGAAGGGGGACCCTGGGTAAGATGATCAATTCTCACTCAAAAAGACAAACGGGATAGACATTGGAAGAGGAAGAAAACAGGGAATAGGACAAGATTCTACCACAGAGGGCCTCTGAAATACTCTACCCAGCAGTGTATCAAAGTAGATGCTAAAACTCATAACCAAACTTTGGGCAGAGTGCAGGGAATCTTATAAAAGAAGGGGAGGGATAGAAAGACCTGGAGAGGACAGGAGCTCCACAAGGAGAGCAACAGAACCAAAAAATCTGGACACAGGGGTCTTTTCTGAGACTGATACTCCAACCAAGGACCATGCATGAAAATAACCTAGAACCCCTGCTCAGATGTAGCCCATGGCAGTTTAGTATCCAGGTGGGTTCCCTAGTAAAGGAAACAGGGACTGTCTCTGACATGAACTCAGTGGCTGGCTCTTTGGCCACCTTCCCCTGAGGGGGGAGCAGCCATGCCAGGGTGCAGAGGAGGACAATGCAGCCAGTCCTGATGAGACCTGATAAGCTAGGGTCAAATGGAAGGAGAGGAGGACCTCCCCTATCAGTGGACTTGGAGAGTGACATGGGAGGAGATGAGGGAGGGAGGGTAGAATTGGGAGGATATTAGGGAGGGGGCTACAGCTGGAATACAAAGTGAATAAATTGTAATTAATATGAAAAATAAAAATTTAATTAAAAAAGCAACAAATCAAGTAATCCACTTTTTTAAAAATGGGATACAGAGATAAACAGAGAATTCTCTATAGAGGAATATATACTGGCAGAAAAACACTTAAAGAAATGCTCAATGTCCTTAGTCATCAGGCAGATGCAAATCAAAACAACCCTGAGATTTCACCTTACACCCATCATCAGAATGGCTAAGATCAAAAACTCAAGTGACAATACATGCTGGAGAGGATGTGGAGAAAGGGGAACCCTCCTCCATTGTTGGTGGGAATACAAACTTGTACAACCACTCTGGAAATCAATCTGGCGCTTTCTCAGACAACTAGGAATAGTGATTCCTCATGACCCAGCTATACCACACCTAGGCGTATATCCAAAAGAGGCTCAAGTACACAGCAAGGACATTTGCTCAAAAGGTTTAATTCAAGCGGTATTTTCCCAGCATGCTTTGGACATCTATCATTAGTAAAGCTGGCTGAGCTGATTGGACAAAATGTAGTGACACAGTGATAGCACAGCAGAGGCCCTGAGAGGCGGCGAGGCAGCCATGGTGACAATGCCAGCTGAAACAACAGCAGCCCTGGCACTGACAACAGTGGCAACGATGGCAGAAGCAGATGGTTCAACCAACATAGGAATGACGGCGACATGAGCCATGGAAAGCCGCTAAGGAATTCCAGAAATAGAGCAGAAGCAAGAAGGACTAGTAGAAACAGTACAGGTAAGGGAAATTGGAGGGCTGAGGCATAGGAGGATAGAGGTTTGGAAAGAACAGGTCCGGGGGTGGGAAGGCCTTGGTGAGGGAGTGTTGGTGGGGTGCGGTGCAAACTGCCGCCCTGATCACTGGGAAAAAAAAACTCTGCATGCAATAATGTCTTGATGGTCAAGGGACTCATATACACAGGCATAGGAGCTCTAACCCTAGCTGTTGCCAAGGGCCTGGGGTCCCCAGTTGCCTAGGCCTAAAGGAGATGACTAAGGGCCATATTTCCCTAGGCCTGCATCAGAGCTGGAACACCAGAGGGCATCATCTGCTGCTGCTAGTGAGGGACTCTGCTTCTCTTTTCCTACCCATGATTCCTATCCACTCAGATAAAAGAACCCTAAGGCTTTATATAGAGACATATCATGTATCCACATACAGGGTCCCCTCCAGTCAGAACGAGGCAACAGTTGTCCCTCTGGCTTTTCAGCTTTTCCTTCCAGATCAGTCTCCCCTCTGCAACCAAAAGTATATCCCTACTATGAGCAGACTTCTATCCCACCCTCTTTTAAAGCCTCTGCTCAACCTTTAGAAAGAAATCCAAAACCCTCTCCACATGCTTGTCTTCTCAGCCTCATCTGGGCTTACTCTTCATGTCCTAGACCATCTACCAGCCATGTAGCCCTGTTCTGCTCATCAAGTTGGGGGCACAGGCAGGACTCAGTAATAGTGCAGGACAGTGTGGCTTCCCTTTCTGATAATCAGGACATCCTCTGTGAATGTTCTTACACAACTATCCATTCGTTCTTCCAGATGGTTCTAGTCAAATGGAAACTCCTCAGACACTCCTATGTGCTTGGCCCAAGCAAAGTAGCAACTCTACGTCAGCTCTTTCCATTTCACCATGGTTTGACTGTTTTCTCTTTGTCACATATGCGCTCTTTGAGAGAAAGATCCAGAAAGACAAGAAAATAGTTGTGGGCCATGGTGGCCTCCCTTCCTGATAATCAGGGTGTTCATTATCAATGTTCTTTTAAAATTACCTGTTCATTCCTCAAGATGGTTCTACTCAAACAGTTGTGGACCTGCCTAGAACTGTGTCCTTATGCTAGTAGTGAATCTGTGTGCTCTCAACTAGATGTTTCCACATGCAAACAGTAAAACACTGAGTACCACCCACAAATACCTATATCCTAATCACTGGAACCTGGGAACACGTTATTCTACCATCAACAAACATCATTAAAATGCATGAACCTAATGGCCTCTATTATACTCACAAATATCCTTGCATTAAGGATGTAGGAAGATCAATGTCAAATCAACCCACAAGATGACTGAAGCAGAGTGCAAAGGAATGCAAGACCATGAGCCACTGGCCATAGGTGATATTTTTAGCTCACTCTGCTTTGAAAGTTCTGTTGCAGGATATTTGATCCCATTGTGAACCCCAAAATTGTGAGCTCTAAAACCCTGTTTCTTATTTTGTCTGGTTGAGCCCTATCACACATATTGAATCCAAGAGATTTTATTGTAAACAGGTGATTATGGTATGGCTCACCCAGCCCTAGCACACACCTTTAATCCAAGAGCTTTCTATACATTTTAATAATGTAGAGAAATAACATTTTAATAATGTTAGCCCTAGGTCAAGAGGTAGAGCAAGAAACCAGCCAACAGGGTTTAAGGAGGTGGAGGGCCTTTGAGTTGAGGGGTATTTAAAACAGCATGGAGAAGAAGAAAGAGCTTTTAGCCCAAGCTCTGTCTTTAGCTTAGGCATCAGTTCAAGCTCCCTGGCTTTTTTGGGCTTTGAATTAGTAAGCCTTTGGCCTTGGGTGTTTTGTCCTTTTCCTCAAGGCCTGTCTGTTGAGCTAGTGAGCCTATTGGGGTTTTTCCATATGAACCTGAGCTGAGAGCAAAGGTCAGATTGGTACTTTCTCTGCCTCTCAGAGCTAGCAGGTTTTCACCTTGCTCCTGAGTCTCTACTGGTTAAATAGAACAGTTGGGATATTCTTTTCTTTTCCTTTTGTACAACAGAGTTCTGTCCCTCAGCACTGGCCAATAACATATGTGTGATACATGAGTTTTTTTTTTAATTTTAACATTTGTTTTAAATGTTAATCTTCTGCACCAATGGGAAAATTCCAGTACTGAATCCAGGAAGGCTTTCCATATAATGAAAAGCAAGTAGTGAGTTCACAACACATAATGCTTTCAGGCTCTGCAAGGTTTCATAGTAAATATGTTGGCCAAGTATGGTGTGCAACATTAGTACATAAATGCTAGTGGAAAGTACACATCATTAGGATTTTAACATTACAGCGAGATTAACAGCACTGAATCACCAAGGTGCTCAGAAAACTACTGTGTTGTTTTTCTCCTATTGGCATTTTTTTACCTAAGTTCACAAAAACATAAAATCATGAGTAGGGTGTTTCTCAAGAGAGCCCTGGAGCAAAAATGAGAATGGTATTTCTGGGGTTCTTGGTTGAAATGGAGACTATGAAAGAATAAGAGATGTCTGGTTACCTGTTACAAGAAACCTTCTACAGTCTCTTAGCTAATGGGAGGAGTTTAATGCATAGCTAACATCAATTACCAAGTTAAAATTATATATACACACATACATATATACATGCTATGGTTTAAATACTTTATTACCATTAAAAACCATGGTGCAGCTTTGTTCTCAACATGAACGCTTTGCCAAATGGTGGTAATGTTTCTAGAGATGGCTCAGTGAATGGCTAAGTTCCCAGTGAGTATGAGGCCTGGAGTTTAGATGTCCAGAACCCAGGTCAAAGCAGGAGGTAGGTATTGACACTGCCCATAATCCCAGGACTAGGAAGGCAATGGAACTCCTCAGAGCAAAATCTGTGAGTCAGATTAGTCAGAATTTTTGAGCACAAGGTTCAGGGAGAGACCCTACCTGAAAAAATAAAATGGAATGAAATCAATGAAGCCACCTGACAGTAACATGACCTCACATACACATGTATGTGAATGAACATGACCATACAGCCCAAAGCAAAAAGAACAAAGACCCAGAAGCATTTGGATAGGAGGGGAAATCCAACTTCAGAGGAGGGACTAACGTTCTTCCTAATATGCATTGCTCATTGCAGGGGCCGACTGTTAGAAAGCAAGCCTGGCACTTCCCCTCAACTATGTTACACTCCTCGCTCTGCAGTTCCCCATGATTCCCTTGCTAATATTCAAGCAGATGCTGCCAATGTACTTTTGGATGTACAGAACCTTAAGGTAAATGGACCACTTTTCTTCATAAGCTTTCCAGTTTTCCATATATAATATACACATGTATGTATATATATAATATATATACATATATGGTATTTCATTTAAATGTGGTTAACTAAAAAGTCACTTCCTTGCAATATTTGATGCTTTGTTATACTGGTTGGAAACATTGCTGATTTCTAACTTGCATATTTAGAAATATTTATTTATATTAAAAAATTTCTTTAAATGCTTGTGAAAGTAAGAGACAGTGTTTACTGAAAGCTGTGAATGATTTGGGGAGGTGTCTTGCTCTGGGCATCTCAAAAATACTTTCCTAACTGTTGCTTTACTGATCTGTATCTAGTTAACCGCAGTTGTAAATTAGGTTCTCATGAAGAACCTCTTAGAGTTAGGAAGAGAACTAAAGTATACCACCATGCAAAATCTGTTTTAGAGGCAGAGATAAAAGTGGCTCTAACAATGCACACGCTTACTTATTTATCATGTGGTATGCGAATTCAAGTTCTTGGCAGAAACCAAATCTATGTCTCTAAGATCCTACAGGCTGAGTCACTAAGTAGAACAGCATGACTGTGGAAAGATAGCACATTGCTAATTAGTGTCAAAGTTAGCTTCTTTCATTCTCTTTAATAGCCAATTCACTATCAACCTGTATGTCTAACCCACTGTCCACATGGCTACCACATAAAATTTCTGGAAAGTACGCTGGGCCTAACAGACCTCTATTGTATCAACCCTTAGCTAAAAACAAGATAAGAAGAACATCTGAATACTATATCCTATGCCCCCCCACTTGCTACATGACCTCCACCTATGTGTTTGTAAACACTGATGCATATTGTTCTGTGACTGTGCAAACTCATGGAACCTCCCCATGATGGGTCATAACATTCAGCATAAATTGAATCTCTCTCTTTCTCTTCCTCTCTCCCTATCTTACCCCCCAGTCTGTCTCTCATTTTCTCTCTCTCCCTCTCTTTTGGTCTCTCTCATTCTCTCCTTCCCTCCCTTTCTTTTGTTCTTTTTCTTTCTCTCTCCCTTTCTCCTCCCCCTTCTCTCCTCCCCTCTCTCCTTCCCTTTCCCACTCTCTCTTGTGAGTCTTACACTATAACCCAGGCTGGTCAGGAACTTGGGATGGTCCTGGAGCCCCAGCTTCCTAAGTGCTGGGTAAGTGCTCAGATTACAGCTATGAACCAACATATCCAGCTTAGGGGGAGTGGAATCTTGTTCCCTGGCCATCTTCACTAATCAAAAACTCAGAATCAACAACGTTCTTGTGTCCTTTAAGTCACAATGAATCTTTGTTGTCTGTAATGCTTTTGTTAAAATTCCCCAAAGCTTATGATGAGAAGAGTCCAGGGAACCTAAGGCCTTCTGGTAGAGGTAAGAAATATATGATGTCTTCTTCCTGGCACAATCCACAGTCCCTTGACATCCTCTTTAGTATACATATCTACTGTCCAGCTCTCAGACACTTGTTCTTCAAGCTTGAATGTTTCTTTCCCTTGCATAGTCTATTCTCTCTTCATGGACTATTCTCCTCAAGCACTCCATTTCAGAAATGTAAACAAGAAAGCATGTATTTGTATGTTTATGCAAAAATCTATTTAAAAACAGGAAGGTTGTACTACAGTTTATGTGATAAGGAAGGAAAATTAACTCAACTTTTAAGTTTATTGCTGTCCTTAGCAAGGGAAATTGCCTTGAAATCTTTTGTGGATTCTAGAGTATCCTACCTGAAGGAGACTTTGAGATTGACTTTACATAGGACAGAGGTGAGAGAGTTTACTTGTGCACTAAGAGACAGAAATGGGGGGATCCAAGATGGCTGCCCCAGGAGGACACTGTGTCTGAGGAGCAGGACAGTAGTGTAGGCACAGCAACCGGGAGACTGAGATCTCAGACCTAAAACACCAGCATTTGCGACTGCCAGGTGATCGGAATTACTACGGTGGGGAAATCAAGTGGAAAAGTCCAAGGGACACCTAGCTATTCCCAGGAAAAACTCCGGCGGGTGACAGGCTGCACACAGCCACACTGGGCACCTAATCCACCATTTCGGTCTGGGTCACTCAGTACCCGGGACAGACTGAGTTTCACCCAGATACTGCGGCTACACCAGTCAGACCCACACCCCTAGGCACACCCAGCCACCACCCCGGATTGGGACTCATAGTATCAGGTCCAGACTGAGGTGCCCCCAAATACCATCTCAGACCGTGGTGCACAGCCCCTGACCCAGAAGTAGGCACCAAGACTCCAGTCCAGAAGAGAGCCCTCAGCAGCAAGCCCAGGTCTGAGCTCGGAGCCTCCTGACCAGAGCAGCGCCCCCAGTGGACGTATCAAAGGGGGACATTCAGCCTTTGTCACAGAGTGAGGAGCAAAGCCTCCAGACCAGAGGGGTGACCAGCCTGCTGTGCTCACAGCTTCTAGCACAGAGCACGAAGCCGGGCACACAGAGCCCACAACAGAGTTCAACTGAGGCAACAACACACACTATCAAACCACTAGAACTCCCTGATCTTCTTGAAGAATACTCCTGACACAAGAGATTGACAGTTCCAGTCTGAAGTTCAGCATTAAAGCACAAACAGCTCCTTGATTATATATAAACAAATGCCCAGAAATCCACATAAGAACTCACCCAACAATAATCAGGACACCATGGCCCCAACAGAAACACCCAAAAGCAATAGAGATTTTAATGCAGCAGAGACACAGGAAAATTATATTAAAGCTATGATTATGCAGATATTAGAGGAACAAAAAGAGGCACAAAAAGAGGAAATTAACAATGCCCTCAAAGAAATTAAGAAGGATTTAACTGCCCACATACAGGAACAATTAAAGATAGACAGAGAGGAAACAACCAAAATAGGAGACACAGTCAATCAGATGAAGGAAACGATACAAAGCATGAAAACAGAATTAGAATCTATAAAGAAGACACAAACAGAGAAGAACCTGGAACTGGAGAACTTAGAGAAAAGATCAGGAACCACAAAGGTAAGCATCAACAATAGAAGACAAGAGATGGAAGAGAGAATCTCAGGAGCTAAAGATACGCTGGCTGAAATAAATTCCTCAATCAAGGAAAAAATAAACTTGGAAAAGTCCCAAGCACAAAACATCCAAGAAATCAAGTATGCCATGAAAAGATGAAACCCAAGAATAATTGGAATAGATGAAAAAGAAGACTCAAGGCTCCAAGGACCAGAAAATATTTTTAAGAAAATCATAGAAGAAAAATTTCCCAACTTAAACAAAGAAATGTCCATAAACATACAAGAAGCCTACAGAACACCAAATACACTAGACCAGAAAAGAAATGCCTCTCGTCACATCACAGTCAAAACACTAAACCTACAAAACACAGAAAAAAATATTAGAGGCAAAAAGGGAAAAGGGTCAAGTAACATATGAAGGTAGACCGATCAGAATCACACCAGACTTCTCATCAGAAACTATGAAAGCCAGAAGGGCCTGGGCAGAAGTCATGCTGTCCTTAAGGGAACACAAATGCCAACCAAGACTACTATACCCAGCAAAGCTTTCAATCAACATAGATGGAGAAAACAAAAATTTCCATGACAAAACAAAATTCATGCAATACCTACAGAGCAACCCAGCCCTACAGAAGGTACTAGAAGGAAAACTTCATTCCAAAGGAAACAACTACACCAAAGAAAATATAGTATAAAGATAATTTCCCAACGACAACAACAAAAAAGCAATGAATCACAGTAAGAGCACCAACTCCACAATGAAAGGAAATAACAGTCATTGGTCACTATTATCTATCAACATCAATGGACTCAACTCTCCAATAAAAAGACATA
>CM053767.1:43366127-43392577 GCA_028658305.1 Pachyuromys duprasi | reverse complement strand
CTGGCTCTTTGACTCTCCCCCATACACGCCAGGGAGTAACAGCCTGGCTAGATCCCATGAGAGGACATTGTAGCCAGCCCTGAGGAGACAAGATGATCTGGGGTCAGATGGAAGGGGAGGAGGTCCTCCCCCATTGGTGGACTTGGAGGGGGCCTGGAGGAGATGAGGGAGGGATGGGGAGAGTGGGAGGGAAAGTGTGAGGGGGCTACACAGTTGATGCAAAGTACCTAACCTCTGATTGATACAAAAATTTTAAAAAAGGTACTACTTTGGAATCACCTACTTCTGCTACTTGAAAATCATCAGTATTAAACAAATAGGACTCTGATACTAAAGCCAGCATGATGCTCTTGGCAGTCCTCATCTGCAGGGCATGCTCTTTCTGAGGGTGGCCTTGTCCTAGTTGGCATTCTGGGGGTGTTATGAGCCTTGGGGTGCTTGTCACTTGGCTTCCCTTGGCCAGTTCTTTTCATGCCACTTGCTCCCTTGCTGGTTCTTAGCATTCATCCCTTGTCCTTAGCCTCAGCGCAATGGGATTTTGTGCATGTTTCCAACCTGTCAGAAGCATTTGGAACCCAAGTCCTATCCCCCTAGGTTTTGCTACTTGTCTGACTTCATGACATCCTCACACAAGGGGAGCATGTACTCTATTCCACCATCTCAGTCACTAATGGAAATGTTTAATAGTCCTGGGCACAGGGCTGACCCCCATGACACACCACCTGTACCTGCCAAGTTAATGGCACTCTGCTATTAATTACTCCTCAGGAGGAGCGAGGGAATGACAGAGGGTAGCACACTCTTACCATTTCCAAACAATGGAGACAAGTGCCCCAGGGGCTTCTGAGAGGTTCATTTACCTAGTCAGAGCCTTTGAGAATTAGATCAAAGCTATAGGTTCTTTTTCCCATAAAATGTGTACACACATACAACTTCTCTAGCATTCTCCATACAATTGCAGAGAACTTAAGGGCTTCCCTGGAAGTTCATTTCTGAAGGTCCTGCAGGTCTAGAAAAACTCTTGTTCACAATGCTTAAGTACTTTCAACTATTACACGTATCGTCATCTTCAATATAATACTGTATTTAGTGATTGTAAATGGAGCAGCCAGTGCATGGTATTTTCTAATAAACATGACATCATATATGTGCCTAAAAACAATCCTGAGAATTCACTGTGTTCAACAAGAATTATTCATACCTTTGAATTAAAGAAGTCTTTTTCTGTTATGATGATAGAAAATTGATTTTAAAGTTATAATGAAAATCACGTTGAACAAAAAGTCTCACCTGAATCATTTGTAAGTGCTAAGTGTAGCTCTGGCAGAGAGAGGTGTAGCCACATTGCTGTGCAGCCCATATTCAGAACCATGCCAACAGTGGGTAACACCTTTTGTTTCTTTAAGTCAGTAAATATTTTTCTAATTCAGGTTTAAAGTGGCTGATATTGCCATGCCATTTTTTAACTGTCAGTTTTTATTTAGTGTACTCATTTCTTAAGATCAGATAGAGAAAGATAATTTAGTGCCATATCCATATTCTTTACAACCCCAAAGAAAGGATGGTAGGGGGATCCAAGATGCACAGAGGACACTGTGTCTGGTGAGCAGGACAGCAGTGACTGTACAGTGACCAACAGACTGAATTCTAGGCCCTAAAACACCAATGACTGTGTTTCCCAGGTGAGAGGAAACCCCATGGTATGGGGAGCAATTGGGTTCAGGTCACCCAGCTAAACCCCAGAAGAGTTCCTTGGTCCCAGCAGGTACTAGGTCGCCAGCCCAGAGCCACAGGCCTGCAGGCTCTGATCACTATCCCAGACTGACCTGTGAGCACCACAACACCAGAGACTGGGATTTCCAGTTGAGAGAAAACCCCACGGTGAAGGAAGCAATCAGGACTGACCTCAGGTCACCCAGATAATCCCTGGAAAAGGTCCTGGGAGTTGGGCAGGGGTTCAGCCACCAGCCCAGACAGAACTGTGGAACCCAGGGCATTAGAGACTATGTTTCCCTGTCAGAAGGAAACCCCAAGGTGAGGGAAACATAAGGTCCAACCTCAGGGCACTCAGCTCTCAGGAACGTTTTTTGTTCCAGGTTCCTGCAGGTGCCCAGTTGCCAGTGTGAAGCTACCTGCCTGCTCTACTCACCATCCCAGATGGAACTGTGGATCCCAAAACACCACAGACTGTGTCTCCCCATCGGGAGGAAACCCCACAGTGGGGGAAACATCAGATCCAACCTCAGGACACCAGGCTCTAGAAAAATTTCTGGGTTCCCACAGGCTCCAGACTCTAGCCTCCTGCTGCATGCATGTGTGCTGTGTTCATTTGCAACTGATTACTGCTTGGGTCCTGGGGCACAGAGCTCCAACCTCAGACCTACAGAAGCCTGAGAGCCACTGGATCGGCCCCCAGATACTGCTCCAAGGTGCAACTAGCTATCCCTAGCTAAAATGACCAAACCGTGGGGCTCCCTGGTTCTTTAAAAGGGCTGCACCCAGCAAACACAATGTAAAAGCAGTGGCATCAGCTCACTAAATTCAGAGAAAGAAACCCAGTGGCAGGGCCACTGTCTCCAGGACTTCTCCTGGTGAGAGAACAGACTCCCTGACTACCAATGGCCACACATATGTCTATACACCTAAGGTGAGCTGTGGCAATTCCTGAGAAGCACCGCCATTCAGTTGACCATACCCAAAAAGCTGAGGAGGCCTCCTTCAGGAACAACCATCTTCCTGCCAAGTAGATTCTCCCCATCCCAGGATTCCAGCAGGCACCAGAAACTAATAGCCAACACCTGAGACAGCCAGATGGGTAGAGGCCAACATAAAAGCACAACCTACAAAAGACAAAGCAATATGGTGTCTCCAAAACCCACTTATCCAGAGGCAGTAGCCCTGGACACCCTAACATAAGTGAAATTCAAGAAGATAACCTTACATCTATGCTTATAAAGAGGATAATGGAAGAAACAAATAAAATGCATAAAGAAATAGAGGAAGATAAAGATTATGGCTATCTGTAAAGAAATACAGGAAGACGCAGCCAAACAGCTTGTGGCCTTCAGACTGAACATTCTATGGCCAGAGCATCTTCCCACACTGAAGACTATTTTAAGCCTATGTGCGATTAATAGTCAATGTTTCCTGTGGCTTTGTACACATTAAATTTGTAACTTGCAAGCAGTTAACCTCCCTTCATATATTTTTCCACCCAAAAGGGGCCAAATTGTTTTTAATAACAAATGTATTCACTATATATTTATAGATCCGTATTTTATTTGTGGCTGTAGGGATTTTGTGGGTTTTGCTTTGTTTATGCAACTAATTTCTCTTAAACATATACGTAACAGAAAGCACCAATTCTAATAGATACACTAAGAAGGGTGTATGTGCAAAGAAGCGGATCTGCCTGACTTTACTCCCTTCCCTAAGCAGCAAATAACAAATATCCAGGTTGAGACTCACCAAGCTGTATTACTGGACGATCAGAAAAGCTATAGGAACTTGGAGATGACAGAACCTTCAATGGTGGTAGTCTAAATGTTATGTTTTTAGAAAATATAGATGCTTAGCTTGGTGATGCATGCCTGTAATCCCTCAAATGGGAGGCAGAGACAGGAGGAGTTCAAGTTCAAAGCCGGCTCATCCCACCCTATATGCAGTCTGGTTTATTTCACATATCACAAGGCTCCCACTTTAGGATAATTTCATTCATGTTAAAGTCCAGTAACATTTCATTGTATATGCATCAGATTTTGTTTACCTAGTGAAAACATGTGGAAAGGTAGAAACGGTTAAGCTCCAGAGCAAAAGGAAAACTTGAACATCTTCTGTGTGACTAAGTTTATACTAAATATTTTCTAAAATTTTAGTGGTACCTAAACTTAACATAAGTGTACATATTATACCAGTAAAGCCTAACCTACATGCTTCAGTTCTTCCATATATTTCACATGTAATAAGGTGCCCTGATTAAAAATTTTCTTTGTGTTGTACCGTTTTCCATTTTCTATGGATTTCGCCCAAGCAGTAGAAACTCTTGGATACACATGGCTGGGGAGAACTTTCGGGATTTTTACTACAAAGATGGAAACTACTAAAGGAGCCCTGCCTCCAGACCAGTGTGATAGCAGCCAATGAAAATTGGTCATGAAGCTGCAGCTCCTAAGGGAGGGACAAGTTAAAAAAGCACAGTGATGGTTGTTTGTCAGGAAGTGCCTAGAGGTCTCAGGTCGCTGTAAAATCTGGGGTGGACAGACATGAGAATTGGAGGAACTACAATGGCTGTATACATTCACCAGCAGAACATAGACCAGTTGTTAGTGATGATGATTTCATGAGGTAGTGAAATCTGCCATTTTAAGCATTTTGAGATGTACAGTTCGTCTATGCTCAGTGCATCCACGCTATTACACAGCCATCACTCTTCATCTCTAGGAATGTTCTCCTTCCCAAACTGAACCTCTGTGTCATCAAATTGTCACTTTTGTTTTCATCTTTTCCCCAGATTTAGGAAATGCCTGTATATGTATGTGCATGAGCATACATGTGTATATGTGTTGGTGGATTTGTATCCCAGGGAATTCACACAGAAGACCATACTACATTCACCACTTTAACTCTGACTTATGTTATTTTATCTTTATGCCTTTGAGGTTCTTCCACACCATAGCATGTATTGGATTTTCATTCTTTTTTAAGGCTTCATAACTTTGCAGTGTGTGTATATCAGACTCTGTTTACCCATTAATCGCTAAACGGACATCTGAGTTGCTTGCACATTTTGGCTGTTATAGATAATGCTGCTATGAGCAGAGCCATGCAAACAGGTTTGAATTTCCACATCCAGATGTTCTGTGGGGTCACATAGAGTGTGTAGACTCTGTTCTTAGGCCTTAAAGGAGGTGCCCCATTGTGGTCCACAGTAGCTGCAGTACTTTGTTTTCCTTCCAGCAGTTCCAAGAGTCCTGCTCCCCCACTCCCTTACTCCCTTACTGGCAATTGTTTTTCCTCAGTATTTGTTTTGTTCCAGATTTTTAAAAATATTAATATTTGTTTATTTCACTATACAGACATATATATGTATGTATAAATGTATATATACACATATGTATACATAGATATATATCTGTACATATGTATGTCTGTATATATGTATAGACATTGCCTGTTTCTATACAAGTAACCACCTCAGAGCACACAGCAACATAAAGCCTAGTTTTAGGTTCAACTGATGGATCGTATTTGGTCAACTGGGACAACTGCGGTTGAAAATCCACTTCCCACACAGCCTCAACCTTCCCTGTCTTCTGTGACAGAAGTCTTCTACTCTGTTTGTCAGCATTGCTAGTGCGGACACGCATATTTACATGAGGGTTTTACCTGCATGCAAGTATGTGCACCACATGCATGCTTGTTAGAGCCTCTGGAACTGGGGATACAGACAGTTTTAAGCTGCCATGAGGAAGCTTATAATTGAGCTTCATTCCTCTGCATGAGCAACGAGTGATTTTAACCATCAACCCATCTCCCCAGCGTTTGTTCCAGTTTTTGAGACTAGTAATCCTAACAGATGTGAAGTAATAATCCACTATGGTTTTGATTTATGTTTAATGGTGTCCAGTGTATTTCCATGTGTTTACTGACCCAATTCTGAAAATTTGAAAGTTAAATTTTAACACCATAACAGCTCCAGCATGTCAAAGAAATAATGTTTGTAAAGGAAAAAACAAATCAAAGAAACTCAAATAGGTCACTTTTTCACGATGTATGTAAGCCTTATAGCAAGTTTGGAAATTCTGAAAGGGAAACAGGCATAAGGAGGCAATGGGGAAATGTGTCACAAAACACAGACACTTGGTGTGCTACACAGGAGTGTTAGAAGCTCTGCCTTCAGTGGACACATGGCAATAAAAGAAGTAGTGGAAGTGAGTAGAAATGGGGAGACAGGAGGGTAATGGTATCCTTGTAATGAGTATCATTGATTAATTTAGAGATAGACTGTCACTATGTACATCTGGATTGCCCCAAACTCTCTGTTTAGATCAGGCTGGTCTCAGACTTGTAGAGGTTTCTGCCTCCCAAGTGCTGCGAATAAAGATATGTACCATAAAGTCCAGCCTCACAGTGAATATATTTAAGAGAGTTTCATGAATACATTTTAAAATTTTATTTAAGACTGTTTAGTATACTGATCTCATAAATATTTGTTGATTAAGTCATTAAATCGTAAATGTTTCCACAATAGAATGTACTTATAAGAAAACAATCATTTTGAAAGAAAATTAGAGCCAAAATCCAAGGAAAGAGTTTCTAAATTCTAACATACATAAATTATTAATATTTACACAGCAGACTGCAAAGCCTTTCACTTTTGACCAAACAGATCATAATGTTGGGGATGTAATCCAAGCACCAGCAATGTTGACAAACAGAGTAGAAGACTTCTGTCACAGAAAACAGGGAAGGTTGAGGCTGTGTGGGAAGTGGATTTTCAACCGCAGTTGTCCCAGTTGACCAAATACGATCCATCAGCTGAACCTAAAACTAGGCTTTATGTTGCTGTGTGCTCTGAGATGGTTACTTGTACAAAAACAGGCAATCAAAATGTTCAGTACTCTCCATGTGAAAGCATACTAGTCTTACATACTAGCAAACACATGCTCCTTATGCCATTACAGAGTTTTAACAAACCAATGCAGACAAAACACCGTTCAAAATAAAACCATCTATAGCTGGTCAAACAATGTGCTCTTAGACTCTACTCAAATTACTGGTATACTGTCTCCCTAGTATGAATTACACTGAATGAAAACCAATCACATGATATGATACCATTAATACACAATAATTCTCTCCATCTGCATGAGTGTTTTCTAACTAATCATGAAGTTTGTAGCTTTCAAGCTTTCACTCCTTGTTAAAGAAGCTTCTTTTTTTTTTTTTTTTGCAGCAGATAGAAGTTGCTGTACAGAAACACAACTGATCAAAATACAGAGAATAAGAGACTGTGGAATGCCTAGCTCCAATATGGTGCATCTACAACATAATCCCTATAGATAAGGCTCGGGAACATCATAGAAGACTGAGTGGAAAGAATGTGAAAGCCAGAGGACCAAGACACCCGCTATTAGATTGTCATCTACACAGGAGAGGGAAGCTACACCCATTAGAGCATGGAAGCCTTCACAACACCTGCAGGTGATCTCACAATGCAGGTGGGGGAAGTTTCACAAAGATCCATTTCTAGATGAAGCGCTACAAGCTCTGAAAGGAGGAAAATAAGTTTTCCTCGGGGAGGAAAGCCCTGATGGGTCATGCAATCCAAAGTAATTAGCCCTAGTTGCATGAACACAAGAACAACACTAAATAAGCTTCATCAGTGTTCTTTATAAGTGTGTGGGTGTTTGTGGTGTGTGTTTGTTAAGATCTGTAGACAGAGTCATAAACTTGAAGGGGTGTGGGAAGATGGGACATGGGAGAGAGAGGGAGAGGGTAAAATGATGTAAATACAATAGTTATTTATGAAATTCTCAAAAATAAAAATAAACAAATGATACTTGGCATTTAGATATTTAGCTTTGTTAAAGAGCTGTGTCCGATTTCTGGTCTTTTTTCAACTGCAGGAAGACATTCTTTTACTTATGACTTAATCAAATTTTTCACATATTTTATCCTTAGCTGATTTATAATTTATTCTTCAAATAAATACAAATAAATACAAATGAAATAAATGAATGAGAATACTATATATTCTGGCCACAGCAAGAGTAGTATTTGAAAAGGATAGGTTTATTAGGGGTTAATGGCCTTGTTTGCCCCCAAATTATACCCTTTTTCTAACTGTGTGACTTTTTTGTGTCACTCAGTGTCTCTGGTTGTTATTCCTTTATCTATACAACAACTATTGTAAAAATAAAATGAGTTAATCCACATGGTAATCCTGCTGTAATACTCCAGTAAAGTAAATGCTAATTCAAGAAATGCTAATTTTTACATTATATATTTTATAGTTATGCTACAGAAAATATCATTGAGTTAATCTCAGTAATTTTATCCCAAAAGTACAAAAATATTAAAACATTTTAAAGCATTAACTAACATGCCCAATGTCCCTAAATGAACAAATTATACTCTGATATTTACTAGTATCATAGTCAATAAATACCATCTTTAAATCATTTGTATGAAAAATGGTGACTATTTCTAAAGATCTATCCTATGACATGACAAAGAATCTATCTAATTTGGAGGTACTTATAAGGAATAATGGTGCATGGAAGCAAATTTCTTCATTTATGAAAAATTACTATAACTTTGTTTCACATTGTGAAGCATCTATATCTGGAGAAGACTATTTTTTTCTAATTCTGAGGCAAGAAATATAAGCTGTTCTCAAAAAAATTACCAGAAAAGAAAATAATTTTCCTCTAGGTTAACAGTCATAATAAAAATAAAACATATACAATACAATGCTATGATGAATTAACTGCACATGTATATCCTCAGACCCATTGCTTCACAAAAATTGATTATTGCCATAGAGAAGCATACATGTATGGACAATAGATTTCAAGTGTCCAAAAATATACTTGTCCAAGAATGGTGCTAGAACAATCGGATATCTATATGCCGACAAACACCGCCATTACAGCTTTGGTACTCATTAAGCACCATATACAAAAGTCAATCCCAAATGAATCTTAGTTGCTAATGTAATATGCAAACAGCAAAATGTCTACAATAAATAAAAGAGAAAATTCTGTAATCTTAGTATAGGCAAATATTCCTAAGACACTACAGTAAAGAATTTTCCATTAAAGAATATATATAAACTGCATTCAATATAAAACTTTAAAAATTAAAAATTCCTTTCTTTGAAGACTATTAAGAGAATGAAAATTAGAAACAAAGCCTTATGGTGTAAATTATTTGTAAATAAATGTTTGAAAAAGACTTTCGATCTGGAGCATAGAAGGAGTTCTGAAATAGTGACCCGTATAGAAGCAGGAGGACAGCTACATGGTAGAGGGCCGTCCTAACATATACGTGATTTTGATCCTCTAAAAACCGAACACAAAACACGTTAAAAATCACTAGTAAAGATCAAGGAGATGGCAGATTAGCATGTAAAATAGGTATAAAAATGTTATCAAATAAATACAAGTTAAAACTATGATATCTCACTGCACATGCCTCTTAGGCTAGTTAAAAAAA
Organism: Pachyuromys duprasi; assembly: GCA_028658305.1. Taxonomy (NCBI): domain Eukaryota; kingdom Metazoa; phylum Chordata; class Mammalia; order Rodentia; family Muridae; genus Pachyuromys; species Pachyuromys duprasi. The sequence goes on along the minus strand of CM053767.1, from coordinate 43,383,358 downwards.
AAACTATTCACAGGAAGAGTTAACCAGTATGCAATGTAGCTAGCTGGGAATTCACTAACTTCAAAAGCTATGGTATACTGACCTAAGTATTATCCAGTGAAAATTAGTCATATTCGGAAATATTAAGAATTAAATAAAATTCTTTAAAATGACTCATGAATAAAAATAGGTAAGACAAGTTAGAATAATTGTCTAAAATAAACATAAAAGGAGATACAACATACTAAAACTCACAAAATTCAGCTAAAGAAGTATAAAAAAGTTATGAGACTAAACTCCTAAAATGAAAATAAATTTCTAATCAGTGACCTCAGGTTCTGCCCTAAGACAAGACATTGAAAAGCAAATAAAAAGCAAACCAAGCAGAAAAGGTAAAAGAGTAAAGACCAGACTGACAAATCAACAGAGAAAATGAAGTGAGCAAGAATGTGTTTTAAAGGTCAATGTGATGTACACTGACTGACCAGATTTCTCAGAAGACAGAAGTCACAGCCACAGCTCAAAGGAATGGTGACTGCTGTGGAGCTTACACACAGCAGAAACAGTGATAAAGTCCCACCTGGACCTTTGCTTATATGTGTGTGCATTTATTTGCACATGCGTGTGTAGCCCAAGTATCAACACCAGTGCTTCCATATTATCTTTTGAGACAGGGTCTGTCACTAACTGACTGAGACGGGGTCTGTCACTGACCCATACATTCACCTATTGGCTAGACAGGATGCCCAGCATGCTCTGGAGATACACCAGTCTCTGCCTCATCTTGGTTTTCTTCTTTAACAATTACTTGGAAGCTAAACTGGGCTCCTCATGTTTGGCATCACTGACACTTCAGCAACTGATCCATCTTCCCAGGCCCCTACAAACATTCCATTCATCAACTCAGCAACTTCTATGGAAGGGAGATCTTCCTTGGGAGACAAAAGCAAGCTTAATAAATGTAAAGTACAAAATCATATAAGAAATCTAGATTGTTTCATGTCCTCTAAAGACACTGGATCATTGAAAAACTCACAAAGAGAACTCCACTTGTGAATTCAATCATTTAAAGAAAAAACACCTAGCCTCTGGAAACACTTAAGAAAAACTGAAGACAAAGTATCATTTTCTAACTCATCCTTCTTAGCCAATATCATTCTGACAGAAAACAGGCCAAGGATATTAAATAAAATTGGAAAAGACTAGAGATAAAATAACAGAAATAAACTTTCAGAAAGTAAAAAAATAACACTATTCTTTAGCATGGTAATGAGGCATATATGCAATGGGGCTTCAGTCATCCATCACCTATGGCATCCCTTCTCAATCTCCCTAATACTGCACCCCTTTAATACAGTTCCTCATGTTGTAGTGACCCACAACCATAAAATTATTCTTGCTACTCCATAACTTTAATTTTGCTAGTTATGAATTGTAATGTAAATATCTGATATGCATGATATGTTATATGATCCCCATGTGAAGGAGTTGTTCCATTCCCAATAGGGTCACAACCCACAGGTTGAGAACTGTTGATCTACAGAAAAATAGGAGGAACTAGATATCATGATGTTAAGCAAAATCAGCCAGCCTTACAAGCACAGGCATTGCATATTATCTCTCATAGAGGAATAGCAGAGAAAATATTTAGATAAAAGTAAGCAATAGAATGTCATAATAGTAAAGGTCTATTTTTTAAAAAAAATTAGACAGGAGCTCTACAAGGAGAGCAACAGAACCAAAAAATCTGAGCACAGGGGTCTTTCCTGAGACTCATACTCCAACCAAGTACCATGCATGGAGATTACCTAGAACCCCTGCACAGATGTAGCCCATGGCAGTTCAGTGTCCTAGTGGGTTCCATAATAATGGGAACAGGGACTGCCTCTGACATGAACTGATTGGACTGCTTGTTGGTATAATGTTCCTTTGGAATGTATACACCTTACCCTTGTTCATTCAAATGCTGATTTCTCCCCTCCCCCCCCCCACTCTCTGGTTTCAATTGGGATATTGCATTGTGATACTTATTCTAAGCATCCTGTCTCAACTCTGTGTAAACAAAATAAAGCAACTAGACACAATGTTGAGCTGGGAGGAGTCAGAGGACAGGAAAGAGTGGAAGGAGAAAGAGCGAAGAGAGCTAAGAGAAGGCAGAGTTGGAGGAGAGATCACGGAACGAGGTGGAGAAATGGACTGGACCTAAGATTTCACAAAAAGCAAGTATAATGTGGGAAATCTAACTATGAGGGCTTGAAGGTTTAGGAGGGAGTTACTACTGCTCAGCAATGTGTTCTAGGTTAACTAAATAAACCCAGTCTCTGTGTGGTGATTTGGTTATACAGCTGCTTTGGATTAACAGCAAGCATTACCAGAAGATATATCAATAGTAACTATTAATAGTCACCTACAATACCTGCTCTTTGATCACCTCCCCCTGAGGGGGAGCAGCCTTACCACGCCACCAAGGAAGACAATGCAGCCACTCCTGATGAGAGCTGATAGATTGGGATCAGAAGGAAGGAGAGGAAGAGCTCCCCTATCAGCGGACTTGGGGAGATGAGTGCATGGAGAAGGGGGAGGGAAGTTGGGATTGGGAGAGGAGGAGGGTGGAATTTATCTGGGGATACAAAGTGAATAAAGTGTAATTAATAAAAATTTAAAAAAATAGATTCATTGATTATATGAATGTTTTGCTTGCATATATGCATGTATGCCTGGTGTCCACAGTGATCAAAAGACAGTTTCAGATTCCCCAGAACTAGACTAGCAAATGTTTGTGAGCATGAGTGCTGTGAATTGAAGTTGAGTCCTCTACAAGAGTAGCAAGTGTGCTTAATTCTCCAACTCAAGACATACTCTTGTAGACATGGTAGGGAGAAAAGGAAAAGGGGTGAGGAGATAAAGAAGGGATAAATATGATCAAGACACATTATAAACGTATGACAATGTCATAATGAACTCAACTTTTGTACAGCCAACACATTCTAGTAAAGAAAAAAAGAATGCTATACAAAAACTGGGTAGGGTTTATCTTAGAATGAAAATGTCATTTAATCTTTGAAAATCGTATATAATTTACTATTTTAACAAACTAAAAAAGTAACATAAGGAGCTCACTAGATATAATCTAAAAGCATTTTTAAAAACATCCATTTTATTGAAATTCCATAGAAAACTAGAAATATGAGAGAACTTAACTAATATAAAACATCTCTGAAAAACTAACTAAAAAACATGATGATGGAAGACTGAATGCTTTACCTCAAAGATCATCAATTCAACCTTATACTTGAGGTTGTAACCAGCCCAATAAATCAAGAACAAGAAGTCATCCAGGGATGGGCGAGGACGCAGTGGGTAAGAGTAGTTGCTACTCACAAATGAGGACCTAAATTCAAATCCCAGAACTCCAATAAAAGGCTGGGTGTGGCCATGTGCACCTGTCTTCAGCACTGGCAAACAGAGATAGGCTAACCCTGGCACTCACCAAATAGCACACTCAGCCAAAAGAGTGAGTTTAAGATCCTGCAAGCAACCCAATCTCAAAGGAATAAGCAGGAGGTGACAAAGCAGGTTGGGAAAGATGGGGAGAGACAGAAGGGACAGAGACAGAGAGAGATGAGAAAAAATAGAGGAATGAGTGGGACTAGAAAGTCTATATACATTTATGAAACTGTTGAAGAATAAAGTAATTAAATTATAATTTGAGGTTTTTGTTTGTTTGTTTGTTTTGTTTTTTATTTACTTATTTTTATTTTTATTAATTACAGTTTATTCACTTTGTATCCCCCCTGTACCACACTCCCTCCTCCCCTCCCAATCCCACCCTCCCTCTTCCCCATCCATGTCCCTCTATCAGTCCACTGATATGGGAGGTCCTCTTCCTCTTCCTTCTGATCCTAGTCTATGAGATCTCATCAGGAGTGGCTACATTGTCTTATTCTGTGGGAGGTGATCAAAGAGCAGGCCAATCATTTTCTGTTAAAGACAGTCCCTGACCCCATTACTATAGAACCCACTTAGATACTGAACTGCCATAGGCTACCTCTGTGCAGGGGTTCCAGGCCATCTCCATGAGTGGTTCTGGGTTGGAGTATCAATCTCAGAAAAGACCCCTGTGCCCTGACTTTTTGGATCTGTTACTCTCTTTGTGGAGCTCCTGTCCTCGCCAGGTCTTACTATCTCCCCCGTCTTTCATAAGATTTCCTGCACTCTGCCCAAAGTTTGGCTATGCACCTCAGCATCTGCCTCTATACCCTGTAGGTTAGACCTTTCAGAGGCCCTCTGTGGTAGGCTTCTGTTCCCTATTTTCTCCCTCCTCCAATGTCCATCCTCTTTGCTTTTCTAAATGGGGATTGAGCATCTTAGCCAGAGTCCTCCTTCCTGATTAGCTTCCTTAGGTGTATGGGTTTTTGTATATTTATCCTATATTATATATCTAGTATCCACTTGTAAGTGAGTATATACCATGTGTGTCTTTCTGCTTCTGGGATACCTCACTCAGGATGATCGTTTCCAGTTCCCATCATTTACCTATAGATGTCATGATTTCCTTGTTTTTTTATCACTGAGTAATTTTCCATTGTGTAGCTGTCCCACAATTTCTGTATCCATTCCTCACCTGAGGGTTATCTGGGCTGTTTCCAGCTTCTGGCTATTACAAATAAAGCTGTTACAAACATGGTTGAGCAGATGTCCTTGTTGTATACTTGAGGGTCTTTTTAATATATGCCTAGGACTGGTAGAGCTAGATCTTGAGGAAACACTATTCCTAATTATCTGAGAAAGTACCAGATTGATTTCCAAAGTGGTTGTATAAGTTTACATTTCTACCAGTAGTGGAGGAGGGTTCCCCTTTCTCCACATCCTCTCCAGCATATGTTATCACTTGAGTTATTCATCTTAGCCATTCTGATGGGTGTAAACTGAAATCTCAGGGTCATTTTGATTTGTATTTCCCTGATGACTAGGGATGTTGAACATTTCTTTAAGTGTTTCTCTGTCATTCAATATTTCTCTATTGAAATTTCTCTGTTTAGCTGTGTACCCCATTTTTTAATTGGATTACTTGATTTGTTCCTTTTTAACTCTTTGAGTTCTTTATGTATACTGGATATTAGCCCTGCATTAGATATAGGGTTGGTGAAGATCCTTTCCCAATATGTAGGCAGTCATTTTGTTCTGATGACAGTGTCCTTTGTTTTACAGAAGCTTTTCAGTTTCATGAGGTCCCATTTACATGCTAATCTCCTTAGATGCTGAAAAAGCATTTGACAAAATCTAACACCAATTCATGTTTAAAGTCTTGGAGAGATCAGGTATACAAGGCACATACCTAAACATAGTAAAAGCAATATATAGCAAGCCTATAGCCAACATCAAACTTAATGGAGAGAAACTTAAATCAATCGCACTGAAATCAGGGACAAGGCAAGGCTGCCCACTCTCTCCATATCTTTTCAACATAGTTCTTGAAGTCGTAGCTAGATCAATAAGACAACTAAAGGAGATCAAGGGGATAGAAATTGGAAAAGAAGATGTCAAAGTATCCCTATTTGCAGATGATATGATAGTATACCTGAGTGACCCCAAAAATTTTACCAGGGAACTCCTACAGCTGATAAACACCTTCAGCAAAGTGGCCACATACAAAATAAACTAAAAAAAAATCAGTAGCCCTTCTGTATACAGAAGACAAAAGGGCTAAGAAAGAAATTAGGGAAACAACATCCTTCACAATAGCCACAAAAGACATAAAGTACCTTGGTGTGACCCTAACCAAGCAAGTCAAAAGCTTATATGAAAAAAAATTCAAGTCTTTGAAGAGAGAATTAGAGGAAGATATCAGAAGATGGAAAGATCTCCCATGTTCGTGGCTTGGCAGGATTAACATAGTAAAAATGGCCATCTTACCAAAAGCAATCTACAGATTCAATGCAATTCCCATCAAATTACCAACACAATTCTTTAGAGACCTTGAAAGAAAAAGTCTCAACTTCATATGGAATAACAAGAAACCCAGAATTGCTAAAAACAATCCTCTACAATAAAAGATCTTCTGGAGGTATCTCCATCCCTGATCTCAAGCTGTACTATAGAGCAACAGTAATAAAAACTGCATGGTACTGTCATAGAAACAGAATGGTGGATCAACAGAACTAAATAGAAGACCCAGAAATAAACCCACAAACTTATGGACACCTGATTTTTGACAGAGATGCCAAAACCATACATTGGGAAAAGAGACAGCATCTTTAACAAATGGTGCTGGTCTAATTGGATGTCTATATGTAGAAAAATGCAAATAGATCCATACTTACCACCCTGCACAAAACTAAAGTCCAAGTGGATCAAAGACCTCAATATAAAAGCAGACACACTAAACCTGTTAGAAGAAAAAGTGGGGAAGAGCCTTGAACTCATTGGCACAGGAGACAACTTCCTGAACAGAGCATCAACAGTACAGGCTCTAAAAGCAACAATCAATATTTGTTTTGCTTTTAATTGAGACATGGTTTCACTATGTAGCCTGCAACTTGCTATATTCACCAGGTTGGCCTCAAACTCTTACAGTTCTACGTGCCTTGGCTTCCCAAGTGCTCTGATTAAAGGCTTGTATCACCAAATCCAGCATTTAAAAATATAAAAAGTTAAAAAAACTCGATAAACTATATTTTATCAAACTGAAAAAACAGTCTTTGAAAAACACAGTGACAATAATTTTTCAAAAGGAAGAAGAAAGAAAAGAAAGAAGCTCCATGGGCGAGGTGATCCACAGGTGTAACCCGATTGCTACAGAGTCAGAAAACGACAGTTCAGAGAGTCCAGAGGCCAACTGGATCTATACAGTAAACTCTAGGCCAGCCATGCCACAGCCCGAGACCCTGCCTCAGAAAACAAAACCATAAAACAAAAGCATCGCCAAAACACAAACTAGGCATCTTACTGAGAGAATACTTTATAAAAACATATATTTGGTATAAAATATATTCCTGAGCCTAAAATATATTTTAAAAACTCTCAGAGTACAATAAGAAATAATTTATAAATATACTGTAATCAAAGACTAAGCACACACTCTACCCAAGGAAATATGTGCTGTTAACCAAACCACGAGTAGTTAAGGAAATACAATTTGAAACCATTGAGGGATACCACCAAATCCTACTAAATAGCTAAACAAAAACATGTAATTACACTGACCATAGGTGAAGACATGGGATAACTGGAACACACTCCCTGCCTTGGGAATACAAACTGGCAATCACTGTGTGATTACATGACTTAGTTAATCTAGAAATGAAAGCAAATTCAACAACACAGATATTCCCACTAGATTTGTTTATAACAGCATGATAACTAACAATACGTGTCCACAGGTAAAGGCATGAAGGAGTTATGCAAAACCACACATCAGGACACTATACTCAGCTGTGGAAGAAAATAACAAAACAGAAGGCAGAATAGCAAATAACTGCTTAGTACAACAAGCAAGACTTGAATATACATTATATAACTTCATTATGGAAAAGTATACAAAATGCAAATAAGTGTACACTGACAAAGTAGAAAAGCAGTTGCTAAGATGTGTGGGGAGGAGGAAGAAAGACACAGGGAACCTTGGGGAATGGATTCATGTGTCCATAACATCAGCCTGGGGAAGGGTGACATGATGAGAGATACTAAAACTTAGCAATATGAGCCAGGCACTATGGTGCACGCCTGTGATCCCAGCACTCAGTGAGGCAGAGACAGGTGGATCTCTGTGAGTTTTAGGCCAGCTTGGTCTACAAAGTGAATCCAGGATAGCCAAGGCTACACAGAGAAACCCTGTCTCAAAAACAAAACAAAACAAAAGTAGCCCAAGCATTTTTTCAGGAATAAGATGTTATAAAATATACCCTGATTAATAAACACTGAGAAGATTCAACAGAAGCAGTAATGCTTTGCCTGGCAGCCTTGCAAAACATTTGTGATCAGATTATTCTCCACTCACAAATAAAATCAACTTGTTTGTGTATGTATGTATATATGTATATATACATACATATGTACATGTATATGTACAGTACTAACTATAATAGACATTAAATCAGATATCACACACATACATGTGGGAATGATGATCTGGGATGAAGGGTAAAAAGAAACCCTCCTCATATAAACTAATGGTAAGCCTGTGTTCAGAACTAGTAAGCTTGATTAATTCAATTATTTGCACCAAATGCAAACAGAATGAAAAAAGATCACCACTGTTTTTCTCATCCACTACATGATTTCCCAATCCTTTCATTTGAAAGCAAAATTAGCATACAAACAAAAGCATATTTGAATGTATTAATTTGGGGAAAATAGTCACAAAAACACAGGGATTAACATCATCTTTAAGATAAATGAACAATTTTACAGAGAAATATTTTCAACAACTATGTTAGTAACAGCTGAGTGAGGGCCAGCCAGAGGCCTCCTGCCACAGGTCATGGGGAGTCTGGGCTCTTCGTTTGAGCCCTGAATGGAAAAAAGCTCAGACAGACAGCTTTTCTTCTCCAGTGCTCTGCTGGCTGCCTAACACTTATCGATCCTGGGATTTAGGGTCGCTGAATACTTTCTTAATTAAGAGCTCTGGGCTATTGACTGTCTTCATTTCCCTGGTGCCTCTTTTCTTAGTCTCCAGTAAAATTAAAAACTCTTATGTACTATGTTTTTCAGTTCATCTCAAGGGGGAATGACTTGAATTTACTATAAAAATGTCAATGGCTGGCCAGCGGCCTAATCTCAAAGGGTCGGGATGCCTGCTCCTTACATCTCTTTTCTATATTCTGAGGTTGGGCAGTGACAATTAAGTCTCTCCAACAACTACTCTGAGAGGCCTAGCTTGCAAAACCATCCAGGATTTCAGGGTCCTGTGTCACATAGAAAGAATAGTTCTCCCATGACTCTCAAAGGCTGGCCACATAAGCCAGAATACTGTTTAGAGTCAACATTTACACTCAGGACAGACACATGTACATGTTCACAAACACTGCAAAAGTACAGAAGGTTATCTTGGAGAACTCACTCCAGAAATGAGTTTTAACTCCTTTGTTTTAAGGTGATTTTAGAGCTGGGGAGATGCTCAGAGGTAAGGGCACTTGCTGTACAAGCATGAGGACCTGAGCAATGCGCTGCATTCCCTAGCACATACATAAAAAGCCAGACATAAACTATAGAATCTGCAAATGGCGAGTGCAGACAGGAGGATTGCTAGAGCTTAGCGACTTAGTGAGAGACTCTGTCTCAAGGAAATACCACAGGGAGTAATAGAACAGAGTGCCCAACTTCTTCCTCTGGCCTCAATAAATAGACTTGAGTGTGTACACACACCCATGTACACACACATGTACATACCACAAACACTTATACACTATATACCACACACACACATACACACATATACACACACCATACACAACAAACAAACACACACACATATACTACAAATACTCATACACCATACACAACCCACACCAAAGTAAGTACTTTTTTTAAATTGGGAAATACATTTAAAATTAACCCGTGTCCTTTGGCACTTCGGAATTGACCTCATGTTATTTCAGAAAATGTTTAAGTAAGGAACCATATTGAGAAGAATAAGCTAACTTAAAGTGAGATCAGCTGAAATTATGAACCTATGTGTATCTTTCAAACACTGTGATCAAAGCAATAAGAGTCCTTATCTGTGATGAGCCAGGTACAGTAGCACACACCTGTAATCCCAGCACTTGGGGAGGCAGAGGCAGGTGGATCTCTGTGAGTTTGAGGCCAGCCTGGTCTACAAAGTGAGTACAGGACAGCCAGTGCTACACAGAGAAACCCTGTCTCGAAAAACCACAAGAAGAAGAGGAAGAGAAGAAGAAGAAGAAGAAGAAGAAGAAGAAGAAGAAGAAGAAGAAGAAGAAGAAGAAGAAGATCTATGATGTAAGAGCCATCTAGAGCCCAGTGACAGGTCAACCATCCCAGATCAACAATCAAACTAGGGATCTATCCAGAAAAAAACCTGCTTTCTTGTGATAGAATCAACTCTGAGCTGTGACACGTTCAGCCTCTGAAGGAGGCTTAAACAGTGAGCGGCAGAGGCTTAGCAGCAAGGAGGAGTCTGTGTATTATAACAGTGTGCCAAATTTGGGCAACAATAAAGCTACAACAGAAGACAAATGAAATGTGGTTCAGATATCATAATGTAGAGAGAACTATTTTTAAGGAGGAATACCCAAATGTTCCCAGGGATTACATGTCAAATGAAATTAAGTCCTACAATATTTTTAGGCAATGTTTGTGTGATACATTTACCTAAAGGCTTATCCTACAGCAGTATGTTTCTGCTTTTATCACTTGCCTGAGGATGGGAAAATATCAATGGGTTTAGAAGTTTCAAACCTCTTTATTATTTGCATGATATTAGATGTACTATAATCACATATAAAACTACCTCACAGAGAGCTTTGAGAATTGCTTTTGCCTGAGGTCTCTGGCACTAATACTTGAAAAGATTAGAAACATCTTGGTTATTATAAAGGGCGTTCTACTGCTCATAGAAATCAAACAAGCACTGAAACACCGAGACAGAAAAGGAGACGTTATAAGTCAATGATATTTCCCTTAATTGCCCAGGGTTCTTATCATAGATTAAAAACCAATCTCAGAAATGAAAAGGCTGCACAGCCCCATATTTGTCATAACACTAATTTACTGGATGTACGGAGGAATCTCATTAGCATAGATTTAAATAGATGTCTGTGCCATACTCAGAGGCCAGTCTTACTGACTAGCTTTGGTTTCAGGACAAAAGCAGCAGACAATATCCCAGGAAAAGGAGAAGCTATAGTCCTAACACAACTACATAATTTCAGCATTTCTAGAATGATTTCCCATTAAAATTTCCCCAAACTCTATCCCATAATCATATTTTTTCATTCCCCTGGGCTATAATAATTTTTCTCTGCTATAAATAATATTTCCATAGCTAAAGCGTTCTATTATTTTATGACCCAAGAGACAACAGGATTTAAATTATAGTCATCTACTACAAAATGCTGCCCTTCCATCCTAACCTTCAGATGCTTTATTTCTGTCTCCTCTTTTTCTTCCGAACGTGTAAAATTAGGGTCATTTATATACTGAATATTGATCAGAAGAGAAAAATATACAGAACATGTGTTGTGTTCTGACGCCACTGGCTTCCCATTCATGCAGTGTTACCTACCACATCAGTCATTCAATCCCATGCATAACTTTTTTATGATGGAAAGTTGTTTTTTTTTTAAAGGAGAAATACTGGGTAATCTGATTTTCCTCAGAGGTCACACAACCCAGAAAGAAGACTGACTAAAATTTTGTTGCTTAAAAATGTGAGGCTTTGATTACTGTCTCCTTTGTGGTTTTAATGTTAGTTTTGGTCATTTCTGAGTATGTGTAATGGAAGGTTTTTGAGAGGTGGTAGATTATGACATTTGTACTTTTACATCAAATGCAGGTTTTTGCTGAGGCTGTATCTCCTTTCTGATTGGCAGATGGGGCCAAGACAACATGAAGATACACATGGAATTCCATCCACAAGCATGAGCAGCTACTGCATATGGTTGGGAGTGGTTTGATGTGGACACAGCCACTTCAGTAGGTAGCACTTAGAATGCTGAACATAGGTCAAGACAAGATGGCGGCGCCAGGAGGATGCTGCTTCTGAGCTGCAGAACAACATTTTCGGTACAGTGACCAAGAGCCTGATCTCTGGGCCCTAAGACAACAGTGATCCTGTTTTCCAGGTGAGAGGAAGCCCCAAGGTGCGGGAACCAGCTTGGTCCATTCCCAGGACACCCAGCCAGAACACAGAAGAGATCCCCAGTCACTTAGGCACTTGGTCATCAGAGCCACAAACCTGCGTGTCCTGATCACCTTCCCAGGCTGAACGGTGGGCACAAAAATCACCAGAGACTGGGAGTCCCAGTTGCGAGAAAAACCCACAGGGAAGGAAGGAAACAGGACTGACCCTGGTCACACAGCCTTCCCTGGGAAAAGATCCTGCAGAATAGTGGGCACAGGCCCGCCATCTCTGAACTAGGGTCTACCCTGAGAACAGAGTCTTGCTTCCCACCCAACTCTCCCGCACAGAAGAACTGGATTTCCCTGTCGAATGGAAGGGCTGTGGAACCCAAAATAACCGTACAAGGAGCCCGGGAAGAAGGGAGACAAAACCTGATCTGAGTCCAATAGGACACAGGTCAACCACGGACATCTCTGTGGACTTCTCCTGGGGAATCCCGATTCCGGGGCACTTCCCCAAAATGGGTAGAAGCAGCGGCGGACTTAGCCAAGCCTGCAACAGAGGAAGCAGGGGAAATAGCGCAGCCATCATGAAGGCAGCAGTGGAGACACCCCAACCAGCACTGTAGCAGAGGAGGCAGCCTGCAGTGCACACAGCAACCTGCAAGGAGCGCAGTGCTGCATGTTCCAAGCAGAGATCTACGGCATTCCCCCACAGCCTTGTCTGAGGGGGTAGCAGCTGAGGAAGCAGATAGTGCTTCCCAACTCAGGGGGCAGAGTGCAGCTTGCCAGGATCACAGCTTCCAGCTCAGAACTCTGGGCCAGGCTCAGAGAGTCCAGAACAGGGTACCTGTCCTGGCAGCATCAGCCACAGACCTCAGAGGCCAGCCTGCTGACCCCGCACAGGCACCCACAACCTGCACTTGTGTTAGCATCCACATCCCCTCCTGATCTTGTTCCCAACCCATATATCCCAACCAGCCACACACCCTAGCACCCCCCCTCAAGACAAATATCCCTGTACTGGCATCCACCACTAGTGAGCATGCACGCACACACACACACACACACGCACGCACGGGCCCATGAAAACACACACACATAAACACACAATTCTGCGCCAGTGGCTTTTTCTCCCTCAGGAACAACTGAAGCAACAACACACACTCTCAAACATCTGGACCTCACTGATCTTCCTGAAAAATTCGACAGACACCAGAGTAAGACGGTTCCAGTCCAAAGTTCAGACTCAAAGAACAAACAGCAAATTCTATATATAAGCAATGATGGCCAAGGATCAACTTAAGAACTCACCTAACAAAAATCAGGACACTACTGCCTCACCAGCAACACTGTAAACTAACTGATATTTTAATTCAGCAAAAACTAAGGAAAATGAATTTAAAGCTATGATTATCCAGTTACTACAGGAACAAAAAAAGGAAACAAACAGAGCTCTCAAAGAAATTCAAAAGAATATAATGGCCCACATAGAGGAACAATTAGAAACATATAGAGAGGAAACAAATACGAAAATAGGAGCCACCTTCAATCAGATGAAGGAAATGGTACAAAGCATGAAAACAGAATTAGAATCTATAAAGAAAACACAATCAGAGAAAAACCTGGAACTGGAGAACTTAGAGAAAAGATCAGGAACCACAAAGGTAAGCATCACCAATAGAATACAAGAGATGGAAGAGAGAATCTCGGGAGCCAAAGATACACTTGCTGAAATTGATTCCTCACTCAAAGAAAAAGTAAAATCAGAAAAGTCCCAAATACAAAACATTCAAAAAATCAAGGACACCATGAAAAGACAAAACCTAAGAATAATAGGAATAGATGAAAAAGAAGACTTTAGGCTCCAAGGACCTGAAAATATTTTTAAGAAAATCATAGAAGAAAATTACCCTAACTTAAAGAAAGAGATGTCCATAAACATACAAGAAGCCTACAGAACACCAAATAGACTAGACCAGAAAAAAAAAAATAACTCACCTCACATCATAGTCAAAACACTAAACCTACAAAACAAAGAAAAAATATTAAAGGCAGCAAGGGAAAAAGGTCAAGTAACATACGAAGGTAGACCTATCAGAATCACACCAGACTTCCCATCAGAAGCTATGAAAGCCAGAAGGGCCTGGGCAAAGGTCATGCAGTGTTTAAGGGAACACAGATGCCAACCAAGACTACTATACCCAGCAAAGCTTTCAATCAACATAGATGAAGAAAACAAAATATTCCATGACAAAACAAAATTTAAGCAATATCTACACAGTAACCCAACCCTACAGAAGATACTAGAAGGAAAACTCCAATCCAATGAAAACAACTACACGAAAAAAATACAGACAATCTCCCAGCAAAAAATTAAAAAGGGGGGGAAAAAAGCAATGAATCATAGTAAGACCACCAACTCCATAATAAAAGGAAATAACAGTCATTGGTCACTATTATCTATCAACATCAATGGACTCAACTCTCCAATAAAAAGACACAGACTAAAAGAATGGTTGTAGAAACAGGACCCAACAATCTGCTGCATTGAAGAAACACACCTATGCAATAAAGATAAACACTACCTCAGAGTAAAGGGATGGAAAAATGTGGTTCAAGCAAACGGACTCAGAAAACAAGCTGGGATAGCGATCCTAGTATCTAATAAAATAGACTTTCAACCAAAATTAATCAAGAAAGATGAGGAGGGGCACTTCCTTCTCATCAAAGGAAAATTCCAACAGGAGGACATCACAATTTTGAACATCTATGCCCCAAATACAAGACCACCTACATTTGTGAATGAAACATTATTAAAGCTGAAATCTCACATAGATCCCAACACCTTAATAGTGGGAGATTTCAACACTCCACTCTCACCAAGGGACAGATCATTAGATCAGAAGCAAAACATGGAAACAAGGGCACTCAAAGAGACCCTAAATCAAATGGACCTAATAGATGTCTACAGAGTTCTTCATCCAAAATCAAAAGAGTATACCTTCTTTTCAACACCTCATGGAACCTTCTCCAAAATAGACCACATAGTTGGTCACAAAGAAAGCCTCAGCATATACAAGAAGATTGAAATAATCCCTTGTATCCTATCTGACCATCATGATCTAAAGCTGGACATCAACAACAACAGAAACAGCAAAAAGCCTGCACATACATGGAAACTGAACAACTTGCTACTCAAGGACATCTTGGTTAGGAATGAAAAAAGGAAGAAATTAAAGACTTCCTAGAATTCAATGAAAATGAAAGCACAACATACCCAAATGTACAGGACACAATGAAGACAGTGCTAAGAGGAAAGTTCATGGCACTATGTGCCTTCAAGAAGAAATTTGAAACATCTCATACAAGCAACTTAATGGCCCAACTGAAAGCTCTAGAAAAAAAAAAAAAGAAGCAGATACACCAAAGAGGAGCAGATGGCTGGAAATAATCAAACTCAGAGCAGAAATCAATCAATTAGAAACAAATAAAACTATTCAAAGAATCAATGAAACCAAGAGCTGGTTCTTTGAGAAAATCAACAAGATAGACAAGCCCCTAGCCAAACTAACAAAAAGGCAGAGAGAAACTATCCAAACCAGCAAAATCATAAATGAAAAGGGGGGCATAATAACAGACACTGAGTAAATCCAAACAATCATTAGATCTTACTATAAAAGCCTACATGCCACAAAATTTGAAAATCTCAATGAAATGGATGATTTTCTTGATAGATTACATCTACCTAAATTAAGTCAAGATCAGATAGAAAGATTGAATAGACCTATATCCCTCAAGGAAATAGAAGCAGTCATCAACAGTCTCCCTTCCAAAAAAGCCCAGGACCAGATAGATTCAGTGCAGAAATCTACCAGACCTTCAAAGAAGTGCTAATTCCAATTCTCTCTAAACTATTCCACAAAATAGAAACAGTAGGAACATTACCAAACTCATTCTATGAAGCCACAGTCACCTTGATACCTAAACCACACAAAGACCCAACAAAAAAAGAGAATTTCAGACCTATTTCTCTTATGAACATTGATGCAAAAATACTCAATAAAATATTTGCAAACCAAATCCAAGAACACATAAAAGATATCATCTACCATGACCAAGTAGGATTCATCCCACGCATGCAGGGGTGGTTCAATATACAGAAATCCATCAATGTGTTCCACCTTATAAACAAACTGAAGGAGAAAGACCACATGATCATATCCTTAGATGCCGAAAAGGCTTTTGGCAAAGTCCCACATCCATTCATGTTAAAAGTCTCAGAGACATCAGGTATACAAGGCACATACCTAAACATAGTAAAGACAATATACAGCAAGCCTATAGCCAACATTAAACTTAATGGAGAGAAACTTAAATCAATCGCACTGAAATCAGGGACAAGGCAAGGCTGCCCACTCTCTCCATATCTCTTCAACATAATACTTGAAGTCCTAGCTAGAGCAATAAGACAATTAAAGGAGATCAAGGGTATACAAATTGGAAAGGAAGCGGTCAAAGTATCCCTATTTGCAGATGATATGATAGTATACATGAGCAACCCCAAAAACTCAGCCAGAGAACTCCTTCAACTGATAAACACCTTCAGCAAAGTGGCTGGATACAAAATCAACTCAAAAAAACCAGAAGCCTTCCTGTACACTAAGGACGAAAGGCCGAGAAAGAAATTAGGAAAACAATACCCTTCACAATAGCCACTAATAAAATAAAGTACTTTGGGGTGACTCTAACCAAGCAAGTCAAAGATCTATTTGAGAAAAACTTCAAGTCTCTGAAAAAAAGAAATTGAGGAAAATATCAGAAGATGGAAAGATCTCCCATGCTCATGGACTGGAAGGATTAACAGTGAAAATGGCTATTCTGCCAAAAGCAATCTACATATTCAATGCAATTCCCATCAAAACACCAACACAATTCTTTATAGACCTTGAAAGAAAAATTCTCAACTTACATGGAGAAACAAAATACCCAAAATTTCCAAAATGATCCTGTACAACAACAGATCATCTGGAGGTATCTCCATCCCTGATCTCAAGCTGCACTACAGAGCAATAGTTATAAAAACTGCATGGTATTGGCATAGAAACAGAAGAGTGGATCAATCTGGAACCAAATAGATGACCCAGAAATAAACCCACACACCTATGGAAACTTGATCTTTGATAAAGAAGCCAAATCCATCCAATGGAAAAAAGACAGCATCTTCAAAAAATGGTGCTGGACCAACTGGATGTCTCTATGCGGAAAAATGAAAATAGATCCATATTTATCACCCTGCACAAAACTAAAGTCCAAGTGGATCAAAGACCTCAACATTAACACCAGACACATTAAATCGGTTAGAAGAAAAAGTGGGAAAGATCCTAGAAGTCATTGGCACAGGAGACTATTTCCTGAACAGAACACCAACAGCACAGGCTCTAAGAGCA
>CM053767.1:43339690-43365627 GCA_028658305.1 Pachyuromys duprasi | reverse complement strand
CGGAGAAAGAGGAACCCTCCTCCATTGCTGGTGGTCATGTAAACTTGTATAACCACTCTGGAAATCAATTTGGTACTTTCTTAGACAATTAGGAATAGTGATTCCTCAAGATCCAGCTATACCAATCCTAGGCATATATCCAAAAGATGCTCAAGTACACAACAAGGACATTTGCTCAACTATGTTCTTAGCTGCTTTATTCATAATAGTCAGAACCTGGAAACAACCCAGATGTCCCTCAGTTAAGGAATGGATACAAAAACTGTGTTTCTTTTACACAATGGAATACTACTCAGCAATTAAAAATGAGGAAATCATGAAATTTGCAGGCAAATGGTGGGACCTGGAAACGATCATCCTGAGTGAGGTATCCCAAAAACATATATACTCACTTATATAGACCTATAAGATAGGATAAACATACTGAAATCTATACACCTAAAGAAGATAAACAAGAAAGAGGATCTGGGGTAAGAGGATTAATCCTTACTTAGAAAGACAAATGGGATGGACATTGGATGTAGGAGAAAACAAGTAGCAGGATAAGAGCCTACCACAGAGGGCCTTGGAAAGACTCTACCTAGCAGTGTATCAAAGCAAATATTAAGACACATAACCAACCCTTTAGCAGAGCACAGGGAATCATATGAAAAGTGGGGAGATAGTATGACCTGAAGAGGACAGGTGCTCCACAAGGACCAAATATATCAGGCCACAGGGGTATTTTATGAAACTATTTCTCCAACCAAGGACCATGTATGAATATAACCTAGAACCCCTGCTCAGATGTAGCCCATGGTAGCTTAGTATCCAAACAGCTTCCCTAGTAAGGGGAACAGGGACTATTTCAGACATGATCTCAATGGCTGGCTCTTCGACCCCCCTGCCCCTCAAGGGAGGAGCAGCCTTGCTAGGCCACAGAAGAGGACATTGCAGCCAGTCCTGAAGAGACCTGATAAGCTAGATTTAGATGGAAGGGGAGGAGGTCCTCCCCTATCAGTGGACTTGGAAAGGGGCAGGGAGGAGATGAGGGAGTGATGGGGGGATAGGGAGGGAATGCCGGAGGGGGCTACGGCTGGGATACAAAGTACATAACCTGTGATTAACATAAAAATGTTAATAAAAAATACAAAAAAAAGAGAAAGAATGCTGAACACATCGTAACAGCCTAAACAGGCCCACTGAGAGAGGGCAACTGACCTTTCAACAGCACTTCTCGAAAGCTACAGAAGTCCTGCTTGTCATGTGGGCATATTCCCTTTTGCCTTCCTTTCAAGGCAATTCACAAGCATTTATTGAACAACTACATCATCCTAGACATAATGAAACACCATCGAATAAAATACAGTTGTTCTCTACCAAAAAAGAGACTGGTAAACACGGGGCTTTGTTGAGCCAAAAACAGTGACCAAGCAACATACAGAAACCCTGACATAAAAGCCACTAGTCTCTCTGGGAAAGAGAAGAGGGCCTGAGTACAATCTCAGAAAGAGCAGATGGTTATTAGAGGTAGGGAGGGATGATAGGAATGTGCCACATAACAGAGCAGGAGTGAGGGGCTGGAGATGTGTCCCCACACATGTGTCCCCAGCACAGAGGAAAATAGAACAAAGTCACAACGGGTCTTTGAACATGGTTCACTGAGGTCCTCTAGGACTGTAGAGCCAATATGGGTATGGATAGCTTTCTCTGTAAGCATATGTCCCGTGCTTATACAACCTTTTCCTTTTATCCTCAATTATTGTGGTAGATCTTCATAAGACAATAAGCCATCTGTCACTTCTGTGGTTGCTGAACATTAGCCTAGGTTTCAGCGTGGAATTCAGTTGCAAAGATTTATTTGAATTCTGGAGAGTATGTCTGTCACTGGGTGGATTTTCTATTTTGCCAAGCTTTGAGTCAAGTCCCTTAAGCCTTCTTTCTGTGTTTTCCGGAAGCAAATGGGAAAAGTCTGAACAGGAAGAACTGAACAGGTGGCCCTGACATGCCACAAGGGAGCCCTCTCTTTCAACTGCAGTTGTATTAAATGAAGTTGTCCTAGGAGCCACAGATCCCGTGTTCACTACTCTGTGTGTCTATGAAGAACTTTAAGAAAGCAAGTGTGTGCTCTGTGTCATCTACTTCCTCAGCTGCTCGGCTGATATAAAGGCTTATATACCAATTTGTGCATAAAGAATCTTGCTGTGGAGGGGACCAACAGTCAAATCAAAGGCTACAAGGGCCAGAGGTGGAAAGTGAGCTTTGGTTCACACCTCCCCCAGTCAGTCACAAATACTCAAGGGAAGGCAGCAGTATGAATCTGAGGCATTAGGTCAGGCTTTCCTTCATCATTCTACAAATATTCATAAATTATAGGTTCAGTAGTTAAATGATTACTAGACAACTGATCCAGCTTTCTATTGATCATTGAGGCAAGAACAGATGATTTCTTTAACAGTTTGCCAAAACTGGTTCCTAGTTCACTGATTGATTGGCAGCTTTTGTGAGAGCACAAACATCATTCTTTTCTAGTCTCCATCCACCATGCCAATAGTCAGATAATCAGTTCAAAGAGTGGACAGAGGCTCTCTCTGTACCTTCTAGAATTTTGTTAGGGCCCTGCCACACTAGGGATCTGAGCTCCTTAGAGGAGAGCGACTTACGGATGAAACACAGGGACACAGACAGCAGGTGGGATCAGTGACACTGGCTACAACCCAGCCTTGGAAGACAGGGCCAAATCCTTAAACTCCTTAACTTCCATCTCTTTTATAATAAAGTTGGGCCAAAAATAGTAATTATGCTATCATTTTGATGGTTTTTCTAGCTTTTTCTTTTTTGTGTGTCAGTACTCAAGAGTTCAGTTTTCCATGTTATGCTATAGGGCAGTGAAAACCAGAGAAATTCTGTTGCCTCTTTAAGAGGGACTGATGGTTTTTTCAAGGGTGGGTTTGCTTGGTCTTATTGGGAGATATCAGTTCTCTATGAAGTGGGTTGTTTTAAGTGGGCCTGAAAACACTCTAACAATACGAACATGTGCTGTTCTCTACTCTTGCACAGCCTCCTGATATGCAATACCATTAGTTACATTATCACCCAGCTGGGCATCATTCCTAGATGCAGGTATCATGCTGCGTACACTTCACAGCTTCAGAACTGTGAGCTTACCAATCCTGTTTTATTTACAAAGTACTCAGCCTCAAGTATTTTGTTGAAGTAATACAAAACAGACTAAAAAGAATAGTTCTTTCATGAGAAATCAATTGGATGATACTTTTCAAGCATTTAACTTTATTCCTAGGGGACTTGAAAGAACACACTCAGCTATCATATCAGGCAGCTATCTGTTCCTCTGCTACCACTTACTTGGAATAAGTTTTGTTACCTCTGGGTTCTTTTTTCTTTCATGTATTTATCCTTTAGTGCTAACAGAAATGGCAGAACAATGCTTCTTTGCTTAATTGTCCATTAATATATTAACATCATGTTACCCATCCTAAACTATAGGACAAATTTTCTTTTTAGGTGTCAGTAAAATTTTGAATAAGATAAAGTGTGGTTAATTTTATTCATCTGTCCATCCATTAATCTAGCCATCCATATACCCACCTATGCATTGATAAATTCCGCCCCCCACCAGATACACAAACCATAAATGATTCCTTTCTTCATCTCCCATTAAATACTTTTGTAGTGCCCTGTTATATAGTTGTCCTTGGTGCCTTAATATTTTCTGAACATTTATACTTTTACTTCATGGTGTGATCTCATTGGGATACACTAAAATTGGTTTTGTGAACTGTCACACCATTTTCTTTCCCAATATGACCACGTGCAATTGAGTAGTCAGAATTTCTTCTTCTTGAGCTTAAATCAAATTGCTTACTAGAAGCTAACCAAGTTCTGTTTTCCCTTCACACATAGGGGTGTCCATTTTCCTTACACTCCTGCTATGTGCCTGCTTATCATGGCATTTCCTTTCTTGTTGATGAACAGCTCCATAATAATGAGGTCCCTGTTTCTGATACTGAAACTCAGTCTAAGAAATATCCAGTCACTTTGTAGTTTTCTCTGCTTTTTGGGAAAATGTTAACAATGAATAAAATATTTTAACTATTTTCAGTAGGAAATACTGAAAGCATGTAATAACTCAATAAATAGCGTGGCCTCCTTCAACATACCACATAGAACTGTGCTCATCTCAAGACCAATATGAGCAAGTGTCGTCCAACCCAATCACTGAGGGAGGAGGTGTTCATTCTGATCTTTAAGGCTTAAAGATAGGCCCAGCCCTGGTTGAATCAACCAAGGGATGTACTTCCTTTGGTTGCATACTGCATTAAAAATAACAAGAAATCATTACTCCATGATACAAGAATTACTCGTGAAACCATAAACTGTTTAATTCCAAAAATAAAAAATAAAAACCCTTAAAGACCCGGTGTCTGAGTCCTGGTTGGTTTTTGTCAACTTGACATAAACCTAGACATATCTGGAAAGAAGGAATCTTAGCTGATTAAAATATCTCTGTAGGACTGGCTCATAGGTAAGTCTGGAACAGTTTCTTGATTAATGATGGAAAAGTGATGGCGCAGTCCACTGTAGGCAATGCCATCCCTAGCACATGGCTCTGGGTTGTCTAAGAAAGCAGACTAAGCAAGTAATTAAGAACAAGCCAATAAGCAGCATTCCTCTATAGATCCTACATAAATTTGTGCCTCACGTTCCTACCCTGACTTTCCTGGAGGATAGATTACAAATCAGAAGATGAAATACGTTCTTCTCCAAGTTGCTTTTGGTAATAGTGTTTTATTACAGAAATAGAAACCCTTACTAAGACAACTAGTTACTAACTATAGGCAGGGTTTATGTGGCAGAAAACTCATCTGTAGACAAGGAGGTGCTTCCCCTGAATAGAGACTGTCTTTTTATTTTATTTTTCCTGGAGATGGAGAAAATATCTACAGGCTGAGGGTCAACAACACAGGCATATCCTGGGTTAAAGAACACAACCTTGCCCACTCTGAGCCCTGCGGACATTTGTGATTACTTTGCCCATCCTACAGCGCTGCTGCAATGTCCCTATCCATCAGGACTCCTATAAATCAAGTGTACCATTACCGCTCCCTTAGATTTGTAAATTATGCTATCAGTGTAACCCAGGCTACATCAGTCCATATGGCACCTATGAATGATTGGAAAAAGGTGCCCTTATTCCTCTTTGCAGCCATCTGTCAGAAAACTGCCGTGAATTACTGATTTTATTAGATCATAATAGATGTCTTCCCTATGCTCAATTTTTCATAATAAACAGTAAGCATCGAACTTGAAGCACAGGGCATGATAGTGCCCACTCCCAAGTGATACCGTGAGCAGAAGCCAGTCTGTACCAGTACTGTCATGAGTCTCACCCACATTTTGTCACCTACTGTGTTTCCCAAGCCAATACCTCCTTTGCCACTCAGCTCATTTCAGGACAGTCTCCACTAACGAGAGGCCTTGCCCTTTGGACCATTTTCCCTATAAAGTGCCTCTCTTAGTGAATTCTGATCTCTGTGCATTTTGCTGCTATAGGAAAGGCTATTAGTGAGGTCTCTACTAAGTTTCAGGGTCCTTGAGAAAATACGCATGACACTTATTTCTCTAGCTCTTTGAAATACTGCACCCTGTTGCCACAAAATTTCCCCTTTTCTGGTTTTAAATGGAAAGAGCAAGTAGTAATTTCTCAATGAAAAAAGGAACAAATTAGCATTTTCCTCCAAATGCTCCTTTCTTTTCTACTTCTTTACAAAAAAAAATGCTACAGTAACCGACACCTATTTTTAAACCATTTATGATGAAAATACATGTTAAAATTTAATGATTATTTGGCAGTAGGGCTAGGGCACAGGTCTTTTCTTTGTGGAAAAGAAATACCTCCATACCTCTCTTTCACTATAAACACTGGACCCGTCGGTACATCATCCTGACTGGAAAACAAGCAAGGCAGGAGTGAGAGTGTTCACATCACATCTCCTGACTCTGTCCAGCGTTAGCAAGAGCTAAGGATTGTGGGAGCCCAAAGACAGTATTTAGGAAAAGACAAGCACAAGTTGGGGATACTCATCTTTTAAGGGAATCTAAAAGAAATAGCTTTCTTTAAGTGCCAAATGACTGTCCGTATCCACAAAGCCTGTCATGAAACTAATTATAGGGGCCAACCTTGCTACAAGACTCCAAAGGGTAAGGAAGGCTCCCCAGAGGCCTTCTTTCTAGGATAAGGATTCTGAAGACAGTTGGTCCAGTGGGAGGTGACCAAGCCTCATAAGATAACTCTTTACATGGATAAACTTGTTTTTTTAAGCAAATACTATACCCATCATCATGTAATATTGGCATTTACTAGTGATTGATGTCCAAGATTTTTTCTTCATTTTTAAAAAAATAATTACACTTTATTCACTTTGTATCCCCCATAAACCCCTCCCTCCTCCCCTCCCAATCCTACCTTCCCTCCCCTTTCTCCACACATGCCCCTCCCCAAGTCCACTGATAAGGGAGGTCTTCCTTTCCTTCCTTCTGATCCTAGTCTATCAGCTCTCATCAGGAGTGGCTGCATTGTCTTCCTCTGTGGCCTGGTAAGGCTGCTCCCCTATCAGGGTGAGGTGATCAAAGAGCAGGCCAATCAGTTCATGTCAGAGGCAGTCCCTGTTCCCATTATTATGGAACCCACTTGGACACTAAACTGCAATGGGCTACATCTGTGCAGGGGTTCTAGGTTTTCTCCATGCATGGTACTTGGTTGAAATATCAGTCTCAGGAAAGACCCCTGTGCTCAGATATTTTGGTTCTGTTGCTCTCCTTGTGGAGCTTCAGCTTGTTCATCTTTTGTGTCCTTATTGTGTTTATGTCAATGATGTCCCATAGACCTCATGTGTTCTATTAGTACTTTCTTGTAATTTTTATCCTTGTCATTTTCTGAATTTTGTACCTTATTTAGATTGTCTTCAAGGGCTGATATTCTTTCTTCCAGCTGAACCAATCTGTTGTTAAGGGTTCCCATTGTTTCCATTTTATTTGACTTATTCAATGTAACTGTTCTATTGTTTTGAAGAGATAACACAATCATGGCAACTCTTACAAAAGAAAACATTTAATTGGGGCTTGCTTACAGTTTCAGGGGGTTATCATGATCATCATGTCAGGAAGCAGATAGGCATGATTTTAGCTGGAGCATTAGCTGTGTGGTTTGCATCCTGATCCATAGGCAACAGGAAGAAAGAGGGAGACACCAGGCCTGGTGTGGGCTTCTGAAGCTTCAAAGCCCACTCCTATGACACATCTCCTCTAAGATGAACACACCTTCTAATCCTAACCTTCTCACACAGCTCCAATTCAGGTGACCAAGCATGCAAATATATGAGCCTACAGGGACCATTCTCAAACTACCACATTCAACTTTTTTCAGTATTTTTAAATTCATTTTGTTTTTACTATTTCTATGTCTTTACTAAACTTTTCATTGCTTTTTGTATTCTTTTTAAGTTATTTTTCATTCTTTTGAATTCTTTTGGATTTCAACTAATTCACTCTCATTGGAATCCATTACTGAGGATTTAGTAATTTTGTTACTTTAATTTGCCATATTTTTTTGTATTTCTGTATCAGAACTTGATTGGCTCATTGGTTTTCTTTTCTTCCTTTGGACACCTTTTATATTTTTCCAGTTGAGCATTTGAAATGTTCAGGTAGAACTCAGCTGTATTATAACAGGGTTGAAATGTCACTTCTTCTCACTGGATTAGGGGAGTAGGGGTAACTCATTAGCTAAACTTGCAGGCCAAGGTACTGGGTACCAGACTTGATTTCCAGTACCACTCCAAGCGAAAACTACTAGAAAGTCACCATAAGTGATGAATAGACAAGCTATAAAACACAATAATAATCAATGAAAAATAATTGTGATTTTAATCCTCAAAGTTTTGGAAAAATTAAGGAATAAAAATAGTATGACACATCGTAAGATACTAGTTACAAAGACAGAAGTATAAAGAAGGGTAAGAATCATGGTTAGTATTAGAGTAACAAAGCAAAATGGAAAAGACAAATAAAGGCTGTAATCAATAAAGACAAAGGAGTTTCAAATAAAGACAAAAAATAGAAACAGTAAGATGAAATCAGATAACTTAAAATAACCCTAACACTCATGAAGCCAGAGCAGGAAGATCCCCAGCTATTGGCCAACCTGTGCTCTTTGTTAAAAAATGAAACTATCACAAACAAAAATGAATGAATATTATATGAGAGAGAGAGAGAGAGGATACAAAGTGGCCTAGTTCACTTACCCAGTTCAGGTGCAAAGCAGCTGTTCATGCTAGTGGGCACAGGACTTACCCCAAGGTGGTCCAAGACAGCTGAAGCCTTAGGCCACATTCCCTCCCTGTGAAACACTGGCTCTGCCTCGGTTTTCTCCTCTAAACTGGAGATATTTTGAAGGCCACACTTCAGGGTCAATTCTTCTGTGTTTTCTTCTTTATTTTCATAAAACTCAACATAAAAACCTATGTCAAAACTTTAAAAATTATGAAACAGTCACGTTACTATCTTCAGTATGTGTGTGTATGCGTGTACATTATAAACAAGGTTTTACACACTTCACTCTAACTTCAGTATGAGCTCTGGCTACAAGTCTGTTTTGATTCTGATGCTTCAGAGGAATGTTTGGGGAGTGGAGAGCGCTGTATCCAAACAATCTCCACAATTTAAAAGTTAAAGCCACCCATCTGCCACGACTGACAGTGCCAACTGCTGAGAACAGAGCTGACGTTGATTCCGAGCACAATGCTAATTCTCTACATTCAGGAAGGATTTTAAAAAAACGAAAAATGATTGATGTCTGCCATCTCGTCAACACAGTATCACATTAAATTTTCATTTCACAGATCACATGCAGAATGGGTGACAGGTGTTCTGGAATGTCTAGCCAGCATGACACTTGTTTCCTGCAAAGGTAGGTTTCCTTAAAGAAGGGTCTCAACTGTAAAATATTTTCTGTGAAGTTCATGAAACATCATTATATGTTTAAAAGACTTTGGGTTCACGCCTAACTGGGATGAAAACTTCCCTCCACGGCCATGAGGACTCAAAAATGGCCACATGAATGGATTCAACACTGCTATCCAACAAACAAAAGTCATAAGAAACTGTAGAGTGAGGTGGAGCTTTGTTTGTAGAGCATGAGCTGTATATGGGCACAAGCCAACAAAGCTGAGCTTTTCTGCTCTCAGTGCCTGATTGGTCCTTTCTGGTTGGTACTTCCATAGCAAGTGTAGTATCTGGCTCAATAAAGCAGCCATTTGCAAAGGTCCTGGTAGAAGTACCTGGTCCTGTGATTGTGTCTCCAAATGAATGGATATCATCTCTGCATTTGAAGAGAGGGGTTCTAGGTTCTCTAACACTCAGGGGAAGGTTACTAAAGAATCACCTAGAAGCATGTAATTAGAAGCTCAGCTCCTGAATTCGATAGTTATGTCAGCATATCATATCTTTTAGGAATTTACTCTTATTACTGTAATTAGGACAGATATTTAATTAGCAAATTCTTATCTTTAAAGGGAAATATTGACTTGAAAACAACCACTTTCAGCCACAAGATTGTAAACACAACCTGGCAAACTAGTATTAGGCAGCCTAATTAAGAAAGAGTTCTTTAAAAATCCAACCAAATATTTCCTTAACAAAATATCACCCAAGATCTCAGCTAGGAGATCAACTTCTTTCTTGTCTCCTTTTCACATGCACAATACCTGTGAGGTAGATTTGATATTTATATAAACACTGAACTGGTAATGAAACAATCTTTGGTCTTTTCTGACTTCAGTCCATTTAAGTCATAATTAGAGTCATAAATATATGCTATTTCTGCTACTGATTTAGCACATATGAATAATCTCAGGAATATTCAGACTTAATCAGCTTTAAGTAACTGAAGAGGGATTTGAGAAACTGGAGAGAGCAGGTAGATCTCTTGCTTATGCAGAAATCTTAAAATGGAAAGCATTTCCCCAGGAACCTCTCTGTCTCCCTGGCAGCTGCAGTGTCAGCACTGATCTATCATCATTACTCTCTGGTTCACACTGGCTGCTGGGACACAGGGATGTAAGGACAAGGAATTAATGGGAAAGAGATTTAGGAATGTAGAGGAGATTAGGGGGAAAAAAACTGAGTCCATGGACTACTAAACTAAAGAGATGTTAGTTAAGGGCAAGGGATTAAGGAAAATTTTTAGAAAATATTACAGCATTGCTTTTTAAGGAAATGTAATACACTGCTTCTAATAATGTATTACATAATTCAGCTCTACTTCATTATAGTGTATGGTAAATACACTTTGAAAATCATTTGTTTGGATATATCTGCAAATAGAGTTTTAAAGTGAATTTGGAGTTTGTGAAAGAATTTAGTGGCTATACATATTGATGTAGTGGGATGAGAACCTGGGAATGGAGAGAAAAATAAGAATGTGTTTCTGACCTGGGTTCTTGCAAGAAATTTAAGTATGCACGCACAATCATAGCAGTGGGCACCAGGGGAGTCTCAGAGCAGTAAACCCCATGCTTGTAACTTCTGTCTCATGTGCCCCAAGAAAGCTACCAAGTCTCTAATTTCTTGGTTTTGTTCAAGTCACTCATACTTCCTCTATTTCAAGTAATATAGATATAACACTCCAATAGGATTCTGTCTTAGTAAGTATTTATTCAGCTGCATTCGAAAGTTTAAGCCTCTGTCCTGGGAATTTGTTGGGGAAAGTTAACTTTTTAAAGGTTTGTGAATAAAAAGATATTGTCAAACCAAAATGGAATTATTCCTGAATACAGATGTCTAGGATTTTCCCCCACTGGAACGTTCACATATAGGAGATGGAGGGAAATGAAAATGGTTACAAACTCCAAAGTTCTGTGTTATAAAAACAGTTCTAAAATATTCTTCTTACTCTGGGCAATATTTGAATTAACAATGTGGAAGGATTTTGTAATAAAATTTTTGTACCTCACTAATTGGGATACTGGACCTTTCATGAGCTCTTACATAAATATGAATAGCCATGGTTGAGTTATCACAAAGGCCTTTCTGTGAATAGCTAATTTAGACTTCTTAGTTTAGTTCAACCCATTTGGTTGAAAGTGGCAAAAGTGAGAAAGAGTGTGTCAAATCAGCCAACTGTTAACATTCTCCTCCATGTCATTATGGGATTGGTGCTGGAAACAGTGACATCCAAGAGGAAGGCCCTTGTCTAAAATGTTACAAGATTGCTTATATAGCTTTTGTTCATTTTTCCTGTCTATTCTAAACCCTCTCCAGATAACCTATAACACCTAATACATCATAAATACTATAGAAATATTTGTTAAAATGTGTTGTTTAGAAATAATGACAAAATAATCTTATTTAGTATAGATGTAATTTTAAAACTATCTAGTATCTGAAGTTGATTGAATGCATGGATCCAGAGCCTAGTATCTGGAGGTCTGACTGTATAGCTTCTATCATGAATTTAACTTGAACACTGCCATGGTAGTCTTTGTATTTTCACTGTAGCATAATTGAAATATAATTTTCCAGTAATAATAGGAAACACAGAGATTACTGAAGTTACTGTAAGTTACTCATACAGCAAATCACACAAAAAAAGCCACTGAGTTGAACAAGTCCCTGAATGTTCCATCAAACTGTAAATCAGCCCAGTTAATTTATTTTATATATTATAATAATAATATAATATATAATACAATATTATATATAATATATATTTATAATAAATAATAATACATTATACATATTAAATTACATGGGAGTTCTAGTAGCCTACTGAGATGCTATTATGAGACACTTTTTACAGTATCAAAGGCCAATTCTTGAGGAAGTAGAGTCATTTACTCAGTCATATACAGCCAGTAAGAGGTAGACAGGTTTCCTCCATAAATTAACTGGCTCAGTAAATAACTGCTTAGCATGTGCCAAGCAATGTGCTAAGAGCACACACTCCCTGTCTCAAAGTCTCAACTAGATACCAAACGTTTCTTCATGTTGCTCTGTGAAATCATTTTGTGCACAACACAGAGTTGGAAGATAACTTGATTATGTTATGAACTCCAATAAAAGTGAGGGCTCTTTAAATGTCATCAGTGGTTCCCTGGCTTCTAGTCCACAAAAGAGTAGTCACCTATTGACTGTGGAAATCCTTGCTTTACTTTTATTTTTCAAGCAAACACAAACTGTATTGGTTTGGGATGCAGTCTAGGTTTTTGTTGGTAGACTGTCCATCACGCAAAGGTTCTTATCTTTATGAAACACAGCATGTGGTGGCGTAAAAGCAAACTTCTCTAATTTTTGCTGAGTCATTATTACCAGGAACACGGCTTGTGAAGCATGAGTATAGGCCACCGTGTTTGTAAAGAGGTACTTGAAAGGATTACCCAGGAAGGCTAAGGTCTATACTCCTGAGTCAGTTCCTACTTGGAAATAAAGATGTTTTTACAAAGCAATAGTAGACAATCTTCCTGAGACAGTGCCTTTCTGTTTTTGCTGGGCTGGCCTTGGCTTGTTTTCCTCAGGCCTTAGGCTCCTCAGAGCTGGGATTGCAGGTATGTTCCCCCTCACATAGCAGTACCTCCTCCAAACAGTCTGTGCCATAGCAACCCAGTGGTTCACCAGCGGGCACATCAATACCTTTTCTCCTTCCTGACACATATACTTTATTTGTGGTTTCCTCACTACATATGTGAACATCATCAGACTGTTAGTCTGGAAGGAAATGTTTTCTGTTGTTTGCTTATCTGTTTTAAATATGATCCCGGGAATGGGTTCATACTGAGGCTGGCTGTGTGAGAGCCTATTTGCACTCTCCAAACTGTTCTAGCTTTGTTCTGTAACTTTAAGGAAGCCATGGTGAGCAGTAGGAGGTGGCCAGAACTGTCATGTCTGCCCTTTCTTATTTGATGCTTTATTGATGCTTTAGTGGCAGCACCTCTAGTAGCTTCTCCTAGGAACAGGGGGGCTTACTGTTATCAGGGTGCCAGATACAGTGGTAAAAGTAGAAGAGGATGAAAGATGCTAGATATCAGGTGACACCAGAGATGAACTCGGTGAAGTGCACTGAAACCTGCAGCTAGGCATTCCCCAAGATGTATGTATGTGATCGAGCAACATGCAATTTTCTCTATATTACATGAGTTCCTTCTATGTGTCAGTTTTTGGAAGTGACTATGAAGCTGCATATGTGTGAGGAAGACAAGAGTTTTAGAATACTGTAGGGCATGTGCAAACGTAGACAGCTGACATTTTGATTTCTTGAGAAGTTGTGACATTATATAAAGCTTCTGCTTCTGAAACAGGGCTGAAACTGCTCATTACAAAACAGAGCCAAGGAGAACACTGTGGAAGGCTTGTCCACAAACATCCCAGGGAGAGGAAAGCCATCTCATAACGCTATTAGGAATCTGGTCTTCTGGCTACTCACACACTGGCACTGTTACAGTGGTTCTGACTCTGAATGGTACAGAGTACAGTCTTGTACCAGTTCAGCCATCTGCTGTCGGCTCATAAGTAGAATAACAGTGAAAAGGAAAGTTCGTGTTCAGGTGTCATTCCCATATGCATCCACTCCACAAACTGTGTGTAGCTGTGCTTCATGGAATACCAAGCAAGACTTAGTTCTTGTTGTTGTTGTTTGTTTTCTGAAGAGCATATTTCACAGCACTTTCTGGAAATGCTCCTAATATTAGAAACATCACATTTGCATAGAAATAGATGGTCTTTGATATGCCATCTCTAATGTCTGCTGAGGCTCTGAGATCAGAGGTTTCTCGTTTTACCTTCCTTTTATGAGTCAATATCTACTCAGCCAACTATCACACTGTGGTGATTTGGACGCATTATTTTAATTCCTAATGTAAATTTATTTTCAACAGATGTGACTCTGAATCTATTACATTAAATGAATAAGAGAAAAGCATATGATATCTTATTAGTTACTAGCTGAAATTCTGCCAAGGGGTGCTGGTATTCCATGCTAGGGCAAATGGGCCAAGCCTATCTCCAAATTCATGGCTGGTCTCTAACCCAGATTAGGGGGAGAAAAGAACATCATTACCCTGAGCTTTTTGATGTCCAATACCACCAAGTGTCCAAGTATACTTCATACCTCCCTGAAGTATCCCCACTCCTAGAATACACTTTCTGAAAATTCTGGGGCATCTGAGGCCATGTTCCTTAGTACTCTAGTTTACCAATCCTTTCTGTGGCATTGCTCTTTCCCGCTGCTCATTTGGGCTAGGCTGTGCTTGCAGGAACCTAAGTGCTGTGAGGTTGCACACAAGCCAGTTTGCTTTGCTTTGAGCCATTGCTTAAACACAACAAAGAGAGGAGGGAAGGGTTTGGTCAAGCTGCATTTCTCATAATGAGTCATGATAAGCACCTTGCACAGACCATTCTGCTAAAAATCTCAAAAGAAACCTAAAATTGGCACAGAGATATAAATCTTTCCAAGAACCAAACTGGAGCTAGAGGTTCTCATAAAGCCCATTCACTGTGCTCCTAATAGCCCTGTAGGATCCTGGGAATTCCACATATCTGGATAGCTCATGGTCATGCTAGGGATATCAGAATACAACAAACTTTTTCCTCGCTTATCAAATCTGTCTGGTTAGCACTATGAAAACAAAATTCATTGCCTTGTCTTCCTAGGAACTATATCAATCATTTCAAGAATCACAGCTGATGTTGGCTACACACAAGAGCTTCTGGGGTGAAGGTTTGAACTTCCGCAGTTCAAAGCAAAGAAATTAAGAAAACCACACTGTATCTGTGAGTAGGAGGAAACAAAATGATAAAGGCAGTCAGTGTGCATTCTTTGCAAGAAGAGATGATAAATGATGAAGCTGTTGACTTGCTGATTACAGATTGTGGCTCCTGAATGCATCCCACCATGTTAACAAAAGCAGTGATTGCACGTAATGCGGGTAGAGCATTCCATCCTAGGAGGGTTTATTTAACTACTACCAATGGTTTTTGTCAGGCTGTTCACAACTCTTTATAAATCTTTTAGCTAGATTATCACAGAGTTCAATATGGTTTTGATGCATGGAATTTCAATGTTGTTAGCATATAGGAATACATCCACCCCTGTACATGGGGATTTGACTGATTTTCCTGTGAATGCGCATAGCTTCTCTTCATGACGTTTTTCTGTGCGGTCACTTTAAGGCTGAATGACATCAGATTATTCCTTTCTTTGAATTATAACAGTCTTCTGCTATTTTTAAACACTGTTCATTAGAGGTTATGCTGCACACAACTGTATTGTATTCCGTCCTAATCTTAAAGGGACTTGGCATTTTGTTCTGTAAAAATATTTCTTTTTAAAATTAGATTATGTTATTTCTATATGGTTTGGTAAGTTCTCAACTGTGAGCAAGTATGAAGTTATATTACTTCTCCTGGCATCTTTTTAAATCATAATATTTTTTCTGAAAATATAGTGAACATGTCATATTCCACTCAAAGAGGCATGTTGGGATAAGCCTTGCATATATGTGTACAGACATATTTGTTTTTCTAATCTTGCAGATTTTCCATTTATAACTTGAGTAATACTCATCTATTAACCTTATTAAATTTAGGAGTTAAGGTAATCATAATACTAGTTGGAAAAGACATCTATTTTACAGTGCTGAGAGAAAATATCCTCTTCAGGGAAATTATTTTGCAGGAATTATGTATTCCTACACTGTTTGGCAGCTCATGCTGATGGCTGTGCTATTGCTGAGAAGTAGAGCCCTGCAAAGGCCACATTTTGTTGAAGATGTCAGACTGACTAGCAGAGCTTAGTGAGTGTACAGAGCTGAGATGCTGCAGACCAAGAGTCATAATTATCTTGACCCATCCTTGGAAACCTTAACAGACATTTATCATATACTTGTATTTGAGACTTTAGCATCTTTTTTGGTACTCAGGTGAAATCTTTTGGGACGTGCTAAGTTAGAATGTATTAACTAGAATCTACTAACCTAAAAGCAAAGATTCATACTTCATGGTAACTTTCTTACTTGTTGCGTGTATTCAGTAAATACACGGATTTTATGCTTTCTTTAGTTCTATGACTAGCAGGCTCGTCTAATCAGGCTAGAGAGATGGCTTAGAGGTTAAGAGGTACTGGCTGTTCTTATAGAGGGTCCAGGTTCAGTTACCAGCACCAGTTATGTGGTACCTCATGACCTTTTGCAAATCCAGGTCCCTGGGATCCCAGATCCATTTCCTATCTCCACAGAAACTGCAAGCGTGTGGTGCATATGCAGGCAAAACACTCATACACATATGATAGTAATGATTTTAGAATTAATAATATCCTTACGTAACCCATTTCCATGGTAGAATATGTCATTCAGGGAAATCCAAACTGGTGTCCCAGAGTCATGGGCACTCAGGTACAGCTGAGAATTAAATTATCTCTTATTCCTCTTATAGCAAGAGTTGAGATTTATGTCTGAATATTGAGTATTTATTCAATATTAGAATATTTAAAATTAG
The DNA here is from genome assembly GCA_028658305.1 of Pachyuromys duprasi. Taxonomy (NCBI): domain Eukaryota; kingdom Metazoa; phylum Chordata; class Mammalia; order Rodentia; family Muridae; genus Pachyuromys; species Pachyuromys duprasi. The sequence continues at coordinate 43,349,082 of CM053767.1, read as the reverse complement.
ATATTTATTACATTAAATGAAGTAATCAAAATGTATTCATTCATTTTGATGTAACATTTATCTCAATAAGTATATATAATTAATGAAATGAGTTATATACTTTTAACATCTTTTTATGTTCTTCATTATTTTAAATATACCTTACCTTTTCCCAAATATTGTTTATTTGAACCTGTTTTTCTTATAAGAGTTATAGGAGATATTTACATTTTCTTTTTATATTCACGTGACAACTACAAACTTTATCATTTTCATTCTTCTCTTTACTTGTCAGTCTCTGGCTCTAACTTTATTACTTTTTACTCTGTTTGAGGGATTTCATTTTGTTGATTTTTTTTCTGATACCTTATATTAGATTCCTAGTTTTTCAGCTTCTGTTCTTATCTAATGAAAACCAAAAAGCCATGCTTACAAATTTTCTCTGAAAGACACAGCAGCAGACACCTAAAGGTGCAGTTTTCCTGGAGAGGGCTTCCCCCTCCATCACTTCATTCTTGATTCTGCCTAATCCTTATTTTTTTCTCCTCTGGTTTCTTTTCTGTATTTCTTTGTGTTGTTTAGAAGTATTTATTAATTTTCAAATACAGGGTTGGCTTAGCTATTATTGATTTATGACTCAATTTCATTGAAGTTACAGAATTCTGTAAGAAACTGTAACTGTAACTAAACTTAACTTGATTGACTGACTTTGTGGCACAAATGAGACAAAACTTTCATAGGTACATATACACATTTAAACACAGATTGTATTATTTGTAGCAAATGCAACATTTATTAACTTCTGCTATGCATGTGCCACTATAAATTAATTTTTATTTCTTAATTTTTTAGTGCTGCCTCATTTTACTGAGAAAGAAACAGGTTAAGAAATTTCTGATTATCTTGACAAAATTGCCTACATCGCTTCTTAGTTTTAGTCTATATAAATAATGTTTTACAATTATTAGACTTGAAATAATAATGTCCAAGATATTGGACAAGATATCCATCATGTACAGAACAGTGATTTGAGATACAGAGAAAGACATAATACACACACATACACAGAGAGGAGAGAAAGAGAATGGCCAACCTCCTGAAGAAGTGAGAAACCTTCTGGGGCAACAGTAGCCATGCCCAGCTCGGCATGAGAAGCTGCTTTTCTACCAGAGTCTGCACCATTTTCTTCATGATGTAAGGCACTGGCTAGGATATAGACAGGATAACATACAACAACAGGGATGGAAAGCCCTAGGCTGTAACTGACCGAGAATAAACAGACTATTCCCAAACAACTTCCTTGTGCCCTGAATAGAGCTAAAATGATCACAGAAGAACAAGTCCATATCTAGTATTCAACAAGGTCTGAGCCACAATATCTGACACAGATATTTAAAAAACAATCAATCAATAGAAACTGATGGAGAACTGATACTGGAAAGGACTTTAGGATGGCTAGTTGTAATTGTTGATTTAATTGGATAAAGAAGCATCTAGTCTATAGAATCTACAGAGATGGCTTAGAGCGTAAGAGTATTAGCTAGCCAGCAAGCCTGACCACCTGAGCTTGATCCCTGGAACTCACATATTCCCGCAGGTTGACTTCTGGCTTCCATTGTCACATACATTCTGTGTGTCTATCTGCCTATCTATCTCTGCCTCTTTCTTTCTGTGTGTGTTTCTCTCTCTTTCTCTCACTCTGTCTGTCTCTATCTCGAATCTCTATCTCTGTCTCTGTCTCTGTCTCTGTCTCTGTCTCTCTCTCTCTGTCTCTCTCTCTGTCTCTCTCTCTCTCTCTCTGTCTCTCTCTCTCTCTCTCTCTCTCTCTCTCTCTCTCTCTCTCTCACACACACACACACACACACACACACACACACGACATGAATCTAGGTGATTCAGGAGTGCAGATGTGTGTCTATCCATCCTTTCCCAGATAGGACTGAGGAGGAAGACCCACCTTTAATATGGGCAAAACCATCCCTTAGGCTGTGGTACCCTCACTGAATGAGAAAGGAAAGGAGAAAAGGTTGAGTTAGCAGCACCATGTCCCTGCCTCAGCTTCCTGGCTGGTATCACAGACCATGTTGCCACAACTTCCTTTGCTCAACAGACCAAATTCCTCTGAACTTGAGCCACAATAAATCCCTCATTAAGCTGATTCTGTCATCTATTTAGTCATAGAAAAGTAATTAGTATGGGCATTAATTCAGTTCTTACAACCTCAGTTATTGCGTAAGTTGACACACAGAAAATATTTCTAAAACTCAAATTTTTAAAGTTGAAAACTACAATTAATGAGAGAAACATTACACTAGAAAGAATTAGTGGCAGGACCACAATTGCAGAGTCAGTTACCACCAAAATTGAAAATACAGCAAAGGAGACTAAATGAGAATCCAAGAGATATAAAGGAATAATAAAAAAAAAGATAATTAAATCTAAAGAAGCAGATAACCAAAGAAAAAGGCAGAACTCACAGGACCTGGGTGGAGACTCAAAATAATCATGATAGGCAAGAAGAGATGACCTCAATCTAGTACCCATCTCTACGGAAAGAAGCCAAATAAAGAAGAAAACACATCCCAAGTACAAAAGTCATAGGATGAACTTGTAACCCAGAAAAGGGATCAGTACATGTTTCCTATAAAGTATCAGATGTTAAATATCTGTCATTATGGTTCTTAAACCAGAGATAATTGTAAATGTAAATTTTAAAATGTAACCTTAAAAAGGAAATGAAGCCATGTCTTAATGACCCTGATCCAAGAGAACACTTTCTAGGTATGACTCCCAGTTCATGACCATGAGATAAAAAATTACAAATTCATTCTATTTAAAATTTTCTGCCTTGTAAAATATACTGTTTATAGGCAGAACAGTCAAGCCATATACTTAGGGAAAACATTTGAAAATTAAGTGTCTTATAAAGAACCTGATATATATGCTAAACCCTGTAGGGAGAACACAGCCCAATAAAATAGAGATGAATGATTTCAACAGATATAGTAACAAATAAAACAAGATGGCAGAGAAGTTTTTGGGATGCCTAACATCATTATCTACTGGAAAAATAAAGACCACACTTCATTTCTCGTTTTTCTACATGCTGTGAATCCTGTGGACAGAACTCAATAATGTACTTCATAAGCCATGACACACTGCCCATGGCCAATATGAAAAGATGGAGTCGTTGCTACATATGCCCATCATGGCTGCTCTATGTCATGCACCTCTCAGAATGACCAAGAATAAACACTTCACTAACTATGTATTAGCAAGACTGCTAAGCAGCAAGCTTATCTACCTTGCTGATGTGAACGTACAGTGATATCTCTGTGGGTAATAGGTTGGCAATTTCTTTAAAATTTACATGCATACTTGACCTAATGACCATGTCATTTCACGATCTATTTCTATAATACAGTGAAAAGCACATGACTATGCAAAGATTATTTCATATGTCTATCTACAGAAGTTTCATATGTAGTAGCCAAGACCTGTGAAGCATCACATTGTCTAATCATAGAAGAATACATACATCTTGGCTTATTTACACAATGGAAAAGAAATTAGTAAGAGACACTGAAACACAGATGAATAACGGAATCATACTGCAGGAAAAAAATTCATCCTAATATACATCCAACTGCATTTTGTTACATGTATGTGAGTATATATTTCCAGAAGATTCCAAGTAGTCTGCTGTGACAGGAAGCCAGCAAATGGATACTTGTTTAAGAAGCTGGAAGGTAGGGTGGTGGGAATTCTGAAAGAGAATCACGAAAGGAAGTAACAGAAAAATTCACAATCTTCACTGATGGTATGGAGAAAGATGGTTTGAAGATAAAATTGTGGACCTAAAATCTATACTGTTTATTTTATATAAATAATTCCTAAATAAAATGTTAAATAGCATATCTATTTTCTCCTCCTCTTCCTCTATCTCTATCTCTTCCTCCTCCATCACTACCCCTTCCTCCTCCTCCCCACTTCTTCTTCTTTGTCTTCCTCTAACCATAATTATTTGCAGGTACTAATTCTGTTAATGGCCAGTGAGGTTATTTTACAAATTACACAAAGGTGAGAGCAATATGTTTTAAAAGACAAGCCATGTATACAATCTTAATGTTGCACTTAATAAACTGCTCATGTTCTCTCTTGTCCTTTGAAGCTGCTGTAGAAGCTAACTTCACTGTGCCTTTGCTCCAGAGCCTCTGAGTGGGAGACTTCTTATATTTCATTTCTAGGTTTTCTACATGTTGTGACTCCTGTGGACAGAACTAAGTGGGTCTCATTACATGGCCAGTCTAAAGAGCTGACCACTGTGCACTTAGTGCCAAGGGTGTCCACCATGGCTGATTCTACATTTGATTGGATTTTTAGATGTTAAACATTCAATGTCAAACTCCCAAGATGTGGGAACCTTGTTAAAATTTCATGGATGCATCAGCATTAAACAAGAATTAAAAAACATGTCTTAATGTTATTTTCTTCAGGCCAGAAAAAAAAAGCTTCAGGGATAAGTGCATTTACTAGAGTTTTCTCCTACTGGGGGAAAAACACACAAATGAGAAAATTGAGGCAATTTTTCTACCAGCTTCAAGCTACACTTAGCATTAAATGACAAAGTTGCATCCCCCAAAAGCTTTTGAGACACCTCCTGCTAACTCTGAAGTGCTACTTCTTCCAACCCCTCACTGGGCAGACACGAATAAAAAAAAAAGAGTTGGCAGCAGGTGACAGAGAGGTTGGGAATCATGGTGACAGGATTCAGAAGTGTTGGAGACCAGGGTTTCATAGACAGCCTCACCAGAGTCACCCTGTGCAGAGGGAGGCAGGGGCAGGAGCTGCAAAGGCAGAGCACACAAAGCTAGCTGAGAGAGGCCAGGGCCACCCTCCTCTACCTAAGACTGCCAGAAAGCCAGCTCCTCCTGCCCTCACTGTGTCCTCCATACATCCTGAGAGCAGATGAGTACCACTTCTGCCTCAACGGCTGTCTTAAGAAAGGCAACTGATAACAAAAAGCCTGGCTGGGTTAGTGGAACTCGAGGGTCATTTGTGGAAAAGTCTGAGAGAAGAATCTAGAAACAGTGATTGGGGGTAATGAAGAAATTCTTTCATTGGGGATAGGTTAAAAAAAAAAAAGTCTATTGCCTTCTTCTACGGCTCCAGTAACAAACAAAATATGATCCCACCAGGCCCAGTGTGGAGAATCAGTGAGGTTATTTGGCTTATTTACAAAGCATGGGTGACCATAAATCAGTCATACCCCTATAAAATTACACCCCATCAGGAATGAACACTTCCTTAATAGCTGGCTAGATGAAATGATGTGTTCAATCAATCTTCTGCCTTCTGTATACGCTAGCACATCCAGGTCTTGTGTAATTAAGACAGAGTTCTGTATACCTGGTCACGACAGGCAAAAGAAAATGGCTGAAATCTTTGGTGAGGGTCTAAGGCTCTCCCCAGTGTTCCTCCTATGAAGGTATGTCATAGTCAGTAGATGCCTGTTGATGATGTCAACAGTCAGTAAGCACACCTGATCTTCCAAGTCATAACAGCCGCTCTACTGAAGATGATGGCTGTAGAGGGCAATGCTATAAAAAGGTGTAATATGTAATATGGTCACAGAAAGGCTATAATAATTATGTCAGTAGTGGGAACAGGTGAAAACACAATAGCCATGTTATGGTAGAAAACAATTCACATTTCATAAATGTCCAACTTTTTCTTTTCCATTGCTCTTCTAAAATTAGTACTTGCTTGGTAATGAAACAACTAAAGAACACTGAGAAGGGATGGGATAATTCTAGCAGTTACAAACCAGCTTCTCCTAGCTTGGCTTTCAGGTCTTACAAGCACATGCTTTCTTCTAAATTTAACTGGCACCTAGTGGTATAATTTAAACTTCAAGTAGGTGAGACAGAGAGATATGGGCTAAGAGCAGCATGCCTAATTTAAAATTGCTTTTCCTTTTCTTTCTTTTTTTTATTTCTCCCTTAAGAATAAGCAAAGTTAAAGCTTGTTCCATAATTTAAGACACAACATTTTGAGTTTTACTATTTTTGGTTGTCTGTGGCATATTTTATTTCCATGGCTTCCACCATAACTATGACCTAAAGCTCTTCACAAGTGGTAGTGCTGGACCCGTTCCACCAGCTTTTCAAAATCCTAGCATTGTGGTTTAGTTCAGACTGCTTATTTTCAGTGATTTCTAGTTATTATTTAGATGCTGGGACTGAAACCAGGGCCTCCGGGTAAATCAGGTTCTCTGCTTCTGAGCTCTGTCCTTGATACTCTGTTTACTTCTTACATATGTTCTTACTAATTTGCCTGTGCCAGCCTTGAACTTACAACCCTCTGTCTCAACCTCAAGATACTTGAGATCACAGGCCTACATTATCCAATATCCTATTTTTCTTTTGGACAATAAAAAAAAAAAACTTACTCCGCTAAAGCTGACACTTTAGCTGCTTATAATATGGAGGGACACTCCGCAGAAAGTGTATAAACAGTCAATGAATCCAATTAATTTTTTTCCAAATAAGATAACCCAGAAAATTACTAGAAGAATGGTCAATCAAAATGTGGTCAAACAAAATGAAACTGAGATGCAGCCACTTCTGTGGCTATTAAAAAACATATATTATCTAATTAAAAATAGACATAAAAGATAAGGAAGGGATAGTGAACAGGCTGCTGAAGCCCCGCCCCTTAGATGAGGAGCTATTGGCAGGTGATGACGGCTATGGGAGGAAAGAACACAGATAGGCTACCCATGGTCATGCAGACAGCCCTGCACCCGTGTGCATGCAAACAGCACTAAGTGCACTCAGTGGTCCTTTAAAACCACCACATGAGGTTGCTACCAGATAGTGGAGGTGGAGGGAAGATTTCAGAGGAGAAGAAGTGGGGAGGTGGATTTGGTCACAGCATATTACATATGTGTATAAAATTCTGAAACAATAAAAAAGTAGAAAACTGTAAAGTGTTAAGATTTATTTGGTGTTTATATTCATAATTTTAAATAAAGATGGTTTTAATATTAAACAAAATGATGGTAATATTTTAAAAAATACATAAGGCTCCAATGGAGATATGAACATAACTTACAGTAAGGCCTGGATTAAATAAGGACTTTACTTAGCACACTTATTGACATCAAACAGTAAAATAATTAACACAACGAGCCTAGATATTAGAATCCCAGACTGAAATTGAAATCTCACAAGCCACTGTATTTTGGATATGAAACTATGGTTTCCCTGCTTATAAGATTCATAAACTTCCATAAAACTGGGATATTTTACTTGACCAGTTTTACAAGTCTGTGGGAGGGAATTTATGCTAGCACATATTACCCACCAAATAATAGAGTTTGTAATTGGCACAGGAACAAATGCAGAATATTCTTAAAGTATAAGGCTGATTTAAGTGTGGTAACAAATGATAGGACTTGTGGCCTTGGGTTTGGAAGATAACACATGAGTCTTACCAACAAGGGCATGATCCAAACGGAGAGCTAACTGGGACACGGGGGGTATACTGATACTGAAGACAACTACTTGTCAAAAAGTACAGTCAAAAAAAAAAAAAAAAGGAAAGAAAAAGAAAGAACCAAGCCACTGAAAGAAGACATCTGAAATGTGAATTGATCACAGACTACAATATAATAAGCAAATGCTTTTGAACCACCGAGGAGCAACTCACTTTAAAGCTGGGAAAATAGTCTACAGGAACAGGTTTTTTATTTTTATTTCTGTTTTGTTTTATTTTGTTTTCTTTCTTTTTTTTTTTCAAAGAAAATGGTATGTCTGTCAAGCTTGGAGCTCACAGAGACTGCTAGTCTTACTGCTATGGTGATCTAGCTCTGCCTTCCCAGGCTGGAATTCCAAGCAGGCTGCCAGGAGCAGCTTTCATTTGCATTGGCTCTGGAAATAGGAACTCAGGCACTCACACCTATGTGACAAGCACTTTAGACACTTGGGCTATCTCCCCATCTGCTAGACAAATTTCTTGTATACCTAAGACTGCTCTAAAAGGTAAAATGCATGAATTCTTAAGAGCTTTGAATATTTTCATATATATATATTCATATACATATATATATATGTATATATATATTATATATATATAATCTGCCATACTGAAACTTCCTGTCATTGTTCTTACCACCCTAGAGGCTCAAAAATCCTGCCCCCAAGTCTGACAAACCAGGCTTGCTATTTCACTATATGAAAGGCAGAATTATTCACATGTTTAACATTTTTCTCCTTTTAAAATATAATGAAAATTCTAAAGCATTTTTGGTTGTGACTTTTCTTTTACGAGTCAGTGCCCCTCACTGCTGCCTGACCTGCCTGGTCTAGAACTTGCGAGTCTTTAGGCTGAGCCTCTACATTAGCGAGACTGGTTACAGGCATGTGTCACATATCCAGCTTGCTATGAATGTCTAAGGTGTATAATTCTTTTTTATGGCTTTTGTATTGTGACTTTATATTTAATTAAAAATAATCTAACATTTTATATTCTTCTAAAATGGAGATATAATTCTTTTATTTTTTATTTTTTATTTTATACTAATCAAAGGTTATATACTTTGTATCCCAGCTGTAGCCCCCTCCCGCATTCCCTCACTATTTCCCCCTTCCCTCCCTCATCTCCTCCCTGCACCTTTCTAAGTCCACTGATAGGGGAGGACCTCCTCCCCTTCCATCTAACTCTAGCTTATCAGGTCTCTTCAGGAATGGCTACAATGCCCTCTTCTGTGGCCTAGCAAGGCTGCTCCTCCCTTGGGGGACAGGGAGGTTGAAGAGCCAGCCATTGAGTTCATGTCCAAAATAGTTTCTGTTCCCCTTACTAGTATACCCACTTAGGAATTGAGCTACCATTTGCTACATACAAGCAGGGGTTCTAGGTTATAACCATATATGGTTCTTGGTTGAAGAGACAGTCTCATAAAAGACCCCTGTGCCCTGATATATTTGGCTCTTGTGGAGCTCCTGACCTCTCCAGGTCATACTAACTCCCCTTCTTTCATATGATTCCCTGCACTCTGCCAAAGGATTGGTTATGTTTCTTAATCTTTGCTTTGATACACTGCTAGGAAGAGTTTTTTCGAGGCCCTCTGTGGCAGGCTCTTGTCCTGATACTTGTTTACTCCTACATCTAATGTCCATCCAATTTGACTTTCTAAGTGAGTATTAATCCTCTTACCCCAGGTCCTCTTTCTTGTTTATCTTCTTTAGGTGTATAGATTTCTGTGTTTTTATCCTATCTTATAGGTCTATATAAGTGAGTATATACCATGTGCGTCTTTCTGCTTTTGGGATACCTCACTCAGGGTGATCATTTCCAGGTCACACCATTTGCCTGCAAATTTCATGATTTCCTCATTTTTAATTGCTGAG
>CM053767.1:43294539-43339190 GCA_028658305.1 Pachyuromys duprasi | reverse complement strand
AGTCCAAGTGGATCAAAGACCTCAACATAACACCAGACACATTAAATCTGTTAGAAGAAGAAGTGGGAAAGACCCTAGATCTCATTGGCACAGGAGACTACTTCCTGAACAGAACACCAACAGCACAGGCTCTAAGATCAACAATCAATAAATGGGACCTCATGAAACTAAGGTATATAATTCATATTTACAAGTTCCTAAGAGGTCCTTTTGTTTGCTTTTTATTAGATTTATTTATGTTTATTTTCTGTGTATGAATATTTTGCCTGCATGTTTGCAAGTATAATTCATATATACCTGGTACTCAAGAGGCCTAATAAGGAAACCAGATCCCATGGAACAGGAGTTGCAGATAGTCATAAGAATCTATGTGAGTGCTAGGAACTTAATCTGAAACATCTCTCTAGCACCTTACTTGTTTTTGGTTTTTACACTTAAGTTATCTTTCTATTGCCATGACAAAACACCGTGACCAAAGAAACATTTTTTGAGTGTTACTATCTTTTTATCTTTTATCTATCTAGATATTTATTTTTACATATTTTATTATTATTATCATTTATTACAATTTATTTAATTTGTATCCTGGCTGTGGCCCCCTCCCTTATCTCCTCCCAATCCTACTCTTCCTCTCTCTTTTCCTCCTATTTCTCTCCTAGTCCACAGATAGCAAGGTCCTCTTCCTCTTCTAGTCTATCAGGGCTGGCTGCATTGTCTTTCTCTGTGGCCTGGCAAGGCTGCACCCTCCGGGGAAGGGGGTGATTAAAGAGCCACTTATTTCATGCCAGAGAAAGCTCCTGCTCCCCTTAATAGGGACTCCACTTGGAGACTGAGGCAACGGGCTACATCCGAGCCGGGTTTTAGGTCCTCTCCATGCATTGTCCTTGGCTGGGGTACCATTCTCTTCAGGACCCCCGGGGCTCAGTATTTAAGGCTCTGTTGATCTCCTTTTAGAGCTCCTGTCCCCTCCAGGTCTTTCTATCTCCCCCTTCTTTCATAAGATTCCCTGTTCTCTGCCCAAAGTTTGGCATGAGTCTCAGCCCCTGCTTCTACACCTTGATCAGTAAAGTTTTTCACAGGCCATCTGTAGTAGGCTCTTGCCCTGTTCCCTGTGTTCTCCTTTTGATGACTGTTGCATCTGTCCTTTTGAATGAGACTGAGCATCTTCCCTAAGGTCTTTCTTGTTGTTTAGCTTTGTTAGGAGCACAGATTTTAGTACGTATACTCACTCATAAGTGGATATTGGCAATATAATATAGGATAAGAAATTTATTTTTAAAGAATCATTTAATTTTCAGGCTCACTGTTTCAGAAGGTGAGTCCATGACTATCAATAATGCTGCAGCAGTAGCTGAGAAGTTATATCTGATCTGCAAGAGTGAGGTAAAGAGAAAGAGCTAACTGAGAATGGCATGGGCTTTTCAAGACTAAAGCTCACTCCCAGTGATACCTCCTTCAACAAGGCCACACCTCCTAATCTTTCCAAATTTTTCCACCAATGGGTAACCAAGCATTAAAATATATGCACTAATGCGAGTTATTCTCATTCAAATCACTACAGTATTCACAATAAAAATAAAAACTAGCAAATTTGAAATAATTCTTGTAGCTTATACTAAAGAACAGCAAAACTGAGCAGAGTTATTTTCATCAAAGTATTGGTTGCTACCAGAAATAATTTTATTCATATATTTGTGCATATTATGTCTGGTGGTTAATTATCTGTTTCCACTCCCATAACACACAAATACAAATTTATGGTAACTCAATTACAGAGTAACACAACCAGGCTGGTACAAACCACTCAATGAATATTTGTTAGTTGACTGACTGGATAAGTTACTTAGATTTAGTTTATCAGAGACATATTCAAGATCTGGTAAATTACACATTGCGTTATCTCTATGATATTACAGTTTTGTATAGTTAGGGCCCTTTAGAGCACCAATCCAGCAGATGCATTTTATAGAGCTGAAAGTTAACACTAACAGAAGCCAAGACATTTTCAGAGTTTCACTGATGGAACTACAAGTGAATCTAACCTCTTGACTTCCAATCAATAATATTTTTACTACAAGAAATTTCTGACTGATGATGTCTTCATAATTTCAATACCTCTGCTCTTTTAAGTGTACCTCTTTACGTAAAGACCCTGGCTGTAAATGGCCTCATTTCTTGCATTTGATGTACAAAAGCTGTACTTCCTAAAACAAGCCAACACCATCTCTTGGTGTACTGTAAATACAAGCAATGATCAAGAGATAAAAAAATGGTTGGAGAAGAGGTAAAAGGCACTTATTACTATGCAGTAGATATCTGCCTATTAACAGCACTTAAAAAAAAAATCCTAGAGTAAAACCACACTTCTATGGGCTTGACAGGGTCAATTTACTATGTCATCCTCTTTCTATGGAATTATGAATATCATACAGAACAAATACACCACAAACACAGTGTAACTTAAGAAACTTTTCAAAATCACATTTATTTATTTATTTGCCTCTGTGTTTATTTTGTGTGTGTGTAGGACAGTGAACAATGTTGGACTCAGTTATGTCAGGCTTGGTGGCAAGTGCCTTTGGCTGCTGAGTCATTTCTCTATGACAATTTCATTTGAGTCTTTTATAACATTTAAAAATATTTTACAAAGTGTTTTTCTTCAAAATGATACTCAAATAGTATCATTTCTAATTTTCAAATGTCATATAATAAATATTACATCATTTTTCATTTCTTATATAGTTAACTTTTCATCTATTAAGATATAATTACGGCGGTTTTAATGAAAATGGCCCCGATAGACTTGAATAATTGGTTCCAATTGGTGGACTGTTTAGGAATGATTAAGGGGTGTGGCCTTGTTGGAGAAGTCCTGTCACTGGGAGTGGCCTTTGAGGTTTCAAGAGCCCAGGCTGTCTCTGTCTCTGTCTGTCTGACTCTTTCTCTCTCTCTTTGTCTTTCTCTCTCTCTCCCTCACCCCCTGCCTTCTACTTGTGAATTAGATTTAAGCTCTCAGCTACTGAGACAATGTGATGCCTGCCTGTCTCTTTCCAAGCTTCCTGCCATGATTATCAGGGACTCATCCTCTAAAACTGGTAAGCAAGCCCCAATTAAACACTTTATTTTACAAGTTACCTTTTAGTTAATTTGTTTTCCCAATGGCTCATTACTTGGGTCCTTGTCACTCATTTTCATGGCTCCTCAGTGCAGTGCTCTTTAATAATCCCTGATTTTCCTGTGCACTGTTTACTTAGCACATGCTTCATTTGCATGCATTCCCTCATATTTCATCATTCAGGCTCCTCTGGGAATGCATGCTAAGAAACGAGCAGATTGCTAAAGAGGACAAACTTTTAGAATTGCAAAGTTCATCTTGATTGTTTCTAATAATTCCTTTGAAAACTTGACACACCAGATCAGGGAAAATATCTTCATTTCAACCCTAAACATAGTCTATGTTATATGTCATGTGTCAGGGTGCTATGAGCCAGAAATCAGTGAGGACTAGAAGGAAGCCCTGGCCATGGGGAGCCCAGAGCTCCATGGCTTTCTCTCTTGACTATGTGCTTCAGACATACCTGGGGCTCTGACTAAACTACTCATTAGAAGGTCTGCAGCTCCGGTTTTGATGAGACAAGTTGATTAAAAGCCAGAAAAGAAAAAGGAGGTCACTTTGAAAGACAATGTAGATAGTGAGCTTTCAAATTAAATTTTTGATAGCTTTGAGTTTCAGTGAAATGAGAATGGAAAGACAAAATAAAGTCCCTCCATTTTAGAAGAGACTTTTATCTGAAGTAAAATATTTTCATCAGAAGTTGTAGCATCTCATCCGCCCTTTGATGTGGGTGGAAATCAGGACAAGCTGCCTTCTGGGCTGAGAAGAAATGCTCTTCATCATGGGGAAAGCAAAGGTTGTAGCGTTCCATTCGATATGGCTGAAGTTTGCCTCACATGCTGACCTTGTATTTGGGATAGATAATAGGTGATTAATGTGTATCAGGGGGAATTGCACCCCCAATTTCCCATGTTGGAGCCCTAGCCTTCAGTGTAATGGGGTTTGATATTGGGCCTCTTAGAAATAATTAGAATTAGCAGTGATTATAAGGGTAGATTTCTCATGATAGGATTAGTAGTTTTAAAATATGCTTTTTATATTTAATCTAAAAACTGAAAAAAATAGTTGTCATATCACATGAAGACAGAGCCAGAAGGCATTTATAAAAGCAGGAAGAGAGCCTTCACCAGAAGCCACATTGGCCAGCAACCTGATCTTGACCTTGTCCGCCTTCAGGGCAATGAGAATTAGATGTCTGTTTAATAAACAAGGCTGTGGTTCCCCCATAGTAACCCATGTACACCCTCACAGACAGATTGAGTGGGGCTGTTTCCATACTTGTCTTTTAGTTAGTCATTTCTTACTACACAGGTTCTGTAACCATGGCATTCATAGACCTGAGATTTTATTCAAATTATGATTAAGTTTTTCCATAAAAAGAAATCAGGAGAGCTAATATATCAGAGCCCATTGACTTTCAACCTCTGTGGGCAATTGACTGATAAATTAATCCTGGAGAACATAAAATATAACATTCTAGAGGAAAATGAAGGAGACCTAAAAAGGAAGTGTCAGTAATTCAAGTTGGTAACACAATTTGACACCAAATAAGTATAAACCATTTACATAAACTATAAAAAAACTGATCTAAGAAGTTCTCCAATGTTTTACCAACTAATTGCTCTCCTTTTATACAGTGCATGATGGATGCTTAAAATGAAAAGGTTCCAAACACTTTGCCAAGAAATTTTCTGTGTTCCAGAAAGTAGCTTCAAAAGGAGGTTCGTTATGACATGATTCAGTAGATGAACTCTGAAGCCGCAACTAACATGTTGTTACATCTATTGGTCAATTTACTAGTTCGCTTAATAGGCCTAACTTTAATTTATGAAAAAATGAAAATATTCCAAGAATGTTTTCTTTTTCTATTTTGCTTTATGACATAAATGACATAAAACATATTCTTTAAAAGCTGTATTTTGCAGCTTTTGTATTTTGCCTGTGAAGAACACATAAACCACTAGTCTATAACTCACCATGTTCTAACACTTACCAATGTTTAAGGAAATAAGGTATAGTGATATGTGAGAAAAGAACTTCATGATCAGAAATGTGTCACCTAAAATAACTGCAATACAATACTGTTTGAATTAAAACTGAATAAAAGTCAAAATGAAGTTTTATTCAAAATTAAATCTTTTTTTTCAATGTCTCATTTCTTCCTTTAGAAAAACATTTCAGATAAGTAACTAATTTGTATGATACAGTATGATACTGAGGAACAGCAGCAGGAAGATGCAGATTTGGATGCATATGCCTTGCATTAGCTCACATGTCTGCCTGGAAACAGCTGTGAACAAGTGCCCTGGGCAGCCGGTGCACATGGTAAGCTACAGCCCACACAGAAGACATTCTTTTGTAGAAACATTTTCTCCAGTCCAATTAGTCTTTCTGCGATGCCCATTTCTAGTAATTTGGAGCAGTTCTCAGCAACTCTTGCAGCCCCAAAGCTCCTGTCCTACCAATGCCTGGCAGAAATGAGTCAACATTCACTGTGAAAAAGCCCCACCCTTTCCCCAAACCTTCTTATGATATTGTAATATGATTTGGTTTCTCTGTTTAAATTGAAATCCTGAGTTGCCACAACACTGTTTGCATATGGAAACTGTCTTTTTACAAAATAGGTAAACTATATAGGTTCAAGGCAACTAGCTATATTTTAGTGCAGCACTTTGTGAGCGAATAAATATGTCCACTTGGAAATTCTTTTATTCTTCCATACCAAATAAATAATGATTCCAAACAGACACCATAGAAAAATGACAGAAGGATGGTAGCTTTTTTATGCTACCTGTTTCAAATGGGCCTTTTCTAATGCTTTAAAGAAACAAAGCAACAGAAAATCCAAACTTTATTTCATGTCTTGAGTAAAACAATAAAACAAAAAAAAATTTAAAGACCATTTAAAATTCATGTATTATCCATGTGTGAACTATTCATATATTCTGGAAACTATTATTCCCAGAAGAGGGTCTCACCCTTGTTAAATGTTCCTCCGGCTGACTGACCAGATCTTCATGAATTGTGATGACCTGGGGTATTGCAGGTCTAGAGCCAAATGACCTTGAATGCTCTATGCCCCTTCACAGATTCTTATTACCCATCTTTGTGGTGATGTAACATCCTTGTGACTAGCAGGTAAGTCCTTTTGGAATGTACAAACCCCTAGCATCCACTGGCCAAGAATATAGCTGGATACCATCTGAGGCTAATAGCAGCCATTTCTTTACTTCACCGAGACTTGTACATTTAATGTGACCAACAAAGTATTTAAAAAGAATCTTTATTCATGTTTTCCGTTGTTCAGTTTCCATAAAAACTTTATGAAAATGTTGCCACATTCAAAGAGAGTATTTCATGTGTCTTGGCCAGTTATATGGCAACTTGATATGTAAGAGTCATTTAGGAAGAAGAAACTCCAATTGAAAAATTACTAACACCGCATTGGCTAATGGTCAAGCCTGGGGCATTTCCTTGGTTGGTGACTGCTATGGGAGGCACATTCCACAGGGAGTGGTGCCCCCTGGATGTGTGCTAAGAAAGTAGGCTGAAGAGCAAGCTGGTCAGCAGCACTATTCCATGTCCTTTGCATCAGCTCCTGCCTCCTGGTGCCTGGCTTAAGCTCTTCCTTTTCCGTACATGTCTGGATGATGCATTATAAGCCGTAAGGTAAAATTGACCCTTTGCTCCCATGTTGCTTTGGGTCATACTGTTTCATCACAGCAAGAGAAGCCCTAAGACATCGGGCAACCTGAAGGCATGTCCTCTAGCCACAGACACTCATATTTGGTTCCAGAAGAAACTCTTCTATTCCTTTTGCAAGAAGAACTTCAGCTTAGTTTTTCTTTGGGAGGAAAGGGTATTTGTTTCATCAATATAGGCATGTATTAACATAATTAGATACTAATAGATCTCATGATATAAATAACATAATTTTCCAGGAAAGATAAAACAAATCTTCTTGGCCCTTGGGGTTCTTCTCCTATATACACCTTGTTGAATGTATCAGTCATACAAAGTCTTGTCCTCTGTTTATTCTCTGATCTCAGGGTTTGTCTACTAGCTGTAAACTTTCTGATCTGAGCCCAGGTCCAGCCCTGAAGAGTAACAGGCTTATTTATTGACTGATACAGAAGCTGTGGCTTGTGCAGCCCAGCATTCCTCAACTCAGCACACATCTACCTTGAGTATCATCTGGGCTCATTGCCTCAATTTCAACTATCAGAGTGTAAGAAGGCCTAAGACACAAGGGCTAAGTGGGCAAAGTGTCTGCTGTGCAAGCATGAGGCTTGAGTTCACATCCCAGTATCCACATAAAAATGGATTGCCTCATGTTTTGTTTGGGAATGGAGACAAGTGGATTCTGGGGCCTTGGTGGCCAGTCAGCTTGGTTGAAATGGCAAATTCAAATGCAGCTGAGACCCTGTCTCAAAAAAAAAAAAAAAAGGTGGAAAAACTATTGAGAAAGCCACCCAATATTGACCTTGCTTTTTAAAGCACACACAGAGGAAAAGACACACCCACAGACACACCCACAAAGAACACATTAGTTCCTCTGTAGCACAAGAATCACATGTCTTCAGCAGAAGGCTGAAACATTAGCAGGCTAACCTGGAGCTTTAGAAATAGGTTAAAATCAAATTCCAGTACTCAAGAATTTGTATGCAGCAGTATATATAACTTATATTCTGTGTATCTAAAAGCAGTCATGATGAATGCTTTGTCAACATGACTGTTCAAGACAATAGACAATTGTGTCTACCTACCATTTCAATACCTTTCAAATTGAAAAGCATTTTTAATCAAATTTGTATGAATTGCCTTAGGTTCTTAAATCTGGAAACCTTTTTTTTTCCACTTCAACAGAGATATTCAAACAGAAAAAATTCCAAGCCTTTCTTCCTTGTGACTAAAAATGAGCAATAAAATGTTCCTATATATATGTATATATATATATATATATATATATATATATATATATATATATATATACCAACTTTGTAAGTGGAAGAGCAAAAGAAAAGGAGCTTCAAACATCAAAGGTGACTCTCAAAATACTCCTTCAAACAAGAAAGTGATGCTCGCAGGGCCTTATCTTGAAAGCTCATGTTGGTTACAGAGCAACCTTTAAAGGATTACCTTAACATGCAAGGAATGGGTCCTCTCTGGTGTGTTCTGAAATTCATACCACAAACAGCTGCGTGACCAACATTGTTGAGAGATGTGAAGTGGGTGAGGAATGTCAGGAACGGATGAAGTTTCAAAATGAGACACTTCAGACATGAAGACACTTTGTGTGGGGAATAGTAAATAGGTGGGTAGAAGTCGGCTGTCAATTAGCAGACTGTGATCTAACACTTCACACTTGGGTGGGGGAGTCTGGAGAAGCCACAGCCTGAAGGTATTTTTTAGAATATAAATCTCTTTTCTTTGCCTGTATGTGGCATAGGATTTCCTTTGGTTAAAAACTGTCCCTATTTCTGAGTTTTCAGAAAACATGCTCTTCTGCAGCCATTGATTCCACCTGTCGTAGATTGAAAATATTTAGAAAGGAAAATATTCACATCAGTAATGAAGATGCTCCCCAGGTTTTTTAAACAACACAAGAGTTCTACAGAGCTTGGATGCTACATTAGAACATATAAACAACCTAAAGACCATCTAAGCAAACAAAAAGTACGGCACTTGCTACGCGTAAGCATTGTTTCCGTGAAAGACCTGAGAATCCACAGAGCTTAGAACCCTTAAGGGTCATGGAACCAAGACCCCAGCAATATATCCTCACAAATGTTTTGTTTTATATAGCCATGATTCCTTTTAATTTTTATATATTTCAAAGTAAACCCATGCTTACTGAAAACAACCAGGCATTAAAATATAAAATCAAAAGTCCAATCTCCCAATTCTACCCTATGTTTTCTCTTCTTGATTCCAAAGAGTCACTACCATTCCTATCAGCCTTTCCCTGAATGTGCATGTATGTATTCTGACTGTTTTTAACGCTCTATATTATATCCATTGTTCTGTAGCGTGCTTTTTCACGTAACAAAATTAGCCTCTCATCTCTGAGTCAGTAAATATGGAGTCTCCTGCCTTTTCTGGATGCCTAGACAGAACTTCATGAAAGTCCATACCAGTTGCCGAGTATTTTTTGAAAGATTACCATAACACAAATGGACGTGACCAACATTGCACAGGGATGTGATGAACGTGAAGAAGAGACAGGAAACACTGGACATTTCTCTTTCCTTTATGTTTTTTAAGAGTTTTGAGGCAGGGTATTCTTTGTAAACCAGATTAGTCTTGAATTTATAATCTCCCTGTGTCAGCTTCCCAAGTGCTGAGATTACAGGTGTGTGCCAATACACCCAGGGACATGATAACTATATTTCAATAATCATACCTGCGGTGGGTTGAATGGGAGTGGCCTCCACAGGGTCATACATTTGCATACTTTTTCTCCATTGTTGGAGCTCTTTGGGAAAATTAACAGGGGTGCCTTTGTTAAAGGACGTGTGTTATTGGAAGGTTGCTCTGAGGTTTCAAAAGACCTAAACCATTCCAGTCTCTCTGTGTCTCCTACTCTGTAATCAATACGGGAGCACTCAGGTGCTACTGCTGGCCATCCTTTGCACTGCCATCATAGACCCTAGCCCTTAAAAACCATAAGCCAATTAAAGCGTTTTTAAAAAATTGCTTGGTTCATTAGGTTTTATTACAGCAATAGAAAAGTTACTGAGACAAGATAGTCTTACTGGTCGATGTTACAATTCCTTTATTTTCAAAAGTAAAATAAATTTAAAACTTTTAGGTGCTTACTACAGCTTAATTTCCTTTCTTCGGCCCCTGGTCAACGTCCCATTTTGTGTCTTTACTATGTAGAATACCTTGCTCCCAGATCACGCAGTAGTGCATCCTGCTGTTGCAAGGAAAGACCATGTCCTTAGGGCCATCTTTCTAGAGACATTGATCTAACTTACCCATGGCCAACTATCTCATAAATTCTTGGTTATTTCCTGACCAGCACCTGGTGCTCTCTGAAATTCTCTTGGTTGACGTAAGACGCTTTCTTTGGTGTTCTCTAATACCTCTACCTAATGGGTTCTGAATAAACATCCTTTGGGAGACAGTGACACTATCCTTTCAGTTTGTATTGTTGCCCATGTGCCTACATGCCAGGAAGAAAGATGCTTAGAGTGAAATCACTGCCCAAAAGTGAGTATGTACATGTGCAGTTTTGATGAATACCTTCAAAGAACACAAGAGTATTAGAGACTGCATTCCTGTAGAGTTGCCCAACTGTCTCCCCATTCAGTATAGTAAGACTATCTAATAGATTAAAATGGTTTTTGTAATTTAAAAATTACCCTGACTTTAAAAATTGTTTCATGCTTACCAAAGTTGTATTTCATCATTGTTGGAAATATTTATATTTTTCTTTTTGATGTCTTAAAATACCCTTTTCTTCTACTACTGCATCAGATGAGGGGTTATTTGTTTACTTGGTTTATTATTTAAAATCTTACTGGAATTTATTATTGTGTTTGGAATAACAGAATGGACTGTTATTCTTTTTTAATTTTAATTTTTATTAATTACACTTTATTCACTTTGTATCCCCCCTTAAACTCCTCCCTCCTCTGGACTGTTATTCTTTAAAGAGGCATTTGGTATATTTTCTTTATTAAAAAATAGAATAGACATTTTATAAAATTCCAAAATAACCCCACAACAACAACAAATTACCATGACAAAATTACTGTGACAATTGAGTGATTTCTCCATTGTACTTCTTCTACATATATGTTTACTGAATCATTCATGCAACATCACCTTTTTAATTAAATATTTTTAATATTAATTAGTTTATTCACTTTGTATCCCAGTTGTATCCTTTGCCTTCATTCCCTCCCAACTCCACCCATCCTCCCTCATCTCTTCCCATGGCCCCACAAAGTACTGATAAGGGAGGTCCTCCTCCCCTTCCCTCTAACCCTAGTATATCAGGTCTTATCAGGAATGGCTGCATTGTCCTCCTCTGTGGCCTACTAAGGCTGCTCCCCCCACAGGGGGAGGAAATAAAAAAAAAAAACAGCCACTGAGTTCATGTCAGAGACAGTTCCTGTTCCTCTTACTAGGGAACCCACTTGGACACTAAGCTGCCATGGGCTACATCTGTGCAAGGGTTCTAGGTTATCTCCATGCATGGTCCTTGGTTGGAGTATCAGTCTCAGAAAAGATTGCTGGGCCCAGATTTCTTGGTTCTGTTGCTTTCTTTGTGGAGCTCCTGTTCCCTCCAGGTCTTTCTCTCTCCCATTTTGTTACAAGTTTCCCTGCACTCTGCCCAAAGTTTGGCTATGAATCTCAGCATCTGCTTTGATACCCTGCAGGGTAGAGTCTTTCAGAGGCCCTCTGTGGTAGGCTCCTGTCCTATTCCCTGTTTTCTCTGACTTCCAATGGCTACCCCATTTGCCTTTCTGAATGAGGATTGAGTATCTTACCCAGCATTCTCCTTCTTGATTAGCTTCTTTAGGTGTACAGATTTCAGTATGATTATCCTATATTATTTGTCTAATATCTACTTATCAGTGAGTATATACCATGTGTGTCTTTCTGCCTATGAGATAGCTCACTCAGTATGATCTTCTCTAGTTCCCACCATTTGCCTGCAAATTTCATGATTTCCTTGTTTTTAATTGCTGAGTAGTATTCCATTGTGTAAATGTACCTCAATTTCTGTATCTATTCCTCCATTGAGGGATATCTGGGTTGTTTCCAGGTTCTGGCTATTATGAATAAAGCTGCCATGAACACGGTTGAGCAAATGTCCTTGTTGTATACTTGAACATATTTTAGATATATGCCTAGGAGTGATAAGCACCATAAATTCACCCATAAACATCATGTATGAGTCCCACCCCATAATTCAATAGCTTTTTTAAAACTACTTTCATCACTGAGTACTTTGTGTGAACAATAAAACTTACCAATTCAAAAATACCAACCATTATCCAGTTCATTTTAACAAACACATCCAAATTAATACTTTTTTCACTGGGTAAAAGGAGTTGTATTTGTTCCAAAGAATGATACCTACTAGACATACACTTTAACCATATATAATATGGCATCTCCTAAAGACCTAGAATAGAGACCAGTAGTGGAAACTGCCTATTCAGAGATGGCAAACAACCATTAGAGAGTTGGGTTTTCTGGCAAAGTTTCCTCTCTCCCACAGTAACTGGAAAGAGGCTCTTCTCTTGCAGAGCTGATGACTGATCTTCACAAAGCACTGAGCCTGGCTAGAGGCAATGTGCTGACCTAGTCAGACATCTTCCCTTAGGACTTTCTGCTCTTTAGGCAAATCATCATCCTTGTTATTTAGTCCAGCACTACTGAACTGTTAACTGAACTGAAAGTCCCCTTGCTAGACTTCCCTCATTGACTGACACAGAGATAAGCCCTGCCTTCTACTTTGTCAGCAAATGGCCACCCACATATTGGTAATCTATTAGGAGAGCTTTGTTCTTCATATGGAATACTTAACAAATTCCAGTGGGTTTGGAATGGTTCCCAGTTGTTTCTTTCTTTTGGGTCAATCTTTAGTGTCTAGTCTCCTCTTCTGGCCCCAGTGCCTTCTGCTGTCAGTAAGTGCACTTGTGACAAGGGGGTTCACTTTCTGTGTTGTTTGGATGATGCCTACCCTGAGATGTAGTTCACCTTTCCAAATTTATGCTTTTTTGCTTCCTTTATATTGCACAATGAGGGAAAACATGTCGTAGTGTTTAAGTTTTTATTTTTAAATTATTCTGTGTAGGTGTTTTACCTACACATAGTCTGTGAACCATGCACATGCCTGGTGTCCCTGAAAGCTACCAAAGGGCATCAGATCTCCAGAAAGTAGACTTTTGTAAGCTACCTTCCACAGGTGTTTGTTAGTCCTACTCCATTCCCCTCGCTTAAACAGAATGATAACCCATAATCAGACCGGTGGCCTGAGAGGGACATTGAGGCAGGAACAGCCGGGGGTAATGAGACCTCAGGCTGCTGTGAATGTGAGGAGAGTGGACTCTTGGGAGGCAGACTTCATTGAGCAGCTCATTTAATTGGGGGTGAACAAGTGCCGTTTAAGCCTTTGGATATTGGGAATGCCTATTTTTATGAAGAGGAATGTCAAGTGATGCTGGGTATGACCTTATAGGGAGAGAGGAAGTTTAACCTGACTATCAGGCTAGCCATCTCAAGGGTGGCATAGGTGGGGTCATAATACTACATATGCCAGGAAATGCAGGCCTGGGGAAGGGAGGGGAGTCTTATTCCTCCTGGTCTCAAGATTTCTGGGGTTTGGACATGTTTTGATCTCTGATCGCATGGCCTCACAGGTGATGGAAATTGAATCCGGATTGTCTATAAGCACACTAAATTCTATTAACTACTGAGATACCACCCTACAGAAATATATTAGACTAAGAAACCACAGATGTCTCTTTAAATATATCCACCCTTACTTGATTGTGTGATTGATTTGAGGCCTAGGGGACAGTCTGGATTCCACAAAATATATTTTTAATAAAAAAAAAAAAGGTGCTGCAGGATACTATTTATCTTACTCAGATAGCATAATGGCTACTGATGGGGTATGCAGCTGAACTTATATAGCTGTCTTGGAGGAAGAATATAATGAAATCTGATGCTACAGACAGAGTAAAATTCATATTTATTTATTCTATGCAACATTCTTCTATTTACCATATCCAAAGCAATGTAATGAATGTAATGACAGTAACTAATTGTATCTTGTGCTTCTCTCCAGTAGATGTGACACATATTTGGATACTAGGGGTGGCTATTTCAGTTACCAGTAGTTCATAGGGTCTTGCAAGGCCATTTATCTCCAGAAAAGACTTTAGTGAGTGGTACTGGAAAACCACCTGCTTGGTTTCTGGGTGTCAAGAACAAGTGTTCTACACGTGGAACAAGTCACTTGTAATGCAGGTGCCTGTGATGTCTTCTAGACATGGGCTCATCCTCCAGGATGCAGCCAACGGCCACCATTAGTTATCACACATCCTGAACCAGGCTAAGGCTAGATCAAGACAAGTTACCATGAGTAGGTGAGCCCTGCAGAGAGTGGGGCAAGATAATAATTCGGCATGCTTTCAACCCATTTGTTCAGCATTTGCCACTAGGAGAGGCAGGACACATCCTGGATACCATTTAGAGGGAAAGGGGCCCTGCTAAGCAGCCATGTAGTATTTTCATCCATTCAGCTCTGGGCCTAGACCCAAATGCTCATTTAATAACTCAACACCCTGCAGATAATGGGAACAGTCCTCCTTAGACAACATCCCAGGGCTCAGGTGGTGTTAATTATGAGCAATTCTTGGTTTGCCCAGCATATGCAGCTTTGTAACTTCAAACAGCCAATGTTATTCAGGACCCTTCCTATGAATTAGCACAGCTAAATTCTGGGATCAGAATGACTCTGTTTCAAGTCTAGCTTTCTCACTGGTGTGATGACTTTACAAACACATTACTTAGTATTTCAGTATCTAGCCCCCTCCTTTCTAAATATAAAAAGAATGTTACATACTCCATAAATTGCTGTGAGGGCCAAATAAGCATAGTGTTATCTGGTATATATTCCGTTGAGCTAACTAAGCCTTAACTGTTCTTTTCCATAGTATTCATTCCATAATGGCACTTTTCACACAGCCAGATGATTTCATTTGTGTGTGTATGTTTGTGTAGACTATATAGGTGGGTCCCCGCAGAGAGCAGAAGAGGGCTTCGGATCCCCTGCAGCTGGGGTTACAGCTGGTCATGAACCACCTGAAGTGGGTGCTGAGAAACTAGCTTGTTTTCTAGGAGAACAGTAAACATGTTTAACCACTCTACCATCTCCTCAGCCCCTAGTTATTATTTTTCCTCTGACTCACTTTGGTGCTGCTAACGATCAGGTTAACCAGATTTAGTGTGGTATTGGTCCTGTCCTCCATTTTGAGGTCATTTTTTTTCTTTTCCTCAAAAATGGCAGCTCCAAAGCTTCTGAAGTTCTGCACTTTAAACAAACCATCTTGTGAGGAACCTGAGAAGCTGTGGTTATTCCTGATGCATCCTTTTGCTCTGCTGATTTCTTGACATGACTTTTTTAATATAATTATTTTTATTTTTATTAATTACAGTTTATTCTCTTTGTATCCCCCCTGTACCTCCCTTCCTCCTCCCCGCCCAATCCCATCCTCCCTCTTTCCCACCCATGTCCCTCTCCCAGTCCACTGCTAAGAAAGATCCTCCTCCCCTTCCCTTTGATCTTAGTCTATCAGGGCTCATCAGGACTGGCTGCATTGTCTTCTTCTGTGGCCTGGCAAGGCTGCACCCCCCTCAGGGGGAGGTGATCAAAGAGCAGGCCAATCAGCTCATGTCAGAGACAGTCCCTGTCCCCACTACTATAGAGGCCACTTGGACACTGAACTGCCATAGGCTACCTCTGTGCAGGGGTTCCAGGCAATCTCCATAAGTGGTCCTTGGCTGGAGTATCAATTTCAGAAAAGACCCCAGACTTTTTGGATCTGTTGGTGTCTTTGTGGAGGTCCTGTCCTCTCCAGGTCTTTCTCTCTCCCATTTCTTTCATAAGATTCCCTACACTCTACCCAAAGTTAGGCTATCAGTCTCAGCATCTGCCTTAACACCCTGTAGGGTAGAGCCTTTCAGAGGCCCTCTGTGGTGGGCTCCAGATAGCCTCTCTGGGCCCTGGAAGCCTGGGAGATTTCTCGAAGGTGTCCATTATTCTAAACATCTTCCTGAAGGATATACCAGTATCTTCAACTTGTCTAGTTTTTTTTTTTTATCATACACTTATCTTGTGCAGCTATGAGAGAAAATTACCCTGACAAATTCATAGCTTTTTTGTGGCCAGTGAAAATCTTTGGCTAAAGATTTGGCTGGAGTCAGTGCCAAGTGGCTTTGACTCTGCAAGCAGTTCATTATTTCTTAATTGCCCATTTGCATGCAATCCTCTAGCCCAGAGGCATCAGTAAACATCCCAGAAACCTGCCCCTGTAGACTCTGAGGCACTCTCCTTTATTGAGTGCCCACTGTGCGCCATTCATCGGCTGAGATGGCTTGCATATGCTGCACATTTCATCCTTGCCACAGTTCTCAGGGTAGATATTATTATCGCCATTTTATAAGAACAGAAGGTATAGTCTAAGAGGCTTTAAATGGAGGATTTAAAATCTCATCTGACATGAAAGCCCACAATTTTTCTTCACCAATTTTAAAGAATCCTTTGTAGAAAAATTGAGAAATTTGAGCTGTCAAATGGTTGAGAAAGATAAATCAGAGTCTCTAGATGTGTTAATTTTACTTATTTGGTTGATAGTCAATTGAGAAGTAGACAATAATCTGGGCAAAATACACCACAATTGGAGGTTTCTCTCTTTTCTGCCATTTAATTTTTTTTTAGGGCAGTTCTTTTCTATAGTTCTAGGTATGACTGGCAGTTATCTTTGAGTGACAAAGCTAGTCAAGAGGAAGTCCATCTACCTCGTTATAGCCACTGGGACTTCAGTAACAATGACAGTGTGCTTTATAAATAATGGTGAAGTCAAACAGTCTTGTATAGTTGACAACCCAAGACTTTCACTGATCATCTGTTTATAATTCAGTTTTATTGAGAGCTCAAGTTTTTTTGATTTGTTTGTTTTTTGGACAATTTTGGTGAGGTAAAAGTGAATTTAGTATCTTAAGAATACTGGAAACTTATTTCCCACTACATATTACTAACTCTCAGTATTTATGTTTTTGAATTTTGCTTTTTAACATTTTTATTTTATATTAATCACAGGTTATGTACTTTGTATCCCAGCTGTAGCCCCCTCCCATATTCTCTCCCTATCCCCCCCTTCCCTCCCTCATCTCTTCCCTGCACCTTTCCAAGTCCACTGATATGGGAGGACCTCCTCCCCTTCCATCTAACTCTATCTTATCAGGTCACTTCAGGGCTGGCTGCAAGTCCTCTTCTGTGGCCTAGCAAGGCTGCTCCTCCCTGGGGGGGGGGGGGGGGAGGAAGGAAGGAGTCGAAGAGCCAGCCATTGACTTCATGTCTGAAATAGTCCCTGTTCCCCCTACTAGGGAACCCACTTGGATATTGAGCTACCATTTGCTACATTCAAGCAGAGGTTCTAGGTTATATCCATACATGGTACTTGGGTGGAGAGACAGTCTCATAAAAGACCCCTGTGGCCTGATATATTTGGTCCTTGTGGAGCACCTGTCCTCTCCAGGTCATACTATCTCCCCCTTCTTTCATATGATTCCCTGCACTCTGCCAAAGGGTTGATTCTGTGTCTTAATATATGCTTTGATACACTGAAAGGTAGAGTTTTTCCGACGCCCACTGTGGTAGGCTCTTGTCCTGCTACTTGTTTTCTCCTACATCCAATGTCCATCCCATTTGTCTTTCTAAGTGAGGATTGATCATCTTACTCCAGATCCTCTTTCTTGTTCATCTTGTTGAGGTGTATAGATTTCAGTATGTTTATCCTATCTTATAGGTCTATATAAGTGAGTATATACCATGTATGTCTTTCTGTTTTTGGGATACCTCACTCAGAATGATCATTTCCAGGTCCCACCATTTCCCTGAAATTTTCATGATTTCCTCCTTTTTAATTGCTGAGTAGTATTCCATTGTGTAAAAGTACCACAATTTCTGTATCCATTCCTTAACTGAGGGACATCTGGGTTATTTCCAGGTTCTGACTATTACAAATAAAGCAGCTATGAACATAGTTGAGCAAATGCCCTTGTTGTGTACTTGAGCATCTTTTGGATATATGCCTAGGAGTGGCATAGCTGAATCTTGAGGAATCACTATTCTTAATTGTCTAAGGAAACATCAAATTGATTTCCAGAGTGGTTGTACAAGTTTACATGACCACCAGCAATGGAGGAGGGTTCCTCTTTCTCCACATCTTCTCCAGCATGTGTTGTCACTTGAGTTTTTGATCTTAGCCATTCTGGTGGGTGTAAGGTAAAATCTCAGGGTCGTTTTGATTTGCATCTCCCTGATGGCTAAGGACGACGTTGAGCATTTCTTTAAGTGTTTTTCTGCCATTCTACAGTCCTCTACAGAGAGTTCTCTGTTTAGCTCCATACCCCATTTTTTAATTGCATTACTTGATTTGTTGCTTTTTAACTTCTTGAGTTCTTTATATATACTGGATATTAGCCCTCTGTCAGATATAGGATTGGTGAAGATCCTTTCCCAGTCTGTAGGCTGTCATTTTGTTTTGATGACAGTGTCTTTTGCTTTACAGAAGCTTTTCAGTTTCATGCGGTCCCCTTTATTGATGGTTGCTCTTAGAGCCTGTGCTGTTGGTGTTCTGATCAGGAAGTAGTCTCCTGAGCCGATGACTTCTAGGGTCTTTCTCACTTTTTTTTCTAACCGATTTAATGTGTTTGGTGTTATGTTGAGGTTTTTGATCCACTTAGACTTTAGTTTTGTGCAGGGTGATGAACATGGATCTATTTTCATTTTTCTGCATATAAACATCCAGTTGGACCAGCATCATTTGTTGAAGATGTTGTCTTTTTTCCATTGGATGGATTTGGCTTCTTTATCGAAAATCAAATTTCCATAGGCCTGTGGGTTTATTTCTGGGTCTTCTATTCGGTTCCATTGATCCACTATTCTGCTTCTATGCCAATACCATGCAGTTTTTGTAACTGTTGCTCTGTAGTACAGCTTGAGATCAGGGATGGAGA
Organism: Pachyuromys duprasi; assembly: GCA_028658305.1. Classification (NCBI taxonomy): domain Eukaryota; kingdom Metazoa; phylum Chordata; class Mammalia; order Rodentia; family Muridae; genus Pachyuromys; species Pachyuromys duprasi. The sequence continues at coordinate 43,320,304 of CM053767.1, read as the reverse complement.
TACTTCCAGATGATCTGTTGTTGCACAGGATCATTTTGGAAATTCTGGGTTTTTTGTTTCTCCATATAAGTTGAGAATTTTTCTTTCAAGGTCTGTAAAGAATTGTGTTGGTATTTTGATGGGCATTACATTGTATCTGTAGATTGCTTTTGGCAGAATAGCCATTTTCACTATGTTAATCCTACCAATCCATGAACACGGGAGATCTTTCCATCTTCTGATATCTTCTTCAATTTCTTTTTTCAGAGACTTGAAGTTTTTCTCAAACAGATCTTTCATTTGCCTAATTAGAGTCACCCCAAGGTACTCTTTATGTTATTAGTGGCTATTGTGAAGAGTGTTGTTTCCCTAATTTCTTTCTCGGCCCTTTTGTCTTTAGTGTACAGGAGGGCTTCTGATTTTTTTGAGTTGATTTTGTATCCAGCCACTTTGCTGAAGGTGTTTATTAAAGAAATAAACTATAGTTCTTAGACAATTTGTGCTCTGTTATGTGTGTGAATGCACAGTACTTATATGTATTTGGAATTTTAAACTCCCCCTTAACACTACCCAACATTTGAAATTTCTAAACCCTCCTGTAACATTACCCATCTCAAACATTTTCTTTTCCATTATTGAGTGTTGGTTGTTTTTTTGTTTTATATTGTTTTTGAGAACTGTAGAAGCTAAAATCTACATTGTGTTTTTTTAGTGCATTAACAATTTTCTATGGAATTGAAAGAAACTAAAACATACAGAGAAATTCAATATAAAACACTTAAGAAACTTCCTTTATACAAAGTGTTTATAGCAGGTTTTTTAAGATTTATTTATTGTATGTGTATGAGTATTTTACAGGCATGTATGTGTATATACCATGTGAGTGACTGCTACCCACAGAGGCCAAAAGAAGGGGATACATCCTTGGAACTCGAAGTGTGATGGGTTGTGAGTCACCATGTGGGTGCTGGGAACTGTACCTGGGTGCCCTGGAAAAGCAGCAATTACTCTTATGTTCTGAGCTAAAGATCTAGTTCTATCGTTCTATAGTTCTATATCCTTTGTATCTAGGAAAACTAGTGAGAGTCACTTCTTTCCTTTTACCATGTGGGCAAAGGCAGGTGCCTTTATCTACTGAGTCATCTTGGCCAGACCAGGACAAAATATGAGTCAATTTATTCCTTCTAGCATGTGAATGGAACTAGGTGTCTGGAACGTGGAGCTACCTTCAGCTCTTACAAAGTTTTAACAAGGAAGTTAGATGCCTTCACATTTTGGTGAAAGTGGAAATAATAATACCTTAGCATGACCTGAAAAAATCATTACATCACAAATCTTCCACAGTGAACAGAAGTGATGAGTAGAAAAATCCTGAAACAAGCTCATTGCTTAAATAGCAGAGGTTCAGAATTATGTCTGAACCCTTCGCCAACTATGTTTTGTTGTTGTTGTTGTTGCTTTAGCAGAGGACATTTGTCTGTGTATTTTGACCCTATAAAGACACCCTGACAGGGTTTAATGAACGTGTTCCCTCTGTTTTGGGGGGTACAATCACATCTCTTAATAAGAAGCTACATGTTCAAAGACCTTGTACCACAATAGACAGACTGGTCTGTTTCAAATGTTTGCCCTCCTGTCAAAGGTCAGACCTTTTAAACAAAGGAAACAAAAATCATGGAATGAAGCTCTTTATATTTCCTTTTATGGCTTTATTCTGAAATGTCCCCAGCAGACTTCTATCTCGTGTATTGATTCCCCAACTGGTATACTAATTTTGGGGGCCTGTGGGACATTTAGGAGGTAGGATATGACATAGCACAAGCAACATTCTAGAAGTAGGCACTTGAGTACCTCATCTCACATCCTCTGCCACAGACACAGTCATCTTTCCATGCCTGCCCTGATATGATCCATGGAAATCTGTCTGAAAACTAGGCCAAAATAAGTCTTTTATCTCTTTAAGCTGTTTCTTTTTGTCAGATATCTTAATCACAACACAAAAAAACAAATAATATATTTACCAAATGGGTATGAACATTTTCCTACGAGAATAACTTTACATGTCTATAGGCTTCAGGTTTTCAAACACTTTACTTAGGGTTCTTAAATGCCTCTATTTCCTTTCCAGTCCCCTGTCCCATAGTTAGGAGAGAAAGCAGGTTAGTAGGGGCAAATATCGCAGACCTCTCTAGCTACTTTGTGCTGGTTAGGGTTGTTGAGTTCTTTAGGGATATACCAATCTCAATTGTCCAGATTCCAGAAGTCCAGGCAAACAGCAAACAGTAGCAGGAATCTTGAAATGTTCTCTGGAGTCTTCCTCTCTTGGATCATCTTGAAGTGAATTGATGTCAAGCGATGCCAAACAATGCAAATCATAGTAAGGTAATGCAGTGACCTCTCTCTCAGAGATCTTATTTATATGTTTTCAGAGTCCAAACAAGGATTATTTTTTTTCCAGCTGGCAAAAACCACACCCCTTGCACATGGTAGTTTCCAGCCAGAAAACATCATGTGTCTCTCAAGAGTCTATTTTCATCTGACAAAAGACCACACCCCTACACAAGGTGGCATGCTTTCTGTGGTAGATAAAGCATTTCCACATCCCACACTTGGGGTTAAAACAAAAACACATTTTCATAACACAACCAAGTTTTAAAAGAAACCCAAACCTCCACTACACATGTCTGATAGAAGTTCTCCAACTTGCACACATACACATTGACATAACAATAAACATAAGTGAATATACTCTTTATAAATTATGGATGGACATAAACTCAATGAACTACAAAGCATGAATCTTCAATCTTTTCCCTACATGACTGGGTATCTAAAGTGATTCTCCAAACCCAAGAAAGCACTGTCTTCCTTGTGAAGCTCCACTGTTACTATTGGTCCCACTCGGAGGGAGCAGAGCACATGTTAGAATGAACAAATTCTGTCTCACCCATTCTTCCCCGCTTAGTACTGCATGGATTTGAATATTAAGATATGTCTATTAAAAACACAGCATTCCAATTTAAAAAGAGAATTCCATTTCATTTCTCCTGGATATTTTACCCACTCTAGAATATATTGATCTTAATAACAAAAGGCAAAGTTGCTATTCATAAGAAAGAAAAGAGAAATGGAATTAGAAAGTTGTGTTACATCATTCATTTTCCACATATCCAGACAGAAACACAACCTGGCCACTGTATTCCCTGTCATCTTTGTGTTCCATACCCTTCAATAATCTACCTGTATATTCCTTCTGCATGTGTAGCTTCTTAGTAAAGATGACCCCATACTTATTTTCACAACAAATGCGACAAAGTCATCAGCAAAGATCCTGCCTGTCTATTACATTGTTATGACTCTCTTAGATTTGAATACTTAAACATACTAGACAGCAAAGCAATGCAGAAACCAAGACATGGACAGCCAGAGGGAGTAGGGAGGAACAGGAGGAGAGGGTGGAGTAGGAAGAAGCCAAAGCAGGCAGAAAGAAGCTGGGTCTTGGAAGGATACATGGAGAACATGTGCATCTTTTGGGCATAACCCAGGACAGATTATGTACATTTTCTGCAGTGACACTGGTGGTCTGAACACATATTCCAGGAGGATAGTAGGCCTCTTATCTTGTTCTTGTCATTTCTGTGAGTGTCCATACATTAACACATTACTGGTCTTGTATCAGTTGTCACTCAGATTCAGAATATATATGGCTGTAGGCTACTTAATGCATTTGTAAGGACAGTGAGAGAACATTCAAGTTACAGATAATTAGGGATAGGTATACTGTCATTAAAAAGTGCAGGGGACTTACTTTCAAGCCATCCACGCCACAGTAGCTCTCCTGGTTTCTCCCCAGAAGCAGCTTATCATTTGAGGACACTTTCATGGTTTTCCAGGAAAACAGGTAGAATTTCTCAGAGTATAGGTCAAACTCTTTGAGAGAGCCCACTCACAGACACCAAGGAGCCACATTAAGGAGAGTTATTGAAGCAACACATCCAGGTACAAGGCCAGCATCCAAACTGTTCCTATGCCCTATGTTGTGATCAAGGAAAAGATGGCATCTAATTGCTCCCAGGGAATGCCACAGAAAGAGCTAGCAACATCACAGCAGTTGTGGTCAGCTCCCTGGTCTATCACATTGGAGATTTCACCCTGGTGGGTGAGATACTGGTATTTAGGAGGGTACAAGGATGAGGAAGAGATTATCAGATTAAAGGCTCCTAAACTGTCCTATGATGAGAGGTAATTTAGTTTTTGGAAGTTGGCATTTTCCAAATCTTACACTGTAGTATGAAAACTTAAGCCAATGTATAATTTCTAATTACACCCGGTTGATTCTTGGGTAAGATTGTGAGAGAGAAAAGCTACTCTGTATTTGGAAAAATTTTGATAAAATTGAAAGACCCTAGTCTCTCCTGGACAGAAGTCAGCAATTACCTACCATCTTTATAAGATGTATTCACTTCCCCACCTCCATGCTTCTGAGAATGTCAGAGGAGCAGTGTTCATGACAAAGACTCAAGTGGTGTGTACAAAGGCAGGAGAGAGAAGCAGATGGCTAATCCTTAGTTGCCTTTCTTCCTTTCTCTTCCTACTTTACAGAAAGACAGAGAAGATGCAACAGTTTGAAGAGAAGAAGGCAAGCACAGACACAAACTCATATTCTATTTTAAGTAATTGCCCATTTGAGTTGCCAAGGCAGTCTGTCTCTGATTTTTCCTGGGTCTTATACGAGATCATCGGGGTGGGTGGCAAGACAATTATAAAACAGGAATCCATGTTCAAGTGAGTGGGGACTGGTAAATGGGAAGCTTAATGTGTTTGTGACAAGGTGGCTGCCTAAACGCTGAAAGCCTGCAGGTCCAGAGATGTTTGTTTTGAGCAGTAACACATAGCACAGTAAAGAAAGACCTCCCATTGCACTCTGTCAGTTTATTTTAAGGCATGGTCATGGAGGCATTCATCTACTGTAATTAGTACCATTCATACAGGACAGTAAGACTGTGGGTTATCATGATAAAGTGCCTAGTAAAAAGATGTAGCGAGCCTTCATTCTGCCTGGTACACTTAAGAACTGGTAAAGTGGGTTGTGACTAGGAGAATACAGAGGTGAAAGGTTTATATATATATATATATATATATATATATATATATATATATACACATATATATAAAATATTATTATAATATATTGTTATATTATAATAATTATACATTATATATTGTTATAATAATATTATATATACTAAAATATAATAATATATTAAATATAATAAATATCTTACATATTAAATATAATAAATATATTAAATAGAATATATTTTATTATATATGACAGATCTACAAGGGCCTTAGAGTCTCTACAGCTTCCTCATAGAGAACCCTTTGGCAGGACATTCAGTGTTCTTCAAAAATGGAGACTTGAATGGAGATTCTCTTCCTAGCAGTCTAACCAGGGCCACATGAAATAAACATTGAGGAACTTTGAAGTGAGTCATTATGATGGTTACAGGAGGATTCATATCTGGATACAGCTGGCAAGACATTATTTAAATAATTAAATAAAACAGCCTCATGCTTCCTTATTGCCTCTTCCTGGCTTATAAGTTTTAAGCCAAATAGATCTTTTCCTTGTTTTTCTTGGAGGTCTACATGTCTCTAACTATATTTGGTCTAAACTTTGTGTGAACTCGTGGTATTTTTAAATGCTGACTTTGAGTGCCATTAGCTATGCAGGCTCTGAGTAGAGCTAGCTGCCACCATTTACAAGGTCTTACCAAGGCATGAATAAAATCCCATACACAGCCCCTATCGATTGTGAGTGGGACTTCTTAACCAAACCATTCTCCATGTAAAAGCTCAAATCTGTGGGTGGAAAACATACTTCTGCTGGTGCAACTGCAACCTCCACTTTCTGTGGGATGAATAGATTAGAAGGTAAGAGAGAGGTGTTTGGAATGATTTCTCTAGTACTAACTTAACCAGTTTATCAGCTTCAAATCCTTAAGTCAATTTCCTATTCCTGGCCAGGCTAAACCCTTAACTTGTTCCAATAGCATTCCACTGTATCCTGCCCTTGCACTGGCTACCCTCAGGAGTCTTGTGAAGATGGAGCTCTCTGAAGGGCTTTGCTGATTCATCCCTGTAAGACTCCACAGAGGTAAGGTCACACTTAGCCTTCCGTTGTGACTGTCACAGTACGTGGTATGAGCAGATAATGGATTTCAAGACATTTTTCACAGGATGTGTGTGCAAAGGAAATGGAGGGTTTGGACTCAATCTGGTACCCTAATATGGTGCTTACTTTTATTTCAGAAAAAAAAAAACAACCAATCATATTAACATACCTGGGCAGAGGAGTTTAATTCTAAAGTGAACTTGTTGTTCCAATTTGCAGGAGCCAGAGTCTGGGAACTTTAATTTAAAAAGAACCCTGCAGAACTCACTTGTGCATACAGCTGTCAAAACAGTTCAGTATCTGGAGACAACTGAGTACAAGGTAGCCAGCAGCACACTGCCCCGGAAGGCAGCATCTTTTTAAAATTAGGTTGCTGTATTCTGCACTTTACTGAGTGCCCTCAATTTTAATGTTTCATCTAATAGAATATAAAATGCGACATTTTGTGTAGTAAATAGTGAATTAAATGCTCATGTGGTTTATTAAGGCAAATAAATTCAGAATAAAGTATAATGATAGCATTATAATGTGACATGCCATTCATTTATAGGAGACATTCCTTTAAGGAGCACATTCTGAATATCTGAGCATTAGTATAACAATACAGAAAAGCAAATATCCATTTAGAAAAGGAAAGATACACATTTGTAGCAATATTAAAACAAGAGTAAAGAAAATAAATTTTAGAGACAGATATTATATTTGCCTGTCTTCTTGGTCAGCAACCTGACTGCCCTACATGGGTACAAGGCTGACCAGAGACAGTTTGTTCTACCCCTGAAATATCTCATTAAAATGAAGATCTCTTTCTTCCCTCTTTCCCATTTTCTCCCTTCTCCCAGTACCTGATCCTATGATAATAAAGTGGCAAGTTCCCCTTGAGTATCTGTCCATCACAGAACACAACTTGCCAGGCTCATTGTCAGTTGCTTCTGTGAATACCACAATAAGCCAAATGGTCTCTCTGTCTTTACTTTCTCTGTTTCATTCTATTCTTTCACTACTCCAACTTATTTCTGGAGAAAACTCTGAAACATAAACATGTCAACAAGAGTACAACTTATCCAGAAGTAAAAGACTTTTACACTGAAAGACACAAAGTACTGATGAAGAAAACTAAACAAGACACACAGTTTTGGAAAGATCTCCCATGCCCATGGAGTGGAAAAACTCATAGTTTTTAAATATTCACACTAACAAAGTGATACAGATTCTGTGAAAGCCCATCAAGCCACCCAAGACATTCTTCACAGAACTAGGACATTCTAAACCACAATGGAAGCACACTAGAGCCCAAGCAAGAGAGCAATCCTGAACAAGAAGGACAATGCTGGGGATGTCATAATCACCAATTTCAAAACATACACAGAGACACAGTAACCAAATCTTCATAATACTGGAACCAAAACATAGAGACCAATAGAACAGTGTAAATATACTACAAATAGTCATAGCTCCAGCCAGTTCTCAACAAAAGTGCCAGAAATTTGCTAGAAGAAGAGATGCCCAAAAGTGGGACACCCACAACCAGGAAGGGGTAACTGAACCTGATTCCAGTTACTCAGCCTCTACAGAAATCAACTCAAGTGGACCAAATGCAGAAGTGGAGGACTCAAACTATTAGAAGAAAACATGGAACAAGGGACACTGGCAATGCTTTTCTGGATGCTACTTCCCCAAACCATGGCCAACAAAAGCACTAACTAGCTGAAGGGATTACCTTAAGCTAAAAGGCTTCTGCTCAGCAGAGAAAAGAATTGAGAGAATGAGGAGAAAGGCCACAGGATGAAGAAAATGTTTGGTAAGTACTACTCTGTCAAAAGAATAATATGTAGAGCATATGAAGAATTTTAAATGGAAAAATTACAGTGTCAAATAATGCCAGCTAGAATAACTATTATCACACATTTTTAAAATGCTGAGAAAGAAGTGAAGGAAACTCTGCTTCAGTGGTGAGAGTGCAAATGTGTAAGCCCTTTGCAAAAAAGCTTCAGAGGCTCCTCAAATGTCTGAAGACAGCTTCTGTGTGTTCCAGATGTCATAATTTAGGTTATATTTCCAAAATAATTTTTACCAATATATAAAGAGATACCATGTTTATGGTGTCACTATTCAAAATAAGGAGGATGTGGAAGCAGTCTAGGTGCCCACGGAGGGATGAATGGGTAAAGAAAATGTGGTATATAGTTCACACTGGAATTTTATTCAGCAATAAAGAAGAATGAAGTCCTGTTATTTTTAGCAAAGTGAACAGAACTGGAAAAGATCCCAGGTGGAGTGAAATGATACACAGAACGACAGGTGACTCTTAGAAGGGTAGATGCAGATGCGTGACTGTAATGTTTCTGTTAGGCTCACTGCTGCCTCTTCTCCAGTAGGCATTTGCCTTTTGCTGAGGGCATTTCCTAACTAATTTGTTTGCACATAGCACAGAAGAGGCACGTAGTGTGATAGAATTAGAATTGAATTCTATTCTGCTACTTTAGTGATCCTGAGAACTATGTTTCTTGTATGCCAGTTCGCTCTGTTGCTGGAAAAGGCTGATGAACACACATACCTTGTGGCACTGTTTTCCCAGTAAAGTAGCAGAGCTATGTCCTCCAGTGAATGGGACATCATGGATACAGACATTTGTCAAATAGAGAAAGCAGATTATCAGCTAAGAGCCTGTATACCCAAACTGAGACCTGTAGGTCATCTTTGGGTACACCCCCCAGATACTCTTCTCCAACTGCTATAGCAATAATGCAGGAGAGCACAGCAACTATAGTTCTCACACAAGCTGCACGGGACACCCTGCTGTGGAGTTGGCCCTACCTGCGTGACAGCATGTGACTGCCTCTACCTGATCTCCATCCCGGTGTGTGAGATCTCCCCCTTCGCAAAAAGCCTCTGAACCCTGAACTCCCTGCCCTGAGTCCTCTTCGCTCCTTCCTGGCTAGGATCACTCTTATCATTTAGAAAGGCAGACTGTGTATCATCTTTTTTTGCTTTTTCCCCCTTATACTTTCCTTCTTTCCATCCTTTTAGTTGCCTTCTTGCTTCTTCGTAATAGAGGAAAAAAATAATACCTTATTCCATATTCTAATATTTTAGTCTCACTGTTTCTTTTTTAAATAATTTTTACTTTTTATATTAATCACAGGTTATTTACTTTGTATCCCAGCCGTAGCCCCCTCTCTCATTCCCTCCCAATTCCACCCTTCCTCCCTTATCTCTTTCCTGCCCCTTTCCAAGTCCACTGATAGGGGAGGTTCTCCTCCCCTTCCATCTGACCATAGCTTATCAGGTATCTTCAAGACTGGCTGCAATGTCCTCCTCAGGGATACAAGGCACATACCTAAACATAGTAAAGGCAATATACAGCAAGCCGATAGCCAACATCAAACTCAATGGAGAGAAACTTAAATCAATCCCACTGAAATCAGGGACAAGGCAAGGCTGCCCATTCTCCCCATATCTCTTCGACATAGTACTAGCTATGAGCAATAAGAAAAGTAAAGAAGATCAAGGGGATACAAATTGGAAAGGAAGAGGTCAAAGAGTCTAATTTTCTCTATACAACTTCCATTTTGGAGGCTGATGTGAAGCTGCCTATTACCTTATACTCTTCCTTCTCTAAGTGATACTTTTAGTAAGCAATTCACAGCACCTCTGAAGTCAATTTACCTGTAATATAATTGTATCCACTTGCATACCAATTATAATTATAGTAACTTAAATCCTACCTGAGGAACAAAAGGCATTTTCCATTTATATTTCTATTGTATATAGAAGTTGTCCTTTAAATGCTGTGACTACAAAATTCTTTTTTCTCTCTGTCTGTATAGCTTTGGCTGTCCTGGACTGACTTTGTACACTAGGCTGGCCTCAAACTCACAGAGATCCACCTGCCTCTGCCTCCCCAAATGCTGGGATTAAAAGCTTGTGCCACCATACCTAGCTGACAACAAAATTCTTAAGAGACAAGATTATCAAGGTGTGAAGAAATGGCTTAGTGGCTAGGAGCGCTTTCTGCTCTTCCAGAGGACCTGCATTACATCCCTAACACCACCTTACAACTGCCTGTAATTCCATTTGCAGGGTATCTGACACCCTCTTCTGGCCTCCACAGGGATCTACCTAATGTGTGCAAACAAGCATGTGCACATGTACACACATAAAAAATAAAATATTTTAAAAATATTGGCCCTGCTTTCAAAAGAACAGGTTATCTATATCACTTGCCCTCTATATGACCTGCCACTTCTTCATACAGCACATATCTCAGTGAGGCATGTGGTACTACCACTGAGGATTCCTATCCTGAATCCCTTAGTGACAGCAGAAATGAAGTGCTGAGAAATGGCTGGGAGGTGAAGTGACCGAGCTTATCTAATTCTTCATTATAATTAATGTGCAATCGCATATCAACTAGATGGTCTCAGGCTTCCACTGCAAACTCAAGTACAGACCACCAGAATACAGGAGAGCACACTCATTAGTTGAACTCCTCAATTTTCCTGACAACTCAGCACAATTACAAATCTATAAAGAGACACACATCCATGGGAACACCCTGGGCCTGTTCCTGAAAGAGAGGAATGGGTTCCCACAGCTGACAGGTCAATGAATACCTACTTGTAAAAAGTGGCAGCACTTTAAAGTTTTCAAGAAAATTTAAATTTATTATTAGAACTGCTGGATGGTGTCCTATAAGAACTACCTTCTCTTCCCAGTTCAGGGTCAAGAACAAGGTAAAACAATACAAACACCGTAGCACTGACACTAAGGACTGGCTATTTAACTCAGCTGAAAGAAACGAATCCAAGGTAAGGCAATGCAGCATTTACTCTGTCAAGGGAACAGTTAACCAACAGCAGAATCCTACTGCATACATTTCTAGAAGAAATAAGGAAAAATAATGAAAACATAACACCTGTAAATGCTTATTTACATCTCAGGTGTCCTAGAACTGTCCTGCACTATAGGCACTACTGTTTTATATTCTACAGAAAAGAATCCGGAGGCTCAGAGAGAGATCACCTGGTGAGAGAGTGACCAAGCACCACAGACAGGACCAACGTTGCCTGTGATGGCCTGCCTCCTCCTCTCCAGTGTTATCATCATTAAGGGATCCATGTTTGTGCCATAGTTAAGATACAAATGACTTTAGGACAGAACATTTTCCCTTTATGGCGGAGCTTAACTCCCTCACCATATCCATATTAATTACCCTGAAAACTGTCTTAAAATGTGAGAGAGATGTTTGTAGAATTCACAAGGAAGGGAAAGATGAGTCCCTGCCACCTTCCCTTAAAGAATTGAGTTTTAATTGCCATTGAGATGACAGAAACACACCATTGTCTACAACCCAAGTATGATCTGCTTGTTTTAGAGCAAAAAGAGTCCCAGGTAACTTACATGGAACTTACATCAAATAGTAACTTCAATAATTAAAAGTAAAAAGATCACATATAAACAGCACCAAAAGACCATTCACAGTTGCTTATTCCTAATCACCAACCTGGACATCTTACTATTTATGTGTGTATGAATGTTTGATATGTCATGGCATATTGTACAACCACTTTGGAAATCAATCTGGCACTTTCTCAGAAAATTAGGAATAGTGCTACCTCAAAATCCAGCTATATTACTCCTAGGCAAATATCCAAAATATGCTCAATGATACAACAAGGACATTTGCTCAACCATATTCATAGCAGCTCTCTTCATAATAGCCAGAAGCTGAAAACAACCTAAATGTCCTTCAGTGGAGGAAAGGATACAGATATTGTAGTACATTTACACAATGGAATAGTACTTAGCTATTAAAAACAAGGAAATCATGAAATTTGCAGGCAAATGGTGGGAACTAGAAAAGATCATCTTGAGTGAGGTAACACAGAAACAGAAAGACACACATGGTATATACTCAGTTATAAGTGGATATTAGACATATAATATAGAATAAACATATTAAAATCTATACTCCTAAACAACAAGGAAGACCCTAGGGAAGATGCTCAATTCTCATTTACAAAGACAAACATGATAGACATCAGAAGCAGGAAAAGACCGGGAACAGGACAGTAGCCTACCACAGAGGGCCTCTGATCAAAGTATTGAAGCAGAGGCTGAGACTCAGAGCCAAACATTGGGCAGAATGCAGGGAATCTTATGAAAGAAGGGGAGAGAGAAAGACCTGAAGGGACAGGAGCTCCAAGAGGAGCCAACAAAGCCAAAAAATAAAAAATAAAAAAACAATGAGCACTGGGGCTTCTGAAGAGAATGAAACCCCAACCAAGGACAATGCATGTAGAGGACCTAAAATTCCAGCTCAGATGTAACATAACCATCGACTCAGTCTCCAAGGGGAGTACCTAGTAAGGAGAGCAAGGGTTTTCTCTGGCATGAACTCAGTGGCAGACTCTGTGATCCCCCTGGGAGCACGCAGCCTTGCCAGTCCACAGAGGAAGACAAGGCAACCAGTCCTGTTGAGACCTGATAAGGTAGGGACAAAGAGAAGGGGAAGGAGGACCTCTCTTATCAGTAGACTAGGGGCGGGGCATAGGTGGTGGAGAGGGAGGGTAGGATTAGGAGAAGAAGATGGAGGGGGCTACAGCTAGGATACAAATTGAATAAATTGTAACAAATGATGATAATAAATAAATAAGTTAAAATCTAAAAAAAAATCAAATGACTTAGAGGATTAAAGGCTGCCACATTTTATCATCTCTCCAATGAGCTCTGCTCTCCCGAGGAGGATCGCATCTGATAGATGTAGCTTTGCACAAACATCAAATGTAACAACATGGAGCTTTGAGAACTGTACCAGGCCTGCCATTTCAGCAGGTGCTCCTCTATCCCTGTCATCTTCTCAAGGCTGACACCAGGTAGCAGTCTCTTGCACTCATTACTGAACTTCATGTCGACAGGATGGAGAAGGAGAAAACATTCATCTTGGCCCCTTTCCTGGACTCCCTCCTGCTTCTTGCCCTTCACAGAACTCTCTGGAAAAATCAAATGGTGTCTCCCTTCCCAAACAAGGAGAAACTATTTTAAAACTTTCACAAACAAACTTGAATTTCACTTATATTTTTATCTCTAAAAAACTTAGCTTCAAGTTCTCAAAAAGTAACTTCAAATTTTATCTGTCGAAACAAATAAAAATGAGCACTCTTTCCCTGCTGAGAATGAAGGTTTGTTAGTATAACTTTGAGAAGACCGATTCCTACAAAAAGCAGCTTTAATCCCTCAAATACATTTTATTCAAAACAGAATAAATATGTCTGTGAAGATATAGTTTGTATAAATATCTAGTTATTGATTTCAAGTTCAGTTTATAAAAATTGAGCATTAAACTCTTTAGTGTTAATACCACAGCTGTTTTTTAATTCTAAAAACAAATGTTACCGAAATATTTTTGCGTAAACATATGCTATGTTCCCACCATAAACAAAGACACCGGGCATCCAGTCAGTGTTTATGAGAACCCAATTCTTTCTCTTTTTGATTCCTCTTTCAAAATTTTAAGGTTGGACAAGGCACCCCTTTGCTTCTAGAATGCTCTGAACCCTAGAAGGCTGACCCTCATGAGGCTATTCTGACTGTATTCATGTCTACACAGCTTTGTCTATGAAATGTGTGTATGTGTGTGCAAAAGAGAGAGAAAGAGAAAGATAGAGAGAGAGAAAGAGAGGGAAACTGAGAGAGACAGCAGTCAGAAAAATTGATTCAGACAGATGAAATAAAAATATTGGCTGATTTTACTAAATGCCCAATTAAAATTTACAAGAATTTAGGAATATAATAGATAAAATCACCCTCAAATAAATATACAACACTTGAATATGATAACCTTTTATCCAATTATTTCCCAAGGTAAAGCATGACTTCTCTGGTGAAAATGCTAGGTTCTATGTGGATAATTAGAAGTATAAGTTAACTACAAAGTCAGTCTGAGCACGCCTCCCAGGATACATTAGTTTGTCTATTACTTTCAGAAAACCAAGTATTATTTCACCAGTATGCATGCTACAAAATATGCATAAAAGCAGGCATAAATGAATGAAATGATACAGAAAGTACGAAAAGAATCCAGCCTCAGGGGATTCTGCTCTGTGGAGGACTGAGGGAGAACTGACTGGATACACCAATGTAAGCGTGCTCCCTAGTCAAAGGCTTATGGGGAGACTCTCAGACTTGAAGCTGTAGGTTATCAGTCTGAATAAAAGGTATGCTTGCTTTTCCTTTTGTGATATTTCTCTGTTTTTGTGTGGTGGGGCAGGGTAAACAGTGAGACAGGACCCTGCTTTGTTACCCAGGCCATCCTTGAAATCAATAGAATTATCTGGTTTCTTTAGGATCCCAGACCTGAGCAACAGGGGCCACCTTCCTCAGTAATACTTATGGAGTTCACTTTATACAGCAACTCTAATTTTATTGTGAAGAAGTTGAACATACATTTGTGTTTAGACACACTGAAAAACAATGATAGAATCTGGTTTAATATATAAAAAAAGAAATAAAACTAATAAGTTTTCTTATGTAACCCCCAACACACACACATACACACATATAAACACACAGTCACACAAACCTATACACACAAATACACATGCACATGCTCACACATGGATAGGCACACATACATACACACACATGCACACAAACACAGTCCTACACACTAATATCATTCCTTATATTCATACATAGTTCTTAAGATCACCAGCATCTCATGCCTAAGCTGAAAAAGAGGCAGCTGAAGACTGCTTTACTGTGAGGCCCTCTACCAGGCCCAAGGACACATGTTAGACACCTCAGAGCTGGAGCTTCACCATGTTACAGGAGTGGTAGAAATGTGAGTGAGGTATGTCTGTGTGCGGGGCAAGAAGTTCCTCCTTGCCCTGTTGATCACAGGATGCTCGATTCACCATTCCTCATGTGAGGGCAAAGTCTGGGCAACTCCACTTCAGGCTTTCCTTGTGTTTGGGGCTTCACAGCAGTATAGACAACTGGCCCAGGTTCTGGCACAGCTGACATAGAAGAGATACTGAACCCAACGATGGACAAAAAGCTGATGTCCATTCCCAGACTTAAAAATACGGAAAGACCTCACTGTCCAAGGTCAAAGTCCTTTAAAGGAAAGCACTAAAGCTAAGAATCTAAATATATTCTCACAAATGTCTTCATTATAAAAGCCTAACATCCCCATTTCTACAAAATGTCTAGGAAAATACAACAAAATATCTAACTAGACTTGTAGGATAATATCTATAGACGCTATTAAGGAACATGCTTTCCTGATAGTGTTTCTTTTCATCTCAATTCTCTGTCATTCCTGACACCATCATAGTTCTGACCAAATACCTTAAATTAGCTTCCTTTCACTGCAGTTAATCCCAGCAGATGCATGCTCTTGTTCCACTAAAGGGTATGTGCAATTCCTTTCAGGTAAAAAGTCATGCTGTAACTTTATAAGTAGACCCGACAAACCATCAATGCATACAGATGGGTCAGTCCATCTATATGTGCTCATGTGCTCGGCTGAACAGGGCCACTAAGTCTTTGGTTGGATGTGGTGTCTAGTGCTACACTGATGCCACACATAATGGCTGTGTGTATTGCTTAGGTTCAGTCAGTCCACCATCACCAAAGCCAATGAGGTCAAAAGAACCTTTGCTATTTAGTACCTGCAAGGATTCCTGAGAATGCCTGTTTCTTTTTTTAATTTTTATTATTTTTATTAAATTCCTTATTAATTATACTTTATTCAGCTTACATACCCCTGTAGTTCCCTCCCTCCTCCGATCCCAATCCCTCCTTCCCTCCCCCTTCTGCACCCATGTCCTTCCCCAAGACCACTGATAGGGGAGGTCTTCTTTTCCTTCCTTCTAATCCTAGTCTATTAGGTTTCATCAGGAGTGGCTGCTTTTCTTTCTCTGTGGCCTGGTAAGGCTGCTCCCCCTCAGGGTGAGGTGATCAAAGAGCAGGTCAATCAGTTCATGTCAGAGACAATCCATGTTCCCATTACTATGGAACCCACTTGGACACTGAACTACCATGGACTACATCTGTGCAGGGATCCTAGGTTATCTCCATGCATGGTACTTGATTGGACTATCAGTCTCAGGAAAGACCCCTGTGCTTAGATTATTTGGTTCTGTTGCTCTCCTTGTGGAGCTCCTGTCTTCCCTAGATCTTACTATTTCCCACTTCTTTCATAAGATTGAGAATGTCTGTTTTAAGAGAGTTAACTAACCTAACATGGATGCTTGGATGTTGAAGGTCAACATCCTATCTGATCCAGACTCACTGCTGAGCTTACTCTAACTCTAACCATGGTTCAGAACCCTGAGCACTCTTCCTAAAGACTAGACCACATGGCCGTTCATTTTAAAATGTCATCCTCTCTTATTCTATACAATAAGGAGCTGTTTTGGGTCAGTGGACTTGCATGTGACAGGCAGTAATATCTAGCCCAGTGGTTGGGCCAAGAGGCTCCAAAGTACTTCCTTAAGCCAAACTTGTACTAAAAGAAGGGCTTGGTTACTATTTGGTGTCTGCTGTGGGTTTGATCTACTATAGATGTCTGAATCCTAGTAAAACCACTAAATAAGGAAAGTATGCTCATAAAAGTGATAAAATGCACCAAAAATTTCAACACCTACAGCCAGCACTGATCAACAAAAGGGCCATTTCTGCATCATAACAGCATTCTACTACACCTAGCACAATCAGTGCTTCCAAAGTTGATCAAATTCTTTTGATCAAGCTAGAAAGTTTGCTTCATCTACCATAGTTACCCTAGAAATAAATTGTGTCTGCAAAGACTGATTGACGAGAATTGTAGAGATAGGGAAAAGTTGGAATGTTGCTCATCCACAGCATAATTATAAATTATCTTGGGTAGTTTTTGTTCCCCTAAATAGCCATTGTTTTGCACGTCTGTGTTGGTCCTCTCATCCTGTGACTAACAGATAGAAACCTTTTGTAATATGTTAACTTAGTTGGCCACTGGCTTGCATCAGCCCCAAAGCTTAGAATGTCATCAGGGAGCATCTCAAGCCTATAACTGAGATTTCTATGCTTTGCTGTACCCCCTCTCTGATATTACCACCAATGTGCTTGAAACGTATCTTGATTTATGACGTTGATTGTTCTCTTACAACTAAACACTGTTTTCATGTTGGTACATAGAATTTGCGGTGACCTAAATCTATGTTCCCTGGTATAATTACTTGGCTCCAGAATAATGTATCTCTGATCCATTATGTGGTAAGAGTTACGTTTTTACATCAACAATATAAACAAATTTGTTTCTTGCTGGCAAAAGAGTGTTGATTGTAGTAGTTACTATTTTGATTAAGAAAGAGGTATCTACCAGGCATGGTGGCACATGCCTGTAATCCCAAACTAAGGGAGGCAAAGGCAGGTGGATCTTTGGGAGTTTGAAGGCAGCCTGATCTACAAAGCAAATCTAGGACAGTCAAGGCTACACAGAGAAACCCTGTCTTAAAAAAAAAAAGTAAAAAGAAAAAGAAAGAAAAACAGACAGACAGATAAAAGAAAAGAAAGACCAAAAGAGGTGTCTAAGATTCATCATGATAATTTAAAATTCACGGTCTAAAATCACAATTTCTTTCCATCAAGTTAATATTTCACAATAATCCTCTTTCACTCAAACTGGCTCCAGTATTCACATAGCTGTTCCAGAAGGAACACCACTTCCACTTCAGATAGACTAGACACTTGTGGTATTAGGCAACACTGGCTGAACCTTTTAGGCTTCATGTTAAGTCCATAAAGTTTCATAAATATGAACACAGAAACAGCAGTCATGAACTTGACATACATACCCTTCCATGATCACATTAACTCCCACTTAACTGTAATGTTTTATTTAGAATCTAGACACTTTAAAAAATTGTGAACTTAGCTAGAGGCATTCAAGATAAGAGCTTGATGACAGCAAACACAAATTTCATATAGCATATTTATTTTTAATGAATCTTTTAATTTCTTTTTAGTTAAAATCACTTTATGACCCACAAACACGTTTTTTTTTTTTCTATTGAAAAACAGATCACAGTAAACTTGGCCTCTATCTAGAATAGAATCTTGAAGAAATCATGTAAAAATTTTAGTTAACACTAGAAACGTCTAAGGTTTGAGTAACTCAGAGACAGGAATATTCTTTGCTTCCTAAACTGTATTTGTTTTTCTATAATTATATATGGCCCATTTGATTACCAAAAGTATGTAAAGAAAATTTAAAAGCCTTCAATATATTTTCTACATAAAAACAGTTAATACAATATTTAAAGCATAGTATTATATTTAGCTGTAGACAGAAATTATTGAATATATTCAAGACTCAAATACAAACTTTGGTTTAATTTATTCTCATAATACAAAGTCTTGCTTCAGTCTCTTGTAGTATAATGTGGTTGGTAACCACACTATATTTGGCTCCAGAATAAAGTATTTCCGATCCATTATGAAGTAAGAGTTATGTTTTTACATCAACAATATAAACAAATTCATTTCTTGCTGGCAAAAGAGTGTTGATTGTAATGGTTACTACTTTGATTAAGAAAGAGGTTATTTCAAGGCACATAGCTGAACATAGTAAAGGCAATATACAGCAACTCTATAGCCAATATCAAACTCAATGGAGAGAAACTTAAATCAATCCCATTGAAATCAGGGACAAGGCAAGGCTGCCTACTCTCTCCATATCTCTTCAACATAGTTCTGGAAGTCCCTGCTAGAGCAATAAGACAATTAAAAGAGATCAAGGGGATAAAAATTGGAAAGGAAGAAGTCAAAGTATTACTATTTGCAGGTGATATGATAGTATACCTGAGTGACCCCAAAAATTCTACCAGGGAACTCCTACAGTTGATTAACACTTTCAGCAAAGTGGTTGGATACAAAATTAACACAAAAGAATCAGTAGACTTGATGTATACAAAAGACAAAAGGGCTGAGAAAGAAATTAGGGAAACAACACCCTTCACAATAGCTACAAAGGTCATGAAGTACTTTGATGTGAACCTAACCAAAAAGACTTGTATGAAAAAAATTTTCAGTCTCTGAAGAAAGAATTAGAAGAAGATATCAGAAAATGGGAACAGGGACTGTCTCTGACATGAATTGATTGGCCTGCTTTTGGATCACCTCCCAGGAGGGGGGAGGAGGCTTGCCAGGCCACAGAGGAAGACAATGCAGCCACTCCTGATGAGACCTGATGGACTGGGATCAGAGGGAAGGAAAGGAGGACCTCCCTTATCAGTGGTCTTGGGGAGGGCCACGGGTGCAGAGGGGAAGGAACAGAGGATTTGGGAGGGAACTACAGGGGTATATAAGTTGAATAAAGTGTAATTATTAAAGAATTTAATAAAAAAATGAAAAAAAGAAGATGGAAATCTCCCATGCTCATGGCTTAGTGGGATTAATATAGTAAAAATAGCCATCTTACCAAAAGCAATCTACAGATTCAATGCAATTTCTATCAAATTACTGGCACATTTCTTTACAGACCTTGAAAGAAAAATTCTCAACTTCATATGGAACAACAAGAAAACCAGAATTTCTAAAACAATCCTCTACAGTAAAAGATCTTCTGGAGGTATCTCCATCCCTGATCTCAAGCTGTACTATAGAGCAACAATAATAAAAACTACATGGTACTGGCATAGAAACAGAATGGTGGATCAACAGAACTGAATAGAAGACCCAGAAATAAACCCACACACTTATGGACACCTGATTTTTGACAAAGATGCCAAAACCATTCAATGGAAAAAAGACAGCATTTTCAACAAATGGGGCTGGTCTAACTGGATGTCTATATGTAGAAAAATGCAAATAGATCCATACTTATCACCCTGCACAAAACTAAAGTCCAAGTGGATCAAAGACCTCAATATAAAAGCAGACACACTAAACCGCTTAGAAGAAAAAGTGTGGAAGAGCCTTGAACTCATTGGCACAGGAGACAACTTCTTGAACAGAACACCAACAGCACAAGCTCAAGAGCAACAATCAATAAATGGGACCTCATGAAACTGAAAAGCTTCTGTAAAGCAAAGGACACTGTTGTCAGAACAAAACGACTGCCTACAGACTGGGAAAGGATCTTCATCAACCCTATATCTGACAGAGGACTAATATCTAGTATATATAAAGAACTCAAAAAGTTAAACAGCGACAAATCAAGTAATCCAATTAAAAAATGGGGTATAGAGCAAAACAATTCTCAGTAGAGGAATATTGAATGGCAGAGAAAGACTTAAAGAAAGGTTCAACGTCTTTAGTCATCAGGGAAATGCAAATCAAAACAACCCTGAGATTTCACCTTACACCCATCAGAATGGCTAAGATCAAAAACTCAAGTGACAACACATGCTGGAGAGGCTGTGGAGAAAGGGGAACCCTCCTCCACTGCTGGTGGAAATGTAAACTTATACACCACTCTGGAAATCAATCTGGTGATTTCTCAGACAACTAGGAATAGCACTTCCTCAAGATCCAGCTATACCACTCCTAGGCATTTATCCAAAAGAGGCTCTAGTACACAATAAGGACATTTGCTCAACCATGTTTGCAGCAGCTTTATTTGTAATAGCCAGAAGCTGGAAACAACCCAGATGCCCCTCAACTGAGGAATGGATACAGAAATTGTGGTACATCTACACAATGGAATACTACCCAGCAATAAAAAACAAGGATATCATGAAATTTGCAGGTAAATGGTGGGAACTGGAAAGGATCATCCTGAGTGAGCTATCACAGAAGCAGAAAGACACACACAGTATATACTCACTCATATAGACATATAATACAGGATGAACCTACTAAAATCTGTATACCTAAAGAAAGTAATCAAGAGGGAGGACTCTTACTAAAATGCTCAATCCCTATCCAGAAAGGCAAAGAGGATGGACATCAGAAGAGAAAGCATGGAACAAGTCAGGAGCCTGTCACAGAGGGCCTCTGAAAGGCTCTGCCCTGCAGAATATCAAAGCAGATGCTGAGACTTATGGCCAACCTTTGGGCAGAGTGCAGGGAATCTTATAAAAGAAGTTGGGAAATAATAAGATCTGGAGAGGACAGGAACTCCACAAGGAGAGCAACAGAATCAAAAAAATATGAGCACAGGGGTCTTTCCTGAGACTCATACTCCAATCAAGTACCATGCATGGAGACAACCTAGGACCCCTGCACAGATGTAGCCCATGGCAGTTCAGTGTTCAAGTGGGTTCTATAGTAATGGGAACAGGGACTGTCTCTGACATGAACCGATTGGCCTGTTCTTTAATCACTTCCCCCTGATAGGGGAGCAGCCTTACCAGGCCACAGAGGAACACAATGCAGCCACTCCTGATGAGACCTAATAGACTAGGATTAGAAGGAAGGAAAAGAAGACCTTCCCTATCAGTGGACTTGGGAGGGACATGCATGTAGAAGGGGTAAAAGGGAGCGATTGGGATTGGAGGAGGGAGGGAACTACAGGGGGAATACATAGTGAATAAAGTGTAATTAATAAAGAATTTAAATTTAAAAAAAAAGAAAAAGGAATCTGCTGGCATGGTGGAACTGCACTTCCGTAAGCTCCTCTGCAGCTCTAGCTCTGGGGAGTTATGTACAAAGTAAACTAGAGTGTTGCTCTTCGGAGAAAGGTTGTAGCCAAAATTGAATCCTTGGTTCTGAGCTTATACAGTGAGACAGAATTATGTATTCTTCTAAAATGCCCTTATTATGAGGCTACAAGTAACTGAAATGCTTTTAAGGTTAACTGCCTATCAGTGAGATTATAATCATTCCATTTAGTCAATCAGTCAAGACAGTCTGTGCCGCTGCAGTCTGCTGGGGCAACCTCTCCTTTCTTCTTTCTGGGGCTAACGTCTGGAACATTTTAACTAAGCCATCTTGGTGCCACTGTAGATAAAAGACTTCCCTGTAGAAACTCAGTTTCATATAAATATAAAAGGCTTCCCTGTGGGAAAGGTAACATTTGTGATATGCCCTACAAATTGAAAGAGACTGTCAAATTGAGTCTCATGTAAAGACAAAGATTTGCTGTAGAATTGACCGTATTAGTGATATAGCCCCAGACCATCTCAGGAGCTACTTGGAAACATATTAATTTTGCCTTCTAAAGGAACACACTATTAACTTGCTGAGATCTCTATGATGTACTACAAATTCTGTAGACAAGAGCTAGAGCTCACCACCAACGAGAACAGAAAAGTACCCTATACATACTTCCAGTTACAATAAAACACTGTCAAATACTTCCATGTATGAAGTTTAATCCAAAACATTTGCATCTCTTTTGTTTAGTCTAGTAAGCGGGACACTGTGGGGGATGTGAGGCCTTGGGACATATGAGTGACTACCAGTATTGCTCTACCTGGATAGTTGTTTACAGTGGCATACTGCTTTTATCTACTTCTGATTGCTTTAGTGAATGCCTACTGGGCAATGTGCAATGCAAGAGGTATATTTTGTCTTAAGGTTCACGAGCATGATGCGACAGTGTTTTGGACTTCTAGTGAAGGCCCCTTGCTTCTCAACAACACAGTGGAAGAGTGAAAGGAGAAATGGGCACATACAAAGAGACTAAAACTAGGGATAACCTTGCTTTACAGCAACCTCATCTCAGAGCAACTAATTCAGTCCTCAAAGATTGTACCTGCTTTAAAGGTGGCTGTATGAATACCCAACCCCTTCAAGAATGCACTCCTAAATATCCTACAACACCTCAATTTGATTACATTGCAAACCACAGATTTACTGCCAAAGAGGTCCACAACTTGGAGGCTCTAGAGTCCCCATTTCTAAGAGTATGATTTCAACAAGTGCACCTATGTATATTCTTATTGTGCTAAGAAAACTCTTACCAGAAGATAGCTGGGGATTGGTATGAGATCATAAGCCTCCAACATGTTCTTCAATGTCTGCTTCTTTCCTAAGCCCTTGCTACACCCAGTTATGGCTTTGTGTGATCTGAACCATACCCAACAGTAACAATGCATGTAACTTATAAGGCTAGACCATAAAAGCAATCAGGCGTTCCATTGGTCTTTTGCAACTGCTCTATCCTGGTTCCAATCACATCATAGCAGCAAACAACCCATTCCAATTTGTCACATGCACAATTTGATTAAACCACATGGAAGCAAACTCTTAGCTTCCCTCTAGTACCCACTAATGTGCAACACTGATACATGAGACTCCAAAATCAAGGCTCACGTAGTAGTCTTTCCAAATACATGACCTAATCACAGAGATAACACATGGCTATTGTTTTTATGACATCATTTTTAGAGTAACTTACTGAAATGACAGAGAAACTGATATAAAACCCAAAGTCAGTTGGCTGTGATTTCTCTCACATTATCTTGTAATGCTTTGTTTTCACTCCCAAGCAGTTTTTGGTGTGTCACTGAATGATTATGTAAAATGAACTGGTTCTTGGCAGAGGGTCAAGGTTTTAAGAGGAATAGTACCTTCAGAATGGCAAGCTAAGCAGGATACCACGGTGCTGGCAGGCACTATGATTGTCTGTAAAGAATGGCTGCAGTCATCCTCTCTGATGCTTAGGCCTCTCCTTTTCTGTGACATGCAGAAATCATGGTCCTCTTGTTTTCAGCCACATAAGTCACAAATTCTGGCCAATGAGATGTCCCCTCCTGGCCAGAATATGAAATATAAATGCAAGCCAGATTTCCACCTTGGTGACTGTAGAAACATCCCACAGTGACATGTCTGACTTACTATGGACCCTGAATGACCACAGAAAACAGACCCATACTGCCCATGTAGCCTCTTCCAGAAACAAAGTGCTGTGGTAAGTCCTGGGAATACTGGTCTATTTGTTCCAGCAATATAACTTTTTATGCTGACTCATAGAAAAAGACCAATGTATGGCTTATATAACTTTCTCTCCATCCTTTTCAACAGTGCATATTGGCAAAGACACACATGCACACACACACACATGCACACCCACTTCCACACTCACACAGTGGGCACAGGCTTAGACTAAGGTTGATCAATGCATACCTTATGTAGGCTCCAAAGGCCAGAGGGGTGATTTTAGGTGTTGACTTGTAGTTTGTGCAGTGTAAATAGAGGAAATTGTAATGTCACTACCAACACAGAGACCTTCCCTTTTCCCTAGGCTGGAGAAGACAGAAGAATATAAGCCTAATACTTAAGGTGGCTTTCTGTCACCAAAAGGACTTTGCCTGCTTAAAGACGTGAACTTAGGAAAGACTACTTAGTTACTGCTGAGTAATTCAGTTAATTCTCCTCATTTCACAATTGTTCAATAAGCTGAAAAAAGAAGTGAACCCAGAACATTGAAGAGACAGATTTAGTATTTCTGGATCTAGTTTAAACATCTGGATTAAGAGATGTGTAAAGCGCCACAGTTAATATCAACAAATACTTGATCCACCAAATTCCCCTTTTTACTTGACCTCATGTAAGCTGGATTTCCGCTTCTTGTCATTGAAAGAGCTGTGCATAACGTTTCTCTATGCATATGGCTGAGTTAGGCATTTTTGAGGTAGATGGAAGAAGACAAGTAAATATGACCCTTGCAAGGGCACAAAATACAATTGCTAAAGTCTAAACACCATACAAACAGGTAGGGCAGAGGCAGCTGCTGAGAGTCAGGAAATGCATGTTTTGGGGTGCCCTTACCTCCCCTTTGATTGAAGTAGCAGAGTAAACTCTGTAGGTGAGGTGTGGAATTGCCCTCAAAAATTTTTCCCAACAACGCAGTATGAATCAGTTTACAATAAATGTTATATATAATACTTACTACACAAAGCAAATTCTTAGAATGTAAAAATCCCAGAATACTATATAATACAAATAAGAAGAACATATAAATAGATTCTTTATTTAAATTTATTTATTTTTATATCAATCACAGGTTAGGTACTTTGAATCCCAGGCGTAGCCCACTCCCTCATTCCCTCCCACCCTCCGACTCCCTCCCTCATCTCCCTCCTCCCCGCCCACTCCAAGTCTACCAACAGGGGAGGACCTCCTCCCCTTCTATCCAACCCCAGCTTATCCTGTCTCCTCAGGGCTGGCTGCAATGTCCTCCCCTGGGATCTAGCCAGTCTGTCACTCCCCAGCTTGTATGGGGGAGGGTCAAAGAGTCAGCCATCAAGATCTTGACTGAAACAGTCCCTCTTTCCCTCACTAAGGTCTTCAGTCCTACACCTAGCTATCATGGGCCCCATCTGTGCGGGGGTTCCAGGCCACATCCACACATGGTCCTTGATTGTAGAAACCGTCTCATACAAGACCCCTGTGCCCTGCTCAGTTTGGTCTTTGTGGACTTCTTGTTCTCCCCAAGTCTCACCAACCTCCCCCAGATCTATCATTACTTCTCGCCCTCTGCCTGAGGCTTGATCGTGAGTCTTAATATCTGCTCTGATACATTGCTACATTGACCTCCCCAGGGACCTCTTTGGCATGCTCCTGTCCTGTTGCTTGTTTTCTCCTCCACTCAATATCCATCCCATTTGTTCATTCAAACAAGCATTGATCATACCAACCTGGGTCCTCCTTCCTGTATATCCTCTCTAGGTG